>CAWUFW010003087.1:0-1200000 GCA_963921515.1 Calotriton arnoldi
CTCTCCCAGCACCACACCCCCCGCTGCGCTTGTCTGTGCCACTGATGTGGTGAGGGTGTCCTCCCCCTCTGTCCAACCCACCTTGCCTGTTCCCCATTCTCCTCCCCTGGAGGTAGGCACTGCAGTGGAGTCCACTACCGCCCTGTCTGACTTGGGCACTGCAGTGGCGGACCTGTCCACCCCATCTGCAGGGTCCACTGCAGTTGTGCCGGCACCCACGACATCTGTGTCATGCCCCCAGTTGTGCCGGCACACACCATGTCAGACACCTCCACTGCAGTTGTCAGTGGCTCTCCAGCACCCACCACCCCTTCCCTGACTCCCCTGGTGAGCCCTGATCCTGTCCCTGCGGTGCCTGGCCTGCCCCCGGTTGCCCCTCCTAGTGGATTGTCCCTGGTATTGTGCAGGCATGCGTAGGGTGACATCTGCCAGTGTCACCCTGTTTGAACTTTGACAATGGACTGGCCATTGGCCTTTGCTCTAATTTCTTCTGGACGTCGTTATCAGACAACACATATGCTGAATAAAGCAACTTTCTTTTCTCTAGTGCTCATGCTTCAGATGTACATGTTGTTGGTGCAGCTAACCATGCCCTTGCTGCAGTGATGGTGATATCTGGTCTCATGATTATGAAGTGTTACTGTGCAGGAACCCATGTGGTCCAGGGGAATGTGTCCTATCATGTGGTGTATCCATGTCATCAATAGCAGCATCTGAGGGTGTCATGTGTTCAGTATTTGGCAATGGGTTTCCTACTTACATTGGCAATTTCATATCTGTGGCTTCCACCCCTGCACATCTGTTGTGCCTGCCATCGTTGCATTTGTCTACTTCCCTGACCGTGTTGCCATCTCCAGTGGACATGCAGGTTTGGGCATCAATGGGGAGGGACTCATTCGTGTAGTCAGTGCAACATTGCTATACAAGTGTGTTGGATCTGTGCTGATGATTCCGTTGGCACATCCATGACCAGGCTGATGTGATGGGAGCCCTCATTTGGTGCTAATTGTTGATTGTGTGACCAAGTGCTCAGCTGACATGATGGGGCCCTACTGAGGCAACATATGGCACAGCTTTCCTCACACAGGAGTGGAGTCCCCTCATGGCAGTGTGTACACGTGTGACATTGCCTGCGCCCAAGGTGTGTGTTGTATGTGCATGTCTGTGTGTTCACTTTCATTCATCTGCGCATGCTGTGATCCCTAGTGTTGTACCTGTTTGTGATGCTTGCTGACTTGAGCTATGTTCCCCCAAAGTCTTCTCCCTGTGTTCTCTGTGATGTGGGTGCATGGCACATTACTGGTCATCAGGGTGTCACCCATAGGTGTGTTTGCTGTCAGGGCAGAGTTTGTGTGCTGACGCAGATGGGTCACAGTCAGGTTTCCCTTTGGCACTTGTTGTTTGCCCCTGTCATGTGATTTCCAGTTTGTGTTATCATTCAGTGATTGTGACACGTTGTGTGTGTGACTGCTGGCACTCCTTAGGGTCCGGGCTGCAATGTTGGTTGTTGTCTATGTGTGTTCTTTGTGGGTGACCTTGGCTTCTTCATTGGTGTGTGACTGTGGCTGGGATCCCATTGGTCGGTGTGGTATTGCCGTCATGTCCATGTACAGCGTAGTGTGCAGTGTGTCAGACATTCAGGAGTCTTGTTGAGTGTCCATGTGTGATGTGTTTCTACACCTTGGTTCCCACCCACCACCCTGGAATAGTCATGGGTGCATGTGCAATGTCACCAGTGCATGTGTACTTCACTGCTGCACATTGTTGGTGGTCGAGGGTGTGGTGTTGAGTGTGTGCAGATGAGAGTTGTTGCCCGGCTAGTCCCCTGCCTCCATGTTGGCCTTGGCTTACTGGCCATGCTGATTGATTTGTGCTTGTGTAGGTGTGATGGTAGTTAGTTGCTCAGGACACCTGACTGTGGTTCACAGTGTGGACGACATTTAGCTTTGTCATCACAGTGGTATTTTTATTCAGCCCAGGGTCACCACATTGTGGGGGCCCTGGGGGTGGTGCTGTGGTGTGTCTGTGACTTGCTGTGTCAGTTGTTGTTCCTACGTGCCTGTGTGACATGTGTGTTTTGTGCTCCCTCTCACCTGTCAATGCCTGCTTGCCCACATAGGGGATTTGGATCCATGAGTTAGCTTAGTGTGGCAGTGTATGCACATCTGTATGATTGGTATTCAGCTCTCCTCATGTGTTGTGTTGTTGCCTGGGGACACTGGCACCCCCACCCCTCACCTGCTGTGTATGATGACAGTGTTGGTCTGCCTGTTTGTGTTTGTGCATCTGCACCACTGCATTGGCATATCTTGGGTGTGCCATTGGCTGTATGTTGTTTGGTGTGTTTCCCCTGCTGTCCCTGGGACTCCTAGGTCATCGGTCAGCACAGTGATCATGGTTTGTGTGTCCCATTGCTGCCATGGTATGGTATCTGTTCACCTCACATCTGCTGTCTCCACAGGGTATCTGCATTTGTGTGCCCATTGGTGCAAATATGTGGTTCTGCATTCTGATGGTCACTTCTGTCATTGTGTCATTGATGACTGTTGACGGTCTCAGCCCCCATGGGTGTTGTTTGTCTGCACATGGCCAAAGGAATGTTTCATTTGCACTGCAGTATTTGGCTCCCCCAATTTATGTTGCAATGGGACACATACACTACTTTGCCACAGATGAGTTTTTGGTTCTGTGACCAGGAATGATCCATGCAGTTTGGCAGTTGCAGCTCTTTCTTTGTCAACAATTACCTTTTGGTCACTGTGATGATGAGGGTGTAGACCCCATTGCCACAATGGTCAAAATGTGCTTCAGCTATGGACCCCACACTTACCTTTTGGTCACTGTGATGATGGGGGTTTAGACCCCATTGCCACAATGGTCAAAATGTGCTTCAGCTATGGACCCCACACTTGCCTTTTGGTCACTGTGATGATGGGGGTTTAGACCCCATTGCCACAATGGTCAAAATGTGCTTCAGCTATGGACCCCACACTTGCCTTTTGGTCACTGTGATGATGGGGGTTTAGACCCCATTGCCACAATGGTCAAAATGTGCTTCAGCTATGGACCCCACACTTGCCTTTTGGTCACTGTGATGATGGGGGTTTAGACCCCATTGCCACAATGGTCAAAATGTGCTTCAGCTATGGACCCCACACTTGCCTTTTGGTCACTGTGATGATGGGGGTTTAGACCCCATTGCCACAATGGTCAAAATGTGCTTCAGCTATGGACCCCACACTTGCCTTTTGGTCACTGTGATGATGGGGGTTTAGACCCCATTGCCACAATGGTCAAAATGTGCTTCAGCTATGGACCCCACACTTGCCTTTTGGTCACTGTGATGATGGGGGTTTAGACCCCATTGCCACAATGGTCAAAATGTGCTTCAGCTATGGACCCCACACTTGCCTTTTGGTCACTGTGATGATGGGGGTTTAGGCCCCATTGCCACAATGGTCATGGGCTGCTTGCATTGTGGGTGCCACACACATATATGTGTGGCACATGTGCTAGGGGGTCACATTGTATGTTCAAAGTCATGTTCGGTGTTGTAGGCATTTGACACAGCCTGCTCACACGCTTGTCATGGTGGTGGGGGATGTCTTAATCTTGCATTCCCTAGGTTGTGGAGTGCTTGTTGTGTCATGCATTGTCCATCCTATGAGTGGGGGTGGTAGTAGTGGTAGGCATCCAGCCCCCTGGCTAAGGGTGGTAGTAGTGGTAGGCATCCTGCCCCCCTGGGTGAGGGTGGTAGTAGTGGTGGGCATCCTGCCCCCCTGGGTGAGGGTGGTAGTAGTGGTGGGCATCCTGCCCCCGTGGGTGAGGGTGGTAGTAGTGGTGGGCATCCTGCCCCCTCTGGGTGAGGGTGGTAGTAGTGGTGGGCATCCAGCCCCCTGGCTAAGGGTGGTAGTAGTGGTGGGCATCCTGCCCCCTGGGTGAGGGTGGTAGTAGTGGTAGGCATCCTGCCCCCGTGGGTGAGGGTGGTAGTAGTGGTGGGCATCCTGCCCCCCTGGGTGAGGGTGGTAGTAGTGGTGGGCATCCTGCCCCCTGGCTAAGGGTGGTAGTAGTGGTAGGCATCCTGCCCCCTGGGTGAGGGTGGTAGTAGTGGTAGGCATCCTGCCCCCTGGCTAAGGGTGGTAGTAGTGGTAGGCATCCTGCCCCCCTGGGTGAGGGTGGTAGTAGTGGTAGGCATCCAGCCCCCTGGCTAAGGGTGGTAGTAGTGGTAGGCATCCTGCCCCCCTGGGTGAGGGTGGTAGTAGTGGTAGGCATCCAGCCCCCTGGCTAAGGGTGGTAGTAGTGGTAGGCATCCTGCCCCCCTGGGTGAGGGTGGTAGTAGTGGTGGGCATCCAGCCCCCTGGCTAAGGGTGGTAGTAGTGGTAGGCATCCTGCCCCCCTGGGTGAGGGTGGTAGTAGTGGTGGGCATCCTGCCCCCTGGCTAAGGGTGGTAGTAGTGGTAGGCATCCTGCCCCCCGTGGGTGAGGGTGGTAGTAGTGGTAGGCATCCTGCCCCCTGGCTAAGGGTGGTAGTAGTGGTAGGCATCCTGCCCCCCTGGGTGAGGGTGGTAGTAGTGGTAGGCATCCAGCCCCCTGGCTAAGGGTGGTAGTAGTGGTAGGCATCCTGCCCCCCTGGGTGAGGGTGGTAGTAGTGGTAGGCATCCAGCCCCCTGGCTAAGGGTGGTAGTAGTGGTAGGCATCCTGCCCCCCTGGGTGAGGGTGGTAGTAGTGGTGGGCATCCAGCCCCCCTGGCTAAGGGTGGTAGTAGTGGTAGGCATCCTGCCCCCTGGGTGAGGGTGGTAGTAGTGGTGGGCATCCTGCCCCCTGGCTAAGGGTGGTAGTAGTGGTAGGCATCCTGCCCCCCTGGGTGAGGGTGGTAGTAGTGGTAGGCATCCAGCCCCCTGGCTAAGGGTGGTAGTAGTGGTAGGCATCCTGCCCCCTGGGTGAGGGTGGTAGTAGTGGTGGGCATCCAGCCCCCTGGCTAAGGGTGGTAGTAGTGGTAGGCATCCTGCCCCCCTGGGTGAGGGTGGTAGTAGTGGTGGGCATCCTGCCCCCTGGCTAAGGGTGGTAGTAGTGGTAGGCATCCTGCCCCCCTGGGTGAGGGTGGTAGTAGTGGTGGGCATCCAGCCCCCTGGCTAAGAGTGGTAGTAGTGGTGGGCATCCTGCCCCCCTGGGTGAGGGTGGTAGTAGTGGTAGGCATCCTGCCCCCGTGGGTGAGGGTGGTAGTAGTGGTGGGCATCCTGCCCCCTCTGGGTGAGGGTGGCAGTAGTGGTGGGCATCCAGCCCCCTGGCTAAGGGTGGTAGTAGTGGTGGGCATCCTGCCCCCCTGGGTGAGGGTGGTAGTAGTGGTAGGCATCCTGCCCCCGTGGGTGAGGGTGGTAGTAGTGGTGGGCATCCTGCCCCCTCTGGGTGAGGGTGGTAGTAGTGGTGGGCATCCAGCCCCCTGGCTAAGGGTGGTAGTAGTGGTGGGCATCCTGCCCCCCTGGGTGAGGGTGGTAGTAGTGGTAGGCATCCTGCCCCCCGTGGGTGAGGGTGGTAGTAGTGGTGGGCATCCTGCCCCCCTGGGTGAGGGTGGTAGTAGTGGTGGGCATCCTGCCCCCTGGCTAAGGGTGGTAGTAGTGGTAGGCATCCTGCCCCCTGGGTGAGGGTGGTAGTAGTGGTGGGCATCCTGCCCCCTGGCTGAGGGTGGTAGTAGTGGTGGGCATCCTGCCCCCTGGGTGAGGGTGGTAGTAGTGGTAGGCATCCTGCCCCCCTGGGTGAGGGTGGTAGTAGTGGTGGGCATCCAGCCCCCTGGCTAAGGGTGGTAGTAGTGGTGGGCATCCTGCCCCCCTGGGTGAGGGTGGTAGTAGTGGTAGGCATCCTGCCCCCCGTGGGTGAGGGTGGTAGTAGTGGTGGGCATCCTGCCCCCTCTGGGTGAGGGTGGTAGTAGTGGTGGGCATCCAGCCCCCTGGCTAAGGGTGGTAGTAGTGGTGGGCATCCTGCCCCCCTGGGTGAGGGTGGTAGTAGTGGTAGGCATCCTGCCCCCGTGGGTGAGGGTGGTAGTAGTGGTGGGCATCCTGCCCCCCTGGGTGAGGGTGGTAGTAGTGGTGGGCATCCTGCCCCCTGGCTAAGGGTGGTAGTAGTGGTAGGCATCCTGCCCCCCTGGGTGAGGGTGGTAGTAGTGGTGGGCATCCTGCCCCCTGGCTGAGGGTGGTAGTGGTGGTGGGCATCCAGCCCCCTGGCTAAGGGTGGTAGTAGTGGTGGGCATCCTGCCCCCCTGGGTGAGGGTGGTAGTAGTGGTAGGCATCCTGCCCCCGTGGGTGAGGGTGGTAGTAGTGGTGGGCATCCTGCCCCCTGGGTGAGGGTGGTAGTAGTGGTGGGCATCCTGCCCCCTGGCTAAGGGTGGTAGTAGTGGTAGGCATCCTGCCCCCCTGGGTGAGGGTGGTAGTTGTGGTGGGCATCCAGCCCCCTGGCTAAGGGTGGTAGTAGTGGTGGGCATCCTGCCCCCCTGGGTGAGGGTGGTAGTAGTGGTAGGCATCCTGCCCCCGTGGGTGAGGGTGGTAGTAGTGGTGGGCATCCTGCCCCCTGGGTGAGGGTGGTAGTAGTGGTAGGCATCCTGCCCCCCGTGGGTGAGGGTGGTAGTAGTGGTGGGCATCCTGCCCCCTGGGTGAGGGTGGTAGTAGTGGTGGGCATCCTGCCCCCTGGCTAAGGGTGGTAGTAGTGGTAGGCATCCTGCCCCCCTGGGTGAGGGTGGTAGTAGTGGTAGGCATCCAGCCCCCCTGGGTTGGGGTGGTGGCGCGCATTCAGGCCCCTGTGTGCAAATGTGGCATTGGTGATGGGCATCCCGCCCCTATGGTGCTGCTGTTGCTGGTGTAAGTATATTCAGATTCCCAGTGTATGTGTGTGATGTGTCGTGTACGTGTTGTATGTGTTTTGTGGTTGGTGTCTGACTTACCTTCTGCGCCGTACGCGTCCGTGCCTGTTCCGGTAGTAGATGTAGAATATTGGTATGATCGGGACGAAGGGATTCATGGTTGGTTCGTGTCGTTCGTCCTTCTCGTTGCTTCACGTCGTCCTCGTCGCTTGGCTCGTCCTCGTCGCTTCGCTTCGTCCTCGTCGCTTCGCGTCGTCCTCGTCGGTGCTGTGTTCGTCTCGTAGCCGTGGATCGTGTTGTGGCGCGATTCGGAGCTTATGTGCGCCTCTCCCGGATGCTTTGACGTGCCGTGCGTAGCGACGGGTTCGGGCGCGTACGGAAAGCGCATCGTACTTGTCCGGCCGGACGGGGCTGCATTTTCCCTTCCGTGCGACTCGATTCGGCGTTTCCGGATTCGCCTCGGTCGGAGAACAGGACCTGGTTTGGGTGAGTACGGCTCGGCCGGAATTTTTGCTGTTGTGCGCATCGTACTTGCTCGTTCGGTGTGCTGTACGGATCGGTCGGGAAACAGGCTTTCGCATGGCTTTTTTCCCGACCGAATAGTATTGGGTGCGCCTCCGACCGAGATCGGAATCGGCCCCAAAGTGTGAAGAGACCTTTCTCTGGTAAAGATTTCTGTTGTTTTAATTCCTGATAGAATTGTTTGGGATAAGGTACAATACAATACAGTACTTATATGCCAGCATATATTCACTGTTATAGCACAACTGTGAAATTATTCATCTTTTCTCTATTCTAATAATGCTAATTATGCAATTCTGTTTCCTTCTACTGATTATCGCAGCACATGTATTTTATACAAGAATCACAATGGTTCAATAAATATTGAAACCCCTTGTAATTCTTTGGGTATGCATGAGTAACAAAACGAAAGTGTTCTAGATCTGTTACTATGATTTCCTTGGTGGTTCAGGGTTGTTATGTTCTGTGGTTGCACACACATTTGTTACTATATAAGGTTAGGGTGCAGATGGTGTATTGTGAGCTATCAGGGAATACAGGGCAATATATCCTGAGGGTGTGCACGGAATCAGTTTGTCACTATCCTGACGTTTATGTTGTCCAATAAATGCACAGTTTTACCAGAGAGGTACAAGCCGTACAACATGAGGAGTCAGTCCACAGACATCCACAGAATGAAAATTCACTATCTTCCTGTATCAGTCCGTGGCCTAGTTCTTGAGTCTGTGGATCGCTGCTGCAGTCTTTCTTTGTACCTCATCCGCAGTCTTGAAAAGTAGTCCAAGACCATTGATACACTTGATGGCCGATTAAATGCATCTCACCTTTCTTTGAGCCTGCCGAGTCCATGGCCTCCCTTGCGAGACTGCAGACCAGCACACCTATTGACGAAGGATATTCTACCTGCGTTGTTGTGTTATCTGCTATTGAAAAAGAAATGGAGTTACTGCACAACGTCATTGAGTCTTTGTGTTGATTATTATTACCTTGTTTTGGAAGGGATTCAATTAGTCGCTTATGTGTGTAAAGAAAATAAATGAAGAATAGCTTTTCTAATTGCTACAGGTTCGAACCGCACCAGACATAATGCATCAATTCAGTGTATAAAGCTGCACTTGTTTAAATTCTCACCTACCTATTTAGCATTTTAATAACTGATTATATCCAACTTTTCCCTTAAACTTTACTAAGAACGATGTATTCCATTGCTAGTCCTTAGAAATGCAAGAAGTAATGCATGATGTGATAAATAGCTATGCCTAGCTTTTATAATAAAAATACATTTTCCCAGACACAGGGCCGTTATTTATGGCTCTTTGTAAACTACATTTTTACAGTCATGTTTCAAACCACAGTGAGGCGTGTGATGCTACAGAATAACAAATCTGTAAAATGTTGTCATTCAGTACAACTTTTGGAGCTTCGTATTTATTTTACAAAGTGAGACATGTTTAGCAATTGAGAGTTTGGTGACAAATAAATTATCCTTAGGTTACTTAGCTATATAGAAATGTGTGTAGCTTCCTCAAAAATGGAACGATAAAAGGGCAGGCGATTAGCAAAAAAACACATTCACAGCGGAAATCAGGTACCTCCTTCCCTACAGAACATGTCATTATGTAAGTGAACTAAAAATAGGAGTGGTCACGCACATTGACATCATTTGCCATTTCAAGAATGCAATATATTCGTATCTAGTCACTGTGTCATTATATTTTGGATGCCAATTAACATCAAAACATTAAATAAGTTGGGTTTGTAATGGTTGCACAATTCTTGATCATCTGTTCCAATAACAAGTCCCCACTTTATTTATAACAATCTCTGTATGGACTTTTTCATTAAACGTGTATTAGTTTACCTTGTTTGCATCAGATAGATTTATCAAGTGGGGTTTAAACCAGCTGGACCAACAATGGCAGTGGCATAACAATGGCCCCCAGGGGCGGCTCCTCCACTAGGGCGGAGGAGTGTCACCCCACTGTTTCTCGCAGTGCGAGAAGCAGAAACATAAAATGGTAATAACTTTCCGTTATTACCATTTTATGTTTGGTTGCGGGCGGGTGGGCAGGTCTGCTCTGAGAGCAGGGGAAGGGAGGAGTGTTGTGCCTGCCCACTCCTGAGTGCGCAAAGACTGTTTGGTCGGCCCTCTGGGGCCGCCCAAACCAGTCGTGCGCACTCTGCCATTTCTCCATGTAGGCTGCATGCAGCCTACATGGAGAAAATGGCCTCCCTACTAACCCCTGGCTGGTTCGGAGTCCCGACCAATCACAACTATGCTTGAGCAGCGTTGTGATTGGCTTAGGGGAGGGAGGGAGCCTGGCTGCATGCTTTTGCTTCCTGTTCCTGGAGATCAGGAGAGCAGAGAAGACGCGGGACCCCAGACCCGGCTGTCGGAAAGGTAAGTTTAATTATCTTTATTAAAAAAAAAAATTAAATGATCTCCCTCCTCCCCGCGTGACCACCTTCTCCCCACGCGCCCCCGCGCCCTCCCGCCCATGAGTCGTTCCGCCCGTGACTGATGACCCTGCAGCCCGAGCTCCAGGGGGGCCTCTCATGCACTGTGAACGGGAGGCAGGCCCCTGGCCTGAGATCTCCTGAATGGGTAAGGAGCTTTGCGGGCCCCCTCTGTGTACTTTGCAAGGGGCCCCCTCAAGTTTTGTTACGACACTGAACAATGTTGCTCTGAAGTACTATGCCAAATTTCAGAAACACAATGTACAAAACTAAGGGCCATAACTGCCAAGGTTTCAGATTGCTAATTGTGTGACATTTCCATAATTTCAGTGTAATTATGAGTGACATTCAACGACTATGAGTGACACTTTTTCGCGAGCAAAATCAAGCAATGAAGACGATGGAAAAATACATAAATATCAGAAATTACGCCCATTTTAGCAACGAGAAACTCTAAGAAGATCTTAAAACTGCTGCAAAGCACCAGAAATAGAAGGGCGCTAACCTAGTGCCCTCATGTCGGTGCGCTGCCGGAGGTGGTGTGTCACTGCAGCCAGGCCCCAGGTTCAGGGATTTTGAGGGTAGAGGAAGGTGTGAGAAGGCTACATACATGGGGGTGCTGCCTGCAGGCTGTTTGTTGCTGAAGCCAAATTCCCAGTTTCAGGGGTTTTGAGGGAATTAGAGGGCGTGAGAAAGCTTCATACACATAGCTGGCCAGTTTTCAGATTATGGGACATTTCCATGGTTTCAATGCACGTAAAGCGTCACTCAAGTGCCAAATGTGTGACATTTTCTCACAAGTAAAACCAAGCAATGAATAGCATGGAAAAAGATACATATTAGAAACTATACATTTTGATCAATGAGAAAACCTAGCATATCTTGAAACTGCAACAAAACCCTTGAAATGGAAGATTAAGATACTGGTACAAAATGAGTTTGTGCCCAGAAGATATCAAAGTAAATAAATCAACATAAAATGTCTCACACCCCCATGTAATTGCACTTTATTGCGCCATAACAGGTAAGCACATACTACAGAGATCAAATGAACACAGGGCAGATATTGTTCCAGTGGTTACACATATAGTCAAAATCACCTAAAGCTGGAAAATATTTTTTCCCTTTATCTGTACATACTTCAAAGAACAAATATAAATAGAAGTCACTTTTAAATGTGTTCTAGAGATGATCCATGACTAATACTTAAATTAAACAAATACAGAAATGGCATGTTACAAATGAATATATACAAAAAAAAAATCAGTTCTATTCGGTATCTAGTCCAAGCATTTGCAGACTCTTGAAAAAGCAAGTAAACTTCTCTTGGGAAGATGTCAACACTAGGCAGCTGGTGCCATTCCAGTGCCTGGAAGTGTGTCTCAAAGCTGAACGCTTCTCCACTTAGCTTTATTCACAAAGAGCTGCAGCGTGTCTCGGGCTTAAGCTGGGGAAGGGGTAAGACGGGCTTCAGCTGCAGTTTAAATTTGTGTCACACAGGCAGCTCTCCTCCAGAGTGTCTCGCTGTGGCTGGCGGCAGTTTTTGATGATTAGAGGAGCCCCTGCATGTTGTTTTCCAGAGGTCCTGGCTGAGCAGCAGTCAGCGATCCATTGCTGGGGGCAGCATAGCACACAGGAAATTAATAACATTCTGCATGGTGCCAGTCATGCATGCTGATGACCCTGGCAAGGTTACATGTTTAGAGCACACCAAGGGGCATATTCCCAAGAACGTGTGATAACCACCGCAAATTTAGCTTAACGCAACTTTGCATATCGCAGTCTATCGCGGGAAAACAACGCCGTGTTAACGTAGTATTCTCAACCTGGCGGCACCATGCGATAGTCCCACAATAACGTGTCAAATGTCCGCTTTAAAATCAACGCGAGGCCGCGAAAATGCGAAACACTAACGCAAATAAAGTCGCGATGAGGCCAACTGCGATACAAAAATCAGCGATAACCAGCGACAGGCCTGCAATTCCCACACGTCATGAGGAAAAATGCACAATAAAAGCAGAACAAGAAAAAAAACAACAAAAACAAAATAAACTGCGTAGCAGCATGGATGCACCCGGAACCAGAGCCCAGATCAACGCGAACCCCACAACACAAGCCCCACAGACCACCAGCAAGGAACCTCGGGGTCGGGGAAGGCCAAGGAGAAGAGGAAGAGGAAGACAGGGTACATTCCGCATGACAACCGGATCGTCCTCACGGAGGTGACAGAGCACGAACAACAACTGTCCGATACCTCCACCGTGTCATTGGCAACACAGACGGAAAAAGGGCATTCCATCGTGAATGCAGTCGGAGTGTCGATGAGGCCAAGATGCGCTGGCACGATGTGAAAAGCCAAACCAAGCAGAAACCCGCTGCTAACAGGAAGGCAGCAACGGCGAATGGAGGTGGGAGTCCAGCACCACAGGAGGAGCTGGAGCAAATGGCGGCCACAGTCATCAGTGCGGAGACGGTGCAAGGAGTCGGGAGTCCTGATACAGCTCGACATGACCTGACACAACATCAACAGGGTGAGTAACGAACAGGGACTGGGAGGACGGGGGGCGGGCACAATGGCACACATGCACAATGACGTGTAGCACACCGCACACCCACAACGGCCCTGGGTCATGTCCCTGATCCCCGTGGCACACTGCAGCACACATACAAACATCAAGTAGGCCCCCGTCCACCATGTGCCCAAACGGGTCACACCCCACACATCACCAAGTCCACGACACACACATGCACCCGTGCGAAACACGGCAAAGATGCATATGTGAGAGCCACACTGACAATGCAAGTGACACCACATGACCAGCAGCATGGCTGGAGTACAATCACCATGACATTGTGCACGCCACGAGACTGAGGTGGCTGAGTGTGGACCACATCCGGAAAGGAGCAGCTCACACTCTGACACATCCACGTGCACAAACAACCACTGACGTCAACAATACATCTGCAGACAAACAATGCACAAGAGTACAAAAACCGTCCAAGAGCACAAATGACCCAAGTCGCCAACATCACAGCACCTTAAAAGCACAAAAGTCAAAGGCACACCGCCTCCAAGGGATAAGGGGCAGCAAAATCACAGCTGCAGGTGCGACCCTCCCACAATGCAGCACACACACATAGCAATGCCAGCACATCCACATGGACGACAATGTGGTACACAGTGCAACACTTACACTGCAGAACAGAGGACACAACTGGGTCCGCCTGTGCGTAGAAAATGGCCAATCACATCTGACATAGCAGGGAACTGTGAGATGAAAATGTACGTGTACAACCTCACCTACGTCATGTAGTCTAAATGTCCACTGTCCCGCATCAAATAGTCCGCTCCTCCCAAACCATCACAATGTACATTGTCATGCAGTCTGTATGTAAACCTGAATAATGCGTAAACATACATGCCAACACAATGTCAACAAGCATCTCCCCTTCACATTGCAGAGGGACAAATAACACCTCCAGCAGAGCAGACCAGACAACTCCACAGTGATTCTGAAGAGGACCTCCACACTTCCGACACTGACGCCCTACAACAGTTCATGGACATCTTCGAGCAATCGACCCCCAGGAGCAGGGCAGCTCAGCTGCATCGAGGACACCCCACCCCCTGCACAGACAACACAGCTGGACGCACGCACCACCACGTCTGGCTCCCAGCAGCACACCGAAGCACACATCGTATTCCAAGGCCAGGTGTCAGACTGCCAGAAGGGGGTGTCCGAACAGGTGCGGGTGTGGTCCCACCTCATGGAAGCTGAACTAGATCATATACGTGGGTGTCTAAGTCCCATCAGGGACCACCTACACTCCCCAAAGGAGACCCACACTGCGACAGAGACACCTGCATTTGCACATTTCCAGGACTGACCACACCCAGAGCCACGGAATAATCATCCACACCCCCACGCTGGACTGGCACACGCCGGCCCAGTCCACTCCTCTTACGTATTGAGTGGGGGACGACAAAGCTACATGTGCAATGTCCCACACTCTGCCTGCGGTGACATGGCTGCGTCCTCCGCACACGGCACAATGTGATGTTGTGGTGCCATGGCCCGAATGCATACATCATGAGCACACGGACACACTCATAGAGCTCTTGAACTGGCCACGGGCACATGCGCCTGACACCTTTATTGGCATGGTCACATGTACAGTGACGCATGTGCTGGATGTGTGTGGGGTGAGTGTCAGCCAGCCCTCAGGGAGTCGTTGGTGCTGGCAACAACTTGAACAGTGATCACAATTGAAGCAGAAACATAAAACACCAGCATAACAGAAACAACTGTGAAGCATCATGGTGGTAGCCGGAGAGAGTACAGTGTTCACCCAACATGCAAGCAGAATGGTCCTTGATTCGTTGTGCACTGAGTAAGTGGCACCTGAAGGGCTGAGCAGGGTATCAAGCTGATGATGGCACCCACGACAGATGTGAGCAACTCTGACAGTCTGGCAGTTAGACACATACGACTCTGGCACCTGTCGTTTGGAGTTGGTCCTGGCGGTGGTGGCATGTGCATCCTGCAGTGATGCGACGTCCGGGCAGGCCAGCACTCGATCTGATGTGTGAGCCCAGGTGGACCGCAGTTGAGGCCGGGGGGCAGCGGACAGCGCAGGGCCACAGAGACGGCATTGATGCCCCCCAGGCCATCGGAACAGAGGCCATCCGACATGCCCTCAGGTTGGGGCCATGATTTGAGCTGCACAGAGTTAGTGGCCCCGGATGCACTGCGGCGGGCACAGGCACACCGCCACGGGACAGTGACTTGCGGTGCAGTGAGATAGTGCCACGCTAGGTGAGTGGGTCCTCGTCGAAGGTGAATGTCACGGAGGTTTGTGGGGGACAGTGGAAGGGCTCCTCCAGGGCATGATGCAGAGGGCAGAAGCCAGCCGGAAGCGGCAAATGGAGGAGTGGAATGCTACAGCCTCGTCTTGGCAACATAGTCAGTATCACTGACACGATGATGAAGACAACCCCCAAACCATGGACTCAGTCTCCAACAAATCTCAAGAAGTAAGTGTCCATAGATGTCGGGGAACAGACTTAGTGGCACCGGAGCTGTAAGGGGATGCAGTCTGCGACGTGGCCAGTACAATGTTATCAGCTCGGCCATAAATGATTCATGACTGAGTTCCCAATGTGTGACCTACTCGACCGCTGTGTGGTCCGGAGGCAGCAGGCAGCGCGGGCCAACCACTGTTCAGCAAGCTCCTCCTGGAACACTAACACACGGCGTTGAAATGGCATGTGGTGATGACTCGTGGTTGACCGAGGCAGTAGCGACAGAGCTGAGCGGGTGTTTAGCCAGCGACGATGCCGTGACCTGCCTGGTATGGACTGGATTGGATTTGTGTGAGGCCTGCAGGCCCGCAGTGTAGTCCGAAGGCATAGTCTTCAAGGACCAACAGACACGTGTGGCTGGGGTGCCATGCACATACTTTGTGTCACCACATAGAAGGGAGTTAAACTTTGCATTTGCGTGTGTACTCGGCCATTGCCAAATCAAGAATCAGTCCCAAATGTGTGACCTACTTGACCACAGTGTAGGCCCGGGGCAGCGGTCAGTAGGGGCACACATCCATGTGTCGTTGGCCCGCGATGCACAGAGTTAGTGACACCAGGGCAGTTGTCGGCAGTGTCCAGACACCTCCGTGAAGATGGTCCTTTTCTCCAACGGACTGAACCGCACCTTCCTCTTACTCGTCTCCTTGCGTACAATGATATGGACTCCGCCATGCAGATATCACGACTCAGTTCCACATGTGTGACCTACTTGAGCATAGTGTAGGCCGGAGGCAGCGGTGGAGTACGTAAATGGAAAAGGGGTAAAGCGGGCCTGTGTCGCGGGGGCCGTGATAGTGTGAGGAGGCTGCCAAGGATGCGGGGTTCGGGCTTGGAGTTTGCGCCGGCACGTGGTGGGCCCTCTTCGACACACGCCGGTGTAGGCAGGTGAGCTGTGAGGCCTGGATACGCAGGGGCGGGCATGACAGGTTGGGAGTCCAGTGGCCCGTGGTGCAGCAGGTGCATAGGTTCGCAGGCCACAGCACTCACGGCGAGGGCATTGGACTTGTGGCGGGTTAGGAGGCGCCGCACTGGCAGGCACGTTTGCCATTCCGGAAGAGGACCACGCCCAGGGCTATGTGCTTTTTATTCACACCCCTACACTGGCCTTGCGTACGCCGGTCCAGGCCACTCCGCACACGCTTGCAGGGGGGGACGTCACAAGCTACATTTCCACGTTCTTCCCCACTGGCTGTGGTGACATGGTTGCGTCCACTGTCCACTGCACTCCACACATCAGCAGTGCATATGGGCATGGATATGTCTGTGGTCTGCATACTGCAATCTGTCCAGGACATCTCCGCCACAGTTGGCATTGTGTAGATTCTCATTCATGGGTCACTTGCCTCCTTCACACATACCTGGTTCCCACCTCTCCCCACATTCCACTATTGTGTGGCTGCGGCGCCATGCCGTTGATGGTTCATGTACATGGCTGAGCAAGGTTGCCACAGTAAGTTGTGCTGTTGTGTCTGGTGGGTGGGCATGTTGTCTGGCATGTTGTATGTGATTTTGTGACGTGCGCACTGCCAGTGTTGTGAGTTGCATGATTGTGGAGTTGAGGTGTGTGGTGTGTTCATTTGGTACTTACCTACATGCAGTGCATTTCCATAGGTGCCATCCTGGTAACGCTGGTTGATGATGGACTGTCGGGGGATGATGGAAGCATGCACACTGCCTGGGTAGTTGGCTGCAACATTGGTGTAGGGTCCCCGCTGGTCCACTATTGCCTGCACATTGATGGGATGCGTGTGCTTTCTGTTGCGGTAATTGTGTGTTTTTTCGGCAGGGGGCACAAGTTGGACATGTGTGCAGTAGATCGCCCCCAACAGGTGCGGGACTCCTGCTATGGCGTGTAGTCCTTGCTTGGTCTCCAGCTGTGTTTGCACATTGTGGGGGACGTTTAGGTACTGGGGTACCTGGCTGGTGATGGCATCCAAGACAGGTGTGGGGAACTTGGATGGGGCTGGCTGTGTGTCTCCTCCGACTCTGGTGGATGTTGTTTGGGGGTACGGGAGGCCAACATGTGTAGCACAGCCAGCAGCTTTGTCTGCGGAGGGATGTTGGTTGTCCGCTGTGTTGGTACCGTCAGCCTGTGGGCAATGATGATCCGGATGCGGTGGATGGTTGTCCTTTTGAGCCTGTAGTGGGCATTGACATTGTCTGGTGTTAGGTCTGTGGGGCTGGTGCGTTTCCTGAAGGTCTGCTGTCTTTATCTGCGCTGCCTCTGTGGTGGTCCGGAGGGGGGCGGGGGTGCTGGGGCCCTGGGGGTGGTGGCGGAGGGTGTTGTTGCCCTCTCGGGGCTCCGGGATGCATGGTGAGTAGCTCCATGGCATCTGTTGTTCTTCATGTGTGGCTGTGGACTGGTCTCCCTTTGATGGTGCAGGTTGTCGTCCGACTTTACACCAGGTCAGAGCAGGTGTTAGATTCCTGCTGCTAACGCGCCTTATCGCCTGTTTTGTGGTCTTATCGCTGATCGGGCTGGTCGTTGAGAATGTTGAGGTGTGGTGTTGTCACGGATTTTTGCTCGGGAACGCCTACTCTGCATCTCATTATCGATAGTTGAGGGGGTCATCTGTGGCGATGTTTTTTGCGGCTGCTATCGCGGGTAAAATGGTGTTATGGGCTGTTACAGCAGCTTGTGAAGGGTGCGATAAATTTATCGCCACTTTGGCTGCGATAAAGTGCCGCTAACTAGGCGATGTGTCCTTGAGAATATGCCCCCAAGAGTGCCCTGCCAGTTAAGTGCCACGTGGACCAGAGACCTTATACTTTCTTTCTGCCTGCTGCGTGCACCCCTACAAGGAAAAAGGAAGTTTAATTTGCCTGTGGCTGCCACAAATTGATTTGCCATAATCTTAACACAGCACACAGTGCAGGATTGGCACCAGTTGCGGGAAAAGGCAATGTGCCACCCCTAATCAATCAGTGCAGGTGCACTCCTGGGTGATATTATCATTGCGCAATGGATATAGGAAATGTTTTTGTAGTCTTCTGTGACATCTACATCAGGTAAGGCTGTGACGCGGCCCAGGCTGAGACTGACTGTGAGCCTAGGCTGATTGAATGCAGCCAACCTTCAGGCACGGTGGGGTGCCATCTCTAATTTAGCAACAATTGGTTGCAATGCTTCCCAATCTGCATGCAGCAGGCTGTGAGCTCCAACATCCATCTCAGCTTGTGCCATGCAGCGCCAATAGTGTCAGGACGTGCCATAAATGTGTGAGTTATGCATTTTAGTGTGGTGATGCTTTAGTCTAACGCCTAGTGGGTGGTGCTTGGCAGGTCTGAGGGGACTCAATTAGAGTTTGACAGTCTCGTGCCCCTCCCTCCTCACTCTAATTAGAGTTGGGAAGTGCTGTGTTTACACCAGCGGAGCCTCCACTGCCTCTGTGGGTGTAATCCTAGAGGTGGGCAAGCAAACAAATAAGAGCCAAGCCAGAGCTGACCCGAGGGTTTTGTTTGGCTCTTAGAACCGGTGCACGAACTGAGCCCTGAAAATGTGTATTATGTAAATCATAAAATACACTACGTAAAATATGATAAAGTTTCCTCAAAGTCCAACATGCTGAATCATTGTCATTAACAGGGAACATTAAAGCACTGCACTGAGAAGTAATTATTAAAAGTGACAACTTTGTACAACTGGTGGTCTCTGCTCATATATTTGAAAGTGCATTTGTATGCGATAATG
Source organism: Calotriton arnoldi (assembly GCA_963921515.1). Classification (NCBI taxonomy): domain Eukaryota; kingdom Metazoa; phylum Chordata; class Amphibia; order Caudata; family Salamandridae; genus Calotriton; species Calotriton arnoldi. Next base: position 18,606 of record CAWUFW010003087.1, read on the forward strand.
AAGAAGATAGAGTTGTGGTGAGATAAAATATTTGACTAATATCACACAATTTAAGCAGGGAAGCCACAATTTATCAAGGTTTTCTGGTTTCATCTACAAATCAGCCAGTAAATGGTATCTATTTCGCTTTCTTTATGTTAAGGCTTTCTTTTTACCTCTTAGTGTATTCTTCTGCTGTTTTTAAAATATAGCGCAAACTTGACCCAAACGTATTGGAGCGATGTACATGATCACCGGTTACATTACGCAAGGTCACAGCTATAGTTAATAGCATGGTGAGATTAAGCAATTTGCCCAGAATCACGTGAGGCTGTGCGACACAAAGAATCGAACCTGGTTCAGGAGTTCCATAGTCGGCAAATCTGACCCTAACACAGCATCTCACATCCCACATAGGGGGGGTGGCGAAACCACATGAAAGCTTGGCTCTGTATGGACTCATGGTTCCAACAGGACCTCAAGGTGACCCAGAGCCGAGCTTCTGGCTTAAGCCTGGCTCGAGCTTTCACTGGCTCGCCCACTCTATGTAAACCCCTGACCTAATGGCCCGCCTGCTAAAGAGTTGACAGATCATAGTGACCGTCACTTCCCCACTATTTAGTACAGGGATACCGTGGAAGTCATGGGAATGGAACGCACATGCAGGGCAAAGACTCTTTGCACATTATGGCTATTAATAATGAGGGAAATAAGAGTAGTTAATGGCCCTATAGGGAATTACAAGTTACATTGGATGACCATGAGCTCAGAACTTTTCACATTTTGAAATCTTATATTCTTTGCGTCCTATTCACAATGGTTAATATATACTTGTATAGTTACTCACATAAGTATTTACTCCTATACCTAGATATAACTCTTCAGGTTTTTGCTATTCACCATTTCCAAGGTCAGAATTACACCCAGGTTTAGACTTAAATATCTCCACCACCTTAAAAGAAGGGATGAAGCCACCTGCAACATGGTTTAAAAGTGAAAAAGTACTACTAGTAACTTTGCACACTTACAAGGAGCACTCTGCCAGTGTACCCTCGTAAATCTGAGTGAGCGTCCTCCTTGTTTGTGGGAATTTTGATTGATTTACAACTGGTAAGCTCATAGGGCTTCACGCTCACGGGCCCAGTTCTACTTCGAACTGTTGGTTCTGCATATATATATTGATTCATGAGCTGAGAAAAACACATATCAAGATTCACATATCATATAAAGTCTTTTATTAATCTTCTCTTCAAGCACTTGAAAAAGTTCTTTCTTCAATGGCTGTAACATTTGTATCCATGCTTCAAAATACTTGATCAGAGTTCTCCATAACATATTCAAACACAAGCTGCCAACACGTGTTTCGCGAAAAAAGGTTTAGCTTCTTCAGGGCTGTTAATTGGAGAAGATATATAAAATGTTGTCTCCTGGTCACAACCTCACATACTAGTTAATTGTAGTTCTTAGTTCCTACAAACAAAAGTAGAAGATAAAATCTCCATTGCATGTCTAAGCCACATACAGCAGTACAATAAAAAAAAATACAATAAGACATACAAATTACAAACAAATTTATACATAACTAAATTACACATACATACAAAAGGCATACCGGCATAGTAGTTTAGAAAATTTATAATATGGTTTAAATTCTTAGCTCAAAGTACCTGATGAATGGGATATGACAAAGATAAATTAATCTTTTCAATACTCACTATATTCATCTATACAAGAAACCATTGAACAATATGTTATAAGATTGGTTTTCATATCATACTTTAATAGATTCTTAGAGTATTTTTTACTAAGAATTTTACTAGCATACCTGTCTGACCATAATAGTCTTTAAATATATAGGTCTCATCCTATGTTATATGCTAACCTTAGGTCATAATATCTTTCTTAGATCTAACCGATGTTTTAAAGTTTGCAGCTTCCATAACATATAAAAAGCAGAATCTATGTTAGTTATAAATAGTTTCCTGTACCTTAATTCAATGTAATCATGTGCTTTATCTTTTCTGTTTGCAATTTCCACTTTTCTTTCATATTGTGAACATTCTAAATAGGTCCTGGAAATTTCCTCTCATATCTACAAAAAATATATATCGTATTCAAAATTACATAAAAGAAGCAACTAGTCCTGCGAGAGCCAATCCCAAACACATTGTGCATCAAAATCAACTGGTGCAATGCACACGCACCCAAGATACTTAAACTACGAAGAATCCTTCTTCAACGGACCCCTTGTTAGTGATAGCACAATTGTGTATACAAGAAAAGATCACCACACAATTGTTCTTATACAAGAAAGATGGGATCCATCATATATGTTGATAACCCTTGAGGTTACATTGTTGTACACCTGCATCAAGCATGGCTGTGGGTTGCATGACTGTAAACATTACTTTTAAAGCAGGCCTCTGTATATTTATGATCACAACAACAAGTTACTAGAGATGGTTAATTTCTGCCTTAACCCAACATTTTTTTTTTGAGCAGGTGTAGTGTTTACAGAAGTCAGGAGTAGTCATGGGCACCTGTCTCGCCCCCCAGCCATGCAAATTACTTCATGGCATTGTGGGACGTGCAGGTGGCCTGAACACAGCAGAATGCAAAGTATACCCAACCCATAGTTATCTAGATTAGGTATATCGTTGACCTGTTTTCAATTTGGCAGGACACAGCACAACTGGCCAGGAAATTAATTTACAATTTAAATTAGGAGAATTTAAATTTAAAACTTTCACGTCACCTGCTTCACTCTGAAATTGAATTCCTTGAAATGCATGTTGAAGTAATTGATAACTAAAGTTTACACCAGGCGCTATAGAAAAGAGACAGCAGGCAGCCGTGTGCTCCATGCAACAGGTCATCACCCCACAAATCTTAAGTAGAGCATCCCAAAAGGGGGGCTGTATGTCTTCTCTGTAGCACCGAGAAGGTATACAGGGAAGAGGAACAGATAATCATAAACAGAGTTCAAGAGAGAGAGGCTACCCTTATCAGGTAATAAAAAAAGCAACTACACGCATAAAGGACCAAACAAGAGACTCACTGTTGTATACCCATAAGACCAGGTTGAACACCCCTGACACAAGTGTTGATGTCATATTCAGAACCATATATAATAAGGACACCAATTAAATACGGAAGATTATGAACCAACACTGGAACATTTTCAGAGGAGCACTTTGAAGAGTCATGTAGCGATTACATATCACAAATGTAAATCACTGGGTGACATTCTAGTGCATAGTGGCATAAAACCCCAAACTTATAATAAATGAATGAGTAAGATCAAGGGTTTTGTAAAGTGTGGCAGATGCAAAGCCTGCCAAAATAAAACAAAAGTCAAAAAATATGACACTGCATTAGGAGAAACTAGACTCATTTGCAAAATTTTAACTCAAACCACATATTACTGTATTTGCATGCTGGTGTGTCCCTGAGCATTCAAATATATGGGTAGTAGCATCTTTCGCATACAAAAGGAGAGTCCCAGAACACATGTGAGCAATCAAGAACAAAGATCCTACCTACCCTGTCTCCAAACATTTTACTGATAAATATGATTCTAGCAGTAATATTGTCAGGACAATTCCTCAGTAATCAGCGGAAGTTGATTCCCTTCTCACCATTTTGTCTGCTCACCATTATGTCCCCGCAGTAGCATCCTTTTTTAAGTGAGAGCATCGTCTTGTGTGCTCACAGTGGGTTTGGAAGGCTTAGGATCATGCCTACAAGAAAGCATGGCGGTCATCTTGGATCCTGCTCAAACTCTTGAGGGAAACTCGAGTCAGGAGTGATGTTAGATCCTCAGCAGCCATCCTGGATCTTGCCTGAACTCTCGCGGGGACATAAGTCTTGCAGTTGGGCAGCAGCTTCCTGCCATGTGGTGAGTCATTTCCAGACCTGATTCCCAGAATGGTAAGACTTCTCTCAGTTTTATTTTGACTAAAGCTTTGTGGGAATCCACAATAAAGATTGCAGTAAGAACCTAAGTGGTATTTTTAAGCATGATTAAAGAGAGTGACTAGGCAAAGTCACCAATATTACAAATCCAGATTTGTTAAATTTCAAAGGAGAAAATAAAACAAAAGCAGGGTCTAAGTAATATTGCATTCACTGAAATTATAAATAGACGTGTAGTTTCCACCCTATGGTAGGAACTGCACATTTGTGGATGGCATAACTGCTGGGATGGTGCCAGACTGATTCTATGCACCCCCTCAGGACATGTTGTCCTATAGGCCAGCTAGATCACAGTGCCACCATGAGTACCCCTAAACCTAGGCAGGTAGCAAATGGCTCTGGAAACCACTGAACATGACAACCCTGATCCCCCAGAAATCGTAATAACACATCTAGAACCCTTTTACTCAGTCACTTATGCTCTCGTACTCTCAGAGGAACATAAAAGGAATACACAGTGGGACGTTTTAAAGGTTGATTGAACCAAAGTGCTTCTTGTGTAGAATATATGTGCTGCAATGATCAATAGACAGAAGCAGATGAAAGTTATTAGAAGTACCAGGACAGTGAACAGAATAAAAAGTTCCACCATTGTGCTAAGACAATGTACATATGCAGGCATATAACACAGTATAGAAATTTGCCATACTCCTACTATGCAGTTCCTAACCTAAGGGGCATATTTACAAGCCCCTTGCGCCACTTTTGCGCCGCCGTTGCGTCACGCATGTGACGCAGCGGCGACGCAAACCATGCGCCGCGTTGCGCTATATTTACAACGTGACGCATCTAGGGAGATGCGTCACGTAGTAAACCCCTGCGCCACATGAAACCTGCGTCAGGTTTCATGTGGGCGTTCCTGCGCAGGGGGGGGCGTTCCGGCGCAGGAACGCCTCGGAAAAGTGATGTAGTGAAATCTACAAGATTTCACGCAGTCACTTTTCCGACGCTGGTGCGTCAAATCCTTACGCCTGCTTCAAGCAGGCGTAAGGATTGACGCACCATGTTAGGGATAGGGAAGGTTGGAACAGTGCTGGAGTTGCGTCGCGCTTGCGACACAACTTCAGCACTGCGCCAACCTTCCGCCGGCAGATGCGTCACGCATCTGCTTATCCTTGCGCCACGATGCGCCGCATTGTAAATGCGGCGCATCGGACATGGTGCAAGGGTAAACTTGCGTGACGCATTTTCCTGGCGCATCCCTGCTGATATGCAGGGATGCGCCAGGGAACGTAAATATGCCCCTCAGTGTCTAGGGCGTGTGTGTTCTGCCAAGAATCCCCGTACTGGATGATCCAACCCTGGTTACCTGAAGAGAAGAATGCAAGTCTCCGTCTTGGTCACAAGCTGGACACCCTTCACAGAGATATCCGCAAGCTGCTGGACCGAAGCTTCAGCATGTAGAGACCATGCCAATGACAGCAAATCACTCCTCTAGCTAAACCCAGAAATGTTTGTTTATTTATAATGAAAAGCATCCTTGCAAGTCCTCTACAAACCAGCAGTATTCTGGTCTATAGATAACCCTCTCACCTCGTGGATGAAAAATAGAATGACATTTGCACAATGTGAGTCAAGGCCATGTGCATGGAGTTCAAGGAGTTGTGATAATGTTCTCGCGAAGTGGAATCTGTAAGCAAAGCAGTTTCAAAGAAACTAATCCAGCATTGTCATGCACACAAATATTTGTAAAAGGTTATTGTGTGAAAGGGAAGGCAACTTAAGAAACGTGTTCAGGGTGAAAGATGGTTTCTACATGGGCCCAACTAAGACACATGACAATATATATAGTTGTGATAACTGTAACTAATAAATTTCAGTTGTTTTGTTTGTTTAAAACAGTATGTTATAACTGACATTTTCACCTAACTATAACGTTAATTTAACCTTTAGTTTTTACAGTTTATTTCTAAAGTTTATTTATGCAAAGTAAGATATTATTACCATACTTAACTACAATATCACTTCAACCTTTTTGCAGTGAATTACAGTTTAAAAAAAAAATAAAGTAAGATGTCCATCTTTGTGCATTACGTGGGGTTGGCACAGGGCCTGCGACAAGGCCCTGCACCCAACAGCCCAGAGGCACCCTACTCCCTGCTGTGCACCCCCTAGGCCAGGCCTTGTGCACAACCCCTGCTGGTGGCCAACCCCCCACTGTGCACAGACTTCGGCAATGCACAGCGGGAATTGAGTGCAACTGGGAGTTTGGCACAGGCCCTCAAATCAGGGAGTTGGGCTCAGGGTCTGGCAGAGGGACTGTGCACATGTGGTTATATATAACAATACAAAGAGTGTAATTTTATTAATGGGAGACATACTAGCTTTGTCAAAAAGTCCCCAATAACTATAATCAAATGTATATTAAGGCCAGTACCTATGGCCAACCCCATGCTGGGCACGGCCAAAGACTGTGCATGGCATGGGTTTGCCTGCCCATGAGGGGTAGGATTCAGGGCCTGGCCGCACCAGTTATAGTTATCTCAAGTAACTGTAACTCAAGCCCTAAAGTAACAATAGTTCACACCCTGGCCTTGCACTGCTTATAGCCCCACATTTTACAGCACTCACAGACCTACTCAGAGACTCACGCACCCCCTCACAGACCGACTGAGACACTCATACACCCACTCACAAACCCATTCGGAGACTCATGCAGTCACTGACAGACCTACTTAGACACTCAAGCACCCACTCACAGACCCACTCAGACTCACGCACCCACTCACAGACCCACTCAGATTCAAGCACTCATTCACAGACCCACTGAGAGACTCATGCACTCACTCACAGACCCACTGTGACAGCTACCTTCCAAGCAAAAGCAAACACTCCAGCAAGATAAAGTCATCCTGGTCCCCTTAGACTCTTTTATATCACCTTATCACCACCCTTTATCACCCCCATCACTTGCACTCATTGTGCGGAATCTGATCAGAAGATCTCCGTCACAGAGCCCCCATTGAGGGGTCTGTCAGACATTGCAGTACCGGCTTGACGAGGAGTGCCCAATGATGAAGCATGAAACCCTACAAGGTGTGTGAGGGCACTTTGATCTGATCACTTGGATCCCCCTGCGATCTGTCTGGTCGGACCCCTTATTTCACCTTATAGGGCCTGTCCTGTCCCTTGCTTGAGGAACTACCCCCTCTGTGTTTATCATACATTGACTTTGGAGGAGTATGGGTGAAGGACCTCATTAAATATCACTCTTCATCCCTCCTTTGATTAGATATGAAAACCCTCTTCCTCACCAGCTCTTCAGTGGGGAGTGCTGCACAGTGAGCACCACTATTAGGGCGTCGCGCACGGGACAGAAAAGTGCCAGTTCTCTGTTCAGGGGCTCAACATTGGCGACTGGCATGGCAAAAAAAAAGAAAAAATGCCACCCAACAACTCTGCCTATTGGACCAATTATCTCTCATGCACTGTCAGCAGAGGGGTGGTGCCAGCCTCCGGAACAACAAGGCAAGGAAAATCTGGTTCTGGATAGTGCCTTTGTTATTTGTTTCACTTTCACAATCCCCACTTGGACCAAGGCCACCAATTACACTCAGAAGCCGGTCGAGCTTGATCATCTGGCTGAATCCCAGAATTGCCCACTGTGATTGTATATACTGACACCGCTAGCATGGCTCTTAACCCCTTCGCTGCTAGGCCTTTCCCCCCTCTGTGCTTAGCCTTTTTTTGGCTATTTGGGGTAGTGCGCGCTTAGGCCCCTGTAACTTTTTGACCACATAAGGTATCCACGCCAAATTTGCGTCCTATTTTTCTAACATCATGGGGATTGTAAAGGTATCCAGGGTTTGTGGATTCCCCTGGAGGGGACCCAGAAATTAGCCAAAATACAGCAAAATTTTGTTTTTTGGGGAAAAATGCGAAAAAGGGCTACAGATGAAAGCGTCTTGTTTTTTCCCTGCAAATGGCATCAAAAAGGGGTTGTGGTGCTGAAATCACCATCTTCCCAGCGTTCAGGGACAAGCAGACTTTTGTCAGAAAACCAACTTTTTTACACAGTTTTGGCATTTTTTGGGACATAGCCTATTTTTGCTATTTTTTGTGCTTTCAACCTCCTTCCAGTTAATGTTAAAAATGGGTATGAAAACAATAATGGATCCTGAAAAGCCATACATTTCTGGAAAGTAGACAAAATTCTGAATTCAGCAAGGGGTCATTTGTGTAGATCCTTAAAGTTTTCCTTATAGAAACTAACAGTTAAATGAAGGGAAAATTGAAAATTAGTTGAAAAAAACAGCCATTTGTGTCAACGTTTTCACCTGTAACTTCTTCTAATTATGACAGCTATTTGAAATCAATATACCGTTATATCCGCTGGACCTTTCTGGTTGTGGAGATATATATAGGACTTGTAGGTTCACCAAGAACCCGACGAACTCAGAGCCAATAATTGAGCAGCATCTTGCAATGGTTTTTATTATGTACCGGGTATATAGCAATTATTTTGGGAAAATGTATACATGGAAAAATTGTTATGAAAGACACCTATGTATTTCTGAAATGGGAACAAAATGTAGATTTTAGAAACAGTAGATATTTCCACATTTCCGAAATTGGGAGTACCCATACTAGCATGAGAATTATAGGTCATTTTTCAAAATGACTTAATTTTTACACATTGCCTTTCATTTGGAAGGCAGAAATTCATCGAAAGTCAATAGGTAATAACAGTTGCTCTACAATTCTGTGTTACCCTAAGTCTCCCGATAAAAATGGTACCTCACTTGTGTGGGTAGGCCTTGTGCCCACAACAGGAAATGGCTCAAAATGCAACATGGACGTACCACATTTTCACAATGAAAAATTATCCTTTTTTTTGCAAAGTGCCTAGCTGTAGTTTTTGAACCCTAGCTCTGCGGGCACTTAGGGAAACATAGCAAACCTATACATTTTTGAAAACTAGACACCCAGGGGAATCCAGGACGGGGTGACTTGACTGGCTCTCACCAGGTTCTGTTACCCAGAATCCCTTGCAAACCTAAAACATTGGTAAAAAAAACACATTTTCCTCACTTTTCTGTGGTGGAAAGTTCTGGAATCTGCGCGGATCCACAAAATTCTACCCACCCCGCGTTCCCCAAGGTCTTCCATAAACAATGGTACCTCACTTGTGTGGGTAGGCCTAGTGCCCGCGACAGGAAGCAGCGCAAAACACAACGTGGACGCACCACATTTTCACAGTGAAAAATGACCCTTTTTTTGCAAAGTGCCTAGCTGTAGTTTTTGAACCCTAGCTTTGCCGGCACCTAGGGAAACCTAGCAAACCTATACATTTTTGGAAACTAGACACCCAGGGGAATCCAGGATGGGGTGACTTGACTGCCTCCCACCAGGTTCCGTTACCCAGAATTCTTCGCAAACCTAAAAAATTGTCAAAAAAAACACATTTTCCCCACATTTCTGTGGTGGAAAGTTCTGTAATCTGCGTAGATCCACAAATTTCCACCCACCCCGCGTTCCCCAAAGTCTTACGAGAAAAATGGTACCTCACTTGTGTGGGTCGGCCTAGTGCCTGCGACAGAAAACGGCACAAAACGCAACGTGGTCACACCTCAATTTCGCAGTGAAAAATGACCCTTTTTGGCAAAGTGCCTAGCTGTAGTTTTTGAACCCTAGCTCTGCCGGCACCTAGGAAACCTAGCAAACCTATACATTTTTTAAAACTAGACACCCAGGGGAATTCAGGATGGGGTGACTTGACTGCCTCCCACCAGGTTCTGTTACCCAGAATCCCTCGCAAACCTAAAAAATTATCAAAAAAACCACATTTTCCCCACATTTCTGTGGTGGAAAGTTCTGGAATCTGCGTGGATCCACAAATTTCCACCCACCCCGCGTTCCCCAAAGTCTTACAAGAAAAATGGTACCTCACTTGTGTGGGTCGGCCTAGTGCCTGCGACAGGAAACGGCGCAAAACGCAACGTGGTCACACCTCAATTTTGCAGTGAAAAATGACCCTTTTTGGCAAAGTGCCTAGCTGTAGTTTTTGAACCCTAGCTCTGCCGGCAGCTAGGGAAACCTAGCAAACCTATACATTTTTGAAAACTAGACACCCAGGGGAATCCAGGATGGGGTGACTTGACTGCTCTCCCACCAGATTCTGTTACCCAGAATCCCTCGCAAACCTAAAAATTGTCCAAAAAAACACATTTTCCCCACATTTCTGTGGTGGAAAGTTCTGGAATCTGCGTGGATCCACAAATTTCCACCCACCCCGCGTTCCCCAATGTCTTTCGAGAAAATGGTACCTCACTTGTGTGGGTTGGCCTAGTGCCTGCGACAGGAAACGGCGCAAAACGCAACGTGGTCACACCTCAATTTCGCAGTGAAAAATGACCCTTTTTTGGCAAAGTGCCTAGCTGTAGTTTTTGAACCCTAGCTCTGCCGGCACCTAGGGAAACCTAGCAAACCTATACATTTTTGAAAACTAGACACCCAGGGGAATCCAGGATGGGGTGACTTGACTGCCTCCCACCAGGTTCTGTTACCCAGAATCCCTTGCAAACCTAAAACATTGTCATAAAAAACAGATTTTCCCCACATTTCTGTGGTGGAAAGTTCTGGAATCTGCGTGGATCCACAATTTTCCACTCAACCCGCGTTCCCCAAAGTCTTACGAGAAAAATGGTACCTCACTTGTGTGGGTCGGCCTAGTGCCTGCGACAGGAAACGGCGCAAAACGCAACGTGGTCACACCTCAATTTTGCTGTGAAAAATGACCCTTTGTTGGCAAAGTGCCTAGCTTTAGTTTTGAACCCTAGCTCTGCGGGCCCCTAGGAAACCTAGCAAACCTATACATTTTTGAAAACTAGACATCCAGGGGAATCCAGGATGGGGTGACTTGAATACCTCCCACCAGGTTCTGTTACCCAGAATCCCTTGCAAACCTAAAACATTGCCAAAAAAAACAAATTTTCCCCACATTTCTGTGGTGGAAAGTTTTGGAATCTGCGTGGATCCACACATTTCCACCCACCCCGTGTTCCCCAAAGTCTTATGAGAAAAATGGTACCTCACTTGTGTGGGTCAGCCTAGTGCCTACGACAGGAAACGACGCAAAACGCAACGTGGTCACACTTCAATTTCGCAGTGAAAAATGACCCTTTTTGGCAAAGTGCCTAGGTGTAGTTTTTGAACCCTACCTCTGCCGGCACCTAGGGAAACCTAGCAAACCTATACATTTTTGAAAACTAGACACCCAGGGGAATCCAGGATGGGGTGACTTGACTGCCTCCCACCAGGTTCTGTTACCCAGAATCCCTTGCAAACCTAAACAATTGTCCAAAAAAACACATTTTCCCCACATTTCTGTGGTGGAAAGTTCTGGAATCTGCGTGGCTCCACAAATTTCCACCCACCCCGTATTTCCCAAAGTCTTATGAGAAAAATGGTACCTCACTTGTGTGGGTCGGCCTAGTGCCTGCGACAGGAAACGACGCAAAACGCAACGTGGTCACACTTCAATTTCGCAGTGAAAAATGACCCTTGTTTGGCAAAGTGCCTAGGTGTAGTTTTTGAACCCTAGCTCTGCCGGCACCTAGGGAAACCTAGCAAACCTATACATTTTTGAAAACTAGACACCCAGGGGAATCCAGGATGGGGTGACTTGACTGCCTCCCACCAGGTTCTGTTACCCAGAATCCCTTGCAAACATAAAAAATTGTCAAAAAAACACATTTTCCCCACATTTCTGTGGTGGAAAGTTCTGGAATCTGTGTGGATCCACAAATTTCCACACACTCCGCGTTCCCCAAAGTCTTCCGAGAAAAATGGTACCTCACTTGTGTGGGTCGGCCTAGTGCCTGCGACAGGAAACGACGCAAAACGCAACGTGGTCACACTTCAATTTCGCAGTGAAAAATGACCCTTTTTGGCAAAGTGCCTAGGTGTAGTTTTTGAACCCTAGCTCTGCCGGCACCTAGGAAACCTAGCAAACCTATACATTTTTGAAAACTAGACACCCAGGGGAATCCAGGATGGGGTGACTTGACTGCCTCCCACCAGGTTCTGTTACCCAGAATCCCTTGCAAACCTAAATAATTGTAAAAAAACACATTTTCCCCACATTTCTGTGGTGGAAAGTTCTGGAATCTGCGTGGATCCACAAATTTCTGCCCACCCCGCGTTCCCCAAAGTCTTACGAGAAAAATGGTACCTCACTTGTGTGGGTCGGCCTAGTGCCTGTGACAGGAAAGGGCGCAAAACGCAACGTGGTCACACCTCAATTTCGAAGTGAAAAATGACCCTTTTTTGGCAAAGTGCCTAGCTGTAGATTTTGAACCCTACCTCTGCCGGCACCTAGGGAAACCTAGCAAACCTATACATTTTTGAAAACACAAACAAATTGCAAATACATACAAATCTACTAACACAAAATCAGAAACTAAATACATTGCACTAATGCCAACCTTGAAACAGAACAACAATTCTTAAACATTACAGACCAGGCAGTTCACTTTACCACTCATGGTTGCTCCCAATAATTCTTTTGCTTGTGGTACGCTCTATAACAAGCAGGCACACACAGCCCAGGGTTAGAAGGACACTCAGGGTAGTACATACGAGTCTCCTTCCGCGCACCTCTTCGCCAACAGACTCTACATCTCCTAGTGGGAAAGTCTTTTGAGGGTGTAGGAGGAATGTGATCAGGAAAGTGGCGATCTTTCAATCGAGCCACATCCTCCACCACTCAATCAATCAATCAATCAATCACAAGATTTGTTAAGCGCACTACTTACCCGCGAGGGTCTCAAGGCGCTGAGGGAGAGGAGGGGGGATGTTGCCGCTACTGGTCGAATAGCCAGGTCTTAAGTCGTCTCCTGAAGGTCAGAAGGTCTTGGGTCTGTCGTAGGTTGAGGGGAAGGGTGTTCCAGATCTTGGCGGCGCGGTGAGAGAAGGATCTTCCTCCGGTGGTGGTTCTCCGGATGCGCGGGACGGTGGCCAGGGAGAGGTCGGCGGAGCGGAGTTGACGGTTGGGAACGTAGAAGGAGAGTTGACTGTTGAGGTAGGCTGGGCCGGTTTTGTGGAGTGCCTTGTGTGCATGGATCAGGAGTTTGAAGGAGATTCTCTTGTCGACGGGGAGCCAGTGCAGGTTTTTCAGGTGGGGGTGATGTGGCTGTGGCGTGGAATGTCGAGGATCAGGCGTGCAGAGGCGTTTTGGATTCTTTGCAGTCGTTTGATGAGCTTGGTCGGGCTCCTGCGTAGAGGGCGTTTCCGTAGTCGAGTCTGCTGCTGACGAGGGCCTGGGTGACTGTTCTTCTCGTGTCTGTCAGGATCCACCTGTAGATCTTGCGGAGCATGCGGAGGGTGTTGAAGCAGGAGGAGGAGACTGCGTTGACTTGCTTGGTCATGGTGAGCGTTGAGTCGAGGATGACTCCAAGGTTGCGTGCGTGGTCGGTTGGTGTCGGGGGTGCCCCTAGTGACGAGGGCCACCAGGAGTCGTCCCAGGCTGATGGGTTGGAGCCGAGGATGAAGATCTCCGTCTTGTCTGTGTTCAGCTTAAGTCGGCTGCACTTCATCCAGTCGGCGACGGCTTTCATTCCTTCGTGGAGGTTGGATTTGGCGGTGAGGGGGTCCTTGGTGAGGGAGAGGATCAGTTGAGTGTCGTCGGCGTAGGAGATTATGTTGAGGTCGTGCTGTTGGGCGATGCGTGCGAGTGGAGCCATGTAGATGTTGAACAGTGTCGGGGTGAGGGAAGATCCCTGGGGTACGCCGCAGATGATCTCGGAGGCTTCGGATCGGAATGGGGGGAGGCGGACGCTCTGGGTTCTGCCGGAAAGGAAGGAGGTGGTCCAATCCAGGGCCTTGTCTCGGATCCCTGCGTCGTGGAGGCGTGTGCGTAGTGTGCGGTGGCAAACAGTGTCGAAGGCGGCGGAGAGGTCCAGGGCGATGAGGGCGGTCTCGGTGCTGTGGTTGCTGCGGAATCCTGACTGGGAGGGGTCCAGGATGCTGTTATCTTCGAGGTAGCGGGTGAGCTGTCTGTTGACGATCTTCTCGATGACCTTAGCTGGGAATGGAAGCAGGGAGATGGGCCGGAAGTTCTTGAGGTCGCTCGGGTCCGCCTTGGGTTTTTTGAGTAGGGCGTTGATCTCGGCGTGTTTCCAGCTCTCTGGGAAGGTCGCAGTTTCGAAGGAGAGGTTGATGACGTTGTGCAGGTGGGGTGCGATGGAGCTGCCGGCTTTGTTGAAGATGTGGTGTGGAAAAGGGTCTGATGGGGAGCCGGAGTGGATTGTGCCCATGGTCTTGATTGTGTTCTCGGTGTTCACGTTGACCCAGGCTGTCAGGGGGTCGTGGTCGATGGGGTGCGGCGGGTCTGATGTGCCGGGGCCTGTTGGGGTCGTCCGGGAGTTGAAGCTGTCGTGGATGTCGGCGATCTTGCGGTGGAAGAAGGTGGCAAGGGAATCACACAGGGCTTGCGACGGCGGGATGTCGTTGGCGTTGGAGAGTTCCTTCACGATGCTGAAGAGCTCCTTGCTGTTGTGTGCGTTGTTGTCGAGGCGGTCTTTGAAGGAGGTCCTCTTGGCGGACCTGATGAGGTGATGGTGGTTGCGGATGGCATCTTTGTGGGCTGCGCGGCTGGCCGGCGTCTTCTCGCTGTGCCATTTGTTCTCCAACTCTAGGAACACTTGCCTGTTCCACAACAACAAGGCTGCCTATGACAGACTGTTGAAACTGAACAAAAGTCAACTTTGACGCAGGAGAACACTCCTTGAACACAACAAAAGCATTGAAAGTTGCGAAATTGAAGAGATGGCTGGCCAACTTCTTATACCAAATGTAAGCCTTACGAATAGCAGTGTAAGGTTCCAACCTCTGATCTACTCTATCAACACCACCCATGTGCTTATTGTAGTCTAAAATGCACACAGGTTTGTGCACTTCAGCAATCTGACCCCAAACAGCCACAGGTGAAGTACTCTCATCATGGATGGTAGTCAGCATGTACACATCCCTCCTGTCCACAAATTTCACAGCTAGTAGTTCATCACTACGCAAGGAACTGCACTGTCCCCTCTGAAGTTTTTTGCAAACAAGCTCTTTTGGATAACCTTTACGGTTAGAGCGGATTGTGCCACAAGCAAAAGTGTCCACTTTGAACAATTCCTTAAACAATTGCACAGCAGTGTAGAAGTTATCAAGGTACAAATGGTGGCCTCTGTTAAACAGTCCTCTAGCAAGATCCCACACAATTTTCTCTGAAACTCCAAAAGTGGACGGACAACCAGGGGGTCAATAGTGGAATCCCTACCAGTGTACACACGCAAATTAAAAACATATCCTGTCCTACTCTCAGACAACATATACAGCTTAATTCCATAGCGTGCCCTCTTGCTAGGAATGTACTGCCTAAAACCAAACGGCCCTTGAACAGGACCAAAGACTCATCAATAGATATTTCTTTCCCTGGAGTATAGATCTCTGAAAATCGATCTACAAAGTGATCAAGAACAGGCCGAATCTTAAAAGACGGTCACATTCAGGGTGATCTCGTGGCAACGCCAAACCATTATCAACAAAATGCAGCATCCGAAGCAAAAGTAAATACCGATCACGAGTCATAACTGCAGGAAATATGGCCGTTGCCATCAAGGGACTGGTAGACCAATATGAACCCATGGATGGCTTCCTTATCAAACCCATCAAAAAAGTCAAACCCAAAAACTTCTTCATCTCTTCCAGATTTGTGGGACTCCACCGGGTAGCTCTAGAATGGGGCCTAAGTCTGGCACTGTTGTCCCTCAAAAACTGTTCAGCATACAAATTAGTCTGCTCAACAATCTCACCCAAAAATACATCATCCATAAACAACTGAAAATACTGTATAGGCAAATAATGTTCACAATCCACTCTACACCCTGCATAACCACTAAAGGCAGGCAACACCGGCTGCACCATGTTTGGATCAACCCAGAGTCCAGCACTTCCAGTAGGAAGCCTAGCAGCCCCAGGCTGCAATCCAGATGCCTCTTGCACCATCGGCACAGTAGTATCCTCCTCTAAAACAGGCACTTCATCTGCACTGAGAGTACCTTCATCATCCGATGATTCCATGTGGAGAGAAAACTCACTGCCTGAATCTTCCCCTCCCTCCTCTCCCTCAGACGGACTGTCAGTCTCATAATCCTACTCAGAGGAAGATTCAAGAAGCAAACCAACCACCTGCTGAGCAGTCATTCTACGGCTAGCCATAATGCTTACTAATAAAGGTTACCTGTCAAACAAGTCAACAACAACAAACCCTTTGTAAAAAAAAGAAATAAACAAAATGTAGCTTTATCAAAAGACCTATATACTCCAACACTATACCACTCACGTGACAGAAGCAGCTAGACTCACCACCACCTACTCTGCACAGACACAGTAAGGATCAACAATATCCCACTAAAAAAGAAGAAAAAAAAATTACACATAAGACAATGCAAAACATCGCAAAGAATTTCATGCTCTGAACACTAACAAATATGCTGCCATTATGACACCACTTGCAAAAAATTCATTCATGCATGACAATAATACTCATTTGGAGTACACACAACAAAAATATTTTTCTTACCAAATAAATGCAATTACGCAAAACTGCAGAACAACCACTGCCGAAACCGCAAACAGGAATCAAAAGCTTTACACTAGAATAAAAAGGAGAAAAAAACATTACAATCACATATGCAAATAATGCACCAGTCCACACACAATCCACCAGCCAAGCTAAGGGGTAGGTAGGCCAAAGAGTATAAATAAAATATTCACCCCCATAAAAGGGGAGAAACCCTTGCCCTTTTGCCACTCCCCAACACAAAAATTAAAAAAACCCTGGTGTCTAGTGGCTTCTGCCCTCCTTGGGGGCAGATGGGCCTAAAAACATACTGCTATTCTGCCACCCAAAGAGGGCAGAAATGGCCACAATCATCCTCCCATAAAGGGAGTGACCCTTGCCCAAGGGGCCGCTCCCCAACATAAAAACCCCTGGTGGCCTAGTGGACCTACAAAAACAAATCACCCGATCTGCCCCTCAGGATGGCAGAAACGGCCAAATTAATGCTCCCCAAAGGGGAGCAACCCTTGCCCAAGGGGCCACTCCTCAAAAACAAATCCCTGGTGGTCTAGTGGGCCAAATATAAAAAAATGGCGACATCTGCACCCCATGGGGGCAGACAGCCACAAACAATGCCCCCAAGGGGAGCGACCCTTGCCCAAAAGGCCACTCCCCACAAAAAATCCCTGGTGGCCTAGTGGCCATACAAAAAAATCAGCCGATCTGCCCAC
Source organism: Calotriton arnoldi (assembly GCA_963921515.1). Classification (NCBI taxonomy): domain Eukaryota; kingdom Metazoa; phylum Chordata; class Amphibia; order Caudata; family Salamandridae; genus Calotriton; species Calotriton arnoldi. The sequence goes on from CAWUFW010003087.1 coordinate 35,841, forward strand.
CCAGGGGGCAGAAACGGCCAAATTAATGCTCCCCATAGGGGAGCGACCCTTGCCCAAGGGGCCACTCCCTCAAACAAATCCCTGGTGGTCTAGTGGGCCCAATTTTTTTAAAAACATGGCGATCTGCCCTCCTGGGGGGCAGACACAGCCACAAATATTGCCCCCAAATGAGAGTGACCCTTGCCCAACGGGTCACTCTCCACAAATAAATGCCTGGTGGACTAGTGGGAAGATACCTTTATCTTCCGCACACGATCTCTCCCTACTCAACTCTACTCTCAACTCTATTCACAACTGGATGTTAGCTCACCAACTCATTCTGAATCCCGCCAAAACTGAATTCCTCCTCCTCTCTACCTCTCTCTCACCTCCTCCTGTTCAATCTTGGATGGATCAGCTGAACCTACTCAACAACAAACCCATCATTGTCGACAGCGCTAAATCCCTAGGTGTCATTCTTGACAAAAGACTCAACCTAATCTCCCACATCAACTCTATTACTAAGAACGCACGTTACCAGTTGCGCCTTCTATGGGGGATCCGTCGGTTCTTCCCGGAGAAAGACTTAAAAACCTTGGTACAATCTCTGGTTCTCTCAAGACTGGATTATTGCAATTCTCTTCTGACGGGCCTACCCAAATCCCACCTCTCCCCTCTCAAATCCATCCTCCATTCAGCAGCTCGCTTCATTTCAGGGTCTAAACGAAGCGACCACGTCACTCCTATCCTGTCCTCTCTTCGATGGCTTCCGATCGAGGCAAGATCTATTTACAAAACTGCCTGCATCACACACAAAGCCTTACACACGTCCTCCCCTCGTTACCCGGCGAATAAATTGAAATTGTCCGGTGGCTCTCGCCCTTCTCGCAATGCGGAAAAGCTTCTGCTTGAGCCCCCCCCGTCTTCAAAAGGGAAAGATCGATGGCGCAATCCTTCTCAGGCAATGCAGTGAGAATCTGGAACCTGCTTCCCCCATTGCTCCGTGCCACCTCCTCTACCCGGATCTTCAAAGCTGACCTCAAATCTCTTCTCTTCCAAAGACACTTTCAGAACTAATACTTTCACTCTCAGCCCCCTCTAGGAAGTTCGCTCTTCATTGTAAATTTTTACTTTTTCCTGTACATTCCTCACCCTTGCGTGCTGTGCTGCATTTGTGTACCCTTCATTTTAAGTCTCCTGTTTAATTCACGCCCTCTCTACTCCCTCAAGGAAGTTCTTCCACTATAGGAAATTCTGTACTCCATGCCTATAGAAGTGCCTTCCCAGTGTGTTCTGAGTGACTGCCACTTATTGCAGTATTATACCTCTATTTGTATTTTGTATCTCATGTATCTTGTAACGCATACCTCTTTTTGTATCTTGTTTGTTTTATTTGCACAATTGTCACTTTTTCCTCATGTAATGTAACGCTTGCTTTTGTATTATGCTCACTTGTAACCTTCTCCTCATGTAATGTTACTGTTCCTATTGTGAAGCGCTCTGACTGATATTAAAAAAACTGCCCCCCCAGACCACCAGGGGCAGACCACCAAAAACATATGGCCCCCAAAAGGGGAGCGACCCTTGCCCAAGGGGCCGCTCCCCAAAACAGTATTTTCACTTTAAAAAAAAAAAAAAAATTCCCTGGTGTCTAGTGGGCATTCCTGCTGCACGATCGCATGATCGTGCAGCAGGAATGCACAAAGAGGCATCGGGGAAAGGAAAACCCTTTCCTTTCCCTCGATGCCTCTTTTGTTTGAAACCCCCCCTCCCCGGAGCCAAAACTCACCTTATTCCCCGACGCGCTGGAAGCAAATGGCTTCCAGCGCGTCGGGGAACAAAGGAAAACCCCCAATGACGTCAGCGCACCTTGCGCGCTGACGTCATTGAGGGGGGCGGGGGGAGGCAGGGGAAGCCCTTCCACTGCCTCCCCCCCCAAAAAAACAACGATCGGATTCCCACGGGGGGAGCGCCAGCGCTTCCTCCGTGGGTGGTCTTATGACGAGCTGGACTCGTCATGAGCACACGACCACTGTGTGCCATGACGAGTCCAGCTCGTCATAAGCATCGAAGGGGTTAATGTATGATTTCTGAATGTGTGATACAATTAATTTTGTTAAAGGCAGGCTGCGGAGGAAGTCAATTTGCACACTTGCACATGCCCGTTTATTAATGCTGCTGAGCTCTGGCGTTTGCACACCTCGTCATGGGGTATCCCAGGTGCACTATAATGCGTGACAAATGCATTTTAGTGCGGTGAAGCGAATACCAGCACTGAAATGCATTAGGCTAACCCCTGATGCGTGGTATTTGGCAGGGCTGCCCCCTCCCCTTCAGTAACTGTGTGCAAGTGTGTTTCCTCTCATATTCCACTTAAAAACTATCTGAAATCCTTAATGGAGGTGACTGCATAGTTATTCTATTGAAGCACAATCTGATCTGGGGTGACTGTGATGAGTGAGCTCTTTCTCATCGTCTCCTGGTGAAAGCAGAGTCCATGATTCTCCCTTTTAATTACCCTGAGTATGCAAATGGCCCAAATCATCTACAACCTCCAACCGTTTGGCCTTGTCCCGTTTTCCTTAGTAGTATGCAAAAGTCTTCCCGCCTTTTCCCATGTTGATGGACAACTTAACAAAAGGCCCTTGAGCATGTTTCCCGCCGATTTTGGTGACGCATTTTTGATGCAGAGGAATAAGAGGACATCTCCACCAAACAAAGAAGTACTTATATCTTTTAGTTGAGGGGAAGCACCCATGTTTGTTGGAGATTCACCTCTTTGCAGTCTCGTCATCTTTTCTTGATGACGATTCATGTTATCACAGATTTGAGGATGAAGACACTCGAGAAATAATCAATTTGCCTAAAATACATGCACAAAAGGGCACTGGAGACATTACCCTCAGGACCTTTACGCAGTTGTTGTGTAGACTATGCACGAAATATTTACCCAATGAGGTAGCACTTAATAATTAACAAAATTAAAGTGCTCCAGTTGGGTAGACATTTTCATCAAAACTGGGGACTCTTAGGAAAGCTGAGATTCGATTCAGGCCCTGGTGCTGATTTCACAGAAACTAAACTGCAACAGAAAGCACTTACAAATATAAACACAGCAGTCGGCCCAGTTGAAGTTCTACTTCAGTAAAGCACAAACGATCCTAACTTCTTGTACTTGGCGAAGGTAATGCAAGTGTATTTCCTATTGTATTCCACACTGAAAAACGATAGGAAATCCTTAATGGAGCTGTATTCATTGTTGATCTATTGGAGCACAATCTGATGTGTACTGAGTGTGATGAGTGGTTTCTTTCTTGTCGTCTCCTGGTGAGAGTAGAGGCCATGGTTCTCCCTTTTAAATTTCCTAAGTATGCAAATGCCCAAAATGCATAGCACATACACAGGCACTCACACACCCACTCAAAGACCCACACAGGCACTCACCGACCCATATAAGCACTCACATACCCACTCAGACACTCTCACAGGCACTCACAGATCCACTCACAGAACCACACAGGCACTCACAGACTCACTTACGGACACACACACAGGAACTCACACACCCACTCACACAGGTACTCACACACCCACTCACAGACCTACCCAGACACTCACACACCCATTCACACACGTACACAGGCAATCTCAGACCCACACAGCCACTCACACACCCACTCTCAAAGGTGACAGGTTACAGTTAGTATTAAAAAGTTTAAAAAACATAGAAATTCACTAAAAAAAACAAAGGTTACAAGGACGTTATGGTCCGGAAATTGAATTTTTAAAAAAATCTTAGAAATTGACGGAAAAAACAAAGGTTACAGGGATGTTATAGTTAGGCTTAGATTTCACTCGAACAAAACCATTGAAATTCAGCAGTTATGGTTACCTGAGCTTGCTATAGCTTACACCCCTGCAGTGCACTGCACATAATACATCACTCATGACATGGTCAGTGACATCACTGATGACATCTCTGATGACATTTTAAATTACATCACTGATGACATCACATTCCTGTCCTTTTCCCTCGTGCTGTTTTGGCTGCATAGCTCCAACGCAGGCACCCTTGCACCACAAAAACAATCCTGAGAGACTTTTTCCTCTTTCTATGTGTGCTGCAGAATGCAGCACTCATAGAAAGAGGAAAAAATCTTGAGAAAGAAAGATATTTCTCCTCGTTACACCTCTCCAGGGATGGTGTTAGATTTTGGCACATTCTCAGGTTTACAAGTTCTTGTAAATCTGGGAATGAGTCAAAAACCATGGGAGTTGCATGGTAACATCCATTACAGAGCCCATGGAATGCCTCCCTTGTGCAGCGATCTGCAGTGCATTGCCTCACTTTAGATTTTTGAAGACATTTAAAGGCACACAAAGTGGCTTTGTGTGACTTCAAAAATCTGACTTAGAGGATTGCGTCATGCATGTACCACGTTACGTGGTGCAAGCATGACGCAAGATTCTGATAAGTATGCCCTTTAGCACACAACCTCTAAGGCTTCATGTTGTTTCAAGCTTTCCCTCCTCTCTTCATTTCCTTCATTCACGTCACTTATTTCTTCCTTCCTTCTTTCCTCCCCAATTTACTTCTTTCCTTGATGCATCCCTTCCTTCTTTACTTACTTGTTGGTATCCCATCATTCATAAGTTCTTTTCTTTCCTTCTCCTGACCCCTTCTACCTCTCCTCTCCTTTCCTTTCTTCACTTCTATTCCATGCACTCTCTGCCTCTGCTCCTGTTTTGCCTCCTCTGCACTGCCATTTTATTTCATCTGTGTCGCTGAGTTTCTGGCTGATGGAGGGGTTTTCTGCTTTAGCGCTACACTGCGCCAGCTAGGTGTGTGTAGGAAGTCTGCTTGCAAATAGAGCTGTCCGAGTGCTGTAACAGTTTTCAGTAGCATGGTGACAGAAGCTGTCTGCCAATTCAAATAACAATGCCAGAAAACCCCTACCCAGATTTATCAAATCATCATTCAGCGCACCGCAGCAGCTGCAAATGCTGAGCTGTGTGAGAAGCAGGGAGCAAGAGTGCACCATATATACAGAAATATGGCACTCTCCTCCCCTCTCCCTTTTTTTTTAGAGTTTTACATAGCGCAAACTAGACCTGAGAAATCGGGTATCAGAGTGCTTTACATGAGCACCAGTTGCGTTACAGAAGGACACATTCATTTTTGTTAGGCACGGGGAGATTAAGTGATTTGCCCAGAATCACAGGATGTTGAGCGACGTTGCCGAGACTCGAACCCGGTTCCCCAGCTTCGAGGTCGAGCGCTCTAGCCGTAAGGCTACATCCTCTCCCTTGTGCCGGCGCAGAAATGTGCAGCCATGCGCCACGCACACTCCTTTGCACCATGGTGCAAGGTTACCGGTGTGAGTCTAGCATAGGATTTGTACTGGAAGGATACCCTTTCAGTACAAAATACTATGCTTAGGCTAACTTTAAATCTTCTCCCACTTTGCATGTGTGCTGTACAGTGCAGCACACATGCAAAGTTGGAAAAGAAAGGAGAAATAAAAGCATTTCTCTGTTTGAAATGAGTGCTATTTTTTTACCCAAAACCTTGTCTACTTTTTAAGGTAAATCGAGTTTAGCATCAGAAACCTTGGATGGTTGCATGGGACCCATGCATTCATGCACCACCCATGACATTCCCCCAAAGTATGCTTTGTGCTACTCTCAAGTGATTTTCCAGAGCAAAACAAGTTTTGTGCTGGAAAATAAATTAGTAAAAAGATTTTTGTCGATTTGCATCACAAAGGCGCTATATCTTAGCAACTATACCCCACATTTTTCACCAAGGATGCGGTTTTCTATAAATTCTGTGCACTGCCACTGACTGATGATGTGGAACCGCTAACTCGGCATCAGTGGTCACTGAGCAAAAAAAGATCGCAATATGTGATCAGGTATAAATGAGGGTATGAATCTCTTCAGTTTGGGCACTTGACCTCTTCTGGCAACATTTACTACAGCAAACTTGAATGTGGATTTTAAGGGGTGAGTAATCCTCTATCTCCATAACAGGCGCAAATTTGCACATGCACTGGGAACAAGCACATTAGTGGAAGACGGACTAGCTGTTTCAAGCTGCCATTCTGTCTATTGTTGTGTACGCAGATCATATTACATAGGTAAGTTCATAAAATCATTTACTAGAAGTCAGTACACAATTTAGGACCACTTTTTTCGAGTGGACTCTTTGGCCCAGACTTACCAAGATTTTGTGTCGGGCTGAGTCACCTTTTTGGTATTTACAAAGCCATGCAAGGCCTGATTTGCATGGCTTCACAAAACAAAATTATTGTCATGTTTTCTTGCATTGGGGGGTGTTACATAGATGGAGCATGAATATTCCTGTGCATTCCCCCATGTATTTTGATGCATCAGAAACCTTGGGTGGTTGCATGGGACCCATGCATTCATGCACCACCCATGAAATACCCCTAAAGTATGCTTTGTGCTACTCTCAAGTGATTTTCCAGAGCAAAACAAGTTTTGTGCTGGAAAATAAATTAGTAAAAAAGATTTTTTGTCGATTTGCATCACAAAGGCGCTATATCTTAGCAACTATACCCCACATTTTTCACCAAGGATGCGGTTTTCTATAAATTCTGTGCACTGCCACTGACTGATGATGTGGAGCCGCTAACTCGGCATCAGTGGTCACTGAGCAAAAAAAGATCGCAATATGTGATAGTATAAATGAGGGTATGAATCTCTTCAGTTTGGGCACTTGACCTCTTCTGGCAACATTTACTACAGAAAACTTGAATGTGGATTTTAAGGGGTGAGTAATCCTCTATCTCCATAACAGGCGCAAATTTGCACATGCACTGGGAACAAGCACTACGGACTAGCTGTTTCAAGCTGCCATTTTGTCTATTGTTGTGTACGCAGATCATATTACATAGGTAAGTTCATAAAATCATTTACTAGAAGTCAGTACACAATTTAAGACCACTTTTTTCGAGTGGACTCTTTGGCCCAGACTTACCAAGATTTTGTGTCGGGCTGAGTCACCTTTTTGGTATTTACAAAGCCATGCAAGGCCTGATTTGCATGGCTTCACAAAACAAAAGTATTGTCATGTTTTCTTGCATTGGGGGGTGTTACATGGAGGGAGCATGAATATTCCTGTGCATTCCCCCATGTATTTTGATGCAAACTCATATTTACTAAGGTAAGGAAACAGGTTATCGCCAAAATGGTCCACCTACCTGAGGTTGGTGTAACAAGGAGTAATATCTTAATTTCTCCTCAGTACTTTCTCTTTGCCTGTGTACTGCATTCCGCAACACACATTCAAAGAGGAATATACCTCTAGGAATAGATTTTGTTCCTGCACAAATGTATTCTGACCACAACACCGGCACCCTTTGCCACAGTGCAAGTGTGCCTGTGTTGGCTCTAGACAGCTAGAAGTACTCAAGCGCTACAAGAGAGCAGAACTGTACCATATTTGGTGGAGATATGTTTCATTTCTGCTCTCTTCCATTGACGTCTTGCAGCACAGCAAATTCCCTTGCTGCGATGCATTGTGTCAAAGTTTAGTAAAACTGCCTCTGAATGTATTGGGCCCTACTTAGCTCTCATTGTTAACCATCGGTTCATTAAAGGAGAAGGGATTCCTTAAAGAAGTAAATGGTTTAAAAACATCAACCATAGCACGTGGAACATCGTGTTCATGATTGAAAAATGCATCAGCATCTTTTACGTATTTAATTCAGCCATTATTCAGTATTCATATTATTAAGAATAATATTTGGACGTGGGCCACACATCACAGTATTTCTTTCAATTAGCATCATGATTTTCTCTATAAGCACAGTGATGCTGTTGTTTTTACCTTTCATATAGAAATGATGAGTTTACAAATGGTAATTATACACTCTATTTCTTGGTTATTATAAATCATATCTTCACATTGCTATTTGTCCTAGGTACTGCTAATGTTAATTTAATCATTTGCCTGTGCCTCCATCTAGTGGCCAAAATATATATGAACTTTAAATGATATGAATTTCATTCTTTTCATTCTCTTTCCAATATCTGATAATGCATTCATAATAAGCCTTCAGTTATCCTACAGTCCAGTAATGATTGTATCTACAAATATTATGCCTGATTCTTATTCATTTTAGCCTTTTCTCCATTTCCTTCCCTGAGTATATAAAAACAGTACTGAGCACTGACTGGCATAGTCAGAATGGGAGGGGATTCCTCTTAGTGGGTTTACACAGAGATATTCCAACGTATTTGAACCTAAGGGTGTGCGAAATTTGCATACTTTACTTTTGCGTAATTATGTGACATTTCAGCAAAATTACACAAAATATGCGTAATGGAGTAAAATGCAAATCTGTCATTTAGCGCTATATTTTATCCTTGCGTCAGTCAATCTTTGATGTGAAAAAGCATTTTCAACTAAAAGAAATCACAGCAAACAACAGTTGCACACATTCTGTTGTGCATTGGGGTTGGTAGTTAATATCATGAACGCTGACTTCACTTGCTCAATTCGGCTTTTGCATTCAGTTAGCTGGCGATCTATTATTAATACTGCGCCTCATCTCAACATGCAATGCACACACAAGTCTGTACACCAGGTGCAAAATGGGACAGTATGCTGTATGATGACAAATGCTCTGTTCCCAGAGCAGACATGAATTTGCACTTACACTGGGAACAAGCACATAAGTGGAAGATGGACCAGCAATTTCAAGGTGCCAGTTTTCTATCTTAGTGTAGGCAGGTCTTATTACATATGGCTCATCCTTCTGCATGACTATATTTGATTTCTCCAGTTGGAGTTTCCGCAGATCATGTGTGAATGACCTCTATCAGGTTCTACCTGAAGAAGGTCTCTTGAGAAAGTTGCTTTATGGAGGATTCCTGGGGAAGTTAAATATAGAACAATAACCTAATTTTATAGGAAGAATATAAGGAAAGGGGAAATAAGTTGCCACTAAATGGCCCCAAAAAAGCACAGTCCTGAATGCTGAAGGTTTTTGATTCAAGAAAAAGAGACATAGGGCCAGATTTGCAAACATTTTGCACTGTATTCAGATCACAAAAGTGACGCAAACCAGTGCAAAGTTTTTCTTAAAATTTACTTTCCAACACAAAACTTGTTTTGTGCCGAAAAGTTGCCTAAAAGTAATGCAAAGCACTGCTTTGCATTACATAGCATCAAGGTGCTGTTACATTGGTGGTGCATGAGTTTTCCCATGCAACCCTTCATTCTTTTCGATGCAAAACCCTATCTACCAAAAATTTGAGACAGGGTTTTGCATCAACCTGAAAGCAGGCATAAAAAGGAAAGATATTTTAATTTCTCCTTTCTTTTCCGACTTTGCATGTGTGCTGCACTATACAGTACATCTACAATGTAGGAACAGTTTTAAAAGTTGTCTAGGAATAGTATTTTGCATTGAAAGGGAACCCTTCCAGTATAAACCCTATGCAGACATCCTTGCACTATGGTGCAAAAGAGTGTGTGTTGTGCTCGGCAGCAAAATTCTGGCACTAGGTAGAAGGGAGGAGAGAGCCATATCTCTGTAGATATGGCACTCTCCTGTTCTTCTCATGCAATGCAGCGCGGGGCAGTGCAGCACAGCATTTTTGGCTGCTGCACTGCGTTGTGTGATAAATTAGTAAATCTGGCACATCGTGTGGACCTGCTGTTGATTTTAGCCTATTCTCAGCAAAGTTGATTCTTCTTAACCAATTGGGTAAGTGAACTTCCACACCCAGGGCATCTCTCGGTTCTGTTAGAGCCATGTACTGAAACTGATATGTCATTAAAACATTAATCATAAAACCTGAAAGTCTTAATTGCACCATGGATGGTAATAATTATGTCAATCTTATAGCTGTTGGCCAGGAAGAATACACAGCTTCCCCATGCCAATGGGTGGGCCTGTATGCCCTCAACACTGCTATACTTTGGTTCTTTCTATCATAACATATTTTGTTAGTTAATAGCTGTCTGAAACTGTAACAGTTGATATTTCTAAGCAATCCTTAATGGTAGTGGAGTACATTAAGTACAATCTTTTGATATAAGGAGTTGCCCAGGATTCTATGTTTCTCTCAACTCCAAGGGCCTGATTAGGATGTCGGGTAGACCACCACCGACAGGACGTCGGTGGCGGTCCGGCCGTCATCCAGGCCATTGGTCTGACCGCCGCATTATGATGCAGGCAGTTGGACCACAGAGGTCGGGGGAAAGACCGCCACCTCGGACAGGATCCAAAATCCCATTAGGGCGATGGTCAGAATTGTATCCCTACCATAGGGGCGGTGCCTACGCAGGCACCGCCGTAACGATTACGATGTCTCTTTCCAACTGCCTTTTCATGGAGGTCCGACTGCCATAAAAAGGCAGCCAGAAAGTGACTTGAGGGCCCCAAACAGAGCCCCCATCCCCCGTGAACCACTACAAACTGGCCTTGAGGGCACATGTAGTGACCCCCACCTACACATCCATGCACCATGTGCCATGCACTACATGGTGCATTGCACACGGTGCATGGATGTGCACAAAGTGCTCTCTAACACTGTGTCTTGTGCAGTGCCCCTTTTCCTGGCCTGCAGCATAAGCTTCGGTGTTATAGAGCACATTTCTGACCGCCACCACGGTGGTCAAATCGTAATTTGGTGGTCGGACCACTGCCTACCTGTTGGGCAGTCCCCAAACTGCTGTGATGGAGGGTGCGGTCCAACCGTCCTGCATCGTAGGAGTGTGTTTGGCTCATCAAGTCAGCATATTGATGGTTTAGTCACAGAAGGTCAACAACAAATGTGGTTTAACTTAACCTTGGATTTAAATGTGAAGTTTCCCCATAATAGGTTTAATCCAAATTAAACTTATGACTGAGTATTGAAATATAGCTGTAAAGGTGGCTCATACACCTGGCTGTAGTTGGTCAGAATTCCCTCTGCACGTACATTCAATTCTTCTGGAGTTAAGTTGGGGGCCCTGTCACCTGAAATGTGAGCCATTGTGAGCCGCAACAACAGAGAAGGAGCAGCAACATTTGAGGAGGCCTGCTACACTTGAAGGTTAGGAGGCAAGTGACGAAATATCCCTTAAAAAAGGAGTATGCCACCGTGACATCTGTGGACACTTCCATGATGTACAACAGATTCCATCATTCACAGACCATTTTAAACAATGTGCGATGCTGGGCACTGTAAAAGATACATACAGCCTGGAGTTGGTTGTCCATTGTGGTGATGGAGTGAGGTTTGTAAAATACATCCTCATGAATTTAAGTAACTCTATAATTGTATTAACTGCATGAACTAATCAACTCCGGATACACACATTTACACAGGGGGCAGACGCAATTTACATAATACACTAAATCATGTTGGCATGAGTACGTATTAACTGTTTGCGCTTTGAAAAACGGTACTAATGCATGTTTATGCTGTGTTGTACATTGCACATTTTGCATGTTGTGCACGAATAATAAGAAGTTTGCTTTAAACTAATAGCTTTCGCTAGGATTTATTTAACACAGGGCATTAGTATGGTGGGAGGTAAACATAATGGGTTTTATTTCACAAATTAATATTCTTTTGTGTTTGTTTATTTTAGTACAAGATTGGGCCTGCATGAAAATGGCCTCTCGTTCAAGCCAGCATGTGGTTGGCCTGGTCGGTACGGAGGGCGCATGTGCCAGGAAGGGTTGCCTGCTCGCAGACTGCTGAGTGTACCCGATGATGCAATCCGTGTGAAGGCCATGTTGACCTGTGTCTTATTGTTTATGTGCCAAGATGCGACAGCGACTGTGGGAACAGCCATCACTACGTGCAATACGAATGTGAAAGTGGATATCATAATGAACATTGTAGCTAAATGTATAACTATGAATGTTAGTAATATACGAATGCAATGGTCTCAAATCCTTCCTTTGTTAGAACCGGTATAGGATGGATTTGGGGGGAGAACTGGATGAGACGACCCTAGTATGATTTACGACAACCAATCAAAGTCCGAGTTTCTACCGATACTGCAACATTGTAAGATAGTGTATTAGGCAGATAGGTATAACTGATGTCCCAATTGGGGGTGTGGGGGATCAGAAAGAACAGGGATCAGAACGAACAAGGACAGAGAGAGGAGAGGGGAGAAGAGAATGCAGACGAGAACGCAGACGAGAACATAGAGAGAACGCAGACCAGAATGCATAGAGAAGATCCAAGACAGAAAGAGCAGCCCTGCACAGATTTCAGAGAACCTTTAGGTACGAGAACGTTGCGGGAGTGCTGGGGAGGAGACTGCGACCGAGGAGGTAGATTAAGGGGCCGATTCCGATTCGGGCCGGAAGCGCACCCAACAGTATTCGTCCGGAAAAACTACCAGCCGAACGCGTGTTTCCCGACCGACTCGAACACTCTACCGAACGAACAAGTACGATGCGCATAACAGCCCAGATTACGAGCGAGCCGAACTTACCCAATCCAGCTCCTTTTCTCCGCCCGAGCCGGATCCGTAAACGCCGAATCGAGTCGCACGGAATCAAATACACAGCACCTTCCGGCCGGACTAGTACGATGCGTCTTCCGTACGCGCCGAACCCGTCGCTACGTCCGGCACGTTTCAGCATCCGGGAGAGCCGCACATAAGCTCCGTTTTGCGTCATTAAACGATCCACGGCTACGAGACGAACAAGCCAGCGACGAGTACGAGTCGAAGACACGCGAAACCCGAACGAGACGAACCAACCATGAATCCCATCGCGCAGGTCCTACCAATACTCTACATCTATTACCGGGACCGATTCGGACGCGTACGGCGCAGACGGTAAGTCTAACACCAACAATACAAACTAACTACACGTACCTAAAATATGTCACACACACATAGGGATGCACAAATGACGTACACTAGCAACTGCACAATCATAGGGGTGGGATGGGCATCACCAATGCCATACACACCCATAGCGGCCTGGATTCCTGCCACCACCACCACCCCTACTCAGGGGTGCTGGATGCCCATCACTACTACCACCCCTACTCAGGGGTGCTGGATGCCCATCACTACTACCACCCCTACTCAGGGGGGCTGGATGCCTATCACTACCACCCCCCACTCATGGGGGCTGGATGGCTGCCACTACTACCATCCCCACCCATGGGGGGCTGGATGCCTATCACTACCACCAGCCCTACTCAGGGGTGCTGGATGCCCATCACTACTACCACCCCTACTCAGGGGGGGCTGTATGCCTATCACTACCACCCCCCCTACTCATGGGGGGCTGGATGGCTGCCACTACTACCATCCCCACCCATAGGGGGCTGGATGGCTGCCACTACTACCATCCCCACCCATGGGGGCTGGATGCCTATCACTACTACCACCCCTACTCAGGGGGGCTGGATGCCTATCACTACCACCCCCTACTCATGGGGGCTGGATGCCTATCACTACTACCACCCCTACTCAGGGGGGCTGGATGCCTATCACTACCACCCCCCTACTCATGGGGGGCTGGATGCCTATCACTACCACCCCCTACTCATGTGGGGCTGGATGCCTATCACTACCACCCCCCCTACTCATGGGGGGCTGGATGGCTGCCACTACTACAATCCCCACCCATGGGGGGCTGGATGCCTATCAATACCACCACCCCTACTCAGGGGGGGCTGGATGCCTATCACTACCACCCCCCCTACTCATGGGGGGCTAGATGCCTATCACTACTACCACCCCTACTCAGGGGGGGCTGGATGCCTATCACTACCACCCCCCCTACTCATGGGGGGCAGGATGCCTATCACTACCACCCCCCCTACTCATGGGGGGCTGGATGCCTATCACTACCACCCCCCTACTCAGGGGGGGGCTGGATGCCTATCACTACCACCCCCCCTACTCATGGGGGGCTGGATGCCTATCACTACTACCACCCCTACTCAGGGGGGGCTGGATGCCTATCACTACCACCACCCCTACTCAGGGGTGCTGGATGCCCATCACTACTACCACCCCTACTCATGGGGGGCTGGATGCCTATCACTACCACCCCCCCTACTCATGGGGGCTGGATGCCTATCACTACCACCCCCCCTACTCATGGGGGGCTGGATGGCTGCCACTACAACCATCCCCACCCATGGGGGGCTGGATGCCCTACCACCACCCCTACTCAGGGGTGCTGGATGCCCATCACTACTACCACCCCTACTCATGGGGGGCTGGATGCCTATCACTACCACCCCCTACTCATGGGGGCTGGATGCCTCATCACTACCACCCCCTACTCATGGGGGGCTGGATGGCTGCCACTACTACCATCCCCACCCATGGGGGTCTGGATGCCTATCACTACCACCAGCCCTACTCAGAGGTGCTGGATGCCCATCACTACTACCACCCCTACTCAGGGGGGGCTGGATGCCTATCACTACCACCCCCCCTACTCATGGGGGGCTGGATGCCTATCACTACCACCAACCCTACTCATAGGACGGGTAATGCATGACACAACCAGCATACTCCCACATAAGGAAGAACAGAAAATTACATCCACCCAAACAACATGACAAGCGTGTGTAGTCCATGTCAAATGCCTACAACACTAAACATGACAATGAACATACAATGTGACCCACTAACACATGTGTCACACATAAAAGTGTGTTGCCTCCACAATACAAGCCGACCATGGCCACTGTGGCAATGGGGCCTAAAGCCCCATCACCACAGTCACCAAAAGGTAAGTGTGGGGTCCAAGGCTGATGGACCTTTTGATCAGTGTGGCAATGGTGCCTAAAGGCCCATCACCACAGTCACCAAAAGGTAAGTGTGGGGTCCAAGGCTGATGGACCTTTTGATCAATGTGGCAATGGTGCCTAAAGGCCCATCACCACAGTCACCAAAAGGTAAGTGTGGGGTCCAAGGCTGATGGACCTTTTGATCAGTGTGGCAATGGTGCCTAAAGGCCCATCACCACAGTCACCAAAAGGTAAGTGTGGGGTCCAAGGCTGATGGACCTTTTGATCAGTGTGGCAATGGTGCCTAAAGGCCCATCACCACGGTGATCATAAGGTAAGTGTAGGCATGGTAAAAGCTGCCAAAGACAAACTGAATGGATGAATCCTGGTCACACAACAACCAAAACATCTGTGGCATAGTACTGCTTGTGTCCCATTGCAACATATATTGGGGGAGGCTAACAGTGCAGTGTCACAGAAATATTGCTTTATGTCCATGTGCATACAAACATCACACATGGGGGACCACATTGCTAACAATCAGCCGATTCCACAATGACAGAAGTGACCATCATGATGCTGACCCACATATCTGCACCTATGGACACACAAATGTACATAATCTGTGGAGACTGTGGATGTCAGGTGAGCAAATACCATACCATGGCAGCAATGGGACATACAAACCATGATCATTGTGCTGACTGATGACCCAGGAGTACCAGGGAGAGCAGGGGAAAATCACCAAACCACATACAGCCAATGGCACATTACAGAAATGCCAATGCAGTGATGCAAATGCACTGACACAAACAGGCAGACTCACACATCCTATCATAGACAACAGGTGATGGGGGTGTGTGCCAGTGTCCCCAGGCAACCACACAACACATGAGGAGGCCTGAATCCCAATTACACAGATGTGTATACAGTGCCACACACAAGTAACTCATGGATTGGATTCCCCTATGTGGGAAATCTGGCATTGTCAGATGAGAGGGAGCCCAAATTACACATGTCACACAAGCTTGTAGGAACAGCAACTAACACAGCAAGAGACACACCCACCACAGCACTACCCCCAGGGACCCCACATTGTGCAGACACTAGCCTGCATGACAATTCCACTGTGATGACAAAGGTAGATGTTGATCACACTGTGAACCACAGCCATGTGTCCTCAGCTACAAACTACCATCACACCTACACAAGCTCCAATCAATCAGCAGGGCCTGCCAGCCAAGGCCAATATGGAGGTAGTGGTCTAGCCGTGCAACAACTCACATGTGCACACTCAACACCACACACCCTCATCTGCAACAATGTGCAGCAGTGAAGCTCACATGGACTGGTGACATTGCACATGCACCCATGACAATCCCAGGGGTGGTGGGGGGAACTAAGGTGCAGAAACCCATCACACATGCCCACTCAACATGACTCGTCTATGCATGACACACTGCACAGTACGCCGTACATGCGCCTGATGTGAAATCCACCACAAACAATGGGATCCTGGCCATAGTCACACACCAACGAAGAAGCCAAGGTGAGACACAAAGAACACACGTACACAACTTCCGACATTGCAGCTCTGACCCTGAGGAGTGGCAGCAGTCACACACACAACGCGTCACAATCACTGAAAGCTAACACAAACTCAAAATCACATTACTTGTGTAAACAACAAGTGCCAAGGGGAATCCTGAATGTGTCCCATCTGCGTTTGCCCACATCCCCAGCCCTGACAAGAAAGACAACCTGGGATGACAACCTCATGAACATCAGTTTGCCATGCAACCACATCACGGAGAAACCAGGTCCAAGATGCTGGATGAACACATACCAACTCTGCAACCATCAGAAACAGGAACATCTCTAGGGACACAGCCTGTGTAGGAAAAGGGAAGGGAACATGCACAGACATGCTCACACAACACACAACACGGGCACACGCAATGTCACCAGATTACACACAGCCATGAGGGCACTCCACTCCTGTGGAAGCTCCGCTGTGCCAAACCTTGTCTGTGCACGACTCAAACATATCAGCAGGACACTCCGTCAGTGAGTCAACAACTACAACACACAGAAGCCTCTGCTCACATCAGCCTGGGTACGGGAGTGTCACGTCAGTCATCTGCATACACCCAAAACACATGGCAATCCAGTTGTACTGTATACACAGATGAGTCCTCCAAAATTGATGTGCAAAACTGCATGTCCAGTGGAGACGGGCACACAGTCAGGGTACTAGGAACATTGGACAGTGGTAAGCCCAACAGATGTGCAACAGTGTAGGACAAAGATGGTAATATACAAATGCTAAACGTACATCCCTGTGTCAAATGCTGAACATTACACCCTCAGACTGCAGCAAGGGATGCTATAGATCCAGACTAGATTAGGACACATATCCCATGGGCCACATGGAGCCCATCACAGCAAAACTTCATTTACCTGATCTGTACACAATTACAACAGCAAATGCATGATACTACACATCTACATCATGTACCACCAAAGTTTAACCACAAGTAAACAAAAAGAGGCTTTATTCAGCAAGTGTGCAACTCAAATCAAAAGTCCAAAATTAACAACGGCAAATGTCCAGTCCAAATATACAGTCCCAACAGGGTGATGTGTGACTACTCGTCACAACTTGCTTGCCTGCACAGGTACCAACAGGGGACATCCCCCTTGGAGGGGCATACAAGGGGCAGGCCAGGCACCGCAGGGAGAGGATCAGGGGATGCCAGAAGGAGGCAGGGAGGTGAGGTGGGTGCAGGAGTGTCACCGGCAACTGCAGTGGAGGTGTCTGACTCAGGGGGGGCCGGCACCACCGCAGGGCTCAAGTCCGATGGTGTTGGTGCTGCAACCACTGCAGTGGGCTGGGCAGATGGAGTGGGCTGGGTCCCCAATGCAGTGCCCGAGTCAGATGGGGTTGTTGTGGACTCCACCGCAGTGCATGACTCCAAGGGAGTGGAAGGGGGGCAGAAGAGCTGGGCAGGACAGACGGGGGGACACGGTCTCCACACCAGTGGCACATACAGGCAGAGCGTCTGGTTTGGGGGTGGAAGAGCAAGTGGCAGGGGGGGAGGGCCTGAGCACTTTGGGGATGCAGTATCGGTGTGTGGGGGAACCTGGGGCAGGGTGTGGCGGTGGAACCTGAGGAGTGGTGGCCTGGAGGATGGAGGTGAGAGACTGGGTGGGTGACTTGTAGGGCGGTGGTGGGGTCTTGCTCTTCTGGGTCCGGGGGGACTTGCGGGTGGGGGGCTCACTCTGCCTGCGCCTGGGGGAGGGTGTCCGGGGGCGAGGGGCACTCTCCTCTCTGTGTGTGGACTTCCTCTTCCCCCGGTATGCTGGATCAGCGGTATTGGAGGGGAAGAGGCCGACGTCAGAGAGGAAGAGCTGCTGTGTATGTGGGGTTGCAGGTGAGGCAAGGGAAGGGGTCTTGGAGGGAGAGGATCTTGAGGATTGCGGAGTGACTGTGGTTGCCTGTGTGTGTGTCAGTTCCCCATCCCCTGTGTGTGTGGAATCAGTCCCCTGAGGATGCTTGTGTGCACGTCTTGCCTTGGTTTTGGGTGGGTGGGTGTTGCTCGTGTCTGTGTGTTGGTGTGATTGTGCAGGTGTGCATGTGCTTTGGACAGGTAGGGTGGTAGGAAGTGTGGATGGGGCAGAGGTGGGAGGGGTGAGGGACTGTTGGAGGAGGGACACTGCTGCCGTCAGGGAGGAGTCCATGGACCTATTGCTCCTCTGTAGGGCAGACATACCCGTTGAGATGCCCTCCATGAACGACACCAGCTGTGTCAACAGTGTGGTGTGTGCATGGAGGACAGTCAGCATTGCTGTCTGCCCTACATGGAGCTGCCGAAGGAGGTACACAGACTCCTCACTCAGGGCAGCAGGGGACACAGGGGCAGGGGGTGCGGTGCCTGGCTTGAAGGAGACACGCTCCCGAGCACGGGAGCCTCCACGGACCTCAGGAATGGGAGCCAATGGGAGGGCGGTGGTGGTGGTGGTGGTGGCGGGATCAGACAGAGTAGCTGGGGTGTGGTGGCTGCTGACACCCGCCCCCACAAGGGAGTCATCCTCCAAGCTGCTGTGGTCCTCAGCTGAGGTGTATGGTGCTGAGGACTCCTCGTGTGGCTCCCCTCGCCCTCCGTGCCACTGGGTCCCTCTGACCACTCATCGGACGCTGACCCAGTCTGGCTCCACTGCTCCTCCTGGTCCGTGGAGCTGTCCCCTCCTGTGGCTGTGGATGTATCTGCAAACAATTAGGGAAACAGAAAAACATCAGTCACCTGCACTGACCGCACACACCACAGTAAGTACAGCACATCACAGAGCAAGCCCTGGCATCACTAGTAGAACATTGCCAAAAGTCATCACACAGATTAGGAGAAGCCAATTGTCAGTCTGATGGTCAGCCATGGAACAGACACCCCTCCTGCCCTTGCACCCATCTGTCTGGTGCCCGTCTGATGGTAAGAACCCAGTGTGGACACATGCACCACCTACACAGTAGTTGGACATTGCTGAGAACACGGTGAAGTATGTGAACATGCCCACCTCACATCACTTGCCACTGAGTCAGTGCAGGTGTCTGGATAAATGGACGGCCTGAGCCTAAACAGAAATGCATGTGATGCATACCAGCACCAGACCCCATGAAGCACCCATGTCCGGATAGTCAATGCCACAATGGGGTGCCTGTTGCACATGTCACCACCCTGCAGGATCACCCTTAGGAAGTTTAATGCCATGACACAGGCATGCCTGCAAAGTCATACATCACTGTCTCAAGTCACATGGCCATTTTAGCCAGCAAACAACAGTCTGCACTGTGTCACTATCCTAGGACATGGGGAAGGCAAGTAATGTAACTGATAAGTGCACATGTTCATCCCCCACTAACCACATCCTCTGAACCAGTATGTGTACACTGCACACCATTTGGACAAATGGGAGACATGAAACCCTACTCCCTGAACCAGAGCACCTCACAGTGTGCTGTGAATGATGAACAGCTGCCTGAAAAACACAGTCTCATACACCTGTCTGCACAGTCAAGTGATCAAACACCTATGAGTCACAGAAGTCTTGTCTCACATGGTCCAATAGCAGATGGCATGCTGACCCCTAACCGAAGGACATCACAGGAGTCATGACAACGTAGTCACAGCACAACAACACAGAGGCAGACACCTGAGGCAACATTTCACTGAGCACAGCATGTCAGATGATACACGGGAGTGGGAGTACAGAGTGTATTGTATGCCCTGTAGTAGGCATGACTGTCCGGCTCCACCTGCAAGAGGGATGAGCCCTGGTCAGTGGGCAGGTGGCTAAGCATGTGTGACACACTTGACATACATACTCCTGAGGCCCAGACAATTTACCCACCCGCAGAATGGGGGTGTGGCAAATACCCCAGGGACATGTGGTGAATTAGATGTGCAAGTGGATCACATATCAAAGTTACACCCAGACTACATAGCACGACTCAGGCATTGTGTGAGCAACTGACCCACCCATGAAGGCAAACACAATGTCACGGAAACAAAATCTGTCACCACCTTGAGCAAAGCAAAATGCTAGGACCCTGTACCCAAGTGACACAATTATCCTGAGCGTAAGGAGCACACTGGCGCATCAGATGGGTAGTGGCCAGGTTACAATAGAGGGACATGGGTACTGGACAACAAGACTGATGTACTGGGGAAGTTTAACCAGGCCAGAGGAGGGCACATAGCATGTTAGACAGAGTTCACAGTGCAGTCTTAGACTCACCCCCTCCTTGCTGCTGTCTGCCCTTCAGCTGCCCATCCAGCTCCGGGAACACCACCGGCAGGATCTGGAGCATGTGGGGGTCAGGGTCCGGTGTCCGCCCCTCCTGCGAGGAGGCGACAGCTTCAGCTGGACCCTTGCGATCCTCCGGGTCCAGCCACGAAGGTCCTGCCACCTCTTCTGGCAGTTGCGGATCCGGCGCTTGTAGACCCCCACGGATCGGACTGCCCGGACGATGTCCAGCCAGATGTTCTGCTTCCGATGGGCATCAACCTGTGAGGATGAGAAAGTGAAAAGGCCATTACTACACATGCAACATATCCGTGCATCACACAGTTGGAAATACATGTCTCAATCACAGGGGCATATGATGTACACAGGCAGTGCAACGAGGGCTATGGACAGTTTGCCAGCAGTTACTACATGGTATCATTGCATGGGTAGTGAACCTTGTTTGAATGCACTGTCACTCCACTGTACCTGTTCAGTGCAAGTGACTACACACTTTGGGGGGTGCGAACTACTCAGTGGGCATCCTAGCCAGTGGTGTGCACACTGTAAATCCTGCTAGTCAGGCAACATGCACAATTAGTGAGGCAGTGGACAGCACACTCACCTGCTCACCTGATGTCCCATACAGCTTGCTGTACTGTGGAAGGAGGCTGTCCAGCAGGGCCTGGTTCTCCTCATGGGTGAAGGCTGGGGCTCTCTCCACAGTACGTGCTATTGCAGCAGCCAGAGGATGCAGAGACAGCAGCAGTGTAGTGGCAGATGTCGTCCAGGAGCATGTAGTGCAGGCAAGTGAGCTCTCAGGGGAACAGCCAGCATTATATGTGTGCTGCAGAGGCAGATACTGTCCCATGTGTCCAAAGTGATAGGTCCAAGTCGGTAGCATCTTCTGAATCTGGCCAATCCATGGAATAGCAGCTCCAATACACGCCCACAGCATCCTTCAAAAATTCAACTTCATGACACCCATGAATTTGCAACATTGTTGTGGCTGGACAACTGAATTCACTGCATCAGACTCGTTGTAAATACAAAAACCGCATCCGTTGCCATGCCAGGCCCCAGCCAATGCGTGCACACCGATCGGACCATTGCTGTACAACGCGTACCCGCAATACAACGTGTACCCGCTCACATGCAATGCAATGGTCCGAGCGGGCACACCGATCGGACCATTGCTGTACAACGCGTACCCGCTCACATGCAATGCAATGATCCGAGCGGGCACACCGATCGGACCATTGCTGTACAACGCGTACCCGCTCACATGCAATGCAATGGCCCGAGCGGGCACACCGATCGGACCATTGCTGTACAACGCGTACCCGCAATACAACGCGTACCCGCTCACATGCAATGCAATGGTCCGAGCGGGCACACCGATCGGACCATTGCTGTACAACGCGTACACGCAATACAACGCGTGCACCGCTCACATGCAATGCAATGGTCCGAGCGGGCACACCGATCGGACCATTGCTGTACAACGCGTACCCGCAATACAACGCGTACCCGCTCACATGCAATGCAATGGTCCGAGCGGGCACACCGATCGGACCATTGCTGTACAACGCGTCCCTGTACAGGTCACACACATGTGTCACCATGCTGGTCAATGGTGAACCTATGCCAGCCACATATACTTTCCAGGGACTCTGGGGCACACCTACTACACCACACCCAGTCCACACTGTATCTAAGGCATGTGTGGCAGCATGACCTTATCTGTGTATGGGTGTGTACATGTTGTTTTTGGGCTGGCACTTGGGGGCAGACACACCCAGGCTGTGCACATGTTAATGGGGACAGGGTCCTTTGTGTGTCGTGCACATGACCACTGGGATGTGCAACTGTTCATTTTTGGAGCATGTTGCATGGTCACATTTCCAGGTTGTGTATATGTATGACATGTCACATACCCCAAGGCTCATGTGTGAAAGCATGTACATCACAGGGTGGCCCATTGCCACAATAGTCATGTCCCTCCGCAGTCTGTGTGCATGTTGTGTTTCACATGTCTGACTCCATGTGCACAATGGGAGACAGTCTCCACATCCACGTTGTTTGTGCATGGACTTAGATGTTGTGTGTGTGTGTCACTGACGTCCATGTCTGTCCTGCAGAGGCTACAGGGGGCACTACCTGTGGGAGTCATGTTTGATTTTTCTGACGTGTACATGATACGCCATGTCATGCCAGTGTCCATGTGGCAAGACAGGCTCCCTGGGAATCTACCTGTTAATGAGCTGTGATGCCTGTGGCGCATCTGTCCAGACATCACTGTGGTATGTGTGTGGAATGTGAGTGCAGTAAATGGGTACTGTGACACAGCCAAATGGTTTCACATAGCACACCCTGGGACCTGTTGTCCACACATGTTGAACAGAGATGTTAGATGATGTCCATGTGGGTGCCATATGTGTCCAAACAGGACGAGACACACATCAAGTACTAGTGTTTGCTGATGATGTAGCATGTGAACTACAGTATGGTGAATGGCACATATGTGGGGTGACTGACAATCTTGACTTCTTCACCTCTGCACTGCAGGGCTCCTGCTGTCCATCGACCATTCCCAGACCTGGCAACGATGGTGGAACGTGACAGCATCCGACGGTACCGCTTCACCAGGCAGCTGATTGAGGATTTGGCAGTGCGGTTGGACCCACATTTGCAGCCTGGCCGGCCATATCCGACAGCGCTGACCCCAAAGGTGAAGGTGATGGCAGCCCTACACTTCTTTGCCACCGGTACCGTTCAACACACTGTGGCATCTACTGGTGGTATGTCACAGACTATGTTCAGCCGTGTGCTACGCGATGTTTTGGTGGCGATGTTGAGATGCCTTAACCAGTTCATCTATTTCCCACAACGTCACCGACTCACTGACGTCAAGAGTGACTTCTATGCCCTGGGGAGGATGCCACATGTCATTGGCTCCATTGATGGGACACATGTGGCTTTGGTACCACCACAGGCACATGAGCAGGCATACAGGAACAGGAAACATTACCATTCTGTCAATGCTCTGGTGGTATGTCTTGCAAACATGACCATCACACATGTTTGTGCCCGTTTCCCCGGTTCTGCACACGATGCCTACGTGATGAGGAGTAGTCGCATCCAGAGGATGATGTCACAGATGCCGAACCAGCGTGCTTGGCTTGTCGGTGTGTACTGACTTTGTACCATTGTGTGTGTTGTGCTATGTTGCTTTCCGCACACTTTTCAATGTTGGCTAATGTGCAATTGTCTGTCTGTAGGTGACTCGGGATACCCCAACATGCTGTGGTTGCTGACACCCCTCAGGAACCCTGTGACACCAGCCCAGATGCGCTACAATGAGGCACATGGTCGGACCAGGAGGGTGATTGAGCGGACCTTTGGTCTCCTGAAGAGCCGCTTCCGCTGCCTGGACAAGACAGGAGTCGCCCTCCCATATGCCCCAGCAAAGGTGTGCAAGATTATCATCGTCTGCAGCATGCTCCACAACCTGGCAGTGCGGAAGGAGTTGCCTCTCATCCTGGATGACGATGAACAAACATCCGCCACCTGTGGAGGATCCAGGCCTGGGCCACGATGCCAGTGATGATGATGATGATGGTGATGTCCGCACACAGCTCATCACCAACTTCTTCAGCTGAATGTGAGTATCCAGAGTGTTGTACTATCAATAAATTTGATTTGCATGATATGTGTGTGTGGTGCTCTGGTGCTGTTTGAGTGTGGCCATGTGCAACTTGACTGGATGCATGCGGAGATGTGTCCTTGCAGGTGGTCTGTACTTGCCAACAGTGTAGACATGCTAACTTGCTTTTGTGTATTTAACTTGTGACAGGTATTAGACATGAGTATTGCCATTCTGTGCTGTTCTTCTGTGCTTTTGAGTGTGTGTCATGTCTGTCCTTCACAGGGTGCTGCTGGAGTTGTTAGAACAACTTGGATCCCCCGAATCAATGATTCAACTTCCAAGGTGGCAGCAGTTGTTCCCCTACAGGTGATGTGCCACACACCCCTGGACTTTCTATCTTCTGCATTGTTTGACTTTGTGGCCACAGCCAGGTGGGATTAGCTTGCATTTGTAGTGGTAACAACATGTAGCAAATGTGTAATAAACCTGTTCTACATTTTGGGGTGTGCGTTGTCCGTAGTCACACAATTGTGTGACATTTGCTTACTGCACCTGTGTTGTAGTTGACACAGACTGTGAATATGTGTGGTGTCTGTGCATTGCACTGTATTTCCAGGCAACATCAGTGTAGGGGAGGAGTCATATGGCCCTGGTGTGTATGTGTTGTGTGGCCCTAGTGGTGTGTCTCCCTCATATGTGTCACGTCGCCATGACTGCCATGACGGTGTTGGACTTGCTGTAGCAGTCAGCATGCACAGTGTCATATTTCTGATCACCATCTCCATGACAGAGACCACGTTGGAATCACAACAGAGGCAGATATGGTTTTTTGGTGAGTTTATTTACAAAAGGTGTGGGGATGGTGCACAGGATGGTGGGTGCTGTACATAGCAATTGGAATCCAAAGTTCCCATGTGAATTGGAAGTCCTGGTAGATGGAATGTCCAGGGTATAGTCCACAGTCATCTGATGAATTTGTACAACTAGAGCTCCCCATGTCATGTGGGCGAGTTGGGTTGCCATCGACAGGGCGTGCAGTTTGCACACAGAGGAAAAGTTCCAGAACAGGTGTTGGCTTCCTGGGGGATGTAGCTGGCCATCGGCCTCTCAGTTTGGCCTCCTCGGACGGCCCCTCTTCTTGGGGGGGGATCCTCAGGTGCAGGCTGCCGCGGTGCAGGGTACTTTCCGCCAGAGTCCTCCTCCCTCCCTGTGGCTGTTGCGGATGTAGTGGCAACAGATGTTGTGGGCGCACAGGGAGGTGAGGCCATGTTGGTGCTGATCTGGCGGAGGCATGTCAGTATGTCGCTATGCACCGCTGTGAGTTCTTGCCATGTGTCCCACTTGGACTCCATGCGAGACATGTGTGTCTCGACACGGGACATGTGGGAGTCCAAGCGGGCATGATGGGCAGCCTGCTGCTGTTGTATGTCCTTGAGGATCCCCACTACCTGGGTGACCTCTCCGGTGCTGGTCTGGTACGCATCTGCAATGCGTGCCAGTTGTGGGTCATCACGCAGTCCTGACCCCTCTGCAAATAGCGACCTGTGTCTACCACCCCTCCCACCACCCCTGGCAACACGTGCAGGGCCTGCGGTGCCACGCACAGGTGACCGTGTGCCCACTTGGGTGTTGTTAGTGGGCTCGATGGCAGCGGCTCCAGTTTGGTCCTGGGTCCCTGCGCTGTTGTCACCTGTGGTCCTTGGTGTGTCCGTGTTGGCAGGGGTGGCCTGTGTGTTGGCAGTTGTTGAAGGGGGTGCAGATGTTGGTCCTGCTGGTGCTGCATGATGACTGGCACCGGAGGGTCCAGCTTGTTGTTCGCCATCCGAGGAGTGCAGAGGCTGATCCACACCAGTGAGCTCTGTGTCCCCCGGAGCCTGGGACAGGGACTCCTCCTCATCTGCTGCTGAGTCCCCATCTTCACCTGTTTTGGGGAGAGACACAGATTGTATGGTATGTTTCTACAGGCATCAATTGTTAAAACACCGGACAGTTGTGACTGTACCTCTGGATGCGGCCCTGGACATTGCCTTCTACTCAGTTATGACAGTCAGTGAGTGATATTGGTGTAGCACATTGTCCTGCCAACCTGTGGCATGTCAATGTGAATGTTGAGGTGTGTGCCTGACCAGCATTGGTGGTATTTGGTTGCCATCCGGGCCGACTTCTCCCCCCGCCC
This sequence comes from Calotriton arnoldi, assembly GCA_963921515.1. NCBI lineage: Eukaryota > Metazoa > Chordata > Amphibia > Caudata > Salamandridae > Calotriton > Calotriton arnoldi. The sequence goes on from CAWUFW010003087.1 coordinate 62,171, forward strand.
AAATATCCCACCATGGAACATGCTTCCATTGCAGGGAGTGCAAGTTGTCTTTCAGGATGTCAGTCAGTGGTGTCCTGCTGTTGGTTGTTGCACAGTTGCCTGCAGGGCCTTGTGCTCCCCCCAGCAGTACCCAGTGTCAGCCATCTTGTGAGTCCTTTTCCACTCCCTGTGATGTGAGCATGGTTCAGGGTGGTGTTGATGGGCCAATTGTGAGGCTGAGCAACATCTGTGACTACCATTCCCATCATGCTATTGCCTCCACCCCCTTCCCAGCATGCCCATCCTTCCTTCCTTTTTGAGTGGACTTCAGTGTGTGTGAGTGTGAGAGCAATGGCAAGATGGCTGACAATGTGGTCGTGTTGTTTGTTGGTGCACAGTTGCCTGCAGGGCCTTGTGTTCCCCCAGCAGTGCCCTGTGTCAGCCATCTTGTGAGTCCTTTACCACTCCCTGTGATGTGAGCATGGTTCAGGGTGGTGTTGATGGGCCAATTGTGAGGCTGAGCAACATCTGTGACTACCACTGCCATCATGCTATTGCCTCCACCCCCTTCCCAGCATGCCCATCCTTCCTTCCTTTTGAGTGGACTTCAGTGTGTGTGAGTGTGAGAGCAATGGCAAGATGGCTGACAATGTGGTCGTGTTGTTTGTTGGTGCACAGTTGCCTGCAGGGCATTGTGTTCCCCCAGCAGTGCCCTGTGTCAGCCATCTTGTGAGTCCTTTCCCACTCCCTGTGATGTGAGCATGGTTCAGGGTGGTGTTGATGGGCCAATTGTGAGGCTGAGCAACATCTGTGACTACCACTCCCATCATGCTATTGCCTCCACCCCCTTCCCAGCATGCCCATCCTTCCTTCCTTTTGAGTGGACTTCAGTGTGTGTGAGTGTGAGAGCAATGGCAAGATGGCTGACAATGTGGTTGTGTTGTTTGTTGGTGCACAGTTGCCTGCAGGGCCTTGTGTTCCCCCAGCAGTGCCCTGTGTCAGCCATCTTGTGAGTCCTTTTCCACTCCCTGTGATGTGAGCATGGTTCAGGTTGGTGTTGATGGGCCAATTGTGAGGCTGAGCAACATCTGTGACTACCACTCCCATCATGCTATTGCCTCCACCCCCATTCCCAGCATGCCCATCCTTCCTTCCTTTGGACTCTGCTTCCCTGTGGGGTGGGGTGCCTGTGCTGACAGGTTGGCTGAGAGTGTTCTCCTTGCGGTTGTTTGGCTACCAGTCCCAAGAGTGTCCCTGTGCTTCACACAGTATGAGCCCGGCTGGTTGGTCTTTGTGGGATCTTGAGTTAGAATGTGAGGCATTGCATTCTCCCAGGTGGGTTCTGTGGAGTTAGTGTTGGGGGGTGTGTGAGGGGAGGTGCTTGTGACTATGGTCAGTGCTGTGAGTCCTCCTTCCCACCCAGCCAGATATCCCACCATGGTACGTGCTTCCATTGCAGAGAGTGCAAGTTGTCTTTCAGGATGTCAGTCAGTGGTGTCCTACTGTTGGTTGTTGCACAGTTGCCTGCAGGGCCTTGTGGTCCCCCCAGCAGTGCCCAGTGTCAGCCATCTTGTGAGTCCTTTTCCACTCCCTGTGATGTGAGCATGGTTCAGGGTGGTGTTGATGGGCCAATTGTGAGGCTGAGCAACATCTGTGACTACCACTCCCATCATGCTATTGCCTCCACCCCCCTTCCCAGCATGCCCATCCTTCCTTCCTTTGGACTCTGCTTCCCTGTGGGGTGGGGTGCCTGTGCGGACAGGTTGGCTGAGAGTGTTCTCCTTGCGGTTGTTTGTCTACCAGTCCCAAGAGTGTCCCTGTGCTTCACACAGTATGAGCCCGGCTGGTTGGTCTTTGTGGGATCTTGAGTTAGAATGTGAGGCATTGCATTCTCCCAGGTGGGTTCTGTGGAGTTAGTGTTGGGGGGTGTGAGGGGAGGTGCTTGTGACTATGGTCAGTGCTGTGAGTCCTCCTTCCCACCCAGCCAGATATCCCACCATGGTACGTGCTTCCATTGCAGGGAGTGCAAGTTGTCTTTCAGGATGTCAGTCAGTGGTGTCCTGCTGTTGGTTGTTGCACAGTTGCCAGCAGGGCCTTGTGCTCCCCCCAGCAGTGCCCAGTGTCAGCCATCTTGTGAGTCCTTTTCCACCCCCTGTGATGTGAGCATGGTTCAGGGTGGTGTTGATGGGCCAATTGTGAGGCTGAGCAATATCTATGACTCCAACTCCCATGATGCTATTAGCTACACTGACTTTACCAGCATACACAGAATTCTTTCCTTTCAGTGATCTTCCCTGTGAGGTGGTGTTCTAGTGATGTCAATATATCTGGGAGTGTTTGTTGGTTCTATTTGTGCCACTGCCTTGCTGTATTTGTTGTTAGGTTTGTAGATGTCATGACACCGTTAGATGTCACCATGAGATGGCAGGTATTGTGTTTGTCTGACTGGCATTCACATCTTGGGATGAGTATGTTTTGTTTGCTGTGTATTTGGTGAGGGTGCATGGTTTGCCTATCCCTTTGAGGGTGCTGTGTGTGTTTTGTCACACCATATTGTGTATATAAGTTGTGTACTCACCAGGCTCTGGGATGTCTGTTAGTCCATATACGCTCACTGGTGGTAGGATGGCCCGCACCTTCTCCTCCCAGGGCCTGAGGTATATTGGTTTTGCAGGAGGGCCACTGCCGGTGCGCTGGCTGATGATGTTGTCCTTTTTGAGTAGGTCCCGGACCCTCCTGCGCACATCATACCACCTGTTCTGGATGTCTTCCTTTGTGCGCAAACATGGTGATTGTGCATTCACCCTGTCGACAATCCTCGCCCACATCTTGGTTTTCTGCGACATGGGGGTCTGTTGTACCAATGTACCAAACAACTGTGGCTCTACCCTGAGTATCTCGTCTACCAGGACTTCCAATTCACAATCTAGGAACTTGTGGTTCTTCTTTAGGGGCATGGTGATGGGTGGTGGTGGTGATTGATGTGTGTGTGTGTGCAAGTGGGGGGGTGTGAGTGTAGGTTTAGCTGGGTGTGTGTGAGGGTGCTATTTGTAAGTGTGGTAATGGTGTGTGGCTTGTGTGATGCATGAGCTGTGAGTGTGTCTGTGGTTGCTGTGTGATGGTGTTGTTTGCTGGCAGGTCTGTGGGATTTGCAAAGGCTCATGGTAGGGATTTGTGGCCTTTATGTAGGTGGGGTTGGGGGTGTGTCCTTGTTCAATTTTTTCCCCCACCCCCAGTATTTATTGGCTTTGTGGTAGCTTGTTTGGACTTTTTTTTTGGACTTTTTTCCCTTGGTGCTTTGGGTGCATGTAGGAGTCGTTCTTGTGTCCGAGTCGGACGCTGCTGTTGTCTGATGCGATGTTGTCCGACTCGTTCCCGCTGTGTTTCAGGTTGGTTTCATGTGCGGCGTACGAGTCGGACGCGGAGTATTGGGTTGATTCGGCTGGGTTTTGTGTGCGTGTGGTCGTACGGCTTGTGCTCCGTGCGAGTCGGTCGTGTTTCGCACGCAAAGCATCGTACTACGCGGGTCGGAGTTTGCGGGTACGTTTTGTTCGGTCGCTATCCGGGTGCGTGTCGGTCGGTTAGTTTCAAGTGTTTTTTCCGGCCGGATGGCTTGTTTCCGTCCGGCTCGGTCGTTCGTTTTGTATTCCGTCCGCGTCGGTCGGGTTTCACATGCATTTCATCGTACTACCCGGGTCAGACGGCGCCGGTTCGTGTCGGTCGGAATAAATTCCCGCACCGAGTCGGTCGGTATGTTTTCCGGACCGAATCGGAATCGACCCCTAAGTGGGAGATTAATTCTAGTTGTTAGTATAGCAAATTCTGCTGCATCTGTCCTGTTTAACTTTGTCCTCCGAGCCTATCTCTGGGGACCTCTTGCTACAACCTCGGCCAAGGAAGTGGATTTCATGTTTCTTTGGTGGGTATTGCCCTCCTTGATTGCTTAAAATTGCAAATATATTTTCTGCAAGTATTTATGCTGTACCTTCTTTCCCCCATTCCTTTGCATGCTTTGATAATGATGCAAATGATTCATTTTGATTACATTGCTTGATAATTTGTTCTCTTATATGCAATCTTGTATGTGCACTGACAATTTCATCACGAGCATTATTAAGATAAAATCATTAACTGGAGAAATGACTTTGTGGGTATTTAGTTAAATGCTAAACTGTTTAGTTAATCATAGTCACCATCAACTCTTCAACTAATGGTCCATCGACCAAAAGAAGAAGAAGTTGAAATTACTAATAGTTAGAATTAAATATAATTGTTATTAATATGAAGTATAGTATTTAATAAAACTGACAAATTAAACCCCCCAAATCCAGCGCCAGTCCTCAGGGATCATTTATGGGTAATGTGTGATGGGCCCCGTTGTTTAATAAAACATTTTATGCATGACGAGATTTTCTTTGGTCCCTGGCTTAGGAATTTAGGGGTGGATCAGGTTTTCTGGTAGCAGAATGATGGTTATTATTGATTAGTTTGGTGATTTATTGATTAATGATTATTCACTAAATGTTTAACAGTCTATGTAAAGTGGGTTAGTATTGTGTTTATGTAGTCTTTGGAACACAGATACAGAAAGGTATCTGGGAAGCCGGCAAAATAGAAGTTAGCCTGAAATAAGGCAGAAGAAAAGTGTGAGAAGTGAAATCACACTGGAATAAGTCATTGTCTTTTTAAATTAATAATACTATTTAGCGTATAGGTGAAGATAAGAGTGAAATAGCGAAGGGTCCACCTGTGAAAATTTGGCCTTATACCTGGAAGAGTAGCGAGACCTCCTTTCCAATAAAAGGTCCTCTTGTGAAATTTTGGCCTTATCCCTAAAGAAGTAACAGGTCCTCTCTTGGCTTGAGTGAAGGGAAGGATAGCGGAATTGTTATACTTGCCCGTATGGTAGGAAAGTTCTTGAGAGTGAAAAACGATCTCTTTATTTGGTAAACAGACAGTGTGGTATCGTTTTATGTTGTGACTAATAAGTTATTGTAAAGAAAACGGACTTAGAAAAGTGCTGATAATTTTTTAAAGGGAGGGTCAGCAGCAGGAGGAGAGGCTGACGTCACAGAAAAGCCACGCTGGCATTGGTCAGTCTGTAAAAACAGAGTGAGCTCAGATTGGTTGGTTGGTGTGAGCCGCGCTGGCATTGGACAAGATAGCGGAGACATAGAAAGCTCCGATTGGAGGAGATAGAGTGTGCTGCGCTGACATTGGTCAGGCGTTTAGGGAAGCACAGGAGTTCGATTGGTGAATTATAAGTGGATCGTGTTGATAAAGATTTGCATTAAGTGAAATCGTTGACAAGCAACGAAAATGTATTTTGAACAACCGAAACAGGAGAAATTGACTTTGTTTGGAAAAATTAAAAGATTTGTTAAAAAGGACAAACCAGTAATAACGAGAGAAGGAGTTCCTATCCCTCCACCAAAGACACCAGCGTCTTATATTATGTTAAAATATGGTTATCATACATGTATTGGGCTAGAAAATTGGGTAGGATATACGAAGAATGATGGTATACTAGCTTTTCCATAGCACGGTTCTTTTAATTTGGCAGTATTACGTAATTTAAGAGAAAAGATGATGATATTAGACCCAAGACCTAGACCTACACAGTTTGAAGCATTAGTGGAGTGGGAAGATGAAATATACGAAAGAGAAAGACACAGAGGTGGTAGAGTACATAGATTTATGTTTGGAAGATTTCATGATGGAAGACATGAGTACAGAATGAAAAGATGGAGGAATGGAGAGATTACTGAAGGATTGTATCCAGTTTTAATGGTAGGAGAGAATGTAGGAACCAAATGCAAAGAGAAAAAGAGACATTTAGAGCAATTTGGTTATGGGTACAACCCGAATGAATCTGATGATGAGCTGCTGGATGATATCTTAGTTAAACGACCACCACCGTATCAGGAGAATTCAGCGATGGTGACACCAAATGCACCATCAATGGAAACCCCAATGACACCTCAAACGACACCTGTTCCAATTGAAATTGAAGTAGAGCAGGAGGGAAAAGTAGAATTTGCCATACAAACTAAAGAATTAGTTGAAAAATTAAATCAGATGAACATTAAAATAGATGCAATAACTGTGCCAGTGACTATAGGTCCAGCAATACCTGTATTTGAAAATAGACTTATCCATTAACCTTCTTTAACTGTCCCATTAAATTCCGCTATAACATCAGCTAATAGTAGAATTAGTGCTGTAAGTGTCCCAAGTGAACAGCCAAATATAGTTACTAGATCTACACCTCCGACTAATTTAACAATTATTGAAACGCCTAGGGAAATAATGCAGTTACAGCCCAAAAGGATAGAATTGGATGAGATTCCCAGAAGCAAAGTTCCAATAGGTCCAACTACTGAAGAATTAGATGATTGGGTGAAAGGGTTACAAAGGAGAAAAACACAGCCGCAACCTATAGATGTATGAGTGAAAGTAGATCTGGAAGAAATGATTATTGGGACCATAAGTCCAGACAGGCTACAAACGTATCAGGATGATGAATTAATGTATCTGTGTAAGAGTATTACTTGGAAAGCAAAGAATCTACATGAGAGGTTAGTGGAAGCTGCAGAAGAGTTGGGAGTGTACATAGGAAGATCAAAGGTGTTGCAGAAGACATATAGAGTGGATTTTACTGAAAAGGATATAGAAAATATGAATACGTCTGGTAGACGATTGCAGATAAAAGAGTTAATGGTTGTTTTAAGAAAATGGGGAGACGTAGAAAGATGGAAGGGTAGATGGATGAGGAAGAAAGAAGAATTGGCTGCTAAAGAAATACATTTGCGTCCAGTAAGAGAAGTAGAAAATGTAGCTCTGGAATGTCCCATGAGAGAAGTTCCAGGAGGAGGTTATGTGCATGTTCCGTGGACTAGACAGGATATATTGTCTTTCACCAATGAGTTTCCCAGATTGAGAGAAAAGCCTGTGGAGTGGTACAAACAAGTTGAGAGATTTGTGAAAGTATCGAAAGTATTGTTGAAAGATTTAGATGGATTATTTGAAATTGTTGTCCCTGCAGCTCTATGGACTGAATGTAAGATTACAGTTGATTGGCCAAAGGATGAATATCCTAGGGATGCCAAAACAGGTGCACCTTCAGATGAGGTGATGAAAAATTATCATCAAATGATTACTTTCTTGAAAAGCAAAATTTCCCCTAAGGAAACTGATTGGGTAAAAATTGATAGAACAACCCAAGAACCGAATTAATCTGTTCACGCCTATTATGAGAGGTTATTGCAAGTTTTTAAGCAGTATAGTGGGTTTGAGAATATTGGAGATAACGATATGGGTCATTTTGTGTATAGGTTTGTGTATGGATTAAAACCTGAGATTAGCCAGATGATACAGCAGCATATGTTGTGTTGGCAAGCCAAAACGATAGACGAAATCTTGAGGTATGCGAAGTATTGTAGTGACGACATTGAGTCTCGTCATCGTAAATTAAACGAAAAGGTGATGTGGGCACAAGTGAAAGCAGCAGAGCAGCAAGAAAATCACTTGAATTCTCAGGGTATAAACCAAATGGGAGGAGTTAGTCAGAATGCTCAGAAACCAAGTGGAGGTAGAGGTAGAGGACAAATAAGCAGAGAAGAGGCGAAAAAGAAATTTCCATGTCACGGGTGCGGAAAGTATGGACACTGGAAGAATGAGTGTAGATCAGTGCAGAGGACTAATAGAGGAAATCAAATTTTAACCCCACAGGTGCAGAGTGAGATAGTTGTGCTACAGACACCGCAGCAACAGGTAGTTACTACTCAATATCAGGTCCCGCAACCACCGTTACCACATAGTGTAAATGCTCAAAGATACAGTGCGGATACAGGGTTTCACGTAGGAGACCAGGTTGGTAAAAATACTAACACAAATGTGATTCCCCAATTTTGGATGCAATGTGATGGAAGTGATGTTGAATTGAATCAATGACGTTGCCTGAGGGGGGAGGAATAGTGCGTGCTTGGCGCTACTCTAGCGGTAGATCAGTCAGGTCCATTTGTTGATGGAAAAGTGGAAGGTAATGATATCACCTTTCTTGTGGACACTGGTGCTACCAGTTCTACTGTGAGAGCAGCAGAAATTCCAAACCTACCCCTCTCGGGAGAAACTATCCAGGTAGTCGGAGTCTCAAATAAACAGATAAATACTCCAGTTACTATACCAATTGAAGTACATATTGGTCCCTTTAAAGATATGCATCGGTTTGTAGTGTGTGATTCGAGTCTAATGAATTTGTTAGGAAGGGATTTGTTGTGCAAAATGAATTGCACAATTTATTGTACACCGGATGGTATTGCATTTCAGACACCTGATGAGGATGTTGCGTTTAAAATGGTGCTAGCAAAGCAAGTGAATGAAGTGAATGAATTATTTTCACTTCTTACAGACAAAAGTGTGCCTGAAGAATTGATGAAGGTAGTGGCTACCGAGGTATGGGATTTCACAGGACAGGAAATTGGACTGATGAAGAAAGTGGATCCGATTAGAATTACAGTGAAAGATGGTATTGACTATCCAAATACACCACAGTATAAAATGAAGCCAGAAGTCATAGCAGGAATAACTCCTGTGATTGATCAAATGATTGAACAAGGGATTCTAAAAGAAATAATGAGTAGTCCTTGTAATTCACCTATTATGGGATTGAAAAAGCCAAATGGAACCTGTAGGATAGTACAAGATTTGAGAAAGGTAAACAAAATTGTTGTGCCTTGTTGTCCAGTGGTGCCAAACCCAGCAGTGATTCTATACCAAATCCCACATGATGCGGAGTGGTATACTGTGATAGATTTGTGTCATACATTCTTTTCGATTCCTTTGCATAAAGATAGCCAGTACTTGTTTGCTTTCCGGTTTGGAGATCGTGTTTTGGCATGGTGCAGAGTTCCTCAAGGTTATACTGAGAGTCCTTCAATTTTTAATCAGATATTGAAAAAGTGTCTGGAAGATTTGAGAATGTCTGAAGAGTCTGTTTTGGTTCAGTACATTGATGACCTACTAGTGGCATCAAAGACTTGAGAAGCCTGTGTTGCAGACACAGTCGCTTTACTGAACCATTTGGCAGAAGGTGGACATAAAGTCCAATATTTAGGTCATAATATTGAGAAGGGAGTTAGAAAGGCAACATCAGAGCGTATTAGAGTGATTAAGGACATGAAACCTCCAACGACACAAAGAGAAGTGCAAATGTTTTTGGGAGTGGTTGGATATTGTAGACAGTGGATCAGTGGATTTTCACTGATGGCAAAACCTCTACAGAGGTTGACGAGGAATGATGTGAAAGATCCAGTTAAATTGGATGAAGAAAGCATGGATGCTTTTGCTAAACTGAAAGATAGTCTGTGTAAGGCTCCAGCATTGGGTATGCCTGATTATTCAAAAGATTTTGCATTATATTGCAGTGAAAGAGATGGATTTGCACTTGCAGTTTTAACTCAAAGGCATGGAATGTCATGACGACCTGTGGCATACTTTTCAGCTACTTTAGATTCAGTGGCTGCCGCATTACCTGGATGTTTGAAAGCAGTAGCTGCTACTTGTGTGAGTTTGGAACAGAGTGAAGGTATCATAATGGGTCATCCTGTGAGAGTGTATGTGCCACATTCAGTTGAGATCCTTTTAACAAGGACACAGACTCAGCACCTCACCTGTAGTCGGCTGACTAGGTATGAGAGAGTGATTCTGGGAGCAGAAAATGTGACAATAGTGAGATGTACAAATGTGAATCCTTCTACTCTATTGCCAGATGTCTGGGACGAAGAAGTAAAGGATGAAGCTGAACATGATTGTTTGGATGTGACTGAATTTTGCACCAAGCCCCGTCCTGACATCAAGGACGTTCCTCTTGAGGAATCAGATCGTGTGATGTTTGTTGATGGTTCATGTTTGCGAACTGAAAGAGGTGTATTGAGTTCTGCTTATGCTGTCTGTACTGTAGCGGAAATCCTAGAGGCATCCTATTTAAAAGGGATAAAATCTGCACAAGTGGCTGAATTGATAGCTCTAATTCATGCCTGTAAATTGGGAAAAAGTCAGAAAGTGACCATAATTACTGATAGTCAATATGGCTTTGGCATTGTGCATGATTTTGGAGAACTATGGATGCAGAGGAGATTCCTAACCTCTTCGGGGTCCCCCATCAGGAATAGTCAATTTGTAAAAGAATTACTGGAAGCCTTACAATTGCCAAAATGAATTGCAGTGGTCACATGTGCCGCACATAAATCAGAGATGATTATGTGACTCAAGGCAACAGATTTGCTGACCAAGTAGCACAATATTGTGCAAAGAATGAGACTTCCATAAATGGGGAAGAGCAAAAGAACATACGGTTTGTCAACTTATGTTTACTAACACTATTGAAACATGGGATGAAGTGAGACAATTGCAGGAAGAGGCAGATGATGAAGAGAGACAGCAATGGGAAAAAGTAGGATGTAGGAGACGGGAAGATGACGATGTATGGGTATACACTGATGGAAGACCAGTCATGCCAGATAATTTACTTTCTCATATGGCAAGGATGTATCATGGAATGACACACATAGGCCGAGACGCCATGGTCAGATCATTTCAACAGACATGGTTTAATCCTAAGTTCAGGACTATTTCAGAGAGCCTTTGTCAAAGATGCCTGACGTGCCAACAGCAAAACCCAAGAAGAAAAACAATAGTTAGTATGGGAACAATAGGGAGGGCAGGTGGTCCTTTTACCAGACTACAGCTTTATTTTATTGAGTTGCCTCCCTGTAACAAGCTTAAATATGTGTTAGTAATTGAGGGTTTGTTTTCTAGATGGGTAGAAGCTTATCCCACAAGGAGAAATGACAGCCTAACAGTGGCCAAACTTTTGTTGAGGGAATACATTCCTAGATATGGTTTTCCAGTCACAATGGAAACAGATAGAGGAACACATTTTGCTAGTGAAACAATCAAACTGATTTGTGAAGCATTGAGTATTCAACCAAAACGTAATTGTGCTTATCATCCAGAGGCTTCTGGAATAGTAGAGCAGATAAATGGCACAATAAAGAACAGGTTAGGAAAAGTGTGTAGATCCACAGCACTGAAATGGCCTGATGCTTTACCCCTAGTTTTGATGAGTCTCAGAAGCATTCCTGACAAAAAGACAGGACTAAGTCCTCACGAAGTACTGATGGGAAGAGCAATGAGACAAGCATTTGTACCTGCGAACAAATTAATAAATATATCTGATGATCTCATCCTTGAATATTGCAAAGGATTGGCTGATGTAGTACGTTCTGTGTTTCATCAGGTTGGAGCTGACGCGACTACAACACAACAGACTCAAGCGCATGATCTAAGGCCTGGTGAGTGGGTTCAGGTGAAAAGGCATAGAAGAAAAACTTGCCTAGAGCCCCGCTGGGAAGGACCCTACCAGGTCATATTGGTGACGACCACAGCAGGAAAGTGTGCTGGTCTACCGAATTGGATCCATGCCAGCCACACTTATTGAGTCCCCAATCCACTTGAACCACGAGTAGAGCGGCATCTGGAGATCTCAAGTACAAGCTCTGAATCAGAGGCTGAAGCACCAGAAACTGGTGAAGTTGGAGCACTAGACTCTGAAACTGGTGAACATAAACTGAAAGACTCTGAAGAGCAGAAGGAGGAAGAGTTGCCTAGCTCAAGTCAAGTAAAGTAGGTACCAGCTACTGGGACTGAAGAAACTGCTGTTGAACGAGAAGAGAAACAACTTTCCGATAGAAAAGAAAAAGATGGAAGAGAAATAAGTGAAAGAAATACAGAAGAAGAAAAAGAAAGCAAACTTAAATTAGGTGCAAAGAAACGAAAGTACAAATTGAATAAGGCAGAAGAAGAAATACAACCAAAAAGGGCAAAGACAGATGATCATTGGCCAAGTGGGGTGAAAAGACTGAAATACAGAGTAATAAAAAGAAGACCAGAGAGCAAGTTAGAACAGATAAAGGAAGTTTCAGGTGAAATAGAGCAAGGAGAGTCAGATGATGAATCAGTGCTGCGACCAAAGAGAGTGAGAAAACCAAACAAAAAGTTCAAGTCACCTGACTGGATTTACATAGTGTTGGAAGAGATTGAAGAAGAAGATCTAAACAAAGAAAGAAACAGCACTGACAGCGAGCAAGAAGAAAAGAGTGACTTAGATCCACCTTAAAAGACTGTAACCAAATTAATGTGTCACGTTAACAACTGAAGGAAATTTTCCGAAGACGTCCTGGAGATTTGGATTAGTCAAAATAAAAGAAGGGGTAAAGAAGAAAGCTTTTGAAGTGTGGGATCACACTACATTTTTATTTTTGAATATTTTTGATAGACTTAGAAAATCCATTTAGAATTATATACGGATTAGTATTACGATGGCAGATACACAGGAAACAAGATCTAGATGTAGTTTTATGCGTAGGTGTTATAAAGTTTGTTTTTGCTTATTTTGTATATTAATAGTACTTTGGATAATATTAACAATTATAATACCTTTACATTTGATTAAAGAAGATACATCTAGTCTTAATAACTTGACAGGTCCAAGGGTAGACACTGACAGTAAGCAAATTCCTATTACTCACATGAAACAGATAGACACTAGTAGTTTGCATCATGATAGATCAGTTACTAATATTTCCTCGAATGTTTTCACTAAACTACTCTACGAATATGTGGAAACAATGGAAGTGAGGGATTGTTATGTATGTATACAGTTACCATTGTCTGTTTCAGAAGGTGTGACCTATCATCACCTTCCTTTGACATATGGTGTAACGTGTAGTGTTTTATCAAGTTTATTGTATAGAACAGGAAAATTAGATTACTATTATTCAAATGTAGATACAATCTTTTCTAAAGTTCCTGTAGTACCTGAGTTGAATAAGATAGCACATGCAAATGTCATGGGAGATTTTTTCCTGACAACGAAGCCTTTAGCTATAGCTTATGCTTAGAAAAATAACTTAACATGTAGACTGGAAAGGGAAGAGAAAATCTTTTTGGAGATGGTAGAAGAAAGAAGGGCTAAGTTTCAGAGAAAAGCTGTTGAAGAGAAATTGAAAACACCACCTTGGGTTTTCAAAGAAGGCAACTATGACAAAAGCGAGACTTATGCTGCAATTGCTCTGGATTGGTCACAGAAGGGAAAATTATGTTTACGTAGGGAGAAGACTAATTATAATTCCTATTTCATCGGTTCCAGTGAATGTGAAGATACCTATAAAATTATTGGGGGATGGGGATTAAAGGGAGGAACTGACCCTGTCTTACCAGGTATATATTATGTCTGTGGGAGGAAAGCCTATTATCGGCTGCCAGATCACTGGTATGGGACATGTTACCTTGGGATTGTCTTTCCAAAAGTCTATAATGTAGACAAAAGTACAAATGGAATCGATGAAGTAAGGCAAACACTGAATCATGTAAAAAGAGAAAGTTTTTCAGAAATAGTAGGAGATATATTTGGAGCATTGATACCTGGAGTTTGAGTTACACTGAATGCATATAAAATTCGACAATTATCTACAGTGGTTGATCGTTTATCAAAGGATACTGCTGGAGGATTCTTGATGATTGACACTGGAATGATTGCCATGAGATCTATGGTTATGCAAAATCGACTTGCCCTTGATATATTGTTGGCAAAAGAGGGTGGAGTCTGTGGAATGCTGAAAGTTCAACATTGTTGTACTTACATTCCAGACAAAAGTAAGAATTTGGAAGGATACATTCAGAATATAACTGATTTGCATAAGAAAGTAACCCAACTGGAGGTTGATGGTGTTTGGGAGAGACTAAGTAAAGGTTTCTCTACTATAAGCAAGTGGTTTTCTTCTATAGGTAGTTCCTTAGTTGCAAAAATACTAGTACCAGTAGCTTTTGTAGTCACTATGGTACTCATGATACGAATGACCTATGTTTGCGTGAAGAAGAGTCGTAAAGAAAAGAAAGAAAGGAAATTGAGTAAAGAACATAAGGAAAGGGAAAGAGAGATAGAAGAATTAGAGATGGAAAATTTCAAAGAGAAATTGTATGAAAAATGTAAGGAGCAAGGGTCTAAAGACAAAATAACAACTATATAACTTGAAAAACCGTATGTTTTGGGATTTTATGATGGTAAAACCATCAAAGGGGGGATTGATGGAGTGAGGTTTGTAAAATACATCCTCATGAAATTAAATAACTCTATAATTGTATTAACTGCATGAACTAATCAACTCCGGATACACACATTTACACAGGGGCAGACGCAATTTACATAATACACTAAATCATGTTGGCATGAGTACGTATTAACTGTTTGCGCTTCGAAAAACGGTACTAATGCATGTTTATGCTGTGTTGTACATTGCACATTTTGCATGTTGTGCACGAATAATAAGAAGTTTGCTTTAAACTAATAGCTTTCGCTAGGATTTATTTAACACAGGGCATTAGTATGGTGGGAGGTAAACATAATGGGTTTTATTTCACGAATTAATATTCTTTTGTGTTTGTTTATTTTAGTACAGGATTGGGCCTGCATGAAAATGGCCTCTCGTTCAAGCCAGCATGTGGTTGGCCTGGTCGGTATGGAGTGCGCATGTGCCAGGAAAGGTTGCCTGCTCGCAGACTGCTGAGTGTACCCGATGATGCAATCCGTGTGAAGGCCATGTTGACCTGTGTCTTATTGTTTATGTGCCAAGATGCGACAGCGACTGTGGGAACAGCCATCACTACGTGCAATACGAATGTGAAAGCGAATATCATAATGAACATTGTAGCTAAATGTATAACTATGAATGTTAGTAATATACGAATGCAATGGTCTTAAATCCTTCCTTTGTTTGAACCGGTATAGGATGGATTTGTGAGGAGAACTGGATGAGAGGACCCTGGTATGATTTACGACAACCAATCACAGTCCGAGTTTCTACCGATACTGCAACATTGTAAGATAGTGTATTAGGCAGAAAGGTATAACTGCTGTCCCAATTGGGGGTTTGGGGGATCAGAAAGAACAGGGATCAGAACGAATGAGGACAGAGAGAGGAGAGGGGAGAAGAGAATGCAGACGAGAACGCAGACGAGAACATAGAGAGAACGCAGAGCAGAACGCATAGAGAAGATCCAAGACAGAAAGAGCAGCCCTGCACAGATTTCAGAGAACCTTTAGGTACGAGAACGTTGATGGAGTGCTGGGGAGGAGACTGCGACAGAGGAGGTAGATTAAGTGGGAGATTAATTCTAGTTGTTAGTATAGCAAATTCTGCTGCATCTGTCCTGTTTAACTTTGTCCTCCGAGCCTATCTCTGGGGACCTCTTGCCACAACCTCGGCCAAGGAAGTGGTTTTCATGTTTCATTGGTGTGTATTGCCCTCCTTGATTGCTTAAAATTGCAAATATATTTTCTGCAAGTATTTATGCTGTACCTTCTTTCCCCCATTCCTTTGCATGCTTTGATATCGATGCAAATGATTAATTTTGATTACATTGCTTGATAATTTGTTCTCTTATATGCAATCTTGTATGTGCACTGACAATTTCAACACGAGCATTATTAAGATAAAATTATTAACTGGAGAAATGACTTTGTGGTTATTTAGTTAAATGCTAAACTGTTTAGTTAATCATAGTCACCGTCAACTCTTCAACTAATGGTTCATCGACCAAAAGAAGAAGAAGTTGAAATTACTAATAGTTAAGTTAAATATAATTGTTATTAATATAAAGTATAGTATTTAATAAAACTGACAAATTAAACCCCCCAAATCCAGCGCCAGTCCTCAGGGATCATTTATGGGTAATGTGTGATGGGCCCCGTTGTCTGATAAAACATTTTATGCATGACGAGATTTTCTTTGGTCCCTGGCTTAGGAATTTAGGGGTTGCGCTGGATCAGTGGATAACAGATATGTCAGGCATCCGCCATATTTCATTTACCACCATAACGCTATATTGTCAGCATAGAGTATGGCTGACAACAAGGCCGATGGGGCGTGCATTTTTGATACAAGTATTCCTCATCCGTATCTTAGCTTCCGTCAATATCAACTACAACATCTACAATACTAAAAATATATATGCACCATCCACAGTAGAATTTGTGTTTACCTTGAAAGACCTTTCACCAGCTAATATTAAAAACATTAAATGAAAGACATCATTCATGAATAAATTAAACATAATTTTCTTGGACAAATTATCGGTTTCCGTGTCCAGTGCACAAGTGCTCTCTGAGAAGCTAGTTGCCTCCCTAGCATCTGAAAATTGAAAAATATTCTAAAAGAATGTAGGAGGCACCCAAAATGTATACTCCAAAATGCAGTTTATTATCTTGTACTTATATATATATTTATCACATGTCATATGATAAGCAGTGTTACAGTATTGTAGTAGACAATTTCCATAAATTCAATTATCAACATATACATAACCAAACCACTGGTAGGGTTCCCGGAGGCTGGGTATGGATATTTTACTGCCCCGCGATTGGATACATAATAATCCATATTTGTAAAGGGCGAACATATCACCCCTTATGGTTTCAAGGCACTGGGGGCCATTGGGGAGATTAAGTGAGCTATTTCCCAGAGTCACATGATGCTGAGCTGCCACCAGCGATCCAACCATGAGCCCTGCGCTCCGGTGTCAGCCGCTCTGGCATCTGCACCACACCTCTCCCATTGGATGTGTGGACAGAGGCAGACGTGGACACTCTTGGGGACTGTTATTCCAACGATGGAGGAGCTGGAGACAGACAATGACTTACCGGGTGCAAGCCATGCACAGGCCGCTGGACCTGGAACCTCCTGTTCACGAGCCACTGCAGACTCTGCTGACTTTTGGCAGGGGGCGTCACCTTATCTCCTGGCTTTATACATTGGCACTTTCCATGAGGTTTGAGGCCGGCCCACTTTGCGGGACAAATGGGAGACTATGCTTGATAGGGTATTTATGGGGAAGGAATGGGACCAGGTTCTAGAGTGCTCCTATAGGCTCACACGTAACACAAGGTTCAAGTTCGCCCAATTTAACTATCTACATTGCACATTTTTCAAACCCCACAGATTGAATATTATGCTTCACGTCCCTGACATGAGATGCCCTAGGTGCGCTCAGGCTGATGCAGAGTTTATACATATGGTATGGGGCTGTCCGGTCATAGAGTATTTATGGATGCAGGTGGTTGGAGACCGAGAGCAAACCTTAAATCATCGCCAGCTCTGTAAAGTGGAGCTATGCCTTCTTGGTCTTTACAAGAGGTGATCGGAGAAAAGAGTGTATAACAGGTTCCTGGACATGGCCTTAATAATAGCCCGCGGGGACATAGTGCATCATTGATAGTCACCTCAGGGCCCTCCATACAGCAGATGGTGGGCTGGGGTAGAAACATTGGCCTTTGCAGAAGTTGCAGCGCTAGGAACAGGAGAATCTAAAGAATTGTGCAGGAAACCGATTGCAGACCTATGGTCGCTAGTTTTCTGGAATGGGACCCCAAGGAGTGAGGTAAACAAGGGCGCAAATAGGGCATAGATATGTACATCAAGGGGCTTATTTACAAGCCCATTGCACCGCTGGTGCATCACTTTTTTGATGCACCAGCAGCGCAATGGGCTTGCCCATATTTACAAGACCATGTAAAGTCACCCTACGTGACTTTTCATTACCTTGTAAATATGTTTCCCTTTCACACATAACTCTGCGTGAAAGGGGCATTCCATAGGTGTTGCTGTGGGTTTTCCCACGCAACATCCATGGAACTTGACACATTCCCAGATTTACAACATTTTGTAAATATGGGAATGCATCAGAATCCTACACCTCCCCAGGGGATGTGTAAGGAGGCACAACGAGGAGAAATACTTTTTTTCTCCCTGTTTTTTCCTCTTTCTATGCGTGCCTCATAGAAAGAGGACAATGCCTTTAATGATTATTTTTGTCCAGGAAGGTTTCCCTTCCTGCACAAAAACAATCATCCCCTCAGTGCAGGCACCCGTGCAAATGACGCAAGGGTGTCAGTGCTGGCGCATGGCTGCTGTTTGTGCACCAGCACAGGAGAGAAGGACAGGAATGTGCCATATCTTGTAGATACAGCGCATTCCTGCCCTGCGTCAAAATATTATAAATGAGGCCCCAAATGCCTAAGTCCCGAAGCCCTCTACCTTCCTCTTGCATTTCTTGCTCTAAACTGTGCTGATGAAGGGAGGTATGACACTCTGGCATTCATTGAAATGGGTGGTACTCATGGTGACTTTCACTAAGCAACCTTTTTCCTTTTTTTCTTTTTTCCCTTAGTTGTCATGTTTTTGTTAAGGATACATACAATTTTATTTGCTTTCCTTCCTTCTACTGGCACACATGAAGGATAGGGTAAGATACCTAAAATCAGAGGGTGGAGTGTACAATAATACTGTTATGAATGCCATGTAAGTCATATTGTATCGCATGCTCAGAGGACGTGCATGATTGGTGGAGATGCACGCACTTCTTACTTATTCTGACATAGATAGTTGCCGGAGTAATGATGCTAAATTTGAAAAACCAAATAAAGAATATTATATACAAAAATATTCATAATCAACTGATTTTTATAACATAAAAAAACAGGCAGTTCACGAGCCAATGCATGTTTCATGACACTTGTTGCTGCTTCAAATCCTAAGTAAAAATACAGTTCTGCTCACAGACATCCAGATTTGTTTGTTATGAAGATTCGTAATGTCTAATGAATATTTTTACTGTCCAAAGACTTCATATGATTTCAGATTGGACGGTCAATAGTAATTATTTTATGATGTTCAAAATTGGCTTGTATTTGCTTTCCTTGTGCTGTACTTATAATCTAAGTAGTCGTAAATATAACTTTATTGAGTTATTGGCAGCTCCATAGTCCCGGATTTAGTCCCACACATTAGTGGCCGGCATGGCTTGCGGGCGGGGGGTGTGCGCAAGGAAGGGGGGGTCGCGCAGGAGTCATAATTTAAAAAAAGAATTAAAAACCTACCTTTCCGCCGGGTCCCGTGTCTTCACTGCTCCTGCTCTCCTGCCTCTGACAGGAAAACGGCGCTCCAGCCAGGGGCTAGAGGGGTGTGCATGTTCTCCATGGAGAAGGGCAAAGTGCGCATGACTGGTTTGGGCAGCCTGAGTCTTTGCGCACTCAGGAGTGGGCAAACCCCTCCTCCCCCGCCCGCCCGCAAAGCAAACTCAAAATGGTAATAACTAAAAGTTATTACCATTTTATGTTTTGGCTTCCCGCACTGCGAGAAAGCAGTGGGGCGAAGCTCCTTCGCCATAGGAGAGGAGTCGCCCCTGGTCCCACATAGTAAATATAAGAGGTTTCAGAGTCAAAATCCAATTTAAATACTTCCAGGTTCAATTAATACTTAAGAAACCATGATAAGGTATTTGACGTCACAGCAGTAAGATGGTTTGTCGTCGCATAGAATTTGGAAAAAGGAAGATTTTTAGAAATGATCAGAGCAGCAATATGCCCTCCACCAACCCTCTTCGGTAGAACAGGTTTGATTTGGTACTCACAATTATTTTCACAATAGAAAGTGAGACAGCTGAAACATTCTTGGTATCGGCCACTTTTGCAGTGCTTTTGACAGACTTATAAATACTGCATTTATCAGTGACGCCTTCTCTGCTATGGCGGTGGAGCGTTGCCCCACTGCTTTTACGCAGTGCAAAACAGAAACATAAAATAATAATTACCTCCACGTTCCTCTTGCTTATCTCCATTACATAATGAGGCCCCTATGCCTTGTAGACACACCCCCTACCAATATAAAAGGGCGCCACCCCCTCCACAACATCTCTTCTTTTGTGGGTTTTTTCTTTTGGTTGGCGGTGTCGGATGCTGCCTTTTTGCGGTGCAGTGCGGCTTGTTAGTGCTGGCTGCAGTATGTATTCTGGGTCGGGGCACGCAATGTACACGTGCTCTGGCGTTCATGGTGGCTCTGTTTCTGGCCACGCTGTGCCGGCGGTCGCGGGGACCGGCTTCCGCATTTTCCTCTGGCTTAATGGTGACCATGTCATTTCAGGTAAAGGGGGGGAGTGGGTCTGCCTAGGGGCGGTGGCTCGGGACTCCTCCCTCATTCCCTTTCTTGCCGGGCAGGAGGCCTGCGCTGCTTGCCTCCAGCTGGCTTGTGGGCGTGTATCAGTTGCTGGGAGTCTGTCTCCTCCTCTCTGCTGTGAGTCGTTGCTGGTGGTATGGGCGCATTCTCCCTTGTTTTAGTTGCCTGCATATTTTTACTTTGACCGGAGGTCGGCGGTGCCTTCCTCCGGTCGGGATGGGCATGGCCTTTTGTCTGGGCTGATTTCCACCATCCGGAGGTTTGCTGTGCCTTTCTCTGGCCGGGGTGTGTGTGTGTCTGCCTGTGTGACGGCCGCACAGTGGACCGTTGGGGGCTCTGCCGCTGCAGGGGCCTAGGCTGCTGCTTTACAGGGCCTACGGCCCAGGTGCGGTTTTCTCGTGTGCTGAGTGTGTGCTTGTTACTCTGTGGCACCTCTCTGTTCCAGCTGGTGCTGCGGTGGGGGTCAGAGACACGGTTTTGGCATCTCCCAGTCAGGGTGGGGGGGGGCCTGGTCCTATTTTTTTCTATGGCCAGGGGTACTGTCTTGGGTCCCCTGTGTCTGTTCACGGTGCGGCAGACTTCTCCCTGACTTTATGCTGGTTTTGTTCTTCCAGCCGGAGGTCTGCGGTGCCTTTCTCCAGTGGGGCGATGTTGCTGACTCTCGGCTCCTCTGTCAGTGATGTTCTGGGGAGTCTTTATGGCTGGCGCTAGTTTGTTTCTGTTTGGTGCGCCATGGAGGGGTGTGTTTGTTTGGCTGCTAGCAGTGTCGCAGCCTCATGCGTTGCTTCTTTGCTCTGGTTTTTGTTCGGCTGGTGGACTGCAGTGCCTTCTCTGGCCTGAGTGGGCATTTGGGGCCTTGGCCCTCTGGGTGTCGGCACTATTTTCCTGTGCTGTTATGTGTATGCCCACTTGTGGCCCGCTGCTGTGGCTCCCAGAGTCTGACTCCTGTCTCTTGCATGAGCTTGGCTTTTGTGCCAGTGGTGCCAGTCCTCTTTCAGGAGTTTGTGTGAGCTTACTCCTACGGTGGTTTGTCGGCATTTGGTCTTTGGTGTCTGTGGCCTCTAAGGGTGGGTGCCTGGGCCTATGGCCATTCCACCCTGAATCACCTGTTCTCGTCTGATCTCAGATGTTAAGCAGGGTCGGGCTGGTTATTACTTGATTGGGAGACCACACTCGCTCTGAATGGGGTTGGTTTGCTGCTTTTGGCCTTGGGTCTTGCCGGTTTGGTCTTAGTGGCATTTCCCTGTCCGCCTGGCCCTTTCTTCTGGGTTTCGGTGCGTTCCTTCCATGTGGGTGCTTGTCCTCTGGCCGTGGCTGCAGAGGCTTCCCTACGTCCTGGTGGTCCTGTCTGTCCATGTTGGGCAGTGCTCTGTTCAAAGTGTGGGTTCAGCTGTGCAGTGGTTCCTGTGTTTTGGGGACTCCTTAGCTTGGGGCTGTCCCTGGACTTGTCGCGACACTTCAGAGCGGTGCTGTGGCTGGCGCGGTGAATGGATGGGCACCTTGGTGCAGGTGCTGCTGACATTTTGGCCCTTCAGTTTCACTTGTTGTGGGGGCACTGGGCCTCTCGGCCTCTGTGGTGGGGGTCTGTCAGAGGGGGATGCGGTGCTCCTTCCCGTTGGCAGCTCTGTCCCTATGGGTTGGATGACCTTTTTTGTTTTATGTATAGCTGTGCTATGCTTTTTGTTGTTGGGTTGTTTCCTGACCTATGGCCTGTCCTTTTCCCATTTGAAGTAGGTTTTCTTGTGTTCTGCCTCAGCGTCTGCTTTGCGGTGCTTCCAGGCCTGGTGCTGCTTTTTCTGGGGGCGTCCCCTGGGCAGCTGGGTGCCCGTGATGAATGCCGGGTGGTGTCTCATTCTGCGCTTCCGCTATTCTTGGCTTCCTAGGAGCTGTGACGGTAGGTGCTTTTGGGGGTGGGTGCACTCCTGCTGGGGTCCCTGTTTGGTACTTCGGGTCTGTTTTGGATGTTACACCTCGCTCTGGGGGGCTTCTCTGTTGTGAGGTTTCTCCCACTTTGATATGGCGGTGGTCTATGTCTACGGCTTCCCCTGCATGCTGGTGGGGTGTCATTGTTGCTTCTTCCTGCCTGGTTGTTCTATCATGCTTCTGCCTTTTGGCTGCTTCTTGTTGTGTCCTGGAGCTCTTTGCCTTCTGTTCCGGTTGTTCGCTGGTGAGTGATGGCCTGTCGGTCCTTTGCTGGCCTCTGGTTTTCTGCCTGGTCTGCCTTGCTGTGCCAGTGGGGCATGTGTGCCTGTTTCCCATGTGCAGTTGTCTTGTCACGTGGTCTTCCTGGGTGTTGCATCTATGGTTCTTGTTGGGGGTGTGTGTAACTTCCTCCTCTGCTGCCTTGGCGCTTATACAGGTCGTAGTTTGTTTTTTCTGTGGGGGGCTTCCTTGCTCTTGGTTGGTCTCTGGTGGTTTGAGTGCTCTCCCTCTCACCCTTTCTGCTTCTGTGCCTGGTGGGCTGTGTTTTGTGGCTTCCTGTGGTTCAGTTTGGGCTTTGCCCTCTTCAGTTCAATGGTGGGGCGGTGGTCTCAATCTCCTGCTTCTCCCATTCGTGGGTGGGTGGGGTGGCTCTGTGGCCACGTTCCTTCTGCTTGGTTCCTTCTTGGCCCCTCTTGTTGCAAAAGCTTCTTTCAGTCCTTGGGGTTTCTTAGAGTGCCTGTGGTGGTATCCTCTACTGTCCTGGCCTGCTGGTTCCTTTGGTTGCTGGTCGGCGGTTGTGGCTGTCCCATTTTCCTTTCTTGCTTCGTCTTTGGGGGTGCCTGGCTGTCTGGTGTCCGGTTGTTTGGTTTCCCGGATTGTCTGGCTTGGTTGCACTCTGGTCCTGTTGGTTCTCTCCAGATGCCTTTTCTTGCTAGCTGGCATGGGTCTCCTGGGTTTTTCCAGCATGCAGTTCCCCATTCCTCTTACTTCTGTGGGGCGTCTTTTGCCCAGATGGGGTTGGTGGCTGCTTTTCCGCCTTTCTGCGGGTCCCTCAGGCTGTGCTCCTTGCTTGGGTTGTCCAGGAAACTCCTGTCCTGCGGCTGGTTGGTTGCAGTGGTTTGTCCTGCTGGGGCCTTGCCTTTCCCTCTCGTGTGAGTGTTTGTTCGTTTGGAGCTCCCGCCTCTTCCTCCCTCCTGTTTTGGGGTGCCTCCCTGCTCCCATACCTCGGCGGGCTGCCCTGGTTCCACCGGGTTTGGGGGTGGGGTGTTTGCCATTTGTCTCTTGGGTCTTCATGCCTCCAGGTTTTTTGCATGTTGAGTTCCTGCGCTTCCCCGTTTGTCCTCATCTTCAGGGGTTTTTGGGGTTCGCTGTTCTATCTGGGCCTTTCCGGTTTCTACCGTTGGGACTGTGGGCTGTTTGCTGGGGTGGCCTGGGTATGGGTTGCCCTGGTGGCTGTTCGGGTGCCTCCTTTCTGCTGTTCCCTGATTGTGTTTGTGAATGTGGGGGGGGGGTGTCAGTTTGGGGGTGGTTGCCCTGCGGTTTACTTGGCCTGCAGGCCTCTTGGTGGCTTCCCTCTGTTGGCCTTGTTCCAGGGTTCTGATTCAATGGAATGGGTGTCCGGTTGTTCTGGTGCCTCAAGCCTGTCCTGTTCCTTTGGCTCCTCTGTTGTTGGAGTTGGTGGTGTGTCTAGAGTCTCTGGTTCCGTTGGTGACTGTGGCCCTATGGTTTCATTTTCTCCTGGTGCCCTCTCGGGCGTTACCAGGGTTGGCATCCTGCAGTTGGACATGGTGGCAGCCGGTGCCCTTGGTCTCTCTGCTTCGGTTTCCTCTCCTCAGCGTGTGGAGGCCTGCCTGGTTTTCTTGTTCTTTGCATTGGCTGTTGGTTGGGGCTTGGTGTGCTTGTGCGCACATAGTTATGTTTCCGTTTCTCTGCCTCTGGCATTCCTGGCTAGCCTTTAGGGGCTTTGCGGTCCCCTTGCTGGGGTCTGTGGTTCGGGCTGGGTCTGGTCTTCTGGTTCTTTGTGGGGTGGTCCTTCCCTCAGTGGATGTGTCCCTCTTGGGGGTTTCCCTCTGGTTTTGCGGGCTCTCCGGTGTTCCCCGCTGTGTCTTTCATTGTGGGGGTTGCACCTTCTGGCTCTGCTGGTTTTCTTCCTTTGTTTTCGGGTTGAGGGTTGTGTCGGCTTGTGCGCTGGGGGGCCTCAGCTTGTTGTCTTGTGGGTCTTCTTTCTTTCCCATGTTTGGGGCCAAGCTTGGCTCCGGGATTCGGTCCGCTGTGTTGGGACTCGCCTGTCTTTCCTGTTTGCTCTTCCTTTGTGCATCTTGTTTCGATGTTCTGGGCTGATGCTTGGACAGTTGGCCTGGTTTTTTCTTTGGCTTGGTATGTCTCATTACGTAATGGATATAAGCGAGAGGGACGTGGAGATAATGTTTCTATTACTTACCGGTATTCACATTACTTCTAGTCCTAGTCTCGCTTATCTCCATTACAGCCCGCCCTCCCTCCCGGTAGCCCGGCCAACTTTGTCTATGGTGGCTTGGTACGTACAGGTGTTGTGGAGGGGGTGGTGCCTTTTTATATTGGTAGGGGGTGTGTCTACGAGGCAGAGGGGCCTCATTACGTAATGGAGATAAGTGAAAGTAGGACTAAAAGTAATGTGATTACCGGTAAGTAATAGAAACATAACTTTGCGTTATTATCATTTTATGCTACTTCCTGATGCTTTGTTGGCAGGTGAGTGGGCGGGGCTGCTCTTTTATTGGTGCAGTGCAGGGCAGGAGTGGTTTGCCCACTCCCAAGTGTGCAAAGAATGATTTGTTAGACCTCTCTGGCTGCCCAAACCAGTCATGTGCACTTACCCTGTTCTCAATGCAGTCTGCATAACAGCCTGCGTGGAGAACATGCCCAGGCCTCCATTCCCTGGTTGAGCGTCGAACCAGGATGCTCAAAACCAATCACACCGCTTCATTGCAGTGTTGTGATTGGTCAGGGGAGTCTGGGTGCTTACCAATCAGTAGTGGTCAGTAGGGCAGAGGAGTCAGAGGAGAGCAGGAGCAGAGACGCGGGACCCGGCCGGCGGCAAGCTAAGTTTATTTTTTTAATTTTTATTTTTTAACTTGCACCATGCGCGACCCCCCCCGCAGACTCCCTTGCGTGGTCCCCCGCGCCCACCCCGCCACCGACATTTATTTCAACTTCTATGTAGATGATGCCATGTATATGTGTTTGTTGTAATCAAAAAGAGTTGTCTCAGATAATTTGAAGGAACAAGGGAAGGATAATTTTGTATGATGATAATGCTTGGAAAAAGCAGAGCGTTTCTTGTTAGATAAAATGGAATAAATGCATTCTGAATCCACTTTGCCATTCCTTAGCTTTTACTTATTATTATGAATATATATATATATTTTTTAAAGGATGCAAAAAAAAAAAAAATAATAATTTTTCGCAAGGTAGTGATATGAAATTTCAAAAACCAAACCTTGAACATTGTAGTCATAGTAACATGGTTTCCTCTGTTCTATAGTGTCTCCAAGTGCCAGAGGGGTCCTGGAGATACCCCCTCTATCTAGTCCATCAAGTCGACCTCCGAGAGGTGAGAACAGATTCACCGAAGCGGGTAAGGCCAGCACCGGTGTCATGGTCTTCCACCACTGGGGCGGAAGCGACCGGAATTAGGCTGGTGCAGCTTGCTCATTGGTGGGACCACCCTATCTTGCGTACATCACCATGCAACAACTATCTAGCAATATTCAAATTACTAATACTACTCACCATTTTTCTTGAAGGCTCCCTACAGTTAGACACAACCTCCAGTGGTTCTACGCAGTACAACCATCTCTTAAGCTGGCAACATTCGACTACCAGGAAGTTCACAGGTCCACATCAGGAAAACATCTGGGATAGTCACCTCCCCCCCTCGCTGAATCTTAATACTCCATTGCATGCTCGTGCCCCCTTCAGCTTGGAAGGGAGTAGCGGTATACCGTAAAGGCTTTCTTCTCTTGGGCACATCCTCTTCAAACTGCAAAAGATAGTCCAGTGCCAGCCTCAAAGACCACAGCCTGGTCGTACCCACAAGCAGAGGGAGCATGAGGTCGGAACACGTCGGAAAACAACAAACTGAAACTATAAAGCCAGTAACCAAAAAAAAGCCCTATAGTCACAGAATGTAGCTGGTTTAGCAGCAAATACGTCAAAAGTCACTACAGGCCAGACCAGCCCTTTGATATCACCTCTACAAGCCTACTTTTGGATGCCAGACAGCATCAGTAAATTTACTTTTTTAAAGGATCCAACTGCTGCTATCTACTCTGAATGAGAAAGTATAAAGGGCTTACCAAATCTTCTTACTCCTCAAAGATCGGATGCAAATACCACTCCTTCGGATCAGAACCAGAGTCATACTACAACAGTAGACATGCCATGAAGGGATTTACAAAGGGGCAAAAGTATAATAATCCAAGCTCAAGTACACATTTCAAACGGTGGCAATTCAGCTGCAGTGCCTGAGAAGAGGCCTGCTTCCCCAACTATGAACCTGTCAGCCACAAAACAGGACAGTCTCAGGCTCCACCAAATGGCCCGAATATCCAGCATTTAACTGTAACATCAACAACGGACCATTTACCAGTTACTATACCTCCAGCCCACAAAACAGTACTGTCACAGGCTTAGTCACATTGCCCAAACCGCCAGCATTCAATACCAATGATGGATCAAAAATCGAAAACAGACCACCATTTTACCCACGGCAGCTTCAACTCTGACAGTATAGGAATTTTAGACAACAGCTACATGGAGAACACTTGGCTCGATTCAACTTCAATAAGAAATAATGCTGAACTCATACAAGCTTTGGGGATAAAGACCATTAATCTGACCACCAATCAAGAGCAAGTCACACGTTCACTAGTAGAGAACCCAAGTAAACCACCTGGACCACCACCAACCACCCCAACGAACATCTATGAAATAAAAAGCGCACTGGCCCACTCGCCAATTGAAATCTCTAGCCGTCTAACATCTCCTGTACAAACTGACCCAAATAGCCCCCGCCATTCGAACTCTCAAGCCGTTTGACATTTCTAGAACAAATCAACCTAAACAGCCCCCCCGATAAAGACAAAGCTCGATCGAGTGGGCCCATTGCAGGATCTTACTGGAGTGGTAGGCCGGCGCAAAATCAATGCCCCAGGAATGCAGCCAACAGGGGCCAATAGGGAAGCAGGCACAAAGCCAAAGGTACATTACGAATATCCTAAAGCAGCAAGGGCCAATAGGAAAGCGGGCATAAGGCCTAAGATGCATCATGAATACCTCGAAGCAGACAATATCTCCTATCTACACTCCTCCCTTTTGAGCATTCTGCAACCCTCAATCTTGGCCTTGAACATGCAATTAGATAAACTGGATCTTCAGATCGACCTTATGAATGTAATGGCGGATCACATAGCCAGCATTAATACTACGTTAGAAATGTTAACGCACCAGATCACCACCACACCATCAACATCCAATTCTGCCCAGCAATGCACATGCAACTGCGCACTAATTGTATGCAAACCAAGCTACTTACCAGTCATTCTATCCGATATCGTAAAACAGATGAGAAACAGTCAGAAGGCCACATTACCCTCCACACCAGCTCCTGAGAGAAGCAACTGCGAGCTGCTGCAAATAACAAACAATCAACAGAGCACTGCAGGAGATAGCACACCAAATACTCCCCCTCATCACCCTTTCTACCTCCACCCCCCACATCAGACCTCGTCTATGGAGTGAGGCTTGTGAATTAAAAATTCAGGTCCAAACCAAAAGGCAAAAGAAGTGCGCCAAAAAGCAAGAAGGAATCCCCGCTGGATAACAAAGAACAGAGATCGTAGTAAGAAACTATATCCCATATTTACAGCTAATCAAAATCAACAAATCCCCCAAGCAACAGTAATCCCAGCACCCAAGCAGTCGGCAATAACTCAGAAAAGAATGACATACCAGAGCAAGAACTAACTTCCCCAGTCCCACCTGTCACAATGGAAGCAACTCCTGTTAGTTCAGGAGTCTCACAGGTGGCTCAGTCTACCCCAAAAAATCTACCAGGACAGAACACGCTAGCCGCCCCAATAGCGACCAAAAAAAAATATGGAGTTCACACAGTCAACCAATTTAGGAATTTCAACAGTGCCCCTGGACACTTTAGACACAACACAAACTACCGATACCAGCCCAGCCACAGCTCAAGAACAGATCATCATGGTTTGGTACAACAACCAGACATAGCGAGCAAGAACACCGGGGCCAACACATATAGCCTGGAAGGGGTCATATCCACTAGCAAGATCTTTGACCTGCCTCTAAGGATAACAATGGCTTTTTCGGGCGCGGGCGGCGCTATTGGAACCACATGCATAGGCAACAAATAACAGCCAGATCGTGCGATCTCATTCAATCACTTACCGATGACAGATAAGTCCATGAAATCTACACAGTACGAACAACACCCAAAACAGTCGCATATAAAGGATAAGACCACGCCTAAAGAGTACGCCCAATTCACAGGGAAAGTAAACACCAGAATGATAGGGCAAATTATCAACTCTGATCTGTCCCAGAATCAGTCAGACTGTAGTTCCCTGAGGGACACAGACAGTGTCTCTCACCAAATTATCTCTACCCCATGCTACGTATCACAAGGACAGCAAGATACACTGAACAGAGAAAATATCATGAACTTAATTGCCGTACTACCTACACTGCAGCACATCAAATCAACCGATCTCGATCAGTTAGATTTCTGCCAAACAAAGATGGCACCTCAACGGAGAAAACCTTAACCACATGGAGAACGAGGGAGATCGCCCTCTCAATTATCGAAGCAAACCAGCAATTCGAATCCTGGGGCATATCTCTCTCGAAACAGAATCCAGCGCTATCCTTCTCCACTGTCGAATGCACTCTTCAAGCCAAAGCCTACCGTGAGTACTACCACAGTGTACTCCATCCTACAGAATGCTCACGGTGCCACAGAAACAGCTATCAACATGAAGAATCAAGTAACTGAGGAAATTCAAGATGAATGGCGCTGGTTAGCATCTGCCTTTAATGCCCCCAGGAAGGAGTGACTTCCAGCAATGAACACACTGCAGGAAACGTCCGTTAGCTTCCTCTCCTGAAACATCGCATGTGCAAAGCACAAACTCACAAACGTCGCTCTATTAAAAAAGACAGGAGAAGGTACGATATCATTGCTTTACAAGAGATAATGTTGATTGACCCTCTCTAACTGGCGGTCTATGTCCTTCATCATAATTATGCACCTAAAGCATGCCAATTCGGTAGGCCGAGGGGGGGTCTCGCAGTTTACATTCCCACAGCGCTGAAAGTTGACTCGGAGCAGCTACCAAATACAATCTGAAAAGACCCAAACTGCCTGAAAAATGCTTATAAAGCGCTCAAAAGTCACTGATATGTTAGAACCTCGCCATACAAACAGAGAAATTCCCCAGAGTAGGAAAAACGATATATGAAAAAATATATACTTTTTATTTATAACGTTTTATCAAAATTCATAGAAAAAGACATATAACATAATGAAATTCCCACATAGGTAAACATATGGATGGTCCCACACATACACTCTCTCAATACACAGAAACAACCACAGACCCAGACATACTCATGCACTCTAAAAACTGATAATGAGTTCAAAATACTGAACATTGCACAGATACAAAATACATGATCATTCCAATACGTGAATCAGTTAGAACTAGACACAGAGATGCATGATGAACATCAAGCTGTCATTAGTTTAGTGGGTTGATACAGTCAATAATCAAGTGTCTTCTTATTGGGGAAGGTGGAAACAATGGAGGCACGTGGTTCTCCAGCACCAACGCGCGTTTCGGTGTCTAACCCGGGTATGGCTCACACCTTCATCAGGGCGGTCAGATCATGTGTGGGACACAAGGAAAATATGCGCCTGAAAGGATAATGGAATTGATGTAAACATATAACATAATATAATGTGAGATACATCTAAATATGTCGACAAAGGTACAGTTCCTACATACAAAACATGAAAGGGGGAGAATTAAACGTTTGCAGACTAATAATAAAGGTGGTCAATGATAAAATTTCGAATCACTAACGTGGGGAAGTGCACACAAAAAAATATAGCAGAATATAGAAAATCCAAAAAGACACCGGTAACAAAGAATATATAGGTTAGAGAAAAAAGGAGCAGCTACCAACCTCCACTCCAGATCTTCAGGTAATCAAACTTAGCCTTTGCCACGACAACTGTAATACTATTCAACCTCTGGGCACATCCCAACCCCTAAAGAAAGTCCAACTTATTTAAGAAATTGATCCAGGAGATATCGGAATTAAGATTAATAAACTCTACTTGAGATAACATGGTCACAGGCATTTTCGATACCAACTTAGGGGCCGATTCCGATCTCGGCCGGTAGGGCTCCGAATAGGATTCGGCTTTACCGGATCCGATTCGGAGCCCTTTTTCCCGACCGAATCGTACGCGGGTCCGGCCGAGCGAGTACGATGCGAATTCGCCGACCGACTCGTCCGGGCGACCCGACCGCTCTGACCGACTCGTACCCGGATCGTACCGCTCCGACCGACTCGCTCGGACCCGATTCGCACCGCGCAATGGAGACGTTTTCCGGCCGGGTAAGTACGATGCGCACCTCGACCGCTCCGACCGACTCGCGCCGTCCGACTCGAACTCGCTGTCGGAGCCGTACTTTGGGGGTCCGTGTCGGACCCCTGTACTGCGTACCCGGGCGAGTCGCACACAGGGGGACCCATGGGTCCCCCTACCTGTGCGTGTACGCCGCGAAGCGCCTCGCGGCGTACTCGCTGTAGGGGCGCCCTTGTCCGCCTCGCACCCATTGAGGCAATGGGAGCCCGCGTGCGCGTTGTACGACCGGCTCCCATTGAGTTCAATGGGAGTCCGACCGACTCGTGTCCGGTGGCATACGAATGCATCGGACTCGTTCGGTCGGACTGCACGGAGTCCGGTTCGGTCGGAAATCTCTCCGGGTCCGGCTCGGTCGGAGAGATTTCCGGCCCGAATCGGAATCGACCCCTTAATCTACACCCCAGAAAAGGACGAGCATCTGGCAGGTGAAAACGCAATTGGGGCAGTGCTCCCACGAGCAGCTTACCCGCAAAAAAGATCGGATCACTCCAGGAAGGAACTGGTTAAGCCTGGGTGGAGTTTGCGGAGTTCCACTACGCGGAACTCTGCAAAGGGCAAAAAAAACTCTGCCGCGCTAGAGAAATGCCGTTCGCAGTGATTTTCAGTGCCAGGTGCTTGTCTGCACTGTGCAATCATCGCGAACGACACCATGCACATCGTGAGCGGGCGCTGCTTCCTTTCTGCCGCTCGAGTAGATTTTTACTTGAGCGGCTGCTTTCTCAACGCGAATTGACGGTTCCTCAACGCGAGCGGTCGCAAGCATACGCAACCACTCGCAATGAGAAACCTGACCGCCCGCGTTGAGAAATCTCACCGGCATGTTGATTTTCCACTCTCCCGCTCGCCAACTTGACGTTGACGAACGTGAGAGAGGAAAAAAACTCCGCGAGTGGAGCGGAGTTCACCGCCCAGACTTAAAACTGGTCACCTCACTTGAACATCTGGGTTTGAGAGTACTCAATGGCAGGACTGATTATGACAATCCTTCCAGGTTCCCGCACTAAGGAGCAACCTCCGCATCAACAATTGACTACAGAGTCCTCTCCCTGCCACTACTGAAACAGTAAAGGAAGTTCAAAAACAAAACCTCAACGGAAAGTGACCACTTACATCAACATCTGGAGCTAATCCTTAAACAGTGAAACATCAGCAGGGAACGGTGGAAACAGGATGCTTACAATCAGTTAGTTTGAAGTGTCTAATCTGGACTCATAATTCCCTCCCGAAGCTGGCCACAAAGGTGAAAACAATATTGGAAGCCAGCATAATGTCATATGTCAACTGAATTAAAGTATAGTACATGTTTTCAACAAAGCTGCTAAAACAAGGCCCTGTATCGACATTCAAAAGAAGGAAAACCACACAGAGTTCTGTAGGCTTACTACCAAAAACCCTAACCTTAAGAAAAGAACTGAGGCACGAAATCAAGAAAGTGAGGAAATTCAGGGCAACTGCACAAACTGCACAAACATGGGAAAAAATAAAAACCCTGAAAAAGCAACTCTGGGAAGAATGGAAAACAAAATCTGAAGAGTTCTGGGCAAGGCTTCTTTTTAATTCAAAACGCACAAACTCCAGAGCCTTTTGGGCAACCATCAATAGCATTGGAAGAGATATAAGAATGATACACAGCTCAAGCATCCAGGAAGAATCACTGACAGAATATCGACGACCAGAATTTCGACGACAAAAATATCGGACCTAAAATATCGATGTCCAGAATATCGAAGTCCTATCTACATAATGGTAACTACAAAAATATCGGAAAAAAATATTGTTGTTAAAAATATTGTGTTTTTAATGTTTGAAAAATAATGTAAAATAAAGTAAATAATACATGTAATTAAAAAATATTAGTTAGAATTATTAGAAAATGTTTAAAATTAATAGTAATACATATAATGTAACAAAATTAAACATACATATATATAATTTATAATGTATATATTTACTTAATAATATTAAAAAATAATTATTTAAATAAATTATAAATTATTACAAACATATTGAAAATTAAGAATACATATATATACACATACACCAATAACATAAAAGTAAAAATTAAATATATATATAATAAATTAAAATATTAAATTATTTTTAATATTTTATAAATACATTTTACACTACATTAACTAAAACAATAGAGAAAATATTGGATAGCGGAGGAAATAAAATTACTATTCCAACTCCAAATAGTGCAACAGTAGGGAACGTATTTGATAGCGTAGGGGTAAAAATTACTATTCCCACTCCAGTGAGTGCAACAGTAGGGAAAGTATTGGATAGCGCAGAGGTAAAAATTACTATTCCCATTCCAAAGAGTGCAACAGTAGGGAAAGTATTGGATAGCGGAGGGGTAAAAATTACTATTCGCACTCCAATAAGTGCAACAGTAGGGAAAGTATTGGCTAGCGGAGGGGTAAAAATGACTATTCCCACTCCAGTGAGTGCAACAGTAGGGAAAGTATTGGATAGCGGAGGGGTAAAAATGACTATTCCCGCTACAGTGAGTGCAACAGTAGGGAAAGTTTTGGATAGCAGAGCGGTAGAAAATTACTATTCCCACTCCAGAGAGTGCAACAGTAGGGAAAGTGTTG
This sequence comes from Calotriton arnoldi, assembly GCA_963921515.1. Lineage (NCBI taxonomy): Eukaryota > Metazoa > Chordata > Amphibia > Caudata > Salamandridae > Calotriton > Calotriton arnoldi. The sequence goes on from CAWUFW010003087.1 coordinate 95,461, forward strand.
GATAGCGTAGGGGTAAAAATTACTATTCCCACTCCAAAAATTGCAACAGGAGAGAAACTGTTGGATAGCGGAGGGGTAAAAATTACTATTCCCACTCCTGTGAGTGCAACAGTAGGGAAAGTATTGGATAGCGGAGGTGTAAAAATTACTATTCCCACTCCAGAAAGTGCAACAGTAGGGAAAGTGTTGGATAGCGTAGGGGTAAAAATTACTATTCCCACTCCAGTGAGTGCAAGAGTAGGGAAAATGTTGGATAGTGGACGGGTAAAAGTTACTATTCCCACTCCAGTGAGTGCTACAGTAGGGAAAGTGTTGGATAGCGGAGGGGTAAAAATTACTCTTCCCACTCCAGAGAGTGCAACATTAGGGAAAGTGTTGGATAGCGTAGAGGTAAAAATTACTATTCCCACTCCAATGTGTGCAACAGTAGGGAAAGTATTGGATAGCGGAGGGGTAAACATTACTATTCCCACTCCAGAAAGTGCAACAGTAGGGAAAGTGTTGGATAGCGTAGGGGTAAAAATTACTATCCCCACTCCAAAAATTGCAACAGTAGAAAAACTGTTGGATAGCGGAGGGGTAAAAATTACTATTCCCACTCCAGTGAGTGCAACAGTAGGGAAAGTATTGGATAGCGGAGATGTAAAAATTAATATTCCCACTCCAGAGAGTGCAACAGTAGGGAAAGTGTTGAATAGCATAAGGGTAAAAATTACTATTCCCACTCCAGTGAGTGCAACAGTAGGGAAAATGTTGGATAGCGAAGGGGTACAAATTACTATTCCCACTCCAGTGAGTGCAACAGTAGGGAAAGTGTTGGATAGGGGAGGGGTAAAAATTACTATTCCCACTCCAGAAAGTGCAACAGTAGGGAAAGTGTTGGAAAGCGTAGGGGTAAAAATTACTATCCCCACTCCAAAAACTGCAACAGTATAGAAACTGTTGAATAGCGGAGGGGTAAAAATTACTATTCCCACTCCAGAGAGTGCAACAGTAGGGAAAGTGTTGGATAGCTTAGGGGTAAAAATTACTATTCCCACTCCAGTGAGTGCAACAGTAGGGAAAATGTTGGATAGCGAAGGGGTACAAATTACTATTCCCACTCCAGTGAGTGCAACAGTAGGGAAAGTGCTGGATAGCGGAGGGGTAAAAATTACTATTCCCACTCCAGAGCGTGCAACAGTAGGGAAAGTGTTGGATAGCGTAGGGGTAAAGATTACCATTCCCACTCCAGTGAGTGCAACAGTAGGGAAAATGTTGGATAGCGGAGGGGTAAAAATGACTATTCCCATACAGTGAGTGCAACAGTAGGGAAAGTGTTGGATAGCGGAGGGTAAAAATTACTATTCCCACTCCACTGAGTGCAACAGTGGTGAAAGTGTTAGATAGCATAGGGTTAAAATTAATATTTCCCAAAAACTAAAATTAAAATAATTTAAAAAAAAGTAGCAGCTACAATATAAAAATTATTGATAACACAAAAATAAAAACAATTATAAAAATATTAAAAATTTCAAAAACAGAAAAATTATTTAATATTAAGAAATACTAAAAAATAACTACAAACATTAATTTATAAAAGTTTAAAAACAACATTTTACTAACAAATAACCATTTTAAAAATAAATTAATTATAATAAAAAAATAATTTATTAATAATTTTTAAATAAATTAATTCACACCATATTTCCCTATAAACTCCTACATATTTGACACAATTAATTAACATATTTAAAAATTAATGAATTATAATTTAGAAAGAATTAATAATTAATTATTAATAAATAAATTAGCACAAACAACACTATAAAATAGAAATAAAAAATATATACCAATAAACAAAAAAATATTTATTACTTTATTTTAATTAAATTACTTCCCACCCTATTCACATATAAAACTACAACCCACTTCTTTAAAAAATAACACTATTAATATAATTATCAATTAATCAATTAATAAAAATTAATAACCAATTAATAATTAATTAATTATAATGTAATTATAAATAATATTAAATAAACATTAATAATTACTTTATTATAATTAAATTACTTTCCACCCTATTCCCCTATAAACTCACAATGCGCTCATAAAAAAATAACGCAATTAATATAATTATCAATTAATTAATTAATAATAATTAATAACCAATTAATAATGAATTAATAATAAAGTAATTATAAATACTAATAAATAACATTTATTAATTACTTTATTATAATTAAATTACTTCCCACCCTATTCCCCTATAAACCCACAACCCACTCCTAAAACAAAATAACGCAATTAATATAATTATCAATTAATTAATTAAGAAAATTAATAACCATTTAATAATTAATTAGTAAAAAATTAATTTTAAATACTAATAAATAAAAATTATTAATTACTTTATTATAATTAAATTACTTCCCACCCTATTCCCCTATAAACCCACAACCCGCTACAGAACTAAAATATGCAAAATTATTTTACATAAAATAAATAACTTCTAAAAATTTCACACATACATTAAAAAACAGATATACTTATACAAAAAACATTAAATAACATACTATTAACATACACACTAAAATACACAACACTAATATACATATCAATATTATTAACAACGATATTTTAGCAAACAATATTTCTTACCTTCATGTCGATATTCTGGTCACCGATATTCTTAGGGGCCGATTCCAATTCGGGCCGGAAATCTCTCCGACCGAGCCGGACCCGGAGAGATTTCCGACCGAATCGGACCCTAGCAGTCCGGCTGAACGAGTACGATGCGTTCGTAGGCTATCGGACTCGATTCGGTCGGACTCCCATTGAAGTCAATGGGAGCCGGTCGTACAACGCGTACGCGGGCTCCCATTGACTCAATGGGTGCGAGGCGTACAAGGGCGCCCCCTACAGCGGGTATGCCTCGCAGTGACTTGCGCCGTACGCACAGGTAGGGGGGACCCATGGGACCCCCCTGTGTGCGACTCGCGCGGCTACGCATACAGGGGGGTCCGACACGGACCCCCAAAGTACGGCTCCGACTGCTCTTTCGAGCCGGAGTGCGCGGCTCGGTCGGACTGCTCGCGGCGCGCATCGTGCTTACCCGGCCGGGGAACGTCTCCATTGCGCGGTGCGAGTCGAGTCCGAGCGAGTCGGTCGGTGCGGTTCCACCCGGGAACGAGTCGGTCGGAGCGTTCGGGACGCCCGGACGAGTCGGTCGGCGAATTCGCATCGTACTCGCTCGCCCGGACGCGCGTACGACTCGGTCGGGAAATAGGGCTCCGAATCGGATCCGGTTAAGCCGAATCCGATTCGGAGCACTACCGGCCGAGATCGGAATCGGCCCCTTAATGTCGATATTCTGTACCTCCGATATTAACAACTCGATATTTTTGTAGGTCGAAAATAAAAACTCGATATTATGTCTGTTTACCATCTAGAAAAAAGTCTGGGTAGCTCACCTGATTTAGATCTTTGACAACCAAAAATGCCTGTTCGTGCCAGACAACAACATCAGTGCAGAGGCAAGCGAGGCAGATATAACTGGGATAACCGAGACTCTGTCTCACCCAGTGGAAAAGTACTACACCACAGCAAAAGCGGCAATGATAAACATGGCAGGTCAACGGGACTGGGCTCCAGGGCCAAATGGCATCCCACAGGCAATCTACAAGTCGATTCGGAGTATTGGGCTAGCTTGCTGTCGGCTCTGTACAGTGAGGTGAAATTAACAGGAGTAATCCCTAGCAGTTGGAGAGGTTCAATAACAAACCCAATCTTCAAGGGGGGAGAAACTGAACAAATCCATCAAAATATAGATTAATCACCCTTATAGATTCAGAGGCTAAATACTATGCCTCACTAATCTTGGAAGAGCTTGTGGAGTGGTCCGACTCTAATAACAAGATTCCGCTTAACCAGACTGGGTTTTGGCAGGATATGGAACCACCATTAACACTCTAGCAGAAATTACTATTGCTGGCAGATGCATGCGACTAAAGAAAAATTTGTATTTATGTTTTATAGATCTGAAAGCTGCCTTCCATCGAGTTCATAGGGCACTTCTGTGGGGCAAACTAAGGCGGTGGGACCTTCAAAAGAGAACCCTCTGAGCAATAGAACAACTGTACACTGACACCTTGAGTCAAATCAAGTTGGCGGATGGGACACAGCTGTCCAGGCGTATATACATGACCAAAAGCCTCAAACAAGGCTGCATCCCAGCACCCCACCTCTTCAACCTATTTATAGCCGAACTATTGCCGGAACTTGATCAAGTAAATTCACACACACCCAAGCTAGGGTCATTGCCCCTGTCACTCTTGGCATACGCAGATGACATTGTGCTGTTGAGCCACACAAGAAGCGGCCTACAAAGATCAATGAGGGACTTTCGGCATTTGCCATGGCAAACGAACTAGAAATGAACACAACTAAAACAAAAACTATGAATATGGGAAATGGCATCAGCACCCCACTAAGGATTAAGTCAAACAACACAATCCTACAGGAAGTCGCCAGCCATAAATATCTGGGCTTTGCCATAGATAAAAAACTAAACTTCATGATGCACAAACAATACTTGGTGAAAAAAAACCAAGGCACTGACATATGCCTTCTGTGCGCTCGCCAAAAAGCTGGACAGCCCTTCTTTTAAACCAATATTACCCATTCTCACTGCAGATCTATTGCCATCAATGTCTTTTGCAAGTGCAGTCATGCACGGGAAAGATTCCTCTACCCTGGAGAAATTTCAAACAAACTCTTACAAGCGAGTTCTTGGCCTCCCTCAGAGTGCTTCCCCTGTGCAAGTACGACTGGAATTCGGTCTAATGAAACAAAGCATTGCAAGATGATACACTACCATCAAAACATGGCACAAAATATGGTCTAACTGAATAGCAGTCACTGGATAATGACAATGATTCAAAATACAGTAAATATCTGCATCCCTCACTACTAGAAACAAATACCATCAACCTATGGGACCTGAATTTACCATGCTCCACATTTTGCCGAGCCATCAACAAAGTAGCTCAATTGCATTCCCTTTTTGAAGACAAACATAAATTTACTTCACTGTCACATGCCTGGATGGTAGCCCAATCCTACAATAGTTTAAAACCAACAGAATACCTCAGCACGACATATCCTGCATATCTAAAAAGAAAGCTGATGGCTCTTAGATTCGGCGTTCTGCCATCCTTGGCCGACCAGCCTGCTTGGAGATACAAAGATTTAGGATTGTGCAGACTCTCTGGTTCTCCGAAGGAAGACATAATCCATCTAGTCTGCCTCTGTCCAGCCTTAATGCAACCCCGAACTCTACTACTGAAATCTGCATTCAGCGAACAGGGGATTCGAACATGCTGGATGGCAATAATTAAGAATCTTGACCCCACGGATCCCAAGATCAATTGCAAACTGCTAAAATTCCTGACTCTGCCCGAGAAAAAAATCAATTCTGCTTGATCTCCCAACTACTGAGACATCTAGGCCGCTCAGCTACAGAACCACTATCTCCGTGAACATAAAACCAATAGTTGTACCACTAGGGTATTTAAGCGAAAGGAACACCATTCGAAACCTAGCAACAGTTCTCAACAATTTGTTGTGGACAATGTGTTCACTATCAATTATGCTTGCATTGGACCACCAACTTGGCAGCCAAAGGTTCATCTTTCAACCCATACATTAGGCAGCCTGGGAATAATGATACAGCTTTGAATACACGTGGGGGCATATTCTCAAGGAGCTATCGCCGAGTTATCGGCACTTTAACGTATCCAAAGTCGTGCTAAATTTATCGCCCCATTCACAAGCTGGTGCTAACAGCCCATAACACCAGTTTTCCTGCGAAAGCAGTCGCAAAAAACATCGCCACAGATGACCCCGGCAACTAACGCTAATGAGATGCAGAGTAGACGTTCCTGAGCAAAAAGCCGTGACAACACCACAACGCAACATTCTCAACGACCAGCCACATCGGCGATAGGAACACAAAACAGGCAATACGGCGCATTACCAGCAGGAAATCAACATCTGCTCTGACCTGGTGCAAAGTCGGACGTCAACCTGCACAAAAAAAGGGAGCCCAGCCCACAGCCACACCTGAAGAACAACAGATGCCATGGAGCCACTCACCATGCACCCCGGAGCCCCCAGAGGGCAACAACACCCACCGCCACCACCCTGAGGACCACCCCCCCCCAAAGGACCCCCCCGGACCACCACAGAGGCAGCGCAGACAAAGACAGTGGACCTTCAGGAAATGCACCAGCCCCACAGACCTAACACCAGACAATGCCAATGCCCATTACAGGCCCAAAAGGACAACCATCCTCCGCATCCTGAACATCATTGCCCACAGGCTGACGGTACCAACACAGCGGACAACCAACATCCCTCCGCAGACAAAGCTGCTGGCTGTGCTGCACCTGTTGGCCTCTGGTATCCTCCCAAACAACAACCATCCGAGTCGGAGGAGTCTCACAGCCAGCCCCATCCACGTTCCTCACACCTGTCCCGGATGCCCTCACCAGCTAGGGACCCCAGCACCCATGCATCCCCCACAATGAACAGGAACAGCTGGAGACCAAGCAAGGACTATACGCCATAGCTATATCCCCGCACGTGTCGGGGGCAATCGACTGCACACTTGTCCCACTTGTGCCCCCTGCCAACACCGCACACAATACCCCAACAGAAAGCACATGCATCCCATCAACGTGCAGGCAATAGTGGACCACAGGGGACTCCTCACCAATGTCATGGAAAAACTACCCAGGCAGTGTGCATGATCCCTTCACCTTCCGACAGTCCAACATCAACCAGCGCTTCCAGGATGGCACCCATGGGAATGCACTGCCCGTTGGCAAGTACCAAATGAACACACCACACACCTCAACCCCACAATCATGCAACTTACAACTCTGGCACTGCACACGTCACAAAATCACATACAACATGCCAAACAACATGCCCCCCCACCAGGCACGACAGCACAACTTACTGTGGCAACCTTGGTCAGCCATGTACATGAGCCATCGACGGCATGGCACCTCAGCCACACAATACCGGAATGTGGGGAGAGGTGGGAACCAGGCATGTGCGAAGGGGGCAAGTGACCCATGTATGAGTATGTACACAATGCCAAGTGTGGCGGAGATGTGCTGGACAGACTGCAGTATGCAGACCACAGACACAGCCATGTCTACATGCACTGCTGGTGTTTGGAGTGTCGTGGACAGTGGACGCAACCATGTCACCCCAGCCAGTGGGGAAGATCGCGGAAATGTAGCTTGTGACGTCCTCCCTGTAAGCATGTGCGGAGTGGGCTGGCCCGGCGTATGCCAGGCCAGCGCAGGGGTGTGAATAAAAAGCACATAGCACTGGGCATGGTTCTCTTCCGGAATGCCCAACGCGTCTGCCAGGGCGGCGCCTCCCACCCCACCACGAGGCCGATGCCGTCACCGTGAGCGGTGTGGCCTGCGATCCTGTGCGCCTGCTGCACCCCGGGCCGCAGGTCCCCGGACCCGTCATGCCCGCCCCTGCACAGCCAGGCCTCATTGCTCACCTGCCGACACCGGCGTGTGTCAAAGAGGGCCCACCACGTGCCGGCACAAGCTCCAAGCCCGAGGCCCGCGACCTTCGCAGCCTCCTCAGACCATCACGGCCTCAGCGACACAGGCCCGCTTTATTCCTTTTTCGTTGACGTACTCCACTGCTGCCTCGGGCCTACACTACACTCAAGTAGGTCACACATTTGGAACTGAGTCTTGATTAGGCTATGGCAGAGTACACACTTTATGGCTGAGTTTATATCACTATACTCCCTTCGATGTGGTGTCACAAAGTATGTGCATGGCATCCCAACCACACGTGTCTGTGGGCCCCTGATGACTACGCCTTCGGCCTACACTGCGGACGAGTAGGTCACACATGTTGAACTGATCCGTGATTTCTGCATGGCGGAGTACATATCATTGTACGCAGGGAGACGAGTAAGAGGAAGACGCGGTTCAGTCCGGAGGAGAAAAGGACCATCGTTACGGAGGTGTCCGAACACTGCCGACAACTGCCCTGGTGTCACCAACCCTGTGCATCTTGGGCCAACGACACGTGGCTGTGGGCCCCTGCTGACCGCTGCCTCGGGCCTACACTGCGGTGAAGTAGGTCACACATTTGGAACTGAGTCTTGATTACACAATGGCCGAGTACACACTTTATGGCTGAGTTTATATCACTATACTCCCTTCGATGTGGTGACACAAAGTATTTGCATGGCATCCCAACCACACGTGTCTGTGGGCCCTTGATGACTACGCCTTTGGACTACACTGCGGTCCTGCAGGCCCCACACAAATCCATGCCAGTCTGTACCAGGCAGGACACGGCATCGTCGCTGGCCAAACACCTGCTCAGCTCTGTCGCTACTGCCTCGGTCAACCACGAGTCATCCCCACATGTCATTTCAACGCCGTGTGTCAGTGTTCCAGGAGGAGCTTGCTGAACAGCGGTTGGCCCGCACTGGCCGCTGCCTCCGGACTACACATCGGTCGAGTAGGGCACACATTTGGAACTCAGTGATGATTCATTTATGGCAGACCTGATATCATTGTACTGGCCTCGTCGCAGACTGCATCCCCTTTCAGCTCCAGTGCCACTAAGTCTGTTCCTCGACAACCATGGACACTTTCTTCTTGAGATTTGTTGGCGACTGAGTCCATGGACTGGGGGTTGTCTTCATCATCATGTCGGTGATGCTGACTATGCGGCCAAAACGAGGCTGTAGCATTCCACTCCTCCATTTGCCGCTTCCGGCCGGCTCCTGCCCTCTGCATCATGCCCTGGAGGACACCTTCCACTGTCCCCCACAAACCTCTGCTACATTCACCTTCAACATCGACGAGGACCCGCTCACCTCACGTGGCCCTATCTCACTGCACCCCAAGTCACCGTCCCGTGGCGGTGTGCCTGTGCTGGCCGCAGTGCATCCGGGGCCACTAACTCTGTGCAGCTCAAACCATCGCCCCAGTCTGATGGCATGTTGGATGGCCTCTGGGTCGATGGTCTGGGGGTCATCAACGCCATGTGTCTGTGGCCCTGCGCTGTCCTCTGCCTCTGGCCTCAACTGCGGTCCACCTTGGCTCACACATCAAATCGAGTCCTGACCTGCCCGGACGTCGCATCACCACAGGATGTACATGCCACCACCGCCAGGACCGACTCCAAACGACAGGTGCCAGAGTCGGAAGTGTCTTACTGCCAGACTGTCAGAGTTGCTCACACTTGTTGTGGGGGCCATCATCAGCTTGATACCCTGCACAGCTCTTCAGGTGCCACTAACTCAGTGCACCACAAATCAAGGAACTTTCTGCTTGCATGTTGGGTGAACACTGTACTCCCTCCGGCTACCACCATGATACTTCACAGTTGTTTCTGTTGTGCTGGTATTTTATGTTTCTGCTTCAATTGTGATCACTGTTCAAGTTGTTGCCAGCACCAACGACTCGATGAGGGCTGGCTTACACTTACCCCACACACATCCAGCACATGCGTCACTGTACATGTGACCATGCCAATAAAGGTGTTGAGTGCACGTGCCCGTGGCCAGTTCAACAAACTATCTGTGTGTGTCCGTGTGCTCATGATGTATGCATTTGTGCCCCAGGCACTACAACATTACATTGTGACGTGTACAGAGGACGCAGCCATGTCACCGCAGGCAGCGGGTGGGACATTGCACATGTATCTTTGTCGTCCCCCACTCAATACGTAAAAGGAGTGAACTGGGCCGGCGTACGCCAGTCCGGCTGTCAGGACTCACGGGAGGTTTCCTCCTTCTAACTCTATGCTGGCTACCATTTTCCCCCTACAAACTTACCAAAAGTCAGATAATCCCTCAAGCTGGAGTGCCTGTTGGCATCGATGGAACTCCAAGATGGCTGCCAACATGCACATACTGCGACAGCACACCACTGTTAGCAGTCTAGTCTTTTAGGTTTCATGACATCTGGTGAAGTGTGCTTTAACATTCCACTGCGCACTTCACTGAAGAAATAATTTGAAGAGCACCTGTTTTCCCAGCGTCGTGGAAGTCAGTTAGGGTAGTTGCGATAAAATCGGGGTTAGCTTCGTCGGAACTACATTCCCTCACTAATCAGGTTAGTGTTAAACTATGTAGCTAATATAAAACATTCTGTGAGAAAAGGTTATCGTGTCAGAGGTAAATTTCTATTTAAAGAGAAAAAGGAAACAAAGTCAGAATATATTTTCCTTCGTTTAAGCCCGGCATATTTCTTTCTCATGCCATGTGTTAGGATTGAAGATAAATAATGTGAAGGCTAGTTAAAGAACTCCAGTAATGTTCTCCTCACGTATGGCAGAATAAATTGTGCTTCCAGCAAACATAAAACCAAAGGCCTGAATAAAAAGAACGCTTCCTTTTAACATTTAACCTAAGTTCTGAAGCATTGTTTAAAAACTAATTAAAGACAGAAAACCAGTCATCCTACTCCACAAACCCCAGTTCAAGGTCCACTCCAGTCTCTTAACAGTGAGTTAATAGAAAGAAAGAGAAACCCAAATAATACGCAAATTAGGAATACAGAAATAAATACTTACCTTATCTTTCTTACATTAAGGAATAGCAGGATCAAGTGCAGATTGTACCTGAGAACGAAAAGGAAAGAGATCTGAGTGAAGACTTCTCATACAACCTAGCAAACAATACATGAGAAGTAGAAGAGAAGTAAGCTTCAGTAAACATTCTGGTAAGATAAGTTATTTATACACCATAGAAAAAACAGTAAGTTAAAAGGCACAGTAAATAAAGGTTTTTACATGTTAATGTTGCAGTCCAGTAAGAAGAAGAAGAAGACGTAGCTGAACAGGCAGAATATTGGAGCAGTCTCTTCTCTGTCCCCAACCCCTTTTCCCCCTTAGAACTTACCTGCAATGGAATACTAAAAGACCTAGCAGGGTTGGTTCTGAGAAGGGTATTGGGACCTAGCGTCATTCTGCTCCTGTGTGGTTCAGACAGCAATAAGTATTTAGACCCTGACACCGGCGTGGGGGTGTGGATGATCATCCCGTGGCTCTGGGTGTGGTTCAGTACTGGAAATGTGCAAAGGCATGTGTCTCTGTCGCAGTGTGGGTCTCCGTTGGGGAGTGTTGGTGGGCCCTGATGAGACTTAGACACCCATGTATGTGAGCTGGTTCAGCTTCCATGAGGTAGTAGCCCACCCGCACATGTTCGGCCACCCCCTTCTGGCAGTCTGACACCTTGCCTTGGAATGCGATGTGTGCTTGGGTGGGCTGCTGGGAGCCAGCCGGGGTGGTGGGTGCGTCCAGCTGTGTTGTCTGTGCAGGGGGTGGGGTGTCCTCGATGCAGCGGTGCTGCCCTGCTCCTGGAGGTCATTCTGCTCCTGTGTGGTTCAGACAGCAATAAGTATTTAGACCCTGACAGAGTGAAGTGCCCACGTTGGTACAAGCACCTGAGCAGAATGGCAGAAGGACTTGATTTAAAAAATTTGGGCGAGATTTTGAGTAATATACAAAGGGACTTAGAGGCAGTCAGAGAGGAAAATAAAATACTAAGACAGGAGATAATAACCTTTAAAACGGGAACACCAGCTTTGGGATCTAGGCCAAGCACCACATCCTTTAAAACCCAGAGTCCTAACATCAGCACTTCATCCTTTGCCCCCACACAAGTAATCCACTCTTATCCCCAGTAATTCCTCTTGCCCCTCCAGAGCGATTCAATGGAGACCCGCAGAAAGCGCAATTTTTTTTGACCCAATGCTCTCTGCATTTTATGTGCCGTACAATGATCTTCCCCGATGCTCAATCCCGAGTGGCGTTTATCTTGTCCTACCTTAGTGGGGACGCCGCCTCATGGTCCATGCCACTAGTAACCAAGGATGACCCAATTTTGTACAGTTTAGATGACTTCAAGAAGGAATTTCTCTGAATTTTTGATAGAAGAACAGCATCTCAAGCTTCAGACAACGAACTGTTGGAGTTAAAGCAAGGAAACCGAGAACTCGTGTCTTACCTAGCCCAATTTAATAAACTAGTGGTCGAGACCAACTGGCCAGAGGATAAAAGAGCAGCAGTATTCTATAGAGGATTGCGAGAGGAACTGAAGGACGCTCTATCTCAAATCCCTAATCGACCCACCGATATCTCTGCCTTAGTGGATTTAACCTTAGAGATCGATTATCGGCAAAGTGAGCGGAAAGGAGAACGGCGGAAGGAGCTTAGACCAAGTGTTCCTCGTTTTGACCGTGTCAAAACAGAATCCACACGGACAGTAGAGAGTTCTTCGGGAATTGAACCCATGCAAATCGGTGTAGTCAGAGGTCCACTCTCTAAAGAAGAAAAAGAAAAGAGAAGGCTGAACAAACTGTGCCTATATTGTGGAGGAAGTGGACATTTTGTCAAGAATTGCTTAAAAAGACCAAAGTTGCCTGCTAAGGAGAAGGAAAACTAGAGGCACCACAGGTAAGGGGAGTTGGACCTGTGGATGCGAATGGAAAAACGACTCCAACAAATCACCAATTGGCAAACACACTACAAGTCTCCTCTCCCCATTTGGTTATGACTGTGACTTTAAGGTTTAGAGATGTGGTTTTGACAGGAATCATCGTCATGGTAGATTCTGGGGCAACAGGTAATTTCTGCGACCACAAATTCGCTAGCCTGATCGGTTTAGAAGCTATCAAGAAGGAGAAAAGTGAGAAGGTCAGAGCGGTGGATGGTACGGATTTAACTTCAGGGCCCATAACCAGTCATACTGAATTGGCACACATGACTACTGTCGAAGGACACCAAGAGACCTTGCAATTTAATTTAATAGACGCCCCCCAATTTCAACTGATTCTAGGTCTACCATGGCTAACGGAACACAACCCGTTAATTGATTGGGGAGCCCGAACTATTCAATTAAATTCAGACTACTGCACCAAAAATTGTTTCGACGACCAGACACATTCTTCTGTAATCTGCGCTGCCACCCAATTGTGTGAAGGTGGAGGTTCGGTATGTGTGATCCAAACTACCATGATACCAGATGAATACCAAAACTTTGCAGACGTCTTTGATGAGATTAAGGCAGAGACGTTACCCCCCCACAGGCCCTATGACTGCAAAATTGATCCAGAACCAGGGGCTAATCTACCATGCAGCAGAGTTTACGCATTAACGGAGAAGGAAAACATCCATTTGAAGGAATACCTAGCTAAGAATCTGGAGAACGGATTTATCCGACCTTCGCAGTCCCCTGTCTCTTCCCCACTTTTGTTCGTGCCGAAAAAAGGGGGAGATCTCAGGACTTGTATTGACTTTAGAGCGATTAACAGGATAACTGTGAAGAATCGTTATCAATTGCCTCTCATTTCAGTACTAATTGATCAAGTGAAGGAAGCAAAGATATACACTCGCCTAGACCTACGAGGAGCGTACCACTTGATTAGACTCCGGGAAGGCGACGAGTGGAAGACTGCGTTCAGGACCAAATTTGGCCTTTATGAGTATCTTGTGATGCCATATGGTCTCTGTAACGCACCAGCGGCCTTCCAGTACTTTATCAATGATGTTTTAAGTGAATTCATTGACCGATGCGCTATAGTCTACATAGATGACATCCTGATTTATTCCAACACGGTTGAAGAACATCACGACCAGGTCAGAGCAGTTTTACAACGTCTACGAGAGAACTCTCTATACGTTAAATTGGAGAAATGCCTCTTCAACACAGATACAGTAGAATTCCTAGGTTTTGTGTTATCACCTGCAGGAGTTCAAATGGATGAGCAAAAAGTGAAGGCGATAACAGACTGGAAATCTCCTACCAGTATCAAAGAGGTTCAAAGCTTTGTCGGATTCTCTAATTTTTACAGACGATTCATTCATGGATTCTCCAATAACATACTTCCGCTGACTTGTCTTCTGAAGAAGGGAGTTCCGTTCCAATGGTCAGAAGAAGCAGAAGAAGCTTTTCAGTTGATGAAGGACAGTTTCACCACAGCACCGGTGTTGCTTCATGCAGATCCCTCTGAGCCTTTTTATTTGGAGACAGACGCATCGGACCTAGCCATCGGAGGGATACTTTCTCAGAGGCACAAGGACACGGGACAGTTACACCCGGTGGCATATCGGTCCCGCAAACTCAACCCTGCGGAATGCAACTATACGATTACAGAAAAAGAACTCCTGGCAATCAAAGATGCCTTCAAAGATTGGAGGCATTACTTAATGGGGGCAAAACACACGGTAACGGTGTTTACGGACCACTGCAACCTAAACTTTTTGCGATCTGCTCAAACTCTCACACCACGTCAGCTGCGTTGGTCTCTTTACTTCGCGGACTTTGATTTTGTTATCACTTTTCGTCCCGGATCCAAGAATGGAAAGGCTGATGTCCTCTCTAGACTCGACACAGAAAATCAAACTTCAGTCATTGAAAACCAGCAAATCATACCTGATGGAAAATTCATTGGAACTATCTCCTTAGAACCCTTTGAACATCACGTTCGAAATTTGATGACCGACCTTGAAATGGAGAACTGGACCACAGAAGATCCACAACGTTTAATTCGCAATGGCCTCCCCTATTTAGGTACCACCCTGTATTTACCCACCAAGGAGCTGCAGCTGAAGGCAATGCAGGAATGTCACGACAACCCTCTGGCTGGCCACAAAGGTGTTGTGAAAACCGAAGAATTACTCAAACGTCGTTTCTGGTGGCCATACATGTGCCGAGACGTCCGTCAATATGTGTTAGGCTGTGAAATTTGTGCACGGGGAAAATCGGACAGGCAAGCTCCTAAAGGTCTCCTACAACCCATGCCAACCCCCCCATATCCTTGGCACACAGTCTCCTTAGATTTGATTGTTGATCTACCTTCTTCCCATGGGTATGATACCATTCTTGTAGTTGTCGACACTTTTAGTAAGATGGCACATTATATACCCTTCAAAGGTACACCCACTGCTAAACAATTGTCCCAACTTTTCAATCAAGATGTTATTCGCCTTCATGGGATTCCTAGGGTCCTAGTTTCAGTCAGGGGCTCTCAGTTCCTATCACGATTTTGGAAGGCTTACATCAAAGGCCTTAATATTGACCATCGTTATTCCACCAGTTTTAACCCAGAAACTGATGGTCAGACTGAACGCATTAACCAAGACCTAGAACAACACCTCAGACTTTATTTGTTAGATGAGGAGGGTGACTGGCCTGACCACTTATGGACTGCGGAGTATGCTCACAATAATGCTCTAAATGTATCCACTGGCCACTCCCCTTTCTTTATAAACTCAGGCAGACATCCCAATTCTCATGCTAATTTTGATGATATTAATGTTCCTGCTGTTCAAGATATCGCCCGACAGTTAACTAAAATTCATCACTCAGTAACCCAGAATTTGTCGATCGCGAAAGATCGTTACAAACACTTCGCTGACCGAAAACGTAAAAAAGAACCTGAGCTTCATGTAGGAGACTTAGTCTGGTTGAGTACAAAAAATCTCAGACTCAAAGGTCCCCGTAAATTTCAGCCTCGTTTTATGGGTCCTTATCCAATTGAGAAGGTCATAAATCCAGTCACTTATCAACTATCTCTTCCTGGTTCTACCAAAATTCATCCAGTATTTCATGTTTCTCTCCTTAAACCAATTCAACCGGGGTTGCGTAGGGTTTCCCCTCCTGATCCTCTGATGGTTAATGGTGAGGCGGAGTCCGAAGTTAAACGAATTTTGGACTCAAAACTCATCCGCAATGAAATTTTCTACCTCATTGATTGGCAAGCTTATGGACCTGATGAACGTTCCTGGGAAAAGAGTACTAATGTCCATGCCCCCCGTTTAATTAGAGCCTTTCATGCCAAATTCCCTGCCAAACCACGACTGGAGGAAACTCCGTTGGGAGGGGGTACTGTCAGGACTCACGGGAGGTTTCCTCCTTCTAACTCTATGCTGGCTACCATTTTCCCCCTACAAACTTACCAAAAGTAAGATAATCCCTCAAGCTGGAGTGCTTGTTGGCACCGATGGAACTCCAAGATGGCTGCCAACATGCACATACTGCGACAGCACACCACTGTTAGCAGTCTAGTCTTTTAGGTTTCATGACATCTGGTGAAGTGTGCTTCAAAATTCCACTGCGCACTTCACTGAAGAAATAATTTGAAGAGCACCTGTTTTCCCAGCGTCGTGGAAGTCAGTTAGGGTAGATGCGATAAAATCGGGGTTAGCTTAGTCGGAACTACATTCCCTCACTAATCAGGTTAGTGTTAAACTATGTAGCTAATATAAAACATTCTGTGAGAAAAGGTTATCATGTCAGAGGTAAATTTCTATTTAAAGAGAAAAAGGAAACAAAGTCAGAGTTTGAAAACTGGAAATACTTTTCAGTAATTGCTTTCCTTAGCTGAGAAGATTAAATAAAAATCTTTTTGAATCAGCTGTCTTTTTCAGCTGTTCCAGAATCTGTCAGACACAGGCATGACCTTTCAACACACAGTGTCTTCTTAGACTGAAACTTGTTCACTCTTCTGATAATTAATTAAAAGTTGAAGTCAGGGTCAAAAGCCCGGCATATTTCTTTCTCATGCCAAGTGTTAGGATTGAAGATAAATAATGTGAAGGCTAGTTAAAGAACTCCAGTAATGTTCTCCTCACGTATGCCAGAATAAATTGTGCTTCCAGCAAACATAAAACCAAAGGCCTGAATAAAAGGAAGGCTTCCTTTTAACATTTAACCTAAGTTCTGAAGCATTGTTTAAAAACTAATTAAAGACAGAAAACCAGTCATCCTACTCCACAAACCCCAGTTCAAGGCCCACTCCAGTGTCTTAACAGTGAGTTAATAGAAAGAAAGAGAAACCCAAATAATACGTAAATTAGGAATACAGAAATAAATACTTACCTTATCTTTCTTACATTAAGGAATAGCAGGATCAAGTGCAGATTGAACCTGAGAATGAAAAGGAAAGAGATCTGAGTGAAGACTTCTCATACAACCTAGCAAACAATACATAAGAAGTAGAAGAGAAGTAAGGTTCAGTAAACATTCTGGTAAGATAAGTTATTTATACACCATAGAAAAAACAGTAAGTTAAAAGGCACAGTAAATAAAGGTTTTTACATGTTAATGGTGCAGTCCAGTAAGAAGAAGAAGAAGACGTAGCTGAACAGGCAGAATATTGGAGCAGTCTCTTCTCTGTCCCCAGCCCCTTTTCCCCCCTTAGAACTTACCTGCAATGGAATACTAAAAGACCTAGCAGGGTTGGTTCTGAGAAGGGTATTGGGACCTAGCGTCATTCTGCTCCTGTGTGGTTCAGACAGCAATAAGTATTTAGACCCTGACACCGGCGTGGGGGTGTGGATGATCATCCCGTGGCTCTGGGTGTGGTTCAGTACTGGAAATGTGCAAAGGCATGTGTCTCTGTCGCAGTGTGGGTCTCCGTTGGGGAGTGTTGGTGGGCCCTGATGAGACTTAGACACCCATGTATGTGATCTGGTTCAGCTTCCATGAGGTAGTAGCCCACCCGCACATGTTCGGCCACCCCCTTCTGGCAGTCTGACACCTTGCCTTGGAATGCGATGTGTGCTTGGGTGGGCTGCTGGGAGCCAGCCGGGGTGGTGGGTGCGTCCAGCTGTGTTGTCTGTGCAGGGGGTGGGGTGTCCTCGATGCAGCGGTGCTGCCCTGCTCCTGGAGGTCGATTGCCTTAGATGTCCATGGACTGTTGTGGGGCGTAGGTTTCGGAAGTGTGGTGGTCCTCTTCAGCATCACTGTAGAGTTGTCTGGTCTGCTCTGCTGAGGGTGTTGTTTGTCCCTCTGCAATGTGGGGGGAGATGCTTGTTGACATTGTGTTGGCATGTATGTTGCCGCATTGTTCAACTTTACATTCAGACTTCATGACAATGTACATTGTGACTGTTTGGGAGGGGCGGACTATTTGATGCGGGACAGTGGACATTTGGACTACATGATGTAGGTGAGGTTGTACACGTACATTTGCATCTCACAGGTTCCTGCTATGTCAGATGTGATTGGCCATTTTCTACGCACAGGCGGACCCAGTTGTGTCCTCTGTTCTGCAGTGTAGGTGTTGGGCTGTGTACCACATTGTCGTCCTTGTTGGTGTGCTGTAATTGCTATGTGTGTGTGCTGCTTTGTGTGGGAGTCGCACCTGCAGCTGTGATTTTGCTGCCCCTTATCTCTTGGACACGGTGTGCCTTTGGCTTTTGGGCTTTTGAGGTGCTGTGATGTTGGCGACTTGGGTCATTTGTGCTCTTGGATGGTTTTTGTACTCTTGTGCATTGTTTGTCTGCAGATGTGTTGTTGACGTCAGTGGTTTTTTGTGCAGGTGGATGTGTCAGAGTGTGACCTGCTCCTTTTCGGATGTGGTCCACACTCAGCCACCTCAGTCTCGTGGCGTGCACAGTGTCATGGTGATTGTATTCCAGCCATGCTGCTGATCATGTGGTGTCACTTGCATTGTCAGTGTGGCTTTCACATACGCATCTTTGCTGTGTTTCGCACGGGTGCATGTGTGTGTTGTGTAATTGGTGATGTGTGCGGTGGGACCCCTTTGGGCACATGGTGAACGGGGGCCTACTTGATGTTTGTATGTGTGCTGCAGTGTGCCATGGGGATCAGGGACATGACCTAGGGTTATTGTGGGTGTGCGGTGTGCTACACGTCGTTGTGCATGTGTGCCATTGTGCCCGTCCCCCCGTCCCCACAGTCCCTGTTCATTACTCACCCTGTTGCTGTTGTGTCAGGTCATGTCGAGCAGTGTCCGTACTCCCGACTCCTTGCACGGTCTCCACACTGATGACTGTGGCCGCCATTTGCTCCAGCTCCTCCTGTGGTGCTGGACTCCCACCTCCATTTGCCGTTGCTGCCTTCCTGTTGGCAGCGGGTTTCTGCTTGGTTTGGCTTTTGACATCGTGCCAGCGCATCCTGGCCTCCTCGGCACTCCGACTGCATTCACAATGGGATGCCATTTTTCCGTCTGTATTGCCAATGACACAGTGGTGGTGACGGACAGTTGTTGTTTGTGCTCTGTCACCTCCGTGACGACGATCGGGTTTTCCTGCGGACTGTACCCCGTCTTCCTCTTCCTCTTCTCCTTGGCCTTCCCCGACCCGAGGTTCATTGCTGGTGGTCTGTGGGGCTTGTGGGGTTCGCGTTGACCTGGGTACTTGTTCCGGGTGCACCCATGTTGCTGCGCAGTTTGATTTGTTTATGGTGTGTTTTGCTTGTTCAGCTTTTATGGTGCATTTTCCCGCCAGACGCGTGGGGATTGCAGGCCTATCGCTGGTTGCCGCTGTTTTTTTTTTTGTGGTTGGCCTCATCGCAACTTTATTCGCGTTGGTGTTTTGCATTTTTTCGGCGTTTCGTTGTTTTTAACACGGTCATTTGACGCGTTATCGTGGGACTATCGCATGGTGACGCCAGGTTGAGAATGCTACGTTAACACTGCGTTGTTTTCCCGCGATGGACTGCGATGTGAGAAGTTGCTTTAAGCTAAACTTGAGGTGGTTATCACTAAGGGTGGGCGTAGTTCGCGAAGTAGCGCTACGCGAAGCTACGCAAAGTGCAGTTCGCACTACGCGAGCTACGCGTAGCACTACGCGAACTGCGTAGTGCGCTGTTCGCAATGATTGCACAGTGCCGGATGCTTGTCCGCACTGTGCAATCATTGAAAACGGCATCTTGCACAGTGCGAGCTGTCTTTTACTGCCGCTCGAGTAGATTTTACTCGGCGGCAGCTTTCTCAACGCGGACTGGTAGTTTCTCATCGCGGCGGTCGCGAGCATACGCGACCACTCGCAATGAGAAACCTGACCTCCCCGCGTTGAGAATCTTGCCGGGAGGTTTATTTTCCACGCTCGCGATCGGCAACTTGATGTTGCTGATCGCGAGCAGAGAAAAAGTCTCGCCGGGATGTCATTTTGCTTGCTTGCGGTCGCCAACTTAGCGTTGAGGACCGCGAGCAAGCAGCAAATGACTCGCTGCACTACGCTACGCGTGTTTGCACTGTGCTACGTGCAATTCGCGTTGTGCGAAGTAGCGCAAACTTCGCAAACTACGCGAGCGTAGCGTAGTGCTTTGCCCAGGGTTAGTTATCACACGTTCTTGTGAATATGCCCCGAACAGTTCTAGAGACACGTAAGGCACCTAGGCTGCCCTAGCAGCTCAAACAGCACAAGATACAAACAGAATGCGCAATGGCGC
This sequence comes from Calotriton arnoldi, assembly GCA_963921515.1. NCBI lineage: Eukaryota > Metazoa > Chordata > Amphibia > Caudata > Salamandridae > Calotriton > Calotriton arnoldi. Next base: position 115,712 of record CAWUFW010003087.1, read on the forward strand.
ATCATCTACTTTAATTGCGATTGATCTCAGAACATTAAGCATCTTATAATTAATTTTAAATTATAAATATAGTATCAATTTCACCCATTGTGTTTTACATGTTTTATGAAATTATTGTATGTAATATTATTGTACTAGTTTTTATTAACTACAGCAATAAAAAGGATTGATTTATTAACTGTTATTCTAATAACATGATCACTTTGAAAGCCATAAACAGACTATAATCTATATGCATTTTAACATTATTTAATTTGGACACTGTACATTGTGCATTTTCTGAATTTTACATTGGTTTGCTTAACTAGGAATTACAAAGTTGATATCTAAGTAGTGCCTGTCTTTTCCTTTCTTATTCTAAATGCAACTACTAAAGGCATAGTGATTTTTTAACAGAGCATAATCATTCTTTTTTAAGTGTATCAAATCCAGAGTTCCCAGTCAAAGTGGCTTCAAGCCAAGGCTTAATTGTTTGTTCTGGGTTATTAATGCAGATGCCTCAGTCATGGTGGCTTGTTTAATCAGCAGCTTCTCATCTAGGTTCTTGCTACAAAAATACTCCTACATAGCTACGAACATACAAGCAACCTTTATTTGTTATTGGGTATTTATTCTAAACGCAAATGTACAGGCTTTGCTGACGTTTATGCAAGAATTGTGTGTTATTGATCATTTATTCAAAGTGCAGACCATAAGAATACTGGACCTGCTCTGGCAATAATGTCTATCTGGACCTATATGCTGTATACATATACTAAATGCAGATACCTTAGCTTCATACGAAGGTCTATTTCTTTGTTAAAATGTAAGCAGTTAGATCGAATTATATTACACCTCTTGAGGGAGAAGAGAGAACAGCAGGAGTAGCCTGGACAGGTAGCACTTCAAAATAATCAACTATTAAAATGCTGCTGACCCCCCCAGCCTAACATTAGTGTGGTTCAGAACTACATGAAGAAAAGTAGTTTGTATGGCTTCTTGTCAAAGGGATACCACTTTGTAGTTTGGAACATTCCTTTTAGATATCATTCTTATCAGTCGTTTTTTTTTTTTAGACTCACAGGACCACTACCCATTCTTGTGGGCATGGCCGGCTTTTTTGCAACTGGTGCGGCCACACTGGGCGCTGACCTGGGGAGGGGATGTTGACCTCAAGTGGGGCTCTGTGCTTAGCAATAACTTGTGGTTTCAAAACACCTTCTGCAGAGTTCCTTGTGCATCCAGTTTTTAGGTAGCAATAAAAATGTCAAGATAACTCTTGTGATTAATGTTCCTGTTAGAGAAAGAGATCAGAGTTTTGTTTAGTGGCATAAAGAAGCACAGAGGGTTAATATGCCTGCTGCAAAGAACACGTACCATGCAGATCACAAATCTGCATTTTGTATGGGAAACTGAGTGGATGACTGCTTTTGTCACAGAGATCCTTGAGTTACCGCAGTACATAAGATACATCCCTAATATAGAACAGTGACTGTTACAAACTGTCATCAAAGAGCTGCATGCAAACTGCATAAAATAGTTAAGACGTTATGTTTTTTCCCCCCAGTTTTTCATTATCTATTCTGAATGTTGCTAAAAAGGGTTTATTTGGGTAGATATATATTATTATTTTTAGTAAAGTCCGCCTTTACCAGTGCTTTAAAACAAATTAAATGTATGTGAGAGAGAGGCTATGGTGAGATAAGGGGCACTTTCGCACAGTGGTAGCCAGAGAATCTGAGGAGGAGGTCATGGGGGAGGGGGTGACAAAATTGATTGCTGCATTGGGTGCCACCAGGGCTAAAGCTGGCCCTGCTTGTTGGCATAACATGTTTGTATTCAGCCTCAACTATGTTTTGGTAGATAAATGTGACAAAGTGCACTTCAAATATGCAGACAGTCCATCACGTAGTTATTAATTTAGCCCCATTGATGCATTGTGAGAATGTTATCATTGTGGGATACAACTATTGTTACAGACCCTCAAAGGGATATTTCTTTTGGCTGATTGATTGTCCCTCACAGTAAAATCAAAAGGAGGAGTCTGGACAGCTGTCTCTGAGTGGGTGGCTGTATTATGAGAGTCAGGGGATATCCCAAGAGAGAAAGGAGTATACAAAAAAGTAATGGATGGAACACAAGTAACCCAAGAGTGGTTTTGCCTTTGTTAGGGCTCATCAGTACGGTATAGCATGGTTCCAGTGGCAGAGTGTACATGGCACCCAGTTCTGGTCATAACCATCCCATTTAGGGCATCACACTGAAGCATAAACAAAAGTGATGGATGAAATGCTTGAATTAATCTCTGCAACTGGTAATTATTCAGGCCGCATCCCAGTCCATCGTTATTTTTCACACCATGTCACCTCAATCTGGACTAGCCATGCACAAATCAGTCTTGACCATGCTCAAATGGAAACAGTCCAGTCTGAACTCCCAGGCCAGGTCCTCCCTGAACTGGAACACAAGCAACCCAAGACCAGCTTTGCCCTTATTAGGGCTCATGAGTCATGTATAGGTTAGTTCTAGGGGCACAGTGTGCATAGGACCCACGTCTGGGTACTAGTAATTACTTGGTCCTGGTGAAAGCCCAGATGTAAAAAAGTGTGAAAATGTTTCTAAGTCCAACTTCAGCAATATACTTTGTCCCTTTTTTGAGGAAAAGCGTTGATGTGTTGGACACAGAATGGAATTTAGTCCTGATTTCTGAGATACCTTTGACAGGATGAATCTGAAATCCAATCCAATGCTGTAGAACTGCTGGTCAGATAACGTTTTGGTGGGTCCTACTGAAAATCTGGAGGTCTGGATTAAAAGTTTCCAAAAGTTTCCAAACTTTCTTCTGCTACCAAAACAACCACAGGTGTACACATTTAAGGCACCAAGACCTTAGGGGAATGTACTTAGAGATGTAGAGATGTGAGTCAGTGGCAGGGTGCTTTGGGGAAATAGCCTCTTGCAGCTTATTGTGTTCCAATGAACACAGAGGAAGTCAGCCAACTGACCTCTTGGAGTCCACTTCTTTGTCTTGGGTATGAGGCGAAGTAGGTCCAGTCCTTCATGGCTCCTCTCAGGCCACAGAAAGTAGGACAGTCCTCCTATGCTCTTCCACAAATCCAGAAAGTGTTCTGAAGATGGTGCCTTGACGCACCACATTTATACCTGGCACCATCTAGTGCATGGTGGTGACTCCTAGGCACTCTGTAAGAAATGGGGCTTCCGGTTGGCTACGGTAGGCACCTAAGCCAAGCAGAACCCACCACTCTAGTCAGAGCATTTCAGATACACACCAGGGATAACCTGTGCTCAGCTTCTGGCAGCTTGGTGCAGAGCAGGCACACTTATCTTAAAAAGCAATGTGCAAAGTATTTGTGCAAAACCCATACAGTAAATCATTGACACGTTAGAAAAAGACTCCACACAATGTTAGGATTATAGTAAATTTTTATTGCAAATCAATAAGATCAAAACGATAAAAATCCAATCAGCACTTCAAGTGGAATTACATTTGAATGCGATAACAAAATCAAGCAGTGCTTTACAGATAACTGGGCTCAAACTAGAGCCTTTACGGTAATTTCCTCTGAGTTAGCACAGTAATCTCTTTCTGTTGTCGGAATGTCACGCTAATGAAGTATGACCCAACTACTCTGATGTCGCAGTCCAGACCGTGCCTAACCTGTAGCCACAGTACCTGGTGGCTGAAACCAGTGGCTGGGATGTCGGCAGCCTCACCCATGGGTCCTGCAGTGTTGAGAAGGAGAGTCAGCACCTGCATGACTCTAGACACACAGGCTGGGGTGAGTCAAAGTTGATGTTTGTGGGCCTCACCCGCGGGGCCCATTTTGTCAAAGGAGGTGTATTGTTGCTGGATGGTTCAAAGCAGCAGGCAGGGTTAGGGTTGTAAGACACCATACAGAGTCTTACATAGTGCTGGTACTAGGGGCACAGGCACATCTGACTTCACCAGTCCAGGGATGATGTTGGTGGGCCTCGCACACGGGATTACGCAGGGCTAAGAGACAAGCCGCATTGCTGAATGATTCCCAGCTGCAGGTGGGGCTGGGGTGGGATTGCCAAACATAGCCTCTTGTAGTGTTCAGGCCAGGAGCACAATCCTGACAAAAATTTGACCATCCAGCGGGGGTGCAGCACAGCATGCTCACATGTGTTGGAGCGGTGCATTGGCTTGGATCTAGCGGCTCACGAGATCTTCGATGTCCCTGAAACCTTGGGGAAAGTCAGGGGGGCCAAGCTAGCAAGCCCTTGGAGACACTATGTGATGGTTCTTATGTCTTTTTGGCTGGGCAGAGGTCAGAAGGCGGCAGGGCAGCAGTTCCAGCAAAAGTGGCAATCCTTCCCCCGCAGCAACCTTTACTACAGCAGAGTTTCTTTCAGGTCCAGTAGGGTACTACCCTGATAACACCAGGATCCTCATCCATATACTGTGAAGTGCCTTTGATGTAGATTTTAGTTCAAAAGGCCACCTTGGGAATGCATAGGCCTCATCTAAATTCGTTCCTTTCTGCCGTGCTACCCTAGGAAAAAGTCTTCAAATGGTTCTGTCGGGAAGACCAATTGCTTAGTACATGCCGAACATTAATCTGTAAGAAAAACGTCTAATAAATTCTTTTATAGACTTCTAATGGAACACACATCAACAAAATTACTCATTGGTTCAAATGTAATATTTACTAATTTATATATGGCTGTCACATCTTATAAACACCAACACATACGTAACATGTCAATAAAGTGATTGGGGTGAACAGAGTGATATTGAGTGATAGTGTGATGTTATGCGTGAGATATATAAGACATACAGCTATATACAAAGTATCAATGAATACGGATCTGTCCTTTCTGATTTTTTCACATATTTTCAAACACCCCTTTTTAATCCATATATTTCTTGGGGCCGAGAAAACTGATGGACATGAACTGAAATACACATTGACATTTCGACCCTGAAGTATATGCGAATAGGCAAGCGTCACGGCAGGTCTTCCTCAGGACTAAAAACAACGGTGGACAGCCAAATCCAAGATGTGGTAACCACTCACACACATCAAGTATGTATTTGTAGTAGATGGCTTAAGTTCAATATGCCTGCATCAAGTATCCAAAGTGGAAGTCTGCAATGGTTGTTTCATAAAGGTCACAAAAATGCCAACACAGCGATTATAGAAGCGGTGGTATTCGACTTACCACACCAATCTTGAAAGGAATTGATCATGAAGATCCCAACCAGAGGGTGGCCAATTAACAAAATATCCTTGACTCTGATATTTTCAGACAAGATTCCAACCTGGAAGGTGGACTCTTGCCCTGAATCAATTCCTTTCTAGATTGGTGTGGTAAGTCGAATACCACTGCTTCTATTATCGCTGTGTTGGCATTCATATCGTATCCATACCAGGAAGGCCCCTCAGAGTCAGAATTCTGCAGTTTCCCTTGAGCCCCTAGTTTATGGCCTATCAGGAATGCACAGATGTAGCTGTCCCCCCAGCACTCAGAGTTGGATTGGAGACAGGCTGATAGGCACACAAAGAGTTCCGAGCAGAAAAATGCCCTGTTCCTAAAAGTGGTATTTCTAAGATAATAATGACAAATACACCTATACCACAAGGGAGGGTTTGTCATTGTGAATCCAATGATAATAAATAGTCTGAGCCTGCTCCACTGTAAGCAGGCCTTAGCAAACATCTATAAATGCCAAGTGAAATGACAGTGAGCTGCGCGCTCAGGTTCTGCATTGACAGGCCTGAGGCAGGTTTGAAAGGCTACTTATGTGGGTGGCACAATCCGTGCTGCATGCCCACTAGTAGCATTTGAAGTACAGGCCCTGGGTATGTTATACCACTGTACAAGGGACATACAGGTAATTCAAAATTAGCCAATCAGGTATACACCAATTACTAGCATGTTTAGGGAGACTACACGCACTTTAGGACTGAATGGCGGTGGTAAAGCCCTCAGAGTCCTAAGGCCAACAAAAAGATACAGCAAAAAGGGGTAGGCAAAAAGTTGGGGGAAGACCACCCTAAGGATGACAGGTCTAACACACTCCCTAACCAATGGGGAAAAGTACCCACTTCTGTAGCAGTTCCTGGGTGCCCTACTGCAAACAATCCCACAGTGAACCTTATTCTCAAATTGGCGCCAGCCTGACTAAGGGGACAACACCTTGGCCTTTCCAAGTATCACCTAACATTAACTTGTGACAGGTCATGTCCCTCTGAAGTGATCTTCCTGCCATGGGAAGAAAAGCATCCCCCACTGATGGCCATTGTCCCTGCTCTGGGAGAGTTTTCACACTTCTTCACACCTCAGGCAGGAAAAAAAATTATATTTAAAAGTTATATTTCCAATACATTTAATAAAAATCACACTTTTCCGTTAGATTGGATTTTCATTCAGTTCAATGCCAGGGGTGTATTTCAGCACTATAAACTATGGCTTTATAGGAAAGTTAATTGTGCCAATCATTTTTAAGTCAATTTAGACATGTTTAAAAAGCGAATCATGTGCACTTTACCCTAGTTTAGCAGAGGTAGAATATGCAGAGTTCTATAACTAGAAAAGCAGACAGGGCAAAGATTGGTGGGGTTATCACACAAAACATGGGCATTTGTTACACTCTATTAGTATCCATGGATAATCAGTAAGCACCAAGCCAGTTGATGACTTCTTAGTGGTTTGTTTTCAAGGGTTGTTGTTTGTATAGTTATGATTATAATGTAGAGAAACTATATTATTTTAAGTACCTTTTTTCTATACATTTTTGTATACAAAATACATTTATAGAACACCCAAAGTCATAAGACACACTTCAAGGATTCTGACAAGTTCCTGTGAAAATAGTATGTGGCTAATATAAAAATATTGTTTTCTGAAAGTAGATACAATACAAAGAATCAGTTATAATTCTGTTTGCTTTCCAGATAAAAACACGCATTTTGAGTACGTTTCCGAGTGCGGAGACTCCACAGACGGTGTGGAGAACTCTGCTCACAAAAAGATAGAACATGCCTGTCTTTATATGTGAGGAGTTCACGGCCCCGACGGCAGAGACTCTCTTAAAATGCAGTTTTGTGAATTCCAAAACAAACGTAAACTTACACTGTAAGCTTACCTTTGTGAATCAAGCCCACAGTCTTTATGTATTCGTTAGTAGTAATTATGCCTGCTTCCTTGTGAGTGTAGGTTAGAAATGTGATGTTTTCAGAGCCTGGGTGAAGGAAGTGATTTTTCATTTCCTGGCTGAGAACACTGAATAGACTTGCAGAATTGTTGAAATTTTATGATGTCAATTTCTTTAATAAAATATCACCAGCTTTGTTTAGCTTAGTAGAAACACATGTATTTTAAAACTGTGCACTCTTGAGACCAGCACCAGTTTCATTAATCAGAAATGGCAAGCATTAAAAATTGGTAGCAGAAAGTAGACCAGGTCACAAAGAACAAGGGGCTTATTTACAAGCCCTTGCCCCACAGGTGAATCACTTTTTATATAGGAAAAAGTGACGTACCGCTGGCGCAAGGGACTTGTAAATGAGCCCCCAAGTCTGAACTTACAAATTATTATTATTATTATTATTATTATTATTTTAACTCTGCCCCCAAAGAATTTGACAACAAGACAAATGTGATAGTAACCCAGTTCTGGCTTACATAATTTGTAAGCTGCGTTTTAAAATATTACTTGCTACAGAGATCTTTGTGTACCCAGCAAGTTCCAAGGTACAATGGTGCTTTAATAACTTTGGTTGTTACTGCACTTGTTGTAAGTTCCTGTGTGCATTTTAGTCACAGGTTCAACTCACCATACATTTGCATAGAGTATCAATTTACCTGCTGTAAAGCACTGCATGCAATATGTAGATCACAGGTTTGTTTTTACGTGAATAACTCATCTGGTTACATTTTTGTTGCAAAGATCCTTGCGTTACCTGCAGGTTAAAATCCTAGCTGTATACCTTAGCGAGTCATCACCCTGCACTAAGGAGCTGCATGCAAACTACAAAGCATACGTTTTGAACCTTAGGGGCTTATTTATGAGCCCCTTGTGACACTTTTGCACTGCTGTTACGTCACTTTTCGTGACTCAGCGGAGGCGTAAACAATGTGCCACGTTGCGCCATATTTACAAGGTGAAGCATCTAGGCAGATGCGCCACTTTGTATACCCCTGTGCCATATTATACCTATGCCAGGTATAATGTATGCAGGGTGGGTGTTCCCCTGCATGAAAGCATCGTAGAAGTGGTACATTGAAATCTATAAGATTCCAGTGCGCTACTTCTAGGAAGCCATTGCGTCAAAACCTTACACCTGCCTCATGGCAGGCATAAGGGTGATGCAGTGCATTAAAGATAGGCCTCCGCCACGCATTGCTGGAGTTGCGTCATGCTTGCAGCACAACTCCAGCAATGTGTGACTTTTGCGCCGACAGATAGGGCAGGATTCCTAACGTATCTGTCTTTCCTTGCGACATGGAGCATCGTACAATAAATACAGTGCATCCATTGTGTCGCAAGGAGGGTGCACTGAAAACTGTTGCATTGCTGTTTTGTCGCAGCGATGCAACAGTTTTCATAAATAACCCTCTAAATGTTTTTCCTTAATCTTGTGTTATTTTAAGGCTGCTAAATCGGTTACTTTAGGTAGTAACAAACATTTATTATAAGTTCTATATAAATGGGTATTAGTGTAATAACTCATAGACAAATACATTCGACATTCTTACAATGCATGACGAATACTTGCATACAAACCTTGAAAAAGGTCAAAAACCTAGTCCTATCCCATGTCCAGCACATAGCACCGCCATTATCTTCACGCCAAACTTCACTCACAGTCCACAGCTCCTTTTGGTGAGTACCTGTGCTTGTTGTTTTTCTATTTCAGGCACTGGGTATTACTGGTGTTATCATAATAAGTCAGTGTATTTGTCTTGGTAAAATTAGTAGAGGAGAATAACAATTGAACCTTTGACCCCAAAATACAACTCTTCTAAAGGTATACATGTCTTTATTTCATTACAATTGGTTGCATTTATAGGTTGAGCTTTAGCGGCAGCGCGCATGTGCTGCTCGCTCTGCGAGGCATGCAGTAGTAGAGTATGGGAGAGAAGCGGCTCCCACTCTCCGTCCATATTTTTCATTGGCTTCTGTCTTTGTCCTTCGTAAATGCTGGCGTGTGATTCCATAATAGGTTTGTTAGCCACGCCTTAGTAGGGCCATGACGTCATTTGTATCGTCCCATGGCTACTGGCCCCTTTACTTCGTTGTTACATGGTGCGTGTACTTTTTTTTTTCTTTACCCTGCTGCTTTCCGGGTCCACGCTGGGGTTGTGGGGTGCGCTTGTTTTGTTATATAGCTGACACCTTACTGCACACTTCAAGTGGTGCAAAGCGCTGCTGCGCGTCTGGTTTGTAACTGTCTGGCAGGTTCTAACTCAGCTCCTATTCAGAGAACCCTACATTGGCTTCTGGTCAGGAAACGCCCTGTTTTTAAGATCTGCAGCCTCAAGTCTTGGATGGGCAGAGCCCCCACTTACATAAAGGGCAAATGACGTCATTACTGTCCTTGCAGAACTCTTAGGTATAGTGATAAAGCGCTACTGACTGTTCCTTGCATCTGCTCTTCCACATTCGGCGGTAGATCTCACTCCTTCACTGCCCCCTCGGCTTGGAATCGACTTCTATCCCATCTCCGCAGTTCTCCAGATTTTGCCAAGTTTAAAAAAACTCTTGAAGACCTGGTTGTTTAGTTGCGGTTTTGCTGTGTTGGCTAAGCGCCTCGATATACCTGCAGGCTGGGCTTTAAGTGGGATGAAAAAACTGGTGGGTCTCTCAAAGGAGCGAGGCCGATGTAATTTAGGGCGTGGCTTAAAGACATGTAAACTAAAAATCTGTGCTTAGCGTAGTGTGCAGCCCAACTTGTATTTTTCTGCTTCTGTCATTGCACCCATAAATACACCTAACTACACTTGCAACAAGCCAGAGCTATTGGCTTTCTCAATGGTTGTTAGTTACATATAATACATAAGCAACGACTATGGCTTTGTTGTATATAATATTGAAAATATTTCAGTTCTGAAATGATGAGACTGTGAAAGAACTAAAACGAGTCTCTTTGAAGTTAAATCAAAGGCTTTGAGCAATGGTACTGCTGCAGAGTTAAGATTTTTTTTTTCACCCTGAGGGTGAGGGCAGAAATGGACTGCCCGATAGGGACCCATCTCAGCACCTGCTTTTTAGAACTGCCAGTGCTCAGCAAGACCCGGCCCACTTAAAGCCCTGCCTGGGGTTATGAATCATTGCGCTATATAAAGTGAAAATAACATAACATATTATTTAATTTTCCAAGCAGTGAGTGACCTCCTGAGAAGGCTCCGCGAACTTCAAGGGGTCCCTGGACCACAGGTTAAGACGGAACCAGTGCTGGACATAGCTAAGATTTTGCTATAAAAGGACCAAGATCTGTTGGTTCTGCTAGAAGGTAGGTGGCCTGTGGTCTGTGTTAATAATAGGCGGGAACAGAGTAACCCTCCAATTTCAGTATTATGTTGTATTTCTGGTTCAGAATACACCGACGTAGTGGTGTGCTCTAGAGATATCCCGCTGGCAGACTCTGAGGATGTACTACTTCCCCCCAAAATCGCCTTCCACTCTGAACTGGGCCCCGTTTCTCTACTCCGTGGCCCTAACCATGAGGGCCCACCCGTTATTTCTCAACAGTGCCTTGATGCTATGACGCTCTACAAATATACCTGTCATGTTAAGAAAGCTCAGGTAGCAGGCCTTTAACATGACAATTTGCAGCCTTGTTGTCTCCGCACCACACTCGTGTGTCTGTAAATAAGGCCCTCACTTGTGCCCAGGGGCAGAGGGTCAACCCTCGCGCCTGTTGTGTCACCGGCAGTGAGGGGTGGCTGCGACGGGGGGTGGGGAGGGCAGCAGTGTCCCGGCGGCCAGCAGAGACCCCTCTACAGATGACATGACTCTGGGGGCACAGGGGGCTAGAGACTCGGCAAGGCTGAAGGAAGAGCACTTTCACAACAGTTTACACCTTGGTCAGCGCTGACATGGTGAGTGCAGCATGTGAACAGTGCGGGGAGCTTCAGTGGGCGGCGTCTGCAGGTCTCGTCTCAAGGTCAGACTTTTTTTTTTTTAAGTTTGAGTTAATTGAAAACCAAGAGATAAAAAACAGCATTATAATAAGTATAATATATCTCAGTTAAACATAGAGATTATAAAAGAGTAAAGAAGTACAAAGGTTATCATAAACATGCTGTATGTAGAACGGGAATACATCTAAAAAATAAAAGGAGAAGGAAAGGAAAGGAGGGGGGAGGAAGAGGAAAAGGGGTGAAAAATATATTATGACTCTATAACACTAGAAGAAAAACGATATATGGAATTAATCACTGTAAGCATAGTAAACATTTTGGGAATAAATGACATAATATAATATAAATACATAAGTATGAAACAATAATGTCTTAATAGTTTAAAAAAAGACAACATGGTGTATTTATGGCGGTTTCCGGACATCCTCCGAGGTATGTACAACATTAACAATAGAAGAAGCGGACCAGGTGAAGTATGTAGTCAGTAGGAGCCATAAATGATCTCTTTTAATTGATGGAGAGATAGGGGTGACATAATTGGTATCAAGTCTATGATGGAAACACACGGCATTCCACCAGGCTCTAAAAGTTACTTTATCTGCTTGCTTCCAATTTGAAGTTATTAAATATAAAAGCTACAGCTAGTAATAGATCTAGTAACTTAAAGTTAGATGGTGACTGGGGCTATTGAGGTGATAAGGAGCCTAAGAAAACGTTAGGTAGAGAGAAAGAAATATTAACTTTAAAAATCTTTTAATTTGGGACTAAACTAATTGCCAAAACTGGAAAATACTAGGGCAATCGAATAGCATATGTTTTAAATCAGCATTATAACAGGAACAGGACCAACAGGTAGATGGAGTGTTAGGTGAGAAGGATGTTAGTGCTGCAGGAGAAAATAATAGGCGTTGATAAACAAAGTAAAGGGTTTGAGAAGTATTAGCAGCTCTTGATGTCTTATGAATCTTAAGCCATAATTTATCCCAGATGGAGGTTGGCCAGCATTGTGCTAAATCCCTTTCCCACCCCAATTCAGTCCTTGACTTATGTCTGTCAGAAGGTAGTAATAAGTGCTTATAAATAGAAGATGCAGAGGGAGAGGTTTTTAATATGGGAAAAAGTGTAGAACATGCCATAGGAGGTTTGTGGGCGGTTGATAGTGAGAGGAGATATTGATTAAGAGAGGGAAGTAAAAGATTATATTGCGATTTAAAATAATTAGGCAATGAAAATTTGGTTTGAAGATCAGTAAAGGATAGCGGAAAGTTTTTAGATAGGAGTTGTGAGATCCAAAACAATCCCTTGGATCTCCAAGATTTCCAGTAGATGGTGCAATTTTTGATATGTAGTAATTTATTGTGCCAAATGGGCTGTTGAACGAGAGAAGTAGTAGAAGGATAAGAAGATGGTAGAAGAGGAGTTAGAAGTTTACGAGTGTGAGAAATAACGGGAAGACGAAAAGAGGATATGTTATCAGTGAAGGCAAGGGTTTCTTGAAAGTCAAAAGGGAAGACAAGAGATTTCTCTATAGATATCCATATTGGGGGGTGCGTAGAGGGTTCAGAGGAAAGCCAATGGGAAAATTGTTTTAAAGAGAAAGCATAATGGTAAGATTTAAAATCAGGGAATTTAAGGCCACCACTAGATTTGTCCTTTTTTAAGGAGGACAAGGCTATTCGAGGGGGCTTGCCTTTCCAGAGAAATTTTGTTAAAAGCGAATCAATAGTCTTAAAATAATATCCGGGAATGTGCACAGGGATCATGGAGAGAATATAAAGAATCAGAGGAGTAAGCATCATCTTAATTGAATCTAGTCGTCCCCACCAAGAGAGGAAAAGAGGGTGCCAACGTGTAATAGTATCATTTAATGTTTTTATAATATAATCAAAGTTTAGTTTTAAAGTCTCTGGGATAGTCGAAGAGAACCATAAGCCCAGGTATTTTAATTTAGAAGGTTGCCAGGAAAAACCAGTATGGATAAAATAGTGCTTAAGGCACAACACATTGAGAGGTACGACCTCACATTTATCCGGATTAAGGCGGTAACTTGATATTTGAGAAAAAATATCAACCTGATGGAGAAAAGAGGGGAGAGAAGTTGCAGGATTAGAACAATATAGAAGAATGTCATCTGCGTAAACAGACATTTTAACTTGATATGAATCAAGTTGAAAACCAGAGATCTGAGTATCCTGTCTGATCTTAGTTAAAAAGGGCTCTAATGCTACTACGAATAATAAAGGTGATAAACGACACCCTTGTCGCACTCCCTAAAGAGAGGAAAATAATCCGAGAGTTTACCATTAACGAAGATAGAAGCTCTGGGACCCGAGTATAATAAGGAAATTAAGGAGATCAATTTGGAAGGAAAACCCATCCATTTTAAAGCATAAAACATAAAATCCCATCCAATCCTGTCAAATGCTTTTTCAGCATCTAAAGCTATGGCGGCAATAGGATAGTACAGGGAAGAAGCCTTGCTGAGAATGTTGAAAAAGACTCTAGAGTTGTCAGAGGATAATCGACCCTTTACAAAGCCAGATTGTTCAGGGCCAATAAGTTCAGGTAGGATAGGGTCAATGCGAAGAGCCAGAGTTTTTGCAAAAATCTTATAGTCTGTGTTGACTAAAGAGATGGGGCAATAATTTTTGCAGAGGGAAGGGTCTTTATTATCTTTTGGGATTAAACATATCATGGCTTCTTGAAAAGTGCCGTGAGCTGAACCATTTGTAAAAAAAAAATTAAATAAAAGTAAGAGGTTTGGAAGGAGAAGTTTAGCAAAGTGATCAAAGAACTCAACAGTAAATACATCGGGTCCAGGGGCTTTCCCTCGCCGTAATACCAATACTGCATGGATAATTTCTGCTAAAGTAATATCAGATTCCAGTGAATTAAAATCGATATGTTGAGAAGGGGGGGAATTAATGGATTGAAAATAAGAGGATAGATCTGATTGAATTGGTTGCGTCTCTGGGGTGTATACATTTTTATAAAAGGAAACAAACTCATTTGAGATATCATTGTCTTTAAATAATGAAGTTCCAGCCGAGTTCTGCAAAGATTCTATTCTAGTTCTTTCTCGTCTTATTTTTAAGCAGATAGCCAGTAATTTCCCCATTTTATTTTGGCCTCCGTAGTATCGAGAGCTGCTTTTTAAATTAAAAGATAGGAGGAAGCGGCTTCCGTGGATAATCTGTTAAAAGTGAGCTTCGCATCAATAAGATTTTTTAAAGAAGACTCATTATTAGAATGGTGATAAGTATATTCTAGTTGTTTAATCTTAGTGAGTAATTGAGTGGTTTGTGCTTCAAAAGATTTTTTATTTTGTAAAACAAAATTCATTATGAAACCTTAAACGGCTGCCTTAAAAGAATCCCAGACCATTACAGGGGAAGAATCCGGAGTTGAGTTAAAAGCGAAAAATTCAGAAGCAAAAGATCTGAGTTGGCTAGAGAAATTAGGGTCAGCAAGTAATTAATTATTAAAATGCCACCTTCCAGCATGTGGAGTAAATGGTATCAGATCAAAGTCAACATAAACTGGGGCATGATCTGATATTAAGATAGATCCTATCTCGGATTGAAGGACATGTTGAGTTAAGGATTTACTTAAAAGAGGTAATCAATTCAGGATTGTGATTGGTGTGGGGGTGAGTAGTAACTGTATTCTCGGAGATCTGGGTGACTGAGCCTCCAGATATCAACTAAAGATTTGCGACGTATAGTGGAAGTAAATTGTGAGTGCATTTTAGTGTTAATAAATTTAACTGGTGAGTGTCTATCCAATATGGGGTCATGTATTTAATTGCAATCGCCACCAAAAACAATGTATTCATCATCAAGCAAACAAGCAAAAGTAGTTTATCAGAGCTCTGAGTCCAAAAAACTTTGTCGCCGGAAACTGGACCATATACATTAAAAATAACTAATGGTATTTTATCAACAAGAAGTTTAACAATAACCCAACGACCATCAGAATCGGATTCTTGATGGACAACTGAAACATGAAATTTCTTATGACAAAGAATCAAAACGCCATTTTTCTTACCTAAGGCCGGAGAAGAAAAATATTGCCTACCCAACATTTCTTTAACTTAGAAGCTTCGGTTTCAGATAAATGTGATTCCTGAAGTAATGCAATGTCAGTTTTTAATTTAGCTAAATGGGTTAGCACCCGTTGTCTCTTAATGGGATTACCTAATCCCTTAATGTTCCATGTAGTAACTCTGAATGTAAGCAAAAGGTTTTAACATGAACAATCAATAAGTGAACAGTGATACAACCAAATTCAAAATTGAGAACAGGTGAAAAGATAAAGTATAAAGATAAAAGTATTGTTTGATTAGGAAATCAGGGAAAGAGGGAGCAACAGAATAGATATTAGGAAGAATAGTAAGAAATAGAGTTATGAAAGAAAGAGATAGGGGGAAAGGAAGAACATAATAGAGAACAAGAAGACAGTACAAGTCAAACAAATGATGACTGAAAAACATACCTACAATACACAAGACGAATGGGGTGGGCAGCGCCAAGCAACGACGAAGACAACATCTGAGTCCCAGTGGACGGTAGGGCAGCTTGGAATAAGAAATACATCAACACAATTGAGGAGACCAAAGAAGAACGGGGGGTAAGAAAAACACCTGTAGATAGGAAGAAGAAATGACACCATAAGAGAACAAAGAAAAATCTACAGAGTAACTAGAACAAACATCAGACAGAATTATACATAAAATATACACAACATTAGCATATAAAAGGTAACGAGGTATTAATTAAGAAGGTTTGGTAGTGTCCATGACATCTGCTCCGATTTGTAGAAGAAATTCTTTCAGAACTGCTGGGTCATCGTAGGTGGTAGTCTTTTCTTTATAAGTGGCCTTAAAAAGACAAGGATGAATGAGACCATATCTAGCATTTATGGATCTTAATTGAGGACGAAGATCAAGAAATGTTTTCCGACGATCTGCAGTGACCTTCGCTACATCTTTTGAAAAGAACAAGCGGTGACCCTCCCAGGAGACCTGTCTTTTGGCTTTAACAGACGACAAGATCTGTAATAAATCTGTATACTGTAAGAAATACAGGATGACACCACGAGGTTTTGATGAGATCTTGGGGCCAAGCCTGTGAGCTCGTTGTATATTGATGGAGACAGAAGGTGACAAAACCAGAAGTCTTGGTAGGAAAGATTGGAAGTAAGCCGTCAGATTTGAACCCTCCAAATTTTCAGGAAGTCCATAAATACGTAGGTTGTTCCTGCGATTCCGGTTTTCCAAATCCTCAGTGTGTTTCTTGAGGAGAGAAATTTCTGTTTCTAGTTGAGGCAGACGAGAACAAGTAGTTTGTAAGGATTCCGTGGATTGTTCGATGACAGAAATGCGTTGGTCTAGGGAAGACCATTTACTGTCCAGAAATTGCATAGTTTTTGTGGTTTCTTCCATAAAAGGTTTTAAAGCACGAATTTCCTCCAAGATCAAATCCATGGACACAGAAGAAGTATGACCTGGGGATGGAGGGTCCTTTTTTGATCGTTTAGTAGAGCTCACCAGTGTTTTTGTTGAAGGATGCATTTTTGAAATAGCGCCTGGTAGAGGTTCAGGTTTATAAGGAGTATTATCTTCCATGTCGTTGTGTAAGGAATCAGAGTCTGAGAGAGTAACACGCTTAGAGGTAGCAGAGAGCCTAAGATTCTTTAATCTTCCCATAAAGGGAAAAAAGGCTTAAATATGAAATTATTATGTGGCAAAATATACTCAGACTGAGGTGAAGAGCGATTAAGTCTTAATTTTTTTAAGTTCAAGCAGGCAGAGTAATAACAAAAACAAGTTGAAGCAATAGTGTCACAAACTGCCTTTGGTATTCGAAGAAACTTGATGTCAGAGTACTGAAGAAAAGAGGGAATTATCCACGCTGAGGTAAACCAAACATTCCACAATAAGAAAGGGAGAAGAGCTTATTGTGCATAATATGGTCACTGTAGAAGTTCCTCTTTAAGAGAAAGTTGAGGAGAAAAACATTTGGTGTGGTATTTAAATAAAACCAAGTGTTTGGGTTGGAGTTAATGCGTTCTTTTATCCTGTCAGATGAAGAAAACCCCGTCCGGCATTCAAAATGGTGGATGCAACCGTTTTATTGATAGGAAATCCACCGGGGCCATTTGGCCGAAAAAGCTACACAGGGGGAGAGGCTGCAGTGCACCGGCGACTCACCATTTCCAGAGGAAGAGAATCCCCTCGTTCTCGTTCCTTGGCAAGCGCCAGAGTGGTCTCCGGAGTTGTTTGAGCTTCCCGGTCTGCCGGAGCTCAGCGCGCCTCTGCCATCTTGCGACAGCGCTGAAACCACGCCCCAAGGTCAGACTTTTACTCTGTTTCTATTTGTAGATATCAGTGTATTGTACCATTTCTGTTGCGGATATCAACGCACGGGCAGTGTGTACGGCTTCCGCCGGGGCTGTGTTGGCAAGTGATTTGCAGTTTGGTTGAAAGCAGGCAGGTGTTCGGTTAGTAATTACCGTAACAAGCTCTTTATGATTCATAACATACCCTTTATAGCGCTTTCTCACGCAAGGCACAGGTGCTACTAGCACTGCCCAAATCTTTGGGCCCGATTCACAGAACTAACTTAAGACAAAATCCTAAACTTACTACCATTTTGGTATTTACAGAAGGCACTTACTCATTTTGGTATTCACAGAAGGCACTTACTCATTTTGGTATTCACAGAATGCACTTACTTACTCATTTTGAGTAACTTACTCATCTCATTTTGGTATTCACAGAAGGCACTTACTCATTGATGAGCCCCATTGCCGCCGCCACCTCCCACGCTCCCCAAAAGCGCCCTGCTGGAGCTCAAGGAAAACGACCCCTTCACCAGTTGCCTGCCAGCCCTGCAGGCTGTGGTGGGGATGCCGCTGGCCGCGGCAGGCACTAGGGGCCGCATAAACTTCTTTGCCCCGGGCATGCAGCTGGCCGCAACTGTGCCCTTCTGCAGGCTGCAGTCAGCAGGACCCATCGCCTGCTGGACCCCGGAGCAGCTGGTGGGGAACATCTCCCTGGAGTTGCAGCAGCTGTCCCGGTGAGTTGCGCGCCTCCACTTTTTTTTTTTTACAGTTAGAGGTCTTCACAGTAAGGAATTATTCCACAAAACAATGACTTGTTTTACTCTTGCTTATCGTCTGCTTTTTCGCCCTTCGCCGATCCGCTTTCATCAGTTGTTGTGCCTGTTTCTGTGCCTTCTTAGCTATCTGCGCCCCTTTCCTACATTCAGGTTTTCTGTCACACTCCCCACAGCTCCCAGCACATTTCACCGCCCCCTTCCTTCTTGTGCTCAGTATTTTCAACTCTATTAGCGTATCGCTCTTATTTTATCGTCAGCGCAATTTTGAGTTGACCATTCTCTCTCAGACATTCCATCGTATTTTTAAACAGCCCTAAACTACATCTGCCTCCCGCCCCCTTTCAATTTGCACTAAGGCACTGACAATTGTGAAAATTGAAAAAAAAAGCTGTTACTTTTAATTAAGTTTAATTGCAACCTGGCTTAAAATACTGTAAAAATGTAACAAGCAAGAGAGACACACTGCCTTTTAATTCACCATAAAGCGCGTGCGAATAGAAAAGCAGCACCTCTTTCTCTCATTTGTTAAACTGCTACAGTATTTTCATTCAACCTCATGTTTGTAGTTTATTAAAAAGTATGCTCTTAATTATTCAAACTTTGACATTTATTGGTGCATTTATGCAAATTCAATGGCTGTGTCTCGTTTCCAATTGTTTTAAGGGGCATCTGAAAAGCTGTGTGTCTTTTCCTTCGAATTTATGCTTTGAAATTGAAAATGCTGTATAATGGTGAAATAATATGCAACGTTTGCAATTAGAAATATAGATAAGAAAGAAAACACCCTGCCTTTAGATGCCCTAAACACACATTTTCCCCCCAAAATACTTGACTATTTACTCTAAAGAGACTAAAGTATACAGAAAACAGACCAATTCTCTGAAGGTATACAAACCCAAACAAGAGCCACATGCAGCTGACGAGAGCGATAGCAATCTTTATAGCTATGGGTCTGGTTTCACAACACACCCAGAAACTATTTAGCCCTACTCCACCCCCTCCCCCTCCTCCTCCCCCTCCTTGTCGCACCCTTCTCACTTTCAATACAATAAGATCTCAGCCTTTCCGAACAGTTTGCATGCTAGCAGCATGTCTCTCTTCCCCGAGAAACAGACTGCCTGTTTGCAGAGCTCTGAACCATGCTGCCCGTGTCTGTACCGGGGTATCTCTGTGCAGAGCTCTGCATCGGACTGCCTCTTACTTTACTCTGCCTGGTTCCTGTTGCTGAACAGGACTGTCTGTGTAGAGAGCTCTGTACCGGGCTGCCTGTCTACAGACCGAGCTGACCCCAAGTCTACATCTTGTGAGGGCCGTGTGTATCTGAGTTGTGGACACCACAGTGCATCAAAGCCTCCCGGGATTGCCCCGCAGATAGAGCCAGTATTTTTTGCGAACAAAGAGAAAGATGAAAAGTTTTCTTTTCCGCCCAGAATGCGCAGCTGCACAGCTTCATCTTTCATTCTGTGTACAGGACTGCCTGCAGCGCAGCCTGGTCACTGGCCACAGTGGCTTCGGTCTTGATCGTTTCGAGCAGGCCTATATTGTGCCGTGTTTGTTTCAACTTTGTATGCTCAGATTTGTTACATTACAAAAGATTTGAAACAGAATCATGTGCAGCAACATTTTCATAACTTTTGGCACACCACCCAGAAAAGTCATGTTTTGTAAAAATTAAGGGGGCCATTACGATGACGGACGGAAAAGCCGTCCGTTCGCCATGGTGTCAGAAAAAATCCCCCCACATGGGCAGCGGCATTTCCGTCGGTCAAAGTACGATGCAATGTACGCAAAATCAGACCGCGGCGGATGGATGCCACAAAACACCGTCCACTACGGTCGGAAAAGCTGCAAATCCAACCGCAACGGATGGGGAAAGCTGTACAACGGCCCGAAAAGACTGCCCCTGCTGCGGCATGACCGCACGGCCAATTACGATGAGAACGCCGAGCTGGCGGACCAAGCACTGCCTCTGACCGCCTCGCATGCACACAGGCCAAATGAATGGCGTGCGGAACCAACCCCACCATAACGCAGAAGTATGCCTGTACTCCCAGCCGCCCCAATCACAACACACATGCCACAATGATACCTCAACTTGCTTCTGGTAAGGAAAGCCATGCGCATCATGGAAGAGACATCTGGAGGTCAAAATCCATGTGGACACACCGACATACCACAGTACAAAAACAACCACTACCAGGACCAGCAGCCTTTGCACACCACAAGTCGAGACAGAGAGAAAGGACACCATTGACTCACACTGTACAACATCACACCCACCTATCTCCACACAACACCACCCACACCCACACACCGCACACACTACACATCTCCCCGCCATGGCCTTGCACCCTGCTCCCCTCATTCCTCTGTACCATGCCCCCCCGAAAATGCCCAACAACCCCGAATCAGAGTTGAACGTGATGCCAGACGAGACAATCAGGGCTGAACCACATTTGTTGGGGCACCTGCTCCAACACAGCCCACTTGCGTGCAAGAATCAGATGTGGGCAAGGATCCACAGCAAAGTCAAAGTGGTAGGGACCACCCTATGCACTGTGCATGATATCAGGAGGCGGTGGGGCGACCCCAGGGGCAGGGCAAGCATCCGGCCCACAGGAACCACGCGGCTGCCCAGAGTACTGGTGGCGTCCCTCCCATTCCACCACCAACCCTCACTGAATGGGAGGAGAAGGTGCCTGGCATAATGCATCCAGAGAGTCTCACAGGAATCGGGGGGGACTGGAGGCTGGTAAGTACCAACAAAATGATCACATCACACTACAATGCACCGTTGTGCATAACAAGTGAGCTCCAATCGCCCGCCCACTTCAAACTCATGTGGAATGCACGCTTACAATATGAATGGATCACAAGCACAGCATCTCCTTAATCAGCTCAGCCCCACAGGAAGGTGGCAGCTCATGCACCCTGGCCTCCCTCCCGAACAGCATGGCTCACCCTCCCCACCCCACAGCCATGTGGCAGCTAACTCCATCGACTGTGCTTACCAACAGGTAGCTAGCCATCTCACTGGGGAGGGGGATGTCGAGCCCTTACTGCAACACCACAACTCCCACATGGCCCTCTGTCTCCCCTCACAAACAACATGGAGCCAAATGTCCCCCACAAGGATGTTGCTGCTCATGAGGCTCCAAAGGAGTGATTTCCCTAGACAAAATGAATCCACAAAGGACTTCACTTCCCCACAATGCTCACCTGGCATGATGTCATGCCGCAACTACTCCACCAGTGAGAAGTGAGGAGTGTGACCATGCGCACATTGATGTGCCTGCTGGCTATGCATTCCAGCAGGACGAAGGGACCGCCTGTGGCAGGGCACAAAACAGAGCACGAAAGTAACCCGTACCGAGGCGAACTCTGAAAAAGGGACGGTGCCAGCACCAGTGAGAACCGGCCCCCTGAAAGACCTGTATGTACATCAACACCATGTGCGACTGATGACACACTGACATGAATGTCTAGTAAAGCCACGGCAAAAGTCATGTCACCTCCATTCAAATGCGGCAAACATGAACAGCTAAGTTGTGCTGTGTGCAGAACATGCTGACAAAAGTGACCTAACCACAAAAGGTGACTCGATAGCAACAGCAGGCGACCGTGCCATGGACGAGCCCAGCCAGCCCCCTGCCCGGAAGGTGAAGCCTCAGATGCAGAGTCCCTAGTCTTTTCAGGTGAGGAGAACCTACATGGCCCCTCCTGTGTGCACAGGCCGGGCATTACGCATATGGGAACAGTTGCACAACGTGTCCATTTTTTGCCAATGTACTGCTGACTCCCCCAGAAGTGATTGTGGATAGTCAATCGAGGCCTCACATTCCCACAGCGAAAGCATACTTCAATGAGTGTGCAGGCACAATGAGCCTCTGTGTAGACAAGTAGCCGCTCCCACACCTGCCCAATGACCTTCGGATACCAGGTGTCTTGACCGTCTCGCGCGATTCAGTCAGTGCTGAACACGGCTCGCCCACTATATTCACGGTGAACTGACACACAGAGCATTGATAGCGTCTGATACTGAAGGCCGTTGCATACTTTTCATCAGACTTGTGGGCTCTGGCCTTGTCCGTCCCGTCCATGCAT
Source organism: Calotriton arnoldi (assembly GCA_963921515.1). NCBI lineage: Eukaryota > Metazoa > Chordata > Amphibia > Caudata > Salamandridae > Calotriton > Calotriton arnoldi. The sequence continues at coordinate 138,052 of CAWUFW010003087.1, forward strand.
TTCCGGAAGTACCACCGGGTATCAGTCCTCCAATTTGCAGACTGCATTTCGCGCTAACTGACCATTACTTTGGCTGTACAGATGAGTGCTGGGTCTGAGATTGCTCTCACGCCATGTCTGACCGTCCAGTGGGCCAGGCCGAGCCCGGTCTGTTGCAACTGTACCATTCTCGCATGCAGCTTCTCTTTGGATGTGTCCCACTGGCTGTGCTGGGCATCAATTATAGGCTGACGTTCCGTGATGCCTACTTCACCTGTGTCCAACCCGTCCCTTCCTACAGAAGATGTCTGTTTCAGTGGGCCATGGATGTCTGCCTATCAAACACATCCCTTGCTGACCTGGATCATGAGCTGTGGGTGACTCCTTTGTTGGTCCACGTGCAAGACTGCTTTGGTGAGACACGTTTATGGGATGCCTTACAATGTGTCAGGCAGGCTGACAGCTGCGCCTGTGCGTTAGCGCAATGGCTTCTGTGCCATGCCTACATCGAACCGCTCCCAGGTTGCGATGGGATGCTACTTGCAACCTCGTGGTGCGAGGAGCACATCTGTTCCTTCATACTGCTGGATTGGATGGCGGTCCTCTTCGCTGAAGATGAACTAGATCGTCTCTTGGAAATGATTGCCTTCGAAGCTGCCTATGCCTTCTTGGATTCGTAACTACTTCACAGCAGCAGGAACTGTTGGTGACTAATTCAATCATCGTTTCCCTTCCATCACGCCTCCTGACCAGAATTGGCACCCAGCTCTCTGACTTTGGCCCTGTCTGCATTGGCTCGGACTGTGCTGTGCCCTGCGGTCAATAGCGCTTGGTACCACAGACCAGGGCGAGTGGAGGCTGTCATCTGACCGTCGTGGACATTGTTGTCTGGCATGAGACCGGCTTACATTATGCAGCTGTAGCGCACGAAGAGGACATGGCGTTGTTGTCTTGCAAGTACCCAGGGCTCGAGTCGGGGGTACACGCAGGTACACGGTGGCCCCCCGCGTTGCACGTGTTTGACGCCGTCCCCCCTACCAGGACGTTGGTCCCCACAGGGATATGCTGAACTTGTCCCGGTGTACCGTCCAGATCCTGGGGGACATTCAGCTGCACCTGCACGTTGTCTGCTGTCCATTCCCAGCAGCAAAAGTGCATGCAGCGAGTGTGCCTTTTTTCTCCTCCAGCCGGGTCTCAGTAAAAGGGCCATCCGGCCTCCTTTTGTTGGTACATGCTGACTGGGGTCCGCCTTGAACCTTACATTTGAATGTAGATGCAACAGAGGGGTACATATGCACACAGCTTGCCATCTCTACGCAGGTACTTAAGTGAGGCATGCTTTCGCCTTTGTTCTGTCCCTGTATGTCAATGCAGACACTGTAAGACTGTCTGTCCCAGTATTTGCACAAATTATGTCAGTCGCACTATTTTACTGCTTTCATAGCGCTACGTCGTGAGCTCATTGGCATTTTGTCTTACTTGGTCAGTCCCCCCACTTTCTGTTTTAGGACTTGTGCCCCGCAAGTACCGTAGTACATGTCTGTCACATGAGAGGTGTCCGCAGAGCTTGTTCACTGCGGGGTCCAGGAGTACTGTCTGAGCATTCTGGCTGTGCTCTTAGAACCCTGTCCCTTATCATTCTGTTCTGTTCATGCCATAGCACCCGAAATCAACAAGGTCTCACAGCTGCTAGAGGACACGGATCCCGTTTGATTGACATGGGAATGCGGGCCAGATGCCCCACACTTGGAGGGTCATCCATCCTGCAATGAGTGCGACACAACTAATGTTGTGTAATCTCATCATGTATAGTCTGGGTAATGGGTTCTGCTGACAAAGACCATAGACCAGGGACATCCCATATGACTCCTTCCTGGGGTGGGGGGATATGCTCGTGGTTCGACATCCAGAGGGAATATTGATGCCACATCTTGCTTCATGTTAAATGGATATGTCACTGTGGTTACTGGTTCATTACTCATGCATTTTCAACCTGTTGTGGAACGTATTTCGCATGCTTTGACACTGTAGTAAAAACTTCACATTTGGAAACGTTTCTTGTCTTCAAATTGTCTGCTTGTGTACATACGCTTGGATGCCTCAGAGTGAGTAGGGGAGCAAGTGAGGCTGTATGGCAATGGTGTCCTGTGCGTAGTGGTGCTTCTCGGTGCTCAGTCCCTGCATGCATGTGTTTTCAACTCCGGCGCATAGTCCGGTATGTGTAGGCAATCTCAGGGAAATTTGTCTGAGTCTGTGAGACGACAGCAGGGCACACAGACACATTCATGGTCGGTCATTGTTGCATCACACTCAACGGAAGTAGTTGACGATGAGCTGTAGACGCCGGTCAAGGCCTTCATCCTCACCACTGTCATCGTCACTGGGCATGTGTGGGTTGGGTGCGGGGGGATGGTGCTGTTCTGCCAGATGTAGCTGTCATGTGCTGACCCCAGTTACTCTGCACACACGTGCGAGATGATCTGCTACACCTGTCAAGCCACTGGCACGTTGATGGAGTGGTAGTGTTTGCGGTTCCTAGAGACGGGTTCAGTTGCCTGTGGTGGTACGGGCCAATGTGTGTGCCATCAATGGCTGCCATCAACATTTGGGATGCCTCCAAGGCAGGGCCGGCTACAGGAATCTCTATTTGTGTGGTTCAACGATGCATTCGGGTGGGCCACTGCGTGCCCGCGTTGTCACTTATGTCTCTCGCCAGGCCTGCTTCAGGGCCCCACTTTGTCTCGCCTCAGTTTCACAAGGGCCAGGGAGACGCATTCTTTCCTTCCAGTATTTCTTGATAGATGTTGTAACTCTCAAGATGTGTGTTTTTTCCTGGTAAGGACCTCCTGATGGGAGGCAGAGGTTTCCTGAGGTGGGAGTTTCAGGAAGTGATACTTCTCATGCTCTCACTCATGCCCTCCTCCTCGGATGACCTCTCTGCCACCCTCGTCCAGTGCCCCTCATCTCTCCATGTCCACTCGCTCATGTGCATTTCATGTGTTGTATGGCGCTACTGATATGTGTGTAGGGTGTGACAGTGCTTTACATCACGCACACATTGTACAGAGACAATCAGTCATGCAAGTATGTGAGTACATCAGTCAACGGGGAATGTCACGTGAGCCAATGGGAATTGCAGGGTGTGCTAATCGCATGTCATCCATACTGGTGGGCAGGATTTTTGAGGGCGTTTGGTCGGGAGATGCACTGACTCAGGACGTGTGTGGGGACATTTACAGGAAGTGGCAGTTAGGCAGACTGCATGCCACACCAGTATGTGTGTTGGGTGTGCCAGGGATTACACGTATGTCTGATTTGCAGACAATGGTCACCTCTGATTGTCTGCCAACGCCACTGACCCTTCACAATTCGAGCCCTGGCCAAGAGACGCCAGTCAGATGTCAAGGGATATTCAAGCGGGGTTCACAGGTTCGATGTTTCATTACACAACATTGGTACAGTGCGGGGGACCTTTGTCCTTTTTGACTCCTTTCCTCATTTAAGCTCATCTGGCCACGAGGCATGGCTATGTATGTGATTTCAGTCTCCTTTCCTTGGGCATTCCATGTGTGTGAAGACTTGGCTCATGGGTCACACTCTCTCATCCCTTCACAGTGTAGTGTGCAGCTGTTCACTGTTCTAGTTGTTCTGCTGTACCAATCACTCCCAGAGGGCTGGCTTACCCCCAACCCCACAGCCACCCAGCACGGGCGTCACTGGACATGTGACCCTGCCAACAAACGGGTCCGGACGCACGTGCCCTGGGCGAGTTTGCCTATACATGTACAGTGTCTGTGTGGTTACTTGGAATGCATGGGGGCTTCGTGCCACACAACATTACACATGGGGTGCACCAATCACTTTCGGCCAATAAGTTGTGATGTGCGATGTTATAGTCAGGGCGCCGATGCACATGCGGTATGTGTTCGCATGCGCACTATCTGGCATTCGCAGCGATGACATGCATTGGCCACACTTGAGAGTTGCAGGGTTGCGGTCGCAGCTTCCGTGCCGCCAGGGTGTGGCACACACAATGCGGATGAGCCATCAGCGCGCTCTGCAATTGCGGGGCTCGTCATTGGCGCCAATTGCCTTCGGGGGCAACGAGTGTCACTCATGGGGATTGGGTGTGCCTCGCACTTTGTATTTGGCAAGTTGCCACATTCATCGCAGTGCCGCCACGCTTGCTGGGAGTTGTAGTTGTTCAGGGGTTGCATGCGTGGAGATGTCGGGTACGTACCTCGGCTGTTTAGCGTGGCGGCATCTTGTCTGCCGGAGATGCAGCAGGTGGTACAGCGGGAAGGCCTGTGGCGCAGGATCCATGGCGGTCCGGGGGTTTAGATGGGTACATTATCGGCTCCTCCTCTCCGATGTTGTATTTCCACCATCCGCAACGTGGTGGTTTTTGCGCGGCGGTGGGAAGGGCTTTCTGCAACATCGTGATTTGCTTGGCGGACGGAACGTGTTTCCGCATGCTGATCCTGCCCTGTTGCCTCCGTCCGCCACGCTTGCGTACGCAAAAAACGTGCGGAGCCTGACAGACGCCGGCGGACAGAAAATGGCCTCTGTGGGCCCATTGTGATTTGTTGGTCGCAATGACCGCACCTGGGGCGGGAAACATGATGGTTTTCCGCCACTAGCACGGATGGCCTTCCGTCCGGTATCGTAATGGGCACCTAAGTCTGTGCCATCCTGTTATATTGGACTTGGTAGAAAGCCTGTTTGTTGGCTATAAACCTAAAACAAAGGCCCCACTATTTGGTTTAATTGTTTTACTATTGTGTGCATAGAAAAATCACTCAAGGGCTATGGCATTTGAAACTAACTTGATACAAATGTCGGCTGCTAGCATAAACTTGAAATGAAGGGCCGTAAGTGGTGATGTGTTTAACTAGGCCGCTTCCACTCTAACAGAGCCACAGCAACTGTTTTGTAAATATTATCATAAACATTGTATAGTGCGATAATGTGCCTATTTGTGTCGAAGCCTCCATGTTAAACAGCAGTAGATATTACAGCTCCCAGCATAATGTGCTGCATGGCTAAATACTTATAAGGTCCCAAAGGCGAGACCGATTGCATTGCAAATGCTTGTTTTCAAGTAGGGCTATTTCACTTGTTATAAGTACTTGTATTTTTATTGCCCAAGCAGGTCAAGTCATTCATACCTTTGACCTCTAAATACACATTTTAATTTCAATTTTTTTAATTTGAACTCTTTCAAAATTGTTATGTCATAAATTTTGTTTCAATTTGAACGCGTATATTATCCTTGGAATTGGTATGATACATACTTGCATTGTCCTGAATGAAATGAGTTCAGAGATCATGTCGTAATTCCTTTGAAATGTAAGTACACATTCCTATGTGTTACAGTGTCTTTAATCCATTACTGCAGGATATGTTTTTATAAGTGCATATCATTTTAAACGTCATGATAAGTACTTCCATTTTCCTTGGGCAACATTAAGAAGGTGGCATGCATTTTGACTGTTGACACTAAATGCACCATTTGCAAGTGCATTAATGTATTCGTTACAATACCTAGGTGATATCAAAGCTTAAAAAAAGAAAAGCAGACATCTCGGTAGAGGACACTGATTTATGATGCGACTGTATATGAGCTTGTCAGATATTAGAGATGGATGTAATGGATTTTGAAGAAAAAGTAAGGTCAATTAAAAGACCGTTCAAACACTTCTTTGTGACTAGATTTGTGGGTCATGGTGTTAAAAGGGTACAAGTGCAAGTACTGTACTTGCAAACATCAGTGTGTCACACCCTCATGCTCTCTGTAGGACTGGGTGAAGAATTCCCCTCCGCCGGTAGAGTTCCCAGAGTTTTGCCCAATCCGTGCTCGGTGCTGAGTTCTGCAAAACTCCACGAAGTGACGCAGAGTGAAGTTTTTTCTCTTGTGCAACTCACCAATGTTAAGTTGGTGAGCGAGAAAAATCGCACGTTATACCTCCTCCCGGTGAGATTTCTAAACGCAGCCAGTCACAACTGCTCACACTGAGAAATCTGCTGCTTGTGTTAAGGACCATTACAAACTAATGGGGTAACCCAAAATACGTCAAAGGACCCGGGTACAGTTCGGTAAGAACAATATTTGGTTCTGACGTACCTCCTTTGTAGACCAAAGAGGCAAAAGACTCTTCAAATTAATTTACTGAGTCACAGAGAAAGTTTTCTTATGATTACTTTAAACAAGAGAGTAAAATACTCTTCAAACATACACCAGAGTGAACATTCAGTACTCACTTCTTCTGGAACCGCTAAGTAAACAACACTGTTCCTCCCCAGTGCGGTGTCCACCCACTCTCCCAATCTGATCCACTCTTATGCTAAGGACTACCCACTTGTCTGGAGTTTTGGACTGACCTGGCCTGCCTTTTTAGGCACCCGCTATGGTTGTCTCTTCCGTTTCCATTGTCCTGATGAAGACCCTCATCGCTTAAGTCGGGTCAAAACGTCGACACCCCTCATTCTATGGCCTGGAATAAACTATACTTGTCCTTCCCGCAACTGGATGATGCATTCTAAAAACACTAACATCATTCTGTAAAATGGACATGGGAGAATATAACAAAATTGTGTTGTAACAGGCCCAAGAACAATGGTTTACTTTTTCTTAGCATCATTGCAACCAGTGCTGTCTGTGTAAAATTAAGATACCATGATCTCCAAATGTTTCTTTTCCAATTTCCCCTTTTTCCATTCACCTCACACATGAGCACTTTTCTTACACCTCTAATTTTTTACAACCTTTTTCTGTTCTATTGATTATTCAATGTTTATAACTAATATATAAAGAAGATTTTGACTCTTGAATTTAGTTGTTTTGTCTTTCTCTCTGGGGTATGTTTGAATAGTATTTTACTCTCTTGTTTAAAGTAATCACGAGAAAAATTTCTCGGTGACTCAGTAAATTAATTTGAAGAGTCTTTTTGCCTATTTGGTCTCCAAAGGACCAACTGCTTGTGTTAAGGAAGCTGCCGCTTGAGCAGAACATCTACTCGAGCGGCTGGAAAAAGCTGCACCCTAGAGTGCGATTTGTGGTTCCGTTTGTGGTGATTTTACAGCCCAGGAAAATCTCCCAGCGCTAAAAATCACTGTGAACAGCAAGACTTACCACACTTCGCTGCTCGTGGTACTCCGCGATCTGCGGCTGAGTATTTTCTGCTCTTTGCAGAGTTCCACGGAGCAGAACTCCATGAACTCTACCCAGGCCTAGCTCTCTGCGGAGACAACTTTTGGATTTCTTCAGGCATGTTGTTGACAGTTTACACGGGATTGATACAGGTTACAACTCTGGGGAGGGGTTATACTCCAATGTCAGCTGGGAATGTACCTGTCACACCCTCATCAATTTGTAAAAGGGTTTCAACATCTCTTGTGAGTCCAATTCCTGAAATGGGCTCTGTACATCTTACAATTGCAAACTCCTTGATTTTGTGATTCGCAGTTTTACAACCCCAGAACAGTGTCTTACATTAGACTGATTGTGTCCTAAATGGTAACAATTGGCAAATACCTTGCCAGTCTTCTTTATCTTTATCTTTAAGCTTATATAGCGCACAGCTACCCCCAACGGGGGTGTCCCGGCGCTTGCTGACACGAAAGAGGTGAGTTGTAGTTGTCAGTCCCTAGTTTGTTACGGGAGGCTGAAGAGCCAGGTCTTCAACACCTTCCGGAAAATGCGTTCCGATTTGGCTTTTCTGATATAGTCGGGCATGGAGTTCCATAAGATTGCAGTTTTGACAGCAAAGGACCGTCCTCCAATTCTAGATTTAGAGAAACGAGGGATAAAAAGGCACTCATGATTATTAGATCTCAGGGTCCTAGTTTGATGGTATTTGCGAACTCTCTTCTTTAAGTATTGTGGGCCAGTATCATTGAGAGCTCTGTATGCAAGAGTTAGTGCCTTAAATTCAGTTCTTCTCTTAACAGGCAGCCAATGGAGACTGCGCAAGTGGGGGGATATATGATGTCTTAGTGGGATATTTCTAATGAGCCTAGCTGCCGCGTTCTGCACTATTTGCAGTTTTCTAAGTAGGTATGCTGGCATCCCCAAGTACAGGCTGTTTGCATAATCAAGTTGTGATGTGATTACTGCATGGACTATTGTTTTCCTGCAGTCCATCGGTAGAAAGTAGAGGAATCTACGGAGGGCCTTCATTTTCCAGAAGCAGGACGAGGAAACATGGCTGATTTGGGTCTTACATGACAGGGAGGTATCTAGTTTGAACCCTAGATTCCTAGCAGATGAGACTGGAAGGGGGGAGGATTGAGTTCTAAAGGCCACCAGAGATCAGATAGTGGGGGTGAGGGCTGGTTGAAAAATAACACCTCTGTTTTGTCTGTATTCAGCTTTAGGCAGTTAGCTGACATCCAAGTTGAAATGTCCATGAGACACTGCCTAAAGTTTGAAAACCGGCCTCTGAGCAATCTTTGAAGGAAAACATGAGCTCAGTCTCTTACATCATGTATCCACAAGTTTATCTCAGATGGTACTTATATTGCCCAATCACGAACCCAGGATAGATTTCTGCACTTTGCACATTACACTACTAATGTTCTATAAACAATCTCTATCATTATGACAGTCAATGTCAACAAGTTTTTCCTGATTCTCTCCGCCCTCAGAACTATTTTGTATTTTTCTGACATGTTGAGCACCAAAATATATTGCCACATTCCTCAAAGTTCACCAAACCACCCTTTTCTTTTTAGCGGGCACAGGGTCTCTCAGCAGTACCCCTTTGGTATAGCCACATACATTCAAATAGTTCCTATTCAGCCATAATTAATACACAAAGGGGCTTATTTCCAAGCCCCTTGCGCCACCGGTTGGTCACTTTTTATATGGGAAAAAGTGGCATACTGGTGGCGCAAGGTGCTTGTAAATAAGCCCTCATTTACTATATTTTGACGCATGGCAGTACAGCAAGCCTTCCTGCTGCGCTGCCATGCGTCAAAATAAAAGGGCAGGAATGCACCCCATCTACAAGATACGGCACATCCCATCTTTCTCCCCTGCGCGGGTGCACAAACAGCAGCCGTGCACCAACACAGGCCCCCTTGCGCCATGGTGAAAGGGTGCCTGCTTTGCAGTGATGATTGTTTATCTGCAGGAAGTGACACCTTCCTGCCCATAAACAATCATTGAAGGCGATTTTCTCCTTCTGTGTGTGCTGCATCTGCAGCACACACAGAAAGAGCAAAAAGCAAGTATTTCTCCTCCTTGTGCCACTCCCGAGGAGGCGTAGGATTCTGAGGCATTCCCACATTTATAACACTTTGTAAATTTGGGAATGTGTAAAGTTCCATAGTTGTTGTGAGGGACACCCAAAGCAACACCCATGGAACACCCTTTTCACGCAGAGTACTGCGTGTAAGGGGCCCATATTTCCAAGGCCCTGAAAAGTCAACCAGGGTGACTTTAGGTGGCCTTTTAAATATGCACAGACACACTATGCCGCGTGTGCGTCTAAACAAGTGAAGCACTGGCGGCGCAATAGGCTTGTAAACGAGGTCCAAAGTCTAAGAAAGGAATTTTGGCGTAAAGTGATAGTAGTATCCACTCTAAATCATTGCATCTTACGTGACTGACATTTTGACAAATAATTTAAAAGGAATAACAAACACATTTAATTAAATGTACATAATTAATACAAAATATTTGAAGCAAAATAAACAACACATAGAAATTAATATAAAGAACCGCTAGGTGGTGGTAGAACATAATACATGAGTCCGATGAATTTTGCTCTTATGATGACAAAGTACTAACCAATTTTTAGGTCTTGCCTAGGCAGCGCATGCGCTGTCTCTCCGAGACATCAAGTAATCTGTATGTTAGGTGAAACTCCGCCTAATGCCGGGTAATTTCCCCTGCCGCTTGCCATTTGTTTAACGTTGGCATAGCTCCTGTTAGCTGGCTTTTTACTGGCTGTTGATCCGATACTGACTTCCGTTTAGTCTGGAAGCAGCAGCGCCTAACTACTGTTTTCGTCCGCTTTTCTGTTTTAGGTGTGTTTGAGGGGAACTTTCTTTCGTTTCCATGCTTACTTCCATACATAATGAGCACGGAGCTCGTCACGAGCGCCGCGCTGTTTATCATACATATTCAGCATGGCGCTCGTCATAAGCGATGCGCTGTTAATTGTTTGTTTGTTTTATCCACCCCTACGCCGGGCTGAAAGAGCTCCTTGTTTTTGGTTTGGGGTACGTTGGTGTTGTTTCCGGCTTCTCTTCGCAGCCGGTTGGGTTTCTCTTTCACACTGGGTTCGGGCAGAGCCGCAGAGCAGCTGGCAGTGGGGCTGGAAGGGGAAGTATTGAGAGCTCCGGAGCAGCGCTGAAAGAACAGTAGCTCCGTGGTCACACCGCGCAGAGTAACGGACCAGGTACTACTACCCGTGATCTTATTTTTGTGTTGAAATGTCAGGTCTGTTTACATGCGATTATAAGATTTGCTCCTCTAGCTCCTCTAGCTTTCTAACAGCTGTGATGTCGACTGAGCCTCCTTCCGCTTTCTTCCCCTTGTTTTATCTACTCCCGCTGTCTGTTCTTTTTATCCACCCCGACCTCCTCCCACAGTTCATTCTTCTTTAGCCACCCCTCCATCCTCTGTTTTCATTTAACTACCCCGCCCTCCTCCCGCTGTCTTTTCTTTTTACCCATCTCCTGCCCTACTCCAGCAGTCGGTTCTTTTCACCCACCCCCACCGTACTGCTGCCTGTTCTTATTGACCACCCCACACCTGACTCTTGCGGTCTGTTCTTACTAACCACCCTCGCCCTACTCCAGCTGTTCGTTCTTATTAAACCTCCTGCCCTACTCCCGCTCTGTTATGTTTACCCAACCCACTCCCGCTCTCTTCTTTTTACCGAACCCCTGCCCTACTTCCGATGTCAGTTCTTTTACCCACCCTACTCCCCTTGTCCATTCTTTTTACCTACCCCCTGCCCTGCTCCCCCAGTCTGTTCTTTTACCCACCCCCACCCTACTCCATCTGTCTGTTCTTTTTACCCACCCACCTGGCCCTCCTCCTACTGTCTGTTCTTTTTACCCACCCACCGGGCACTCCTCCTACTGTCTGTTCTTTTTACCCACCCACCCGGCCCTACTCCAACTGTCTGTTCTTTTTACCCACCTACCCGGCCCTACTCCAACTGTCTGTTCTTTTTACCCACCCCCGTCCTAATCCTGCTGTGTGTTCTTTTTAACCACACACCACCTGCGCTGTCCATTCTTTTTAACTACGCCCCAACCTACTCCTACTGTCTGTTATTTTTACCCATCCCCTGCCCTACTCCCGCTGTCCATTCTTTTTACCCACCCGCCTTACTCCTGCTGGCCATTATTTTTACCCACCCATCCGCCCTACTTTTGCTGCCCATTCTTTTTACATACCTACACACCCTACGCCCACTGTACGTTCTTTTTATACTCCAGCTGCCAGTCCTTTTTACGGACCCGGCCTTCCCCCACACTCCTGCTGTCCGTTCTTTTTAACCCTCCTGCAGTATGTTCTTTTTATCCACCTCCCGCCCTCCTCCCGCTGTCCGTTTTTTCTTTACCCAATCCCACTCTTCTCCCGCTGTCTGTTCTTTATACCCACCTGCCCGCCCTCCTCCTGCTGGGGGCAGACAGATTTGTTTCTCAATCTGCAATATAGGTGTGTAGTAAGGCTAGTGATGGAACAGCTAGATGTGTTTCTATCTCTCCACCACATGTGGCAGCGCCCGTGATGGGATAGGCTGGTTTGTTTCTGTCTTTGCTGCATCTGTAATGGAAGGTGAATAATTGGATTGGGAGGTTTCTTTTTGCCTTTGCCATTTCTGTACGAGGAGGATAGCGATGGAACTAAGTAGGTTGTTTGTATCGCACAACATACAGCAGAGCCATAAGTATAGTAGGTGGGTTTCCAAATTGCTAACCTTGTACAGGAAGATGTAACTGGCATGCTAATCTTCGTGTGTGCATCTGCAAGGCACCCCATACTCCCCCGAGCTGTTTGTTTTATTCACTCTGGATGTTTCTAGGTCTGTTTGCTGCTTGTTAAACTTTGTGCAGTGGCCGTGGTAGGAAGAACTGTGGGGGTTCCTTCCTGCATGCCGTCCAGTCCTGGAAGGTATAGGAAATGTGCCCTTCCTCCTGTAAAAACAAGCATTTGCGATGCAATAGGTATCGCATTTGCGAGAGTTTAAGCTATTAGCAAAATATAACCAAAACATAAATAAAAGACTTTGGGCCAGATGTAGGTAAATGCATGTGTGCGATTCCTTAATAGTGATTTTTAGGGAATCGCTATTAAGGAATCGCAAAATGCCATGTAGGTAGGAATCGCAATATTTTTTGCGATTCCTTAATATTCCTTAATTGTGAATCGCAAATTGCGATTTGCAATTAAGGAATACCTTCCCATTCATTCCTATGGGCCAAGAGGCCCATAGGAATGAATAGGAATTGCTCCCGCAATTTGCGAGTCACCAAAAGGCACTCGCAAATTGCGGGCGCAATTTCAAGGGTGCCAGGGTTCCAAAAGGACACCCTGTTGCACCCCTGAAATGTGCATGTGTGCACATGTGGCGCACATACATGCCCTAAGGGCATGAATGTGTGCCACATGGCACTTAAAACAAGCATTGGCATAGCCAACAGGTCTCGCCTTTGGGACCTTGTAAGTGTTTAGCCATGCATCATATTATCAGACTACCCAATGCATGACAAACGTAATACTGCGAGTGCCTGTAGATGAAGATACGCATAAGTTGTTGGATCGCCTACAGCCGCCTGCTGGCACGGTTAAGTCTCAAGCTGTTACAAACTGGACAACCCCGAAAAAAACGGTAAAAGCATTTGTATAGCACGTACTTCACCTTTGTGGGGCGCTGAAGCGTTTATTCACATAGATAGCAAGGTACATGTGAGTGGAAGCAGCCAACATTAGCGTTCCACATGGTGTATGCTTAAGTTCCAACAAAGCTTTGCAGGTTACTCCTATGTATAAAGCTAACAGCACCACTAAGTCACTTTATAATGCCTTCATGCCTTGGTTAATTTCTCGTGCAAAGCCTCAATGAAATAAAAAAAAATACAAATATCATAGTAAAGTGACACAGAAAGAATGTGTATGTGCATTGAAATGAAAAGAAATGCCATTTGGCGAGGAGCAGATGGCCAGCTTGGGGGGGGGGAGTGGGGGTGATGGCATGTAGAGAAATATATAAATGGCTGGGGCTCGGGTACCCCTTTGTTCCTCCCAGCTACTGGTGGGCAAGAGTTAAACTACTGCAGCCTCCCGAGCTGCACTTAAGTTCTAGAGAGGCCCCAAGTGCCCCTTCGCCCCGCAGTGACAGTACGGGAAGCAACCAAAAATGCACGCGCCAGGTAAATAAAAGTAAAGTTAGGCATGCGGCCCTCATGCAAGTAAAACAATCACCCAGGAAACCCCATGCCCTCAAACATTTTGCTTTTTAACCAATTAGTGATTTTTCGCCTGGGTCTTTTCTTTCATTGTCTGCACCTCTAAGGGTGTAGATGTGATATTCAACCATCATCCTTCGTTTACACCACCCAAATCTCACTGTAGGACTCACAGTTGTTGCAAAAACAGTAGCCCGGTTATATGCCAGGCCACCAAAACTGCTCTGTGACCCAGAAAAAATGACTGCCAGTTCTGATGTAAGAACATGGGCTATGGAAGTATTAAACATGTGAGGCGTCAATAGCATTGCTGTTCTTGAATGCATGGTTGTACAATATTACCACACTCCTCCTTGGTCAGGATTTATGCTATTTCACTTGCCATGAAAGATAACCATTTACTATTTGTGCTTCCCCTGATACAAAACAAATGCTAGTAAAATTATTGAGATAATGGGCACGGTCACTCTTTAGATTGTGTAACGTGCACACATATGGAGAAAGACATAGGGGCCGATTCCGATCTCGGCCGGTAGTGCTCCGAATCGGATTCGGATTCACCGGATCCGATTCGGAGCCCTGTTTCCCGACCGAATCGTACGCGGGTCCGGCCGAGCGAGTACGATGCAAGCACCCGCGAAATCGCCGACCGACTCGAACGCGGCTTCAACACGCTCCGACCGACTCGCATGGGCACGACTCGCACCGCGCTATGGAGACGTTTCCCGGCCGGGTAAGTACGATGCACGCCGCGAGCAGTCTGACCGACTCGCGTTGTCCGGCTCAAAAAAGCTGTCGGAGCCGGACTTTGGAGGTCCGCGTCGGACCCCCCTGTACGCGTAGGCGCGCGAGTCGCACACAGGGGGGACCCATGGGTCCCCCCTACCTGTGCATGTACGCCGAGATGAGCATGGACGCGTACACGTTGTAGGGGGCGCCCTTGTCCGCCTCGCACCCATTGAGTCAATGGGAGCCCGCGTACGCGTTGCACGACCGGCTCCCATTAACTTCAATGGGAGTCCGACCGACTCGAGTCCGATAGCATGCGAATGCATCGTACTCGTCCGGTCAGACTGCTAGGGTCCGATTCGGTCGGAATTCTCTCCGGGTCCGGCTCGGTCGGAGAGATTTCCGGCCGGAATCGGAATCGGCCCCATAGTTGTGAACTGCTGTTTACTTCACACTGGTTGTTAAAATTGCTTTTGCGCACCGAGCCCTGGCGCAGATACACATCTTCCAACACAACCACAGTCGGAGACAGATCCATCCCAAGGCACTAGGATCCCTGGCCAAGACTCTGATGGATTCCACCATGCTTTGTATCTACTCTTTGCAGCAGTAATCCTCCATCTTCTCTGTCGCTGGACGCGCCTGTCCTAGTAAGGCTGGTTAGTGACCCTCTGACCCGACAGTGACAGCAATGTTCGGTGTTCATGGGAAGCAACCGAAATAAGCGTGCGTTGTGTAAATAAAAGTAAAGTTTGTTGCGTGGCCTCCATGCTGAAACATTGAAGCGAAGCAGGCGCTGTGCTGATTAAATAAAAGACGGGCTGCCTCCAAAGTAATGTAAAGTATTTTTGCGCTTTTGGAACTATCAGCAGCCCTGAATTAAATAAAATACGGGCAAAAGCTGAACATGAACCAAGCAGGAGGGAGGAGGAGGCAGCTGCAGCCTGAGGAGAGGGAGCGAGAAATCGCATATGTGAAGAGCAGCTGTTCAGAAAAAAAAAAGTTCCTCAGCGAAAGTAGAAATTGAAAAAAGAAAACAATGCGGAGCATCCGGGGAATCTCGGTTAAAGAAAAAAAATTAGAGGGGGCGGGGTCAATAAGTGTATGGAATGTGAACCATGTGGTAACCAGAGATCGAGAGTCTGAAGTAGCCATGTCCTGGGGTTAGGGAGCAATCGCGGCACCGGCGCTTTACTTATGGTTAAAGGTATAAGCGCCGGTGCTGCGATTGCTGCAAAAGTAAAGAAATAGAAAAAAACATCTATTTCTTTACTTTTGCTAAAATCGCGGCACCCGCGCTTTACTTTTAACTTTAAAAGTAAAGCGCGGGTGCCGCGATTATGCGAAAGTGAAACAAAAAAAAAAAAGTGACGCGGCCGCGTGGCCGCGAACGTTAAACAAAACAAGCACGCGAGTGGTGCGCGCGCTTGCGAGCAGCAGGCGTGACCACATGCTTGTGCACCATGCCCTTTTGCTTGCGGGTAACCGCAGGAAAAAGGCCATTGTGCACGAGCGTCTGGTCAGCTTTCAAAAGCCCCTTACTTAAAGTCTCGCAGAGCAGCACTTGCGAGCTACTCGAGGCTCGACCTAAAAAAGCAAAAAAGTGCTTTTTTAAAGGAAATCGCTAATTACCACCAACTTGAAGTTGGTGGTAATTAGAGATTCCTTAAGGCTAAAGTGCACTTTCTTTTGTGCTACTTACATTGCATTTAAGGAATCGCAATTTGTGATTCCTTAAATGCAAGAGCAAAATAAGGAATCACAATTTTGCGATTCCTTATTTTGCTAGTAGGTTTCAACTTACCTACATTGCTCGCTGCCAAATAGCGATCACAAACGCTGAAATTCTGCGAATTTCAGCGTTAGCGCTCGCTATTTGGCCACCTACATCTGGCCCACTGTCATTTACAATGCGAATAGCTCAAACTCGCATAAATGCGAGACCTATTGCATTGCAAATGCTTGTTTATTTTTTTTTACCTGTCATGTATTTGAAACTTCAACCTTACAATCTTTCCCCAAACATTCCTGACGCTCTCTTTCTCTTCACTGAAGACAAATCACTGTCGTCGCCTGCGACTATCTGAAAAAAGTATTCTGCTTCTGCAAATCCATTGAAGGGATTTTTTAGATTTTCTTTTCTTTTCTTTCTTTCTTGAACCCGGGAGGATTGAGATTTCAATGTATCTGAACAGATATGTTTTTTTTTTGTTAGGCTCCTTGTGAGGTATTATTCCTGTAGAACGCAATATCTCATGTCTGCAGTTCGTCATCCACAAGCCAGTGAGATACATCACACACAGGATCCAAGGGGAGCACGCATATCTCTAACAGTCACTGAAACTGAATAGTGCATTATCTCCAGAACACTGACGTTACTTACCTCAAAAGTGACACAGGAGTAGAGGCTTCTTAGACTAAATTATGCGCCAACCACTGAACAAGCTTTTCTTGTGACTGTTGTTTCGTGTGAGTATTCTGGCTATGAACACCCTACAGTAGCACATTTTCCCAATATTCTACAAGAAGATTAATTTATGCCCGTAAATTAAAGAGGAAACAGATTGCCCATTGAACGTTTCCCACGATTTTTTTGGCTCGTTACCCATTGGTGTAACAGCCTGTTATTAGCAAGTTTAATTAAACGAGGTTGCCCTGAGCCCTGGCCCATGATTTACGAGGCTATCACAGCCAGTGCTGTAATTGGAAAACATTTTTCTCTGGAAATCCATAAATAAAGGTGTAGCAACAGAAGTCGGGTGAAATCACGACGGTTGAAGTCATGTAAAGTGAAGTCTGTGAGTCAGCTCAGACACTTAGGCCCAGATTTATCAAACTTTCACCCAACACTGCAAAAACAATAAAGATGCTCTTTTTCCTTTGGGTCGGCAAGCCACAAAGTACTGTGTACACATGAATCCAAACATGATGGTGGAGGAATAACAACTAGGGATAGTGGCCCATGAACAGTACTGTTAAAACTATAAGCCTTGGGGTGGTCTTCCCCCAAACTTTTTGCATTCTTCCCTTTTTTTTTTTGCTGATCTAGTTTTTGTTGGCCTTAGGACTCTACGCACTTTACCACTGCTAACCAGTGCTAAAGTGCATGTGCTCACTCCTTAAAACATGGTAAGTTTGGCTTATTACCAATTGGCATATGTAATTTAATTGTAAGTCTCTACTAAATTGGTATGACGTAGCCAGGACCTGGAAATTGGTTGTATGATGGAACCACGCATGTAATTACCACACATGCCTTTACAACGCTGCAGTTACAACGCTGTACATTACCACGCGGTACCTTTTTCACACAAGATGTTACAACGAATATGCCTTTACCATGCATGCCTCTGCAACAAATTTCATTGTAAAGGCATGAATGGTAAAGACAAATGCTGGGTAAAGGTTACGTGTGGTAACAGTACCCGAGTTGAAAACGCCGACACCCGCCACAGCCCCTCCCACGCCTCAACCATAAAAATGCCCCAAACCCAGCCCATGGTAAAGACAAATGCTGGGTAAAGGTTACGTGGGGTAACAGTACCCGAGTTGAAAACGCCAACACCCGCCACAGCCCCTCCCACGCCTCAACCATAAAAATGCCCCAAACCCAGCCCTGAACCCTAAGACCGGCACCCACAGCGGCCCCTCCCCAGCCTCCAGATCCAAAGCCTCTTCCCTACCCGTAAGCCATATACACCACTCATTCCCTCTCCCCAGCCCTTAAAACCATCCCATCCCCAGCCCTGAGCCCTAAAACTCAGCCCCAGCCCTGAAAACTACTCAAACCCCAGCCCTGAACCAGAAAAATTGCACCTGCCCTGGCCACCAGCCCTGATAACTACTCCAAACCCAGCCCAGAGCCAGAAAACTCCTTCCGCTCCCCAGACCCAATCCCACACCTGGCTGTCCTCCACAAACCTACTGCCGATCCCAATCTCAGTCCTGAGCCCTAAAATGCATTGGTTAAAATTGAAAACCGCACTACCTCACCAAGTTGCACCCTGATCACATCACTGGAACAACTTTTACCTCAAACACCTTCCACCCCCGCCCATTCGCTTCGAAGGCGGTTCTGTGATGAGTCTAGAGTGGGGACTTGCAGACGCTGAATTACATTTACCACGTATATGCCTTTACTGCCTTTACAACAAAAATCGTTGTAAAGGCATGTATGGTAAGGCATACTCGTTGTAAAATAATGCCTGGTAAAGGCTATGCGTGGAAATGGTAGTCGCTCTATAAGGCATGCGTTGTTAATGTATTGTGTGGTAACAGCCGTGTTGTAATGGCTGTTTCCCCTGTAAATCAAGTGATACCCATTGACCTTCAGCACTGATTGTGCCACCCACTTAAGTAGCTCTTTAAACATGTCTCAGGTCTGCCATCACAGCCTGTGTGTAAAGTTTTAAACTGCCATTTAAAAGTGGCAAAATAAACCTTGTGCAAGGGACAAACCTTCTTTTTTAATAAATATAGGTCACCTGTAGGGTAGGCACCGGACAGTCCAGAGGACAGGGTGCAGTGGCTTTAAAAAGTTGGACATCTACTTTTAATTTTTCTATGTCCTAGTATTGAAAAACTCTTACATTTATTTTTATAGTACTGCAAGGCCTACCTTTACCATAGGTTAACATTGGAATTACCTGATTATATTTAATAAGTGATAATTGGTGTTTATGGAATTGTAATGAAGAATCGCCTCTCATGGTAAAGTCGGATTTTAAATTATAATTTTGAGAATGTCACTGTTAGAAAGTTGCTCCCAGTCTAGTGACCTAAGTGCTATAAGGTTATTTTGTGAGTGCTGGCATCTCACAAAAAGTGAAAGACTGGTCTCACACACCACCTGGTGTCATGCTTCATCATTGAGCAGTCCTCACCCCCTAAAAACTTGGTTTGATAGGAGGCGGGCATACACCTGGAGACAGGGATGCACTTCTAAATCTAAGTGGGGGCCCTTACAAAAAGTGAGTTTAAAAGTCCATTACAGATGTCAAACTAAATTTTAATGTGACTGGCATCTGTATGGTAATTAAAACCAAAAGTGCGGTGTATTGAGGATATTATTGTCCTCCCACCGTAACGTGCGTAGTCGACATGTTTCTGCCTATTGGCCCGGTCGGGTCCGCTGCATTTATCAAGACTTATCAGAAACAATGGGCTCCACCCTTACCGTTCTATGGTTAGAGAGTTCCACTGAGTGGGGTGATCAATATCACACTCCACCTTGGTGAGGTAAAAATTCAAACCTGTAAAGAAGAAAGACAAAAAATACAGTGTAATAAAGCACCTAGGTCTTAAAAAGGAAAAAGGAAAAAACTCCAAACAGCCACATTCACATGCAATACATAGTGAGTGGCTACAAAGTGCAGCAAACGTGGAAGAAATCCTGTTGAACATGGAATGGGAATTCGCCACCCCACGAAACTTCGGTCTGGAATGCGCTGACGTTGCCCTCACGTAGAACTTCTTTGAGTTCGAAGAGGTGATCTACCACCAAACCACGGGCACCTCAATGGGCAGTACCTTCGCCCCGAGCTTGGCGTGTCTATATGTACGTCAATTCGAGGATGACTATATCTTTAACGAAAGCAACCCCTTCGCCGAACAACTGAAGACTTGGAAACTCTACATCGATGATGTATTCATCGTGTGGCGGGGGGATGAGATCACAGCCAAAACCTTTGTGGACTGGGTGAACACAAAAGACCATCATCTGAGATTCACCCACTCTATCAGCAAGGACCACGCCATCTTCTTGGATCTTGACATCAGCATGACTACCGATGGAATAAGCACAAAATTGCATAACAAACCAACAGACAAGAACAGTCTGCTGCTATATGAAAGTCACCACCCGAAGGCCCTGCGTGACAACCTGCCAGTTGGTCAGTTCCTACATGTGCGGCGAAACTGCTCAGAAACAGAAATCTTCATGAAACAATCGGAAGAACTTGAAAAAAAGCTACTAGACCGACATTATCCTAAGAAACTAATAAAGAAAGCTAAAAAAAGAGCTAGAAATAACCACCGCGAGTCATTATTAGAGACCACCAGTAGAGAGAAAAAGACCAAATGGTATGTGTGACCACATTCACACCTGTCTCGAACACTATAAAGAAGATCATAAAGAAAAACTGGCATATCCTAGACGGAGCGGGGAAACATTGGGAACCACCACTGTTCGCATTCAAGAAGAGCAAAAGTTTGCGAGACGAACTAGTGCACGCCAAAGATCCCCCATCAAAACAGGAAGATCAGACCACTCTCTGGAATACACAAAGACCTACTGGGCATTACCCGTGTGGAGGGTGTGTCGCCTGCCCATCTACCACATCCACAAAAGAAGTAGACATAGGTACTGGAAAACCTTGGAAACTGAACAAATTTAGTAACTGTAACACCGAAAATGTAATCTACCTTCTGACGTGCCCCTGTGGCCTTCTGTATGTGGGCATGACAACCCGAAAGATCAAAATTCGCATCAACGAGCATCGAAGTAAGATACGATGCAAAAAGACAAATACCAAACTAACAAGACATTTTCTGGAGCTTGAACATAAAGACAACGACCTGAAATGGGTGGTACTTGAAGTAATGAGTAAAAATAAGACGGACCTCACCAGACCCCTTCATATTAGAGAACAAAGATGGGTCTACAGACTACAGACGAGTGTAAGGGGACTCAATGATGATATCCCGTGGTTACAATTGGCACAGTAGTCTGAAACTACCTGAGATTAAGAGTGACACCGGTGTTATACATAAAAACAGAATGTTATGAACAAAGATCACCTACAGAGAACACCTTCGTGCAGGACATGCTTATGAACAAACTACCACTAGCCCCGTCTCCTGAGTATAGCCTAAGACCTGGCATCAACCGGTATCAACCGTTACCATCATCTGCCCTGTACACTGTCCGCCTACTGGCAGAAAATCATACATTGTACCACCTGCATAGACGAGTCACCACCTCTTCTTTGTTTTAAAGCTTTGCATTTAACCATCATAAGGGTGACACCCGTCATTCTGAGGACACAGTCCCTGCCATTCTGGCCTTTGCGCACCAATCCTGGCCCCTCTTGCCCAGAGGAGTAACCATAGCATCACTGGCTCTTTAGCCAAGGTTACATCTACTGTGCTATACCCCGAGGCCACAGCTGTTCTTAATTGTGCCCGACTGCCTCTGCCACATGGCTAACCACCAACAATAATAGAAAATATCTATTTTGTCTTTATAAATATCTTTTTTGTCTTTATTTACTTGTTCTTCGGAACATTTGGCCTTTTCTTTCTAAAACGCAGTACCAGCGTTTGACTACAGCCTCACCACACAGCTCTGCCAGCAACTGAGATTACCGCAGGCAGGCGTCTCTTTTCAAACATAGCGGTATCTCTGCACGCACGCGCTGTCTATATTCACACCTAGGTGGGGAGCTCGCGTACATGCAGGAACCTCCGCTCCCAGCATTACGCATGCGCCTATAAGGAGACACTACGTGATCTCGTTACAAGCGCAAGGGGCTAAGACAGCCTTTCGCACCAGAGTGGTGACACCCCCAGCCCCGCCCACACATGCCGCGCCCATCAGATGACGATACGCACAGATTCCGGATCTCCATATATGGCCCGCGCTCACTTCCGAACGACAGGCAAGCCAGGCATTTTTAGTTAACACCAATGTGCGAACGCTATAAAAGGTCTCCCAGCCATTTCCCTCAGTTGTCATCGAGGAGGCGAGCTGCTGAGACATAGGTGTAGAAGCGGGAGACAGACCAGTAACAGTAAGAGTATGAGTGATTTGGAATGAATGTGTGATCCCAGTGTTAACCTCACAGGAGCTCCTCATATCCATGCGTACATACGCATACCGCCTTAACCAGAGCAATTTACATGGCTACCTTTCAGCTGATTTGCTCTTCTGCTTTCTTTCTCCTCTCTATAGCGCTTGACCAAAGGGGTCTTCCCTCCACATCCTCCTATGGGGCTAGTAGGTCCCACCAAAAGGGTAAGCAATGTGGGACTCACCTCCCATTATTGAGTTTGAAGTGCACAGATGAATGTCACGTTTGCTGCACTTTGTAGCCACTCACTATGTATTGCATGTGAATGTGGCTGTTTGGAGTTTTTTCCTTTTTCCTTTTTAAGACCTAGGTGCTTTATTACACTGTATTTTTTGACTTTCTTCTTTACAGGTTTGAATTTTTACCTCACCAAGGTGGAGTGTGATATTGATCACCCCACTCAGTGGAACTCTCTAACCATAGAACGGTAAGGGTGGAGCCCATTGTTTCTGATAAGTCCTGATGAATGCAGCGGACCCGACCGGGCCAATAGGCAGAAACATGTCGACTACGCACGTTACGGTGGGAGGACAATAATATCCTCAATACACCGCACTTTTGGTTTTAATTACCATACAGATGCCAGTCACATTAAAATTTAGTTTGACATCTGTAATGGACTTTTAAACTCACTTTTTGTAAGGGCCCTCACTTAGATTTAGAAGTGCATCCCTGTCTCCAGGTGTATGCCCGCCCCCTATCAAACCAAGTTTTTAGGGGGCGAGGACTGGTCAATGATGAAGCATGACACCAGGTGGTGTGTGAGACCAGTCTTTCACTTTTTGTGAGATGCCAGCACTCACAAAATAACCTTATAGCACTTAGGTCACTAGACTGGGAGCGGTTCTTTTGTGATAAACAGTGTATGTTGGAGGCTGCCTGCTCCTGGTGCCCCGCGCCTCTCGTTCCCTTCCCCAAGTCCTTCTCTTGGGGTTCATGTGGATGAACTGTTAGAAAGTTGGCATTTTCCTGCCTCAACTATTTAGTACCTGTAGCCTGTCTCTGGGGTACATGCCTGGGTGTAGCTGACATTTGGGCATTATGTATTCCTCCTTAAAGCAACACACAATAAAGAGCTTATGTGTGCCTGGATGGGACATCACTGCCATGATGGGAGGGCTGAGCTGGTAACAGTCATACTTACACTTGAGTAGGCTATGTCCTGCCTTCATGCCATGGGCTGCATACCCCCTGTAGTTAATCTGGAGCCAGGGAAGGCAGGAAGGCAGGAAGCCTGTACACTTCATTTTAGAAGCTTCTCTCACCTACCAGAGAAAGGGCACCAAGTATAAATATTGGACCTCAGACGCCACATCTTCAGTACACTTTTGGACCTGTGGATACTCTGACAGGAAGAAGAACTGCCTTGCTGCTAAAAGGCCTGCCACTCTGCTGGAATGCTGCTCTGAAGGAACTGTTGACCTGCTGTGCGGACTTGTTGCCTGCTGCCCTCTTACCTGGTGAGAAGGACTGGACATGCACCTGTTGAACTCAGGACCCCAAAGTGACTCTAAGGGCTAGTTGTCTGACTTGAGCCTCAGGGACAGAAGGCTCTAACAACCTTGAGCCAAGCACCTGGACTCTGCCATCTGTGAGCCCTACCCTACCTAGTGGTACCACCCCAACCCTGGACCCTTGGAAGTGGGCCTGAAGGTATTTGTCAGACTATCTGTGGATCTAGCATAACCAACACATCTCCTCTGCTGTGTGACACAAACCAGAGCAGAACCGATGCATTGCCTCTACTGCAAGGGTTCTTCCGACACATAGGACACTGCATCGACTTTGCAGTGTGCATTGAAGCCTCGGCCTGTGCGAAGCCTTTTTAACACAGGCCCTTGCATCTCAAACCTCTAGTTCATGGCAGCCTAGACGACGATGCAGGTTGTCACATCGCAGCCTCACAGCTCCTCAGAACTGATGCATCCCCAACACCGGACTTTGCATCACAAAGCCTCATCCAAGGGATCCTTGACGACGATGCAGGACCTCAAACCGCAGCTCCTCAGAACCTACACATATCCCGGCAGCACGACCTCAAAACACTCCACAAATAGAACCTAAGGTACTCTGTTCATCTGGCCTAACTGTGTCCCCGTGGCCGGCCCACACTCCATCGTGATCAGCCTGAACTTGTGACTTTGCCCTGGTCCGGCGCGACCAGATATCCCCAGTTGGCACTTTGTGCTTTTTTCATTATTTTCACTGAAATCTTTAAACCTGCATATATCCAATTCGACTGATTCAATTTTTGATATTTTGGTCTTGTGTATTTATTACAAATTACGCTATTCTTCTAAACTAGTGTGGGATCCTTTAGCGGTATGTTTTCCTTGTATTATCATTTGAAGTGTTGCACAAGTACTTTACACCTTGCCTTTGAGTTAAGCCTGACTGCTCTGTACCGAACTACCAGAGGGTTGAGCACACGTTAATTTAGGCTTTGCTTGTGACTTCACCCTGACAAGGATTGTAGGTTTTTTCTGAGTAGGGTTTCACCACCACCAACCAGCAACCCCATTTCTTACAAGTACCATGCACCAGTGACAACATTTGTATATGATATCAACATAATACATAAAGGGTTAGATATCACAGTAGCTCCCACTGTTTGTTGCAACCTCTATCACTTGGGAATAGAAGCTCCAGACTTCTCTGCTTTGCTGCAACACCCATAAAAATTGATTGGTGACCTAGAAGTACCGGCAAGGACTGGAAATGAATGGCATATTTCCAACAATATCCTCTCCTCTTAACCTACCATAGACATATTAATATAGTGAGTGCATCACTGCAGTAGCTGTAATTTCTAATGTGATATCAGTCCACCAGAATCATAATGAAATATGCGAGAACTATGTGGTCTTTGATTAGTTACATGTCCATTTGTGTTTCTTTTCTGGTACATATTTCTCCAAGGTCAAATGTACCAGGTTTTTCCCATAGGTTATGTTATCTCATATTTACCTGGAAAGCACCCAATTTAAATGTATGACAAGTAATTTACTCTACATCTTTGATGCATGGTAGATTTGACTTAAGTAACCATCCAGTTGTAGTTCATTTCCTAAACAGATTCACAAATATCAATATAGTCGTGGTTGATCAGGTTTGAGGATTCATGGGTATTGTACATTCATATAAACAGAAACCACAGGGAGTGTGCAGCACTATTGCAACTTTACTTTATTTAACTAGATTATTCTCGGGGGTGTGTCATCTCTTAAATGTATTTCTCTCTTAGGTGTTAATGGTAATCTTTTTCTTTACCTCTTACACCTGCTGTCTTATGGCCAAGTGAACAAAATGGTGATTTTTTAAAGGATGTATGATAGTGAATTTTTCGCTTGTTACATAGGTTCTTTAAGAAAAATGGCAATATGGATTTTTTTACTTGAGTCATGATCCTTCCTATTTTACTGTATAGGACAATTTGAATTCCATTGAGTTTTTGGGTTGTACTATAACCCAAGTGCTAATAACCCTTTTCCTGAAAGTAGGATTTCAGGGATCAAGGGCATGATTTAAAGTTTTGCAGACAAGTTACTTCATCACAAGCGTGACGGATAACCCGTTTGACATATTACAAATGTAATTGGATATAAGGCACTTGTAATATGGTGGGACGGGAAATCAATCAGGTTTGTAATGAAGTCACGCATCTGCTGAACTCTAAATAAGGCCCCAAGTTTGTGAGCCGAGGTGTCTGGACCAATTCCTCAACTACCTGTGTATATTTAATGATCACAATTGCAAAACTGCCTTCTATCTCTGGGGCCATGACTGCTAAAAATGTAAATGCATCAAGAGATGCTTAGTGATTCTGTTGGGCACAGTAAAAAGAAAATTTGCTGAGTAAGCTAAAAATCCTCGTCACCAGAATTTAAATAAGCTGGAAGAAATAAATTACCACCTTTGAGATTATGAAAAACAACCACAAGATTGGTATATGTCAAAGAGCTGTTCAGCACTAGACTCTTCCCAAGTGAAGGTTATGAAGAAAAACATTATTATGGAGCATGAAAGGAAAATCTAAGGCAGCAGCTCATAGCCTGTGATCTGGGGACCACTGGAGGTCAACAACGCCTACTCAGGTGGCCCTTTACTGCTTAGAAAATTAAATAACATTGACAGATTAATAAAGTATTTATAAATGAAGAAGCATACTGTAGAATTGAAACATTTAGAACTTTCTGTAAATGTGAAGGAATTTGAAATTGGAGGATAAAACTTAAGATAGTACCCTCAGATTAATCTGTAGGAGGAGTGCAAGTGCATCAAATGGAACATAGTATGGAAAATAGCTGGCCTCAATTGAATTTAGAAAAACTCAAAAGTTTCCTTTAAAATTAAGATTTTGATGTTTTTAAAGTATTTGCTAGTTAAATTAAATATTTTATAATTTGTGTAGTTGATGAATGCTTGTTTCCTTATTTTAGAGTATTGTTTTGAGGTATAAATCTTTGAAATTGCTTAGGTTCCCCTGATTCCAATAATGATTCAGTGGGGGTCCCCAGGTTCTAATAATGATTAAATGGGGGTCCCCAGATTCCAGTAATGATTAGGTGGGGATCCACAGAAGTCAAAAGGTTAACAGCCGCATGTATAATTATTCATGTCTACTTGTTCAAAGGAGAACTTTGTGTTACAGTTTAAACTACAAACTGTGAATCGCTCTCAGACAAAAATTATGTTTTGAACGTTTAGATCAGAGGTCTCATACCTTTTCTGTAGTAAGAGCTACTCATGTTCAGTGAAAATCATCCTGAGCAACTAACATTTTTTGGGGTTTTCATACTGACCACGTCAGAGAAGATTACATTAGTGCCCACCATATGTAAGATTACCAGCAGTAGTCATCTCAGTGCATCAGGCATGGTTCCCACCAGTAGTGTAAAAATGGATTTGTCAATATGGAATACCTCTACATGGCTAAAACCAATAGCTGCAATGCACCTGTTGCAAAGTTAGTGTTGGAAAACGAGGCAGTATCTGTGAGGCCTGCACAAATAACATGACTACATTTGTTCTTCACTGGGAACCAAACACCCCATTGTAGCACTTGACTCTGAGAGGGTAGCCTTGCAAAGCAGTCTAAGGCTTACTCAAGGGCGGTGGTGTGGGCTAGTAATCGCCATTTACCAGTACGCAGAAATAACACTCAATAATTGATTATTCAGTCTGTACTTTGCTTTATAAAAGGAAGAGTACATTTATTAAACACACACACTACTCAATACTATGCAGCAATTTACAAATATACATAAGCTGTTGGAATGACTTTGTGACATTGCATAACATTCCCACCCCTCCCGCAGGGGGGCGGGGTCTAGTACCACCACTCCCATGTATGCACATCATCTTGCCCCCAATGCAGTAGGTTGACCATAACCTGGAGTGCGGGCCTTGCCCACTGGCACCATGCCAGTGGCGACCCACCCGCTTTATCTCAACAAGCATTTAAAATGGGCACTGCTGCCATGGTGACACATAACCCTGACTGAGCATCTCATACTAACCCTACAGTATACACCTCTACACCTTAGGGGATAACAGTCTGGGTTGTTCCTCACCTAACGCAGCAGCAAGAATACATGTTTAAGCATCACTTAAAACTGACAGTAATTATTATAGCTGATAACCATTATAATGCATTGCAATAAAATCCCCTGAAAGGCATCACAGTTATAATCACAGGATTAAGCATATACAGCCAGACACCCTAGCAGGAATGTCCAGCAACATAACCCCACTTTGCTTATGACTTCACATTACACATGTGACTTTCAGTCCCTCAATAGAAATAACGTTGGTAGATGCACTTCTCATGCAATTGCACCTCTTCACCTCCAGGGGATGCCCTTCTCCAGACATCCCCAGCTCAGCCCTTCATACCCTGGTACAGTCCCCAAACACACCCCTCAGCTGAAGAACAAAGGTTCCAGCCCCAGGTTGCCGTTGACCGCTGGCTGAGCCCTTGAGGGGTTATTTCCATGGAGTCCCCAGAGACTTAGGGAGGGACTTTCCAGCTTTGTGCTGGGGGAGACTGCGTTGCTCCTGCATCTCCCCCGGCACCTTGTCACACACCTGGCGGTGACCCCGTCCTCCTGGGGCCACCCTGCACAGAGCACAATCCGCTTTCCTTGCAGGCCGGTCCGGGCCTGCAAGGCATTATGGGGCGCTCTTCCCCCATCGCGTGTATATTTGATGAGCGGCTCTCCCGCTGCTCCGGGGAGAGCCGCGCTGCCAGTGATGGCGGCCCTGCCCCGCATTTGCCCCTCGCTGGGGGTCCGGTCCCACCCGGACCCCGTGCCTTGCCAGGTGAGTTGTTGCAGCTCGGGGAGCCCACCCCTGGCTGCTCCTGCTGGCTCCCTGCCCGGCCCGCACCCTCGTGTGCGGCTGCGGGAGCCGGCGTGCCCATTTTGGTCGGCCTGCTCCTGCGGGCAGACACTGAGACTGCTTCTTCCTCGGCAGGTCCTCGGGGGAGTGCGATGGCACTCCCCCTGCCTTCCCACTGATGTGGGGGAGTGTGGCGGCACTCCCCCCTTCTCCACACACTGGGGCCCGGAGTTGGGGTCCCGGGCCCCTGGACAATCTTCACGGGGAGCGCAATGGCGCTCCCCGGCTTTTCTTCGCCCGGCCGGGGGGACGCGCGACGGCACGCCCCCCGCCACTGCACCGCCTCCATCGGGGCCCGGAGTTGGGATCCCGGGCCCCCGAGATCTTCATGGGGAGTGCGACGGTAATCCCCGGCTTCATTTTTGGTGGGGCCCGGAGTTGGGGGTCCCGGGCCCCAGAGACCTCTTTGAAAGGGGTGTGATGGCGCTCCCCTTCCTCCGGTGTCTTCGGGGGCCAGGGTGGGCTCCTGGCACCCCAGTTGAGGCAATTTCACGGGGAGCGCGATGGCGCTCCCCTACATGACTTCTTGTGGGGCAGCCCCTGGGACCTGACCCACCCCAGGGGCACATCTGAGACCGGCGGCAGAGCCCCACGCGCTTCGTCGTCAGTCCTCTTCAGAGTTCAAAGGTCGCCTACCTTCTGGGGGGCATATCTCGGCCCCCAGGCGGCCGATTTGAATCATTTTGGCCTCCTCTTGCTCCTGATGGCCAGCACTAGCCATCGGGAGCACTTTCCTTTGCCCTCCTGGTCTCCAAGAGGGTGCACTCAGCAGGGAGCTATCTTCACTCGCTCCCTGCGCCAGCCTTTCACCTGGCTCTCCTCCTGGGGCTCTCTTCTCCTTGCGCAGAGGCCAAGGCTTCTGCTCAATGGTCCTGGACTCCCCTTTTGGCGCAATCCAGGGTCCTGGGACAGTCAGGGGGTTCTTCTTTCCAACTGCCCATGGCGACAGGCTCCAGCACCAGTCTTCCTCAGCAGACCACACCCCAGAGAGAGCTCCTCTTTCTTTGCAAGACCTTTTAAAAGAATTTGGAGGGGGCTGGCAGGGGGCTCCGCTGACCTATCCTGCAGCAACACATCACCTCTCTGCCCCTGCTCCCTCCTTCCTGCCCAGGCCTCTGGGATAGTTCAAAATGGTGGCGTCCCGTGGTCTCATGCCACATGGTCTCTGAAAAGCGCCTTTTCCCCCTTGCTGCCTTCTCTCCAGAGCAGCTTGGTGCCTGGCACCAGGTGACAGCTGCTGATGGATAACCTGCAGCTCCACCCACCATCTCTCCCTTTTGGAGAGGAGACCTTCGCCATTGGAATGCTTGCAGTGAAGGGATAGGCCTCTGATGCTTCAGTCTGGGGAGGAAGGTCATTAATCCAGCCTGGCAGGGTTATGGGCTGAGTCAGAGGAATATGACATTTCTGGATGACCCATAAGCAGTACATATATGGTTTTGGACTCAGCAGAATACTTATTTTCACACATGTTACAGTGTACTTTGGGGCGTGTCTGGAATTTGTAGGCCAGAGGGAAGTGAAACTACCCCATGTGATCCCCATCCTCGTAGGAGAATAATGGAGTGGTCCTTCAGTGAAAACAGTTAAGCACACTTACTTTCCCTTACATGTTTCTTCCCATTGTATAAAACCTATTCCATGTCACCACCCAGCTCTGCATAATTCCTGCCACACCATTCTATCTGTACCTGCTCCTGGGCTGCGCACGCCAGGAATCTCCCCCGCACAGCCCCTACACGTGTGCACACGCATGTACACACATATCTGCATGTAACTAGCCCGGTGCCCCTTACTCCGACTGCAGCGCAGCGGCCTACTCTCACCAGGGGGACACTGTAAAATCCACATGCAGTCTCTTTCATCATGAGTTCACGGTTGATGAGTCCCAACTTATGAGGCTCTCCCACAGTAAAAGCTCAACAATTAGGTGTTCAAAAAGCAAAAAATCTGGGTTGCTCAGATGGTCAGAACCACCTTCTAACAGTAAGTATTAGTAATAAGTCTCCCCAAACATCAGCTCATGAGTTCTGAAAATACACACATTGTTGTAAAAAATACACACTTTTCAATTTTGGTATAGATTATATTTATTCAAACATGCAAAAGCATCTAACTTATTAGACTGCGCTGCTCACAGGAGCGCTACTTATGCGTAGCAGATGAGCTACCAGTAGCTCACGAGTTACTTGTTGGGGAAGCCTGGTCTAGATATTTAATTTTGTTAAAGGGCACAATGAAAAGCACCTAATTCTGACATTGTTTGAGGGCAATAACAAGTGCAGAAAGTAGACCAAAAATTATATAGAATTTGGGCAGCAAAATGTCTTTAACAGATGCTCTGCCTGATGAAACCTTTTTCATGAGGCAGACAATGCAAACCATGAGGTGGGGAGGAGACTGGTGGAAAGGTACCTCAAGGCATTGCCTCGTCATCTGTTTGAAGGATTCCAATATACTCTTGGCCCCTACTTTGCTGCTGATGAGAGTCTGGGTAGGTAGAAAGTCCAAAGTTACCAGAACCAAAGAAGCACATTGAGACAGCCTCCTGCTGAAATGATGTCAGTAGCCGGTCCAGTCACATGTTTGCCATTACACTCAGGCCTCTTCTGTTTATCTGTAAATTGTACAATGCGTTCTGTCATCCAGTTCAATATTAGCACAAGAAGGCTAGATAGAGGCATCATGAAGCTGCTAAAAAAGCTAGGAGAGCTAGCAGTAGTTTTGCCTCCAACCTGTAAAAAACATTAGGCTAAGAATTGGGCAGAAGAAGATATCCTCACCCATGAACCTCAATAAGGAGTATCCAGGGACTGCTAACTCAGTCTTGCACTTTGATACCCCTGAAATTTTCTTTGTTTTCCTCATTCTAGGTGTAGGAAGCTGGCTCTTTGCATGATTTGCCAAAATGAGGTATATCATGCATAGAGTCCAGGGGTCCCCTTATGAGTGGACAGCGGCTTGCTCTAGCAATCCCAAGATGCTCTTCTGGGAGTAGTGTGGTGAAGCAGCTTTAGGCTTATCGGAGAGGAGTGTTAAACATCTGCAAATACACATAATAGTCAATAAATGATGCACTCAATAAGGAGATCCATACTGATTTATAAAGATAACATGTATCTTTATATATGTTTAGGCACCAGAATCAATATGATCAGGTAAGTACCTTTTGCAAGATAAATACTTTTCATTTTAAAAAGTTGCATTTTTCAGAAGCTGCAATGTTATCCTATTGGAGGAAAAACAAATACGGCATTCAGGTATAGTACAGAGACTTATGAGACCAATCACCGGAACCTAAGGTGAGTACTAGGCAAGGTCCAAGGCAGCACCAACAGGTCATCTCCAGCGGCATTAGGGTGACCAGGGGCA
Organism: Calotriton arnoldi; assembly: GCA_963921515.1. NCBI lineage: Eukaryota > Metazoa > Chordata > Amphibia > Caudata > Salamandridae > Calotriton > Calotriton arnoldi. Next base: position 169,812 of record CAWUFW010003087.1, read on the forward strand.
GTGGTGCAATAGAGCGTCGGGTGCCCAATAGAAGTCCATGGGGATCGGTTCTCGTGAAAAGAGGTTGCAGGTTTTGATTGGGAGGCTAGTAGGGTTGAACCAACAGGAGGAATCAAGTCTTGCAATGCTAGGGGACTTGGGGACCCCGGTGGTCCTCTTCTCCACGGGCCGGAGCGGCCAGGTGCAGAGGGTCTTTGAGTTGTTGGGTTTCTTCGTCCCTGAACACTCGCAGTTGAGGGGGGCCTGCAAACAGAGGCTGCAGGAGAGGTTGGGGAGTTAATGAGAGGTGAACCCAAAGTGGAATCGGCCTCTTGAGGGCTTGGGGACTACGGTGATACCATTGGCCCACTTCAACATGGGCTGGTGGGCTTGGGTGCAGTGGTGCTTGGCGGCAGCGGGATTTGGAAATTCCAGAGTCCTAACAGTACTTCTTGGGGTGCCTGCAGTTTACAATGGATCTGCTCCGCTACTCCACAGGAGTTCCTAAGTCTTTATTGAAGGCAGCTCATCCTCCCAGGCTTTGGGACTGCAACAGCTGCAGGATGAGATGTCTTTTGCACAATTTCGATGGGTAACAGCAGACAAGTCAGCAGGGCTGGTGCCAAGTCAGTTGCTCTTCTTCAGTCTTCTGCTTTCATGGCTCTTCAGTCTCCTTCTTGGTAGGCCATCAGGATCTGCCTTTCTGGTGCCAGGGGATCACCTAAAAACTAGATTTAGGAGATTTAGGGGAGTATAGGCTAGTAGCCAATGGGCTACTTACCCCTAGGTTCACTATTCCCCCTATATGACCACTTCCTGTGGGGAGTGGGCATAACCCTGCACGAGCATTCCTAAATTTGCCATCTCCAAAATGGATAACTCTGAAAAGTCGCCTCCACTTTAGGTAGCCCACCTTAGGGGTGGTACTTGGCTGAGGGTGGGCACGCTAATTTTCTTGCCTGTCCAGGTGCCCAAGGGCCCTGGACAAAGAGGGTTGGCTTCTTCTCCTGTTAGGGAATCCAGATTTGCATACCAAAGGTGGTGAGCTCTTTAAAGCTCCCTTGCCTGGGAAAGCTAATCTGCTAATCTGCTAACCGAGTAGGCCTGTCTCTGGCCTGCTAAGAGTAAAGGTCCTCACCCTTGCGGGTCAGAAACCCGTCCCTGGTGGCAGGCTGGCGAAAACCTGTCAGTCAGCACACCAGTAGCTGGAAGACTTTCAGGGTGCCCTCTGTGTGCATGTATCAATTATCAATAAATCCAACATTGGCATCAGTGTGGATCTATTAATATAAGATGTTTAATACCAAACATCCCTATTTTCAGTGAATCCATCATGAAGCTGGGAACTCATTTTCAGCAGTGTCCAGCACATGTACTCAAAAGGGCTTCCCTGTTCGCTTGTACTGGCAGCAATATAGCTGACCAGCACAGGGGCATAGTCCCTCACATGTAGTATAGTGCACCCTGCCTTAGGGATGTAAAGCTTGCCATAGGCATGCCTTACCTATACTGCATGCAGTGTGTGTGGGCACGGTACAGAGGGATGTGTCCCATGTTGTGTTTTCACTTTTGTCTGCACCAAGGCACGCAGCCTGCAGTGGCAGTCTGTATGTGTTCGGTGAGGGGTCCTTTAGGGTGGCACAATTTGTGCTGCAGGCTTATGGTCCATCTTTAGCCTTCTTGGACCAGGTACCAAGGGCATTTACTAGGGACTTACAGGGAGTGTTAAAGGTATTGCCAATTGGGATACAATAGCACAATTTTTGGGAAAGAGATCTGGCACTGGGGACCTAGTTATCAGGAACCCAGTGCACTTCCAGTTGAAATCACATCAAATACCAGGCAAAACGTGGGGTGACCATGTCAAAAAGGGCACTTTCTTACACTAAGGAACTAGGAATACAAAATAAACAGAAATATTGTGGCCCTGTTTACTTTCTGCAGTTTCCACTCCTTGTCTTTCATCGAACTAAAGCTCTGACCTCTGCAATGTCACTGGAATCCAAAAGGTGAGTGAACTCTCTGCCTCTTCCACTGGCAGCATATTGAATTCACATTATGACCCTAAATAAGAGTCTACATTTCAACTGGATCTGGAACACATTCCTCCCTTCTTTGTTCATTTCAAATACATTGCTGGAGTTAATCAGGTGATTGTTCCTTTTCTTAACATTGCCTAACCAATGCTCTGTTTCTAAATAACTGAACATCAAAATTGTTTGTGCAAAAACTGATTGCACCGGGGACTTTAAAATATGTATTACCGCACATAAATGAAAGCCATGAACTCTAATCATAAACAGAATTTCTACACCTGGAACCAATATCTTAAGCACGTATGTGATATCACTTGAAATCCCTATTTATGTTCTGTGCACTTATATCCCTTTACTTCTAAACAGCTTTGCTCAACATTGAAGAAACCACAGAAATAAATGAAAACAGCAATGCTCCTATAAATGGACACACATGCACAATATCATCACTCGCTGATCATTTTAATGAAATGAAACATAGAAACCAAACATTCCATTAGACGATTAAGACCCTAGTAATGGTGTGCAGGTTTATTCAATCAAATATCAACTCTGAAATATAGGTGGAGGCATACAATTCATGCAATTCAATTGTTCACTGAGAGAAAACACACCAACGTACTACATTTAAGTAACAGTCAAATACACTTTGCAGGAGCAGCTTGCTAGCTTTCAATTTTTAGGTCTTGGTACATACAGCTATATCTCTATGAAATTATTCGTGTTATGGATAAATATAAAAAAACAATAATCTAGTCCAGTGAGAGAGCTGGCTTGGTCCTCCCTCTTGAGCCATTTGCTCTCGAGTAGTTTGACATTGACTACATGGGCTGTCATTCAAGTCCGTGACATTTCATAGAAGGTTACATCGGCTCACTACTGTTCCCAATAGGGTTTTAGTGAGGGACCCTCGAAGTAGCCCTTGCTACGTGTCTCTCCAACGCCACTTACCTGCATATTGCTCACTTACTTTCCCTCACTGCCCCGTCCTTATTCTTGCTCCCTGTTCATCCCCTACTTCATCTCTACTTGTTAGTGCCATTGCCCGAGTACGAACTTTCAGAGTAAGTGCATCCACTCCTGCCATCTTACATGAGGAGTTTAGCGTTATTTGCCCCGTTGCCGAGTAAGGTTTTTCAGTGAGGCTTCCCACCTGGGGCTGCTCACAGTCATTGGGACAGAGACAGGCTACGCTACTGCAATGCAGCCATTGGGACAGGTCAGACAGGCTGTGGCAGGCATGCTGGTCTTCAAGGACGCAAGGGTGGCTCCATGCTGAGCACTCCCTGCTGAAAGCTAAGCTGCAAATATTGAATTCAGACCCCTGCCATGGAAAGATTCAGGCAGAGAATAGCAATGGTTCCCAGGGAATCAATCAATAGTAACATGCAGTGTCTGTTTGGTAATCCAGAGGAAACATTCACATGCTGAGGGAAAGACTCACCATAACCCTAGCCTTTACTAGGACACTAAAGTTGGCAGGCATACCTCCCAACTCACAATCATTGGAGTGTGTTACCCTCCTTGGACTCATTTTTACTGTCCAAACCAACAAAGGCCTCGCTTCGAATTGAATGGGATCAGTCACCCTAAAACTCTCCCATGATATTTTTAATATTCATTGATTGCACTGAGCTCACCCTCCAAAACCACTCAATATTTCCCTCATGGGAGACTCAAAAGGTTAAGAATTAGGGTAAAAAGTGCTTTTTGTGCTACTGCTCTACTTTAAAGTATTTTTTTAAAACCAGTATGTGTACATTAAAAAAATAGAAAAACGCTTTCCCCATTGCTTTGCAGCATGTATAAATATGTGTCTGATAATGGCCTCTAGTGCATGTCAATTGCAGGTGTAACTGTAATTTTTTGTCTCTTCAATTTGCTTCTTCCGGATTGTGAATGCTCAGACAGTAGAAACACGTGGAGAGCGGCTTACAGAAATTTCAGAAAACATTACATTTGTCCTTCTCTCTCAGACACCATTTCAGTTTTATTGTGTTATGTACCTCGAGATGCATTTGGAAACAGCACAGAAGCCTAGTTCGCCTTGGACCCTTTGGACCAAATGTACCCACCAGGGGGGGTCTGTCAGTGACCTTGGGCCCTATTCACAAAGGGACTTATGACTCGAAAGGTTACAAGTGCACTCATGGCGGAATCTCTGCACTGCACTGCTCAGTGCGGAGGTTCCGCACTCGTAACTATACGAGTCGTAAGTCCCTTTGTGAATTGGGCCCCCTGTCTTTTGACCACTGTGTATTATTCATATTATGATTAGGAAAATAAGCCAATAAAGAGCAGTTTCTTCCCTTGGGAAGAGCAATTCAGGTTGTGGTGCCAGATAAAACAACATGTTTGATTGGCCCTCATACATGTCATTGCTGTTCAGTAAGGCAGGGCCTTGTGCAAACACCTTTTACAAATGCATTATCAAAGCAGCTTTATGGAAAGGGTAATGTGGTAGTGATATTTTCTGTTATTTTTGTCTTATTACATTATTATGCTGCATTATTGCAATGTGATGTAGTTGTGTTTGTATTCTGTTTTTTTGCTTTGTTGTATTGTGGCCTGCTGTTTTAATTGTGTTGTAGCAGCACATGCCTTTAAAGTTCCTATCGCAAATAATCATTTCCCTGTGTTGAAATTTGTAAAATAGCATTAATGAAGATGCCGGTCAGCCAAAATCGTACCAGAGACTGTGTGGTAAATTAGCACTTGCAGTGCTCACTTCTGTGATATTGCCCTGCTGAACTTTGTCCTCACTGCAGGGTCAACCCCAAATGTTTTGCCTTCACATCTCCTGATTTCTGAAATTCATTTTTGCTGGTGCATTTTATCACTGCTAGTCAATACTAAAGTGCTTGTTCTCTCTCCCTAAAACATGGCGAAATTGGCCTACACCTGATTGGCACATTTAATTTACTTATAAGTCCTTAGTAGATGGTACTATATAAACCCAGTGTTAGTAAATTAAATGCTACTAGTGGGCCTGCGGCAAATATTGTGCCATGCACTATAGTAACCCTTTAAAACATGTCTCAGGCCTTTCATGCAGCATGTAGTGCAGTTTTAAACTGTCAATTCGGCCAGGCAAAATAAACCTTTTGCCAGGACTATACCATCCTTTTTAATACACAAAAGGTGCCGGAAAGTTAGGCCCTAAACAGCCTACAGGGTAGGGTGCATTGTATTTAAAAAAGTGGGACATGAGATTTTAAGTTTTACATCTCTTAGTAGTGAAGAACTTCTACATTTGTTTTTCACTACTGTAAGGCCTATATCTCCAACTAGATACAGAGGTAACCTTAATGCATTTAATAGGTGTTAACTTTTGATTGGGAACAGGTAGAAATGTCATGTATGGACTCAAATGAATTGTAATTTAAAATCCTCTTCAATGGTAAAGTCAGACTTTAGATTATAATTTTGTAAATGCAAAATTTTAGAAATTTGGTATTTTCCTGCCCAAAAACTTCTCAGGCCTTCTAGTAGTTTCCAGCTGACTGGGCCTGTTGGTGGCTCCCTTATTAAGAATGCCTTTTGGGCCAAGACAGTGAATAATAGGAAACTAAGGGCCATATGTATCAAAGTTTGTGTTTGCGATTCTCAAATAGCGAATTTTTGAGAATCGCTATTTGAGAATCGCAAACGAGATGTATGTAGGATTCGCAAGAAAATTTGCGAATCCTACATATTCCTTAATTGCGATTCGCAAATTGCGAATCGCAGTTAAGGAAACCCTCCCCATTCATTCCTATGGGCCTAGAGGCCCATAGGAATGAATGGGAGGACATTCTCAATTTGCGATTAGCAATTAGAGAATCGCAAATTGAGAATGCAATTTCAAGGTTGCAAGGGTGTCCAAAGGACACCCTGTTGCACCCCTGAAATGAGCATGGGTGCACATGTGGCGCACATACATGCCCTAAGGGCATGTATGTGTGCCACATGCCACTTTGAAAAATGCAAAAATGCATTTCTCAAAGAAATCGCAAGTTACCACCAACCTGTAGTTGGTGGTAATTTGCGATTCCTTAAGCCATAATCGCACAACTTAGGTGCTTCATACATTTCATTTAAGGAATCCCAATTTGCTATTCCTTAAATGCATTCGTAAAATAGAGAATCGCAATTTTTGCGATTCTCTATTTGCTGAATGCCTTTGGGATGATACATCCCAAAAGGCTGATTAGCCAGTCACAAACGGGCCGATTCTGAGAATCGGCCCGTTTGCGAACGGGAAATGGGCTTGATACGTATGGCCCTAAGTGTGGGCAGGATGTGCTATCCTGTCATAATGGTTACGGGTGGAACTGTTCCCTGGCCCACTTCCATATCAAAAAGGCTTGTCTCCAGCAAAAACATAAAAACCTGACCCTTAGTTTATTGTCACCCCAGACTTCTTGGAGCATTGACAGGGGAAGGGAAGACATTTCCAGAACCAGATGTGGAGAAGAAAATCCTAATTCCCCCTTGTTTAAAGGTTGGCCCAAGGCAAAATAATATTGGGCCTCCTGAACCACTCTTCAGTACACTCCTGGACCTGTGGATACTACAGAGGAAGGACTGTCTTGTTCCCCAGAAGGCTGCCCTGCTGTTTGAGGCTTGCCTTTTTTCCCAGACGACTGCCCTGCTGCTAGAGGCCTGGCTTGTTTTTCAAAGAACTGCACTGCTGCTTAAGGCTTGCCTTGTTCCCCAGGGGACTGCCCTACTCCTCGAGGCCTGCCCTGCTCTCTGCAAAGGAAGACTGGACCTGCTCCCTTCATCCCGGGCAATCTGAGTGACTCCAAGGTTCAGATTGGCTGACCTCCTGTTCTTAGCTGCAGGAACACAACAAGGTCCAGAGGCCTCCCTGCTGACCTGCTGCAACTGTACTTGCCTGGACCTGCAACTAGACCTGCCTTAGCCCTGCTGGCCTCTACAAGAGTGAGTCCCTGATCCTCAAGAGGTGCCTCCCCAGGTCCTGGACCCTTGACTGGCATCAGAGTGCACTCCGCTACAAGAAGGGGACAAATCTTGAAGTTCTGGACTGTTTGACCAGGACTTTGAGGAGGTAACTATTTCAGCGGAACTAAAGTGGTCTCTGTATCAGACCAGCGCTCCGGTGTGGTTGGCTTGAACTTGTGACTTTACCCTGATCTAGCACAACCAGATGACCTAGTAGGGCTTTGTGCTTTTATGCGCTGTGCCTACCTAAAACTTTGGAGTTGCATAGCTCTGGTTCTACTGATTGAATTATTGTCTTTTGGCCTCATTTTATTTATTAAAATATACTCTATTTATCTAAATTCGTTTGGGATTTTTCGTGTTTAGTATTTTGACTTTATTACTGTGTGTGTGTGTGTGCTGCATAAATACTTTACACTTAGGGTGGTCTTTACACCTAGGGTGGTCTTCCCCTAACTTTTTGCCTGTTTATCTCCACTTGTTGCTGTATCTTTTTGTTGGCCTTAGGACTCTGAGCACTTTACCACCAGTGCTAAAGTGCATGTGCTTCTCCCATAAAACACGGTGACATTGGTGTATACCTGATTGGCTTATTAAGCTGGCATTTATGTCCCTTATAAAGTGGTATACCATATACCCAGGGCCTGTAATCTAAATGTTACTAGTGGGCCTGCAGCACGGTTGTGCCACCCACACAAGTAGGCTTTCAAACCTGTCTCAGGCCTGCCATTGCAGGGCCTGTATGTGCAGTTTATTGCCACCCCTATGTGGCATTTAAATACCGTTGCCAAGCTTTAAACTCCCCTTTTATTGCACATAGGTCACCCGTAAGTAGCCCTAGGGGCAGGGTGCTGTGCAAGTAAAAGGTAGGACAAGTACTTTTAAGTTTTACATGTCCTGGTATTGACAAACAGCTTGTTTTTCACTACTGTGAGGACTACTCCTCTCTAGGCTAGCATTAGGAATTTCTTAAAAAACTTTTAAGCTATAATTCCTGATTAGAAAGGAGTAGATATAACATGTTTCATATCTTTGGAATGGTAATGATAAAACCTCTTCAGTGGTAAAGCTAGATTTGACATTACTATTTTAGAAATGCCACTTTTAGAGAGTGAACATTTCTCTGTCCTTAACTTTGCTCTGTGTGCCTGCAGCCTGTCTCCAATTCATGTCTGGGCTGGATGACAGCTACACTTTGTGCATTCCCTCTAGACAGCCACAAACACAGAAATGGTGAGTGTTACAGAGGACTCATCTGCATTAATCTGCCTTCTGATAGCCTTCCTGGGCAGGAAGGGGGAGATGGAGCTAACACTTACATCTAAATAGGCAATGTCCTGTGTCCCACACAAAGGGCTGATTACCCCCTACAAATAGCCTGGAAGACAGGTCTGAGATGAAAGGGGACCTGCGCACTTCAAGGAGCTGCTTTGAAGTCACATTTGGGTATAAGTCCTGGGGCTCTGACCCTACCAAATCAGTACACTACTGGACATGGGAAGAACTTTGCTGGAGTAAAGATTGCTGACTGTAAGGACTGCCACTTTGACTTGACTGACTGTTCTGAGGAACTGCTTCTCTGCTTTGCTGAGCTGCCCTGCTGCCTGCTGACCTCTGCCTTGCTGAGGACAAGGACTTGACCCATCTCACTTGAACCCAGAGTGACTCCAAGGGCTTGCTGGATTGCCTCCTGTTTTCTGAAGTTTCAGGGACACAAGAGACTTCCTGCAATTCTGCTGGTGCTGCTGGACTCTGCCATCTGTAAATCCTACCCTTGCCTGAGGTGCCTCCTCTAGTCCTGGGCCTCACAAGTGGTTTCTGCAGCTGATTTGCTACAAAACCAACGCATCGTTACCTTTGCGCTGATTAGAACCTACGCATTGCCCTTCGACACCGACGCAGAGGCTGTTCGACAACAGCGGTTCTACACTCTAGTACACGTCGGGGACCGGTTCGATAAACGATACAGACTTTGGATAAGAACTGAGAATCCACGAAGGAGCTTCTGGTGACTTTGTCCTTTTACCCGATCACTATAACGGGATAAATTGGAATTGACTTCATTTAAACTAAAATGTTTATATTACTCTTACTACACCAGGAAAGTTGAACCTAGAGAGAATTACATACAAGTACGTGGGTGCCACAGTGATTTTTCCGGACCCCGTTTTACGTCTTAAGATCTTTACATATACGGACTAGTAGAGATCACCTAATACTTTTACGATAACTGGACTACAAACTAACTAGCCAGTGCTGGTTGAATCTACAATACTCACATACTCCTTTAAGCCTTGAAAAAGTCGCATTTTGACGAAACACGTGTCAGCTGTAGATGTAGAGGTTCTACTACTACGTGGCAACTTATTTGAATAAATATATGCTGTTCATGGACTTGCTATCTGGATTTTTTTGAGTCATGATGTATTTCAACAACTAAATTACACTACTGACTACTGTGGGTCAAGCGATACAGATATACAAGCTGTGCTCTGTTCTGGATTTTCAATTTGTATGTGCATGAAGGAAGGTTCTTTCATGCACGGGGTAACACTGTGGATGGCAAAGTGTTAACATTGAGCACGCTATATGACATGTTAGTTTATACCTGTGCAAAACTCTAACAGAGGTGCTAACTGTTCTTTTTATTATCACTGCCATCACCTTGATATTGCAACAGCGGTTCTACAGCCTGCACAGCCTGTTCAGCAGTGGCTGAACCATTGATGCTTAGATGACACATGGTGACTTGAACATTTGCCACACAGGAATTTTCCTTTTATTAACCGGTCCACAAACCATACTTGCGCCAGACAGATTTGTTTGCTCCTCCCCTCTCCATACAACAGTAATCTCTATACACTATTGCCCTCAAGTTCTTTCTGACCTTAATCCCTCAACTATGGATTTGGCCTCCGGAGGTCTTCCATTTCCAATCCCCGCATGGAAGTTCTCAGTCACAATGTTTGAGGGCATAGTCTTTCGCTAAACACATAGATTCCTTTTTTTTTTGTTAGCGCAGGTCCTCTTCCTCCTCACTGGATGAGTCTGAAGCGTTCAAAGTGATCACGAGGGGGCTATGTATCAAAACCACTGTGGGTGTTCGCAAAGTGCTTGCAAGAGATATCTCGGTGGCGGAAGCCTCCCTGTTACAGATTGAACAGGTTCTGGAAACTTCTTTAGACAAATTGGATGATCTCCAAGTAGCGCAGGCTGATCTTTTTGATAAAATAGAGTTGCTTCGCTGTCATGACCATGCAGACTCTACCTGGCTAGCCATCTCTCGCTCTTCAGGGGACACCGCACACACTCAACAAACCATCAACTCTGCTTTTCACGTATACTACAATACTTTTATGCACCCCGACCACTGATGTCAGAAGCTTTGTTTGATCGTTTTGTCACTAGTATTCCTCTTCCCTGCCTTTCTCAAGAGGATTCAATGGACCTAGATAAGTTAATTATGACCAAATAGATTTAACTCTCTTTCAAAGGACCTGCTCTGGTGAAAGGTCACAGGAATGGATGGCTTGCTGGCTGATATCTATACACAGTTTGCTCACACCCTGGCTCCTAAATTACAGTCACTCTATCAAGCCATTTACACAAGTTCTCCCCCATTCCTTAGTCCTGCACTCATTTCCACTTTGTTGAAGCCACACAAGGATCCAAAGGACATTGCACTGTACTGCTCACTATCCATCTTAAACACCACCTACAAGATCCTCACTAGAATCTTGGCCTGGCGCCTACTCCTGGTGTTACTGGATATAATTCATAAAGATCAGGCAGGCTTTGTTTTGGACTGCAGCACACATCTCTCATCCTCTGCCGACTTTGGCACATCAAGGATGAATCCGCAGCTCAATTCCCTGATGCAGTCGGCATTGCACTAGAGTTAGAGAAAGCTTCTGATTCTTTGCATTGGTATTATATGCACAGAGTGCTGTGACATTTTGGCATGTTCCCCACTGGAGGTAGTGGATTAAAATACTGTCTTCCACTCCTGCGGCTTGTGGAAAACTGACAGATGTATTTTTGCTTCATGACCCATGTGCAGAGGCCACAGACAGGGCTACCCTCTTTCAGTTCTACTATTCACCATGGCAATGGAGCCTTTATCGGCACACCTCCATCCTCACGGAGTCGACTGAGGGATACCAATATGAAGCCAGATCCAGATTTCTGAATTTGCGATTCTCTCGGGTCTTAAGGTGAACTGGGCTAAGTCTTGTGTTTTTCCTCTGCAACAAGCCTGCAGACTTCTCCTCAACTGCAGCTGGACCCCAGGCTATGAGTTGAAATGGTCACATTCAGATATCTAGGCACTAACATTTACCACTCTCCCACAGAGCTGCACAATGGCAACCTGGGTAAAGAGATGCGAGTGCTGCAATCTAAAATAACTCTCTGGGCATCTTTACCTCTTTCAGTAAGTGGTGAGGTGGATTTAATGAAAATGATGGTCCTCCCTCATCTTCTTTATTATTTCACTAATCTTCCTTTCATCATCCCTTGCTCCTTCTTTAAACAACTTGATTTTTCCCTGAAGACATTTCTTTTAGGGTTGGACTGTTCCCATAAGGAACAGGGTCAAGACTGATTTGCATATGGCTGGGTCCAAACTGGGGTGGTGTGGTGAGCAAAAGAATGAATGATTAAACCCAGATCCTTGTGACTGGGGGTGAATGTTTGCATTGCCCAGCATTCCGTCCAACAATTGTTTCTTTTGCACCCATTTCTTTAAGGCCTGGGGTAGCCCTCGTAACACTGAAACGCTCAGTTGAGGGAGGTGGACACACCCTCCCGGACTTTGAACGCTATTACTTGGCAGCACAGCTGCAATGGACTCTCTGGATGCTCTATTTATGAGGCCGGGCTCTGAAAAACTGGCTTTCAAGATTGATTTTATATTACTTTATGTTCCCCTCCATTTGTGTAGCCTCCCAGGCTACAGACCTACTCCGCAACGCAATATCCTGTTTATCTAGAGCGAACAGGTTGACCAACACACAGACCCCCTTTGCACCTGCCGTCCCTCTGGTGGGCTGCAGAAAACAATGGGTCATTTGAGACCGGAACACGTACTATCTTGGCATACAACTGCACTTTCCACAGTTGGTGATTAATTCCTAAATGGCAAATTGATGGACTTCCCACATTAGTAGCAGCATATAATCTTCCACCCAGACAATTTCTCACCTGTCCATGCATCAAACAATGCCTCTTCAATCTATTTCATACTCAACATGAATTTCTGCTGACTCAGGAGGTATACCAAACTTTCTAAATGGCAGGTACATGGAGTAAGCTTATCAGGTGGTTCAATAGGGCATTTTTGCAAATTGATAAATCCCAAGCTCCTTTCTGAATTGTCTGGGAGACAAACTTAGCTAAAATATTTCATGACTCAAACTGTTAAAAAGTATTGGAATACCGCCATAAAGTATACTGAGGGGTTCACTTCATATATATTCAATTGAATACTCTCAACAGGGTCTATCTTACACCAGCTCCTATTAACAAACTTTTTCCAGGCTCTGCTCAGGGATGCCCCCAATGTTCACTCCTCAAGGCAGACCATCTTCACATGCTGTGGGCCTGTCCCCTGCTCCTGATTTACTGGACCAGTACGACTGACCTCTACTTAATTAGCATGCCTGATGGGGTTCTCTCGGGTCTCACCCTGCCCTAGAGAGAATTGTGGTCTGTGAGTCTGTACTGTGCCTCTCCCCCTCCCTCACATTTCACACTTTTCTTCCAGCTCTCTCCGTACCTCGTTCTCAGGAGTCTCCCCTTCTCTCTGGGGCCAACACTAGTTTCATGGCAGTGCCTCAGGTGCAACTGGAATCACCCCCAAATATGGTGTGTGCACAGTCTCAACACATCTCTTCCTATTCGCTGCTGGAATTAGTCCTCCTAGGCCTACTTTGGGTGACCAGGCTCTAGGACATTACCACGCACTCTGGCTGTGTGGGAATATTCTTTGCATCTCCTGCTTTAAGCATAAGGGTCACATATGGTGATTCACCTACTTTGAATCCTTTCCACAAGCAGCTGCAAAAAGCGGCATTCCTGATGTGGTGTGGTCCTGACCCGCCCATTGCTGAGTGTCCTAGACATTAAGGTCTTGGCAATCGGCCCTTACTTCAGTAGTTGCAGCTTCGCATGGGCCGGTCACACCTTGGTGGTTTCAAATATGCACAAGCTGAACAGATCTTCTTGGGTAGTTGCAGCCATGCCCCTGCTGATCTTCAGTTTGGCAGTTGTGTCCATGCACAGGCTAATCACAATAGTCAGTAACAGCCCCAATGGAGTTGTGGTATGTGAAGGTAAGCCCTTTCTTCCAAATAAGGCTCTTCATCCAAGCGAGTGATAAAAAGAGGTTTATTAAGAACAGCAGTAACAGACACCCCATCCACTAGACAGCCAGGTTCAACTGCCTTTCATAGAATTCCAACTCAGCAACCACCCCCATTCTGATCCCCTGCATCATCACCTAGAAATCAACCTTAATGGAAATAAAGAAATGCAAAACACCACATGGTTATCGCCAGGATCTGGCACAAACAGTATGCAGGACTGCTAACAACTCAGGTCCAATGATTGCCCTCTCGCAGTCTTCTCTTCTGGATGCCCTACAGATGCTGGCAATGTACTGTACCTCACTCCTCCCTACATTCACCTTCCTCCTGCAGGGTTGTCCAGCTCTTACCCTCTCTAAGCAGGCAGGCTTTTCAACAACAGATCCCGATTTCAGGTGATCTCACCTCATATCTGGAGTCAGGCATACACCAGTCCTGGAGCACTTCTTGAAACAAGTTTATAAACAACTGGCAGACAGGAGATATGTGTCCACTGTCTTAAACTCTAGAACTGGTTTAGCGTTGTTCACCTTCAGGTCTCCTGCACAGGCTGTACTTCAAACACAGCCTTTGTGCGGAGTGATGCTTCTCAAAACAGGGTAATTGAAAAGCTGGAACACCCACAATAGAGGCAAAAAGAGGTGTATGGCTTCCACAGTCCAATTAAAGGAGAAATCATTAAAAGTCTATGCCTCACCTAAAGGTTTCCTAATCTTGTACAACAGAGTCTGTAGCCCCACCCCTCAGTCCAACTCTCCACCAAACGGAAGTGTTAAGGAATAATAATCTGCAGCTCATTGCTAAGTAAAAGGTCTAATTGAGTATCTAATTGAGAACCATCTCCACTCACCTCATTTCAGTGATTAGATATCCTCCCTCCACTTCAAAGATGTGAGCAATACACTTCTATTGTCTGGGAACACAACACACATCTCCATTTTGTGCAAAGGCATTTCAAGGGTATATAAAACTGATCCCACTGGCCTCCTGTACAGTGCCTCACTCAAACACACCATGCATGCACCACACAGACTAAACACATCAACAATATTAGCAGACATTCCGAATTTTAGCGCAAGGATCTGGGTGGTAGAACTTTACATGAGTGTGCCAGTAGGCATCCACTCCAGTGCCTCAGATATAAAATGTCAGATTACACTATGGATTTTCAAATGACAGTACGCTAACCACCACTATTCTATGTGCTAAACCTGTGACAGGAAAAGTAGCCCACTGTCAGTAAATAAGCGGGCACTTTGTGTGGTCCTCTGGGTCACGGCATAAGTCCAAGACCAATTCATGTTGGAGAGGCCTAGTCATCTGAACAGATTCTACATTAGTGTGATGTCAAGGACAAAAGTCAAATCTCAGGATACCAGATGCACGCAGTTGGACACACAGGGCAGGGAAACACCCCTATACACCATGCAGGGGATATTCCTGTCCCAACAGACCGGCTTGTAGGTGCGTTTTAGCTAAGGATTCCGAAGTAGTAGTAAAATGGGTAAACCTATTGGGCTTTATTCACAAAGGTAAATTTTCAGGTGCAGATTTGCTTACATGTAAATTCACTCGTACACTTTGTAGTAACTTAACTACATTTAGCTATTCAGCATTTCTGTGCGTAAAGTTGCTACCATCGGGTGGAGCCAAATTTTCAAATGTAATGTTACTACTGCTAACTTTTCTCATGTAGGGAGAAATATCCGCAACTGAGGTGGAGATCTCTCTATGGTAAAGTATAGGGACAAGTTTGAAAGTTTACTAAGGGGCTCATTACGATGTCAGTCGGAAAGCCTGCGACTGACACGTCTCGGACTCGGGACCAACTGACAGGCGGTTGGTGGTTCCCACCGCCGGACTACGATGAGATCGAACACTGTTCGGTCGTATTCTCATTGTTCCCTATAGGAGCTTGTGTTACGGTCATAAACCGGCCATAACATAAGCTCCTATGGGGAACTGGGTGTTAGAGTAAAACTCTGCACACTGTAGCAGTCACCGCATGATGCCTGCCATACAGTTCAGGGTGTTACAGGGGGCACCTTAGGTACCCCCTTGGCCACCAACTGTAGGCCACGGGGTAAGGGGACCCCTAGGCCCCCAAAGTCGCTTTCCGACAGCCTTTCCGTGTGGGAAAGGCCGGCACAGAAAGGCTGTCAGAATCCGACATCATAATCTCGACCGCAGAAACGCCGTCCATAGAGGGTCACGGTGCGGTTCCGACCGACAGGTATACTCTGCAAGCCAGTCAGAACAGAGTCAGAATGACCTGGCGGTGTACGTTGCGACCGCGAACATCATAATCGGGCGGTCGGACAGCAAACCGACCGAGTCGGTCGGAAGGGCTCCGATGCGGTCATGAAGCTTCCGACTGTCGGTTGGAGTCTTTCCGACCGGCATCGTAATGAGCCCCTAAATCTTAAAATAATTGAGTAAAATAGTTTAATGTTAAATATTGATAAAATAATTGTATATATTTATTTTAAACTTAGAACAAATTACAAAAGTTACAGTGTTGTTATCTTAAAAGTGCATTAAAATTTTATTATTAAATATTGATAAATAATGTATAATTATTTACAGTGAAATGTTTATTTTTATCTAATCTATATTAAATTATTAAAGTTATCCCTCGAATTTATTTAAAAAAAAAAAAATATATATATATATATATATATATAGATAGATATATAGATAGATAGATAGATATATATATATATATTCACTGAAAAAACCATAGGTTTTACAGACGTTATAGTTAGAAATTAGCATTTAAAAAACCTTTGAAATTCACTGAAAAAACCATAGGTTTCAGGGGCGTTATAGTTAGCTGGACATTTCACTCGTACAAAACCATAGAAATTCCACTGTTATAGTTAGTTCAGCTAACTATAACTCGCGCCCCGCAATGCACTGCTCATGACGTCACATATTACATCACTCATGACATAGTCAGTGACATCACTGATGACATCACTGATGACATCTCAAATGACATCACTGATGACATCATCCACGTGATCATCTGATGCACCTCCTCACACCCTAATATAACCTTTGATACACCCCTCTAAAATGCAGACTACCATTCTCGAAACCATAGACACACCAATACCAGTTAGTACATACCCACTCACTGATTCATAGGTCTACACACACATCCACTCACCCATACAGTCACTCATACACGCAGTCACTCATCAATATAGCCACTGAAATATGCACTCATACACCTATACAGATACTCACACAATACCACTAACCATAGAGTTACTCACATACCTAGTCAGTCATGCAAAGAATCAATCATACTCCCATTTACTCACCTATACAGTTATACACACACCACCTCACTTATTCATACATATACTAACACATACTTACTCTCTTATACAATCACTGACACAAGCACACACTCATCCATCAAGCCACTCTCACAATCACTCACTCTCACATATAGTCATTTATATAGTCCAACACTCACATATACTGCCTTTCACATATGTAGTTACTCACACATGTACCACTGAGACATCCATTCACTCACCAACACACCCATACACACACTCACCCACCCATACAGCCCTTCACAGATGCACTCTTGAATCCGTACACCCAGTGAATTACCCACTCACACATCTATGCACACTCACACAACCCCACCCACCCACACATACACTCAGGCACCCATACAGATACTGAGACAACCAATCAATAACCCATGTAGACACTCATGTAGCTACTCACCAACCCATGCAGCCGCTTACACACCAACTGACAGACTGATACAGACATTCACACAGTTTAGTCACTAACCCATGCATTCAGTAAGACACGATTAATCACTAACTTATACAGTCAGTTACGCACCTACTAAATCATCTATTCAGACACTTATACACCCACTCATTCTTCAATACAGCTTTGCATATATATATATATATATAAAAACATATTTAAAGTTTACAGAAACACACAGTCACTGGATGATGTCATCAGTGATGTCATTTGAGATGTCATCAGTGATGTCATCAGTGATGTCACTGACTATGTCATGAGTGATGTAATATGTGACGTCATGAGCAGTGCATTGCGGGGCGCGAGTTATAGTTAGCTGAACTAACTATAACAGTGGAATTTCTATGGTTTTGTACGAGTGAAATGTCCAGCTAACTATAACGCCCCTGAAAACTATGTTTTTTTCAGTGAATTTCAAAGGTTTTTTAAATGCTAATTTCTAACTATAACGTCTGTAAAACCTATTTTTTTTCAGTGAATTTCAAAGGTTTTATAAATGCTAATTTCTAACTATAACGTCTGTAAAACCTATGGCTTTTTCAGTGAATTTTAAAGGTTTTATAAATGCTAATTTCTAACTACAATGTCCCTGAAACCTATATTGTTTTTAAATAAATTTAAAAAAGACGTGCATACTTTTTCTAGTGAAAAACTAACTGTAACAGTAGTCTGTTATAAGTTATAATTTAGCAATGTTTAAAACTAAATTAGCAGTAATTAACATATAAGTGTGGAAAAAGTGTGACACAGCAGCTATGATACCTGACTTCGAACAACAGCGTTCACAGTTCGATTCCCGGCTCCAGCGGCACGTTAGCCCACCACTATGTCACTGTGGGCAACACCTTGCTTAATCCTTCCGATGCCCCGGAGCGCCGGCATACCTTTCCAGGGGTAGCTGTACGCTTTACAAATGCTCGCATTTTTTTAATTTAAAACCATAGTGATGAGAAATATTATCACGTTTTTTTTTCTTCTATTCTGAAAGATCTTTTTTTTATGTCTTCTATTTAGAATTACGGCAATTAATAAATGTATTTACTCATGAGAATGGAAATGACACGGTTTTCCGGGTAACAGTTTTTAAGCTCTCCAACGTATGTACATATTAAGGACCTTATACGTGTTAGGTTCGAAATCGAAACTTTTTCCGCTTCACATTTTGTAACTTTTCCCAACACGTGCACAAGTTAAACAGTTAAAACATGTGCACGTGTCAACTGTAAAACGTGACATCTAAATGGGCAGAGCCGCATCTTCCTTCCATAGACTACTCAATAACCAAAAAGTATATAAACCCCACCCGTTGATTGATTAGTTTCGTTTTGCGAGTTATTTACGCGTCTCCATTCAGTGACGCAGGTGCTCTTTTCTACAGTCGGATTCTTCTTTGCGGCCACAAAACATAATCCTGAGTTGTAAGTTGTTTGATTATGGCATGCTAGATATTTATAATACGTAGCTATTTGTCAATATTTAAACACTTGTATTTAGAAAAAAGTGTTATTGGTTGTTTTTGCCATTTATATGTAACGTCAGCAGCTTGTTTTCAGAAACAGACAGAATACAGCAAACATTGTTCCTGTTCTGGCTCCTTTGAGCTCATATAGTGTGACTTTGTATATTATATTATTGACACTGTACTTGACCTCAGAAGTGTTGGTGACCCGTCGGCGCGAAGACTAAAGATTTATATGTAACATCAGCAGCTTCTAGTTTGTAGTCTATTTCCCCCTTGAGATCATATAGTGTGAGTATGTATATTATAATAACCACACATTATGATCTCAGAGGAGTTTGTGACCCGTCGGCGCGAAGACTAAAGATTTATATGTAACGTCAGCAGCTTCTGGTTTTTAGTCTATTTCTCCCTTGAGATCATATAGTGTGAGTATGTATATTGTAATATTTACATTTATACTGACCTCAGTGGAGTTTTTTGATATTTCTATTTTTGTCTGTTGCGGTTCCTATTCACCTTCTCCCTATAGAATATATACTACCAGTATTGTATATTATTATACAACTATCCTATATATTCTCAAAGGAGTACGTGATTTGTTAGCGGAGCAGTGAGCGACCTCTAAGCACTACGACCGAACCTTCCCGAATTCTACAGAATAGAAATTATAAAAAATGATAAAGCGTACATTTCTATGTACTATAAAGTGATTTGTTTTTAACTGTTTTTTACTTGTTATTGTTCTTGTGACCTGAGATGATGTAGTGCGGGAGTGTTTCTTGTAGCACTTCTTTTCTACTTTATCTAAAAGTAACTCATGCCCTCTTATATTATCAAGAATATGGGGCAACACTTTTACAAACTATAGCAGAAAAAAGGGAGGGTGTGCCCACGCTTAAGGGATATTTTATGAATTGCGTTTTTATTTGTCACCCCTTTGATATATACAGCTTCAGTTTCCGAAGAAAGTATATTTGTAATTGCTTAATAAAAACTATTTGAAACCTAGACTGAATTTTTGCTGCGCAACCACAGCTCCCCGTCAGAACAGTAAACACCACATTATAACTAAACAGTGCTCCTGGGAAGTATCCCACCCGCAAACTTAATAAAAGAAGACCGCAACACACTTTGTTATTTTCCCGCCGTGATTTGTACACCCCACACCAATTATATAAATGGCCCTTAAAATATATAAAAACAATTTTTACCTTCACAATCCCTGTCCACCACCTTGTGACCACTGTACAGAGTTAATAGTGTTCCTACCCTCCCTGCTACTACTTTCTTTTCCTGTACTCCATTGAAGTGCGTCACAAAATGGTTCACAACAGTGAACCGCTCCCAGCCAATAATGAGCAAACTTGTACTCGGAACACTTTAGCCAATAAAATGTCCATGGTGTTCCGCAGAGGGGGTGGGAATCGCTCCCAACACTTCTACTTTCAATGGTTTACAGCCAATGAACATTAACCTTGGGAAGGTCCTGCTTGGAACACGTTACCCAATCAGATGTCCCTGATGCTCCGCCGAGGGGGAGGGAATGGCTGGCAACACTTCTACTTTCAATGGTTTACAGCCAATGAACATTAAGCTTGGGAACATCCTGCTTGGAACACGTCAGCCAATAAGATGTCCCTGCTACTCTGCGGACGGGGAGGAAATGGCTGGCAACACTTGTACTTTCAATGGTTCGCAGCCAATGAACATTAAGCTTGTGAAGGTCCTGCTTGGAACACGTCAGCCAATCAGATGTCCCTGCTACTCCGCGGACGGGGAGGAAATGGCTTGCAACACTTCTACTTTCAATGGTTCGCAGCCAATGAACATTAAGCTCGTTGTTGGAACACCTCAGCCAATTAAACGTTAATTTTGTTCCAGACACACGAACAGAACACGCCCTCCCACATAATAATAAATTTTGTCTAAGAAAGTGACACTGTCCGTGATAAAAGTGAACACCGCATTATAAGTAAACATTACTGCGCATTATATTAAAGGAAGGCTGCAATACGCCGCATTGTTATTTTCCCGATATGATTTACACAGCCTACTGAACATTGCCGCAATACCGCACATTCACAATACCTGTGTGTGCACCCTACACACTGCTTGCCGCAATACGGCGCATTGTTTTCCTGATGGGATTTCCAGAGCCTACGCAACCTTGCCGCAATACCACGCACCGTTGTTCTGCGGACATGATTTCCACGGGCTACGCAACATTCAAACTCCCTGCCTCTGCACCATACAGACTGCTTAACGTAAGACCACAGTGTTCCTACTATACCCTCTTATACAATTTTTCTCTTTTGTTTCGCCCTACGCCTTTCAACTCAGTCACAAAATGGCTGCCAACACTTCCTAGTTTCAACAGTTCGCAACCAATGAGCTCGTGCTCGTAACGCCTCAGCCAATCAGATGTCAGAATTCTCAAATATCGATATCTGTAAATTTTTATATTTCTCTAAAACTACTGAACGGACTTACCCCATTTAAACAAAAGCGTGCTTTCTGGACCAAGACCTTTCTCCCTGCCAAATTTGGCGTAATTCCGTTCAGCAGTTTGACCTGTAGCCTTGTCTAAAGTTTCCTATGGAAATTGCATGGAGAAAACACGTTTTGGGACCCCCTTTTTTCTCAGCCCCCTTCATGAATCACCCCCAAACTTTCAGGATAGGAGCTCACCTGAAAAGAGGAACTTTTGGAAAATTTCGTAAAGATTCGTCAAACGACCCCAAAGTTATAAGCACATCAAAAAATGCTTTTCCTATGGAAACGTGGTCCTAACTATAACTATCTACTGGCGACCGCCAGTAGATAATTGATATATAGATATATATATCTATATATATATATATATATATTCACTGAAAAATCCACAGGTTTCAGGGACGTTATAGTTAGTTAGACATTTCACTCGTATAAAACCAGAGTAATTCGGCCATTATAGTTTGTAGAGCTAACTATAACTCGTGCCCCCGCAATGCACTGCTGATGACGTCACATATTACATCACTCATGACATGGTCAGTGACATCACTGAGGACATCACTGATGACATCTCAAATGACATCACTGATGACATCATCCAGTGACTGAGTGTTTCTAAAAAATTCAAAAATGTTATATATATATGCCAAGGTGTATTGAAGAATGAGTAGCTGTATGATTGACTGAATGGATGATTTAGTGGGTGCATGACGGACTGTATAAGTGAGTGATTAAACGTGTCTTAGTGAATGCATGGGTGAATGATTACTCTGTGTGAATGTCTGTATCAGCCTGTCAGTTGGTGTGTAAGTGGCTGCATGGGTTGATGAGTAGCTATATCAGTGTCTATATGGGTTAATGATTGGTTGTCTGAGTACCTGTATGGGAGCCTGAGTGTCTGGGTGGGTGGGTGGGGGTGTGTGTGACTCCCTGCACAGATGTGTGAGTGGGTGATTCACTAGGTGTATGGGTTTATGAGTGCGTGTGTTAGGGACTGTATGGATGAGTGAGTGTACGTATAGCTGTGTTGGTGAGTGAATGGATATCTCAGTGGTATATGTGTAAGTAACTACATATGTGAAAGGCAGTATATGTGAGTGTTGGAGTATATAAGTGAGTATATGTGACAGTGAGTGATTGTGACAGTGGCTGCATGGACAGGTGTGTGCTTATGTCAGTAATTGTTGAAGAGAGTACGTATATGGTACTATCTGTATGAATAAGTGAGGTGGTGTGTGTGTATAACTGTATAGGTGAGTAAATGGAAGTGTAATTAATTCTTTGGTTGACTGACTAGGTGTTTGAGTAACTCTTTGGGTGAGTGGCAGTGTGTGAGTGTCTATATGGGTGTATGAGTGGATATGTCAGTGGTTGTATTGATGAATGACTGCGTGTATGAGTGACTGTATGGGTTAGTGAGTGGATGTGTGTGTAGACGTATGAATCAATGAGCGGGTATGTACTAACTGCTATTGGTCTGTCTATGGTTTCGATACTGGTAGTCTGTATTTTAGAGTGGGTGTATCAAAGGTTATATTAGGGTGTGAGGAGGTGCATCAGATGATCAAGTGGATGATGTCATGGTCTGTCTATGGTTTCGATACTGGTAGTCTGTATTTTAGAGTGGGTGTATCAAAGGTTATATTAGGGTGTGAGGAGGTGCATCAGATGATCAAGTGGATGATGTCATTAGTGATGTCATTTGAGATGTCATCAGTGATGTCACTGACCATGTCATGAGTGATGTAATATGTGACGTCATCAGCAGTACATTGCGGGGGCGCAAGTTATAGTTAGCTGAACTAACGATAACGGCCGAATTTCTCTGGTTTTATACGAGTGAAATTTTCAACTAACTATAACGTCCCTGAAACCTGTGGTTTTTTCAGTGAATTTCTAAGGTTTTTTAAATGCTAATCCCTAACTATAACGTCCCTGAAACCTGTGGTTTTTTCAGTGAATTTCTAAGGTTTTTTTAAATGCTAATCCCTAACTATAACGTCCCTGAATCCTGAAAGAGGAAGAAAGGTGCAGAAAGAAGCAAGAGAAGTGCAGAAAGAGGCAAGAGAGGTGCAGAAAGTGGAAGAAAGGTGCAGAAAGAAGCAAGAGAAGTGCAGAAAGAGGCAACAGAAGTCCAGAAAGAGGAAGAAAGGTACAGAAAGAAGCAAGAGAAGTGCAGAAAGAACCAACAGAGGTGCAGAAACAGGCCTACTTAGACTGTACCTTACAACAGACTCATACAAAGTAGTCTAATCACTAATCCTTCTCCAAAGATGTCTTAAACCTCACTTTTCTCTTGAAGGTTCACTGTTAATCGACTGCTCAGAATGTTAGGCCTACCAAATATAAAACAGCAATCCTAAGCATATCACTGTTGTAAGTCTGACCAAGTTTGTGAAGGTATGCATGAGTGTCTCTGCTTTTACCGAGGGACATGTTACATAAAAATAAACATAGAAATACTTGAATACCTGTGTTTCAAACAGAATACTCTGTAAATTTGTGTAAAAAAGGTGTATGCATTTCTTTCTGCTCACAATACAGGGCACATGGGTATTCAATAGTATATATGAGGGGCTCTATAACACATATATACATAAGACATGTCTGCCGGTGCAACCGAATGACAGAGCAGAACTGAGAAGATTTGACCACCTATAGGAGAAGTTACCAGCTTTTTAAGCTACCATCTTCAGATGCATAACTCATGTAAGAATACATATACAAGTAGACATATACCTCAGTCACAAGAGCACGCAGACCTTTAAACTTGACAGCTTGCACTTCCCATTTAAGTACATAAAGAGGCGAGAGAAGTTCAGAAAGAAGCAAGAGAGTTGCAGAAACAGGCAAAAGAGGTGCAGAAAGAGGGAACAGGGGTGCAGACAGAGGCAAGAGAGATACAGAAAGAAGGAAGAGGGGTGCAGAAAGAGGGAAGAGGGCTGCAGAAATTTGCAAGAGAGGTGCAGAAAGTAGCAAGAGCAGTGCAGAAAGAAGCAATAGAGGTGCTGAAAGAGGCACCAAGGGTGCAGAAAGAGGCAAGAAAAGTGCAAAAGAAGCAACAGAGGTACAGAAAGAGGCAAGAGTGGTGCAGAAAGAGGCAGGAGAGGTGCAGAAGGAGGCAACAGAACTGCAGAAAGAGGCAACAGAGTTGCAGAAAGAGCCAAGTGAGGTGCAGAAGGAGGTAAGAGAACTGCAGAAAGAGGCAAGAGAGTTGCAGAAACAGGCAAAAAGGGTGCAGAAAGAGGGAACAGGTGGGCAGACTGAGGCAAGAGAGGTGCAGAAAGAGGCAAGAGGGGTGCAGAAAGAAGCAACAGAGGTGCAGAAAGAGGCAAGAGAAGTATAGAAAGAGGCAAGAGAAGTGCAGAAACAGGCAGGAGATGTGCAGAAAGAAGCAACAGAGGTGCAGAAAGAGGCACGAGGGGTGCAGAAAGAGGCACAAGGGGTGCAGAAAGAAGCAACAGAGATACTGAAAGAGGCAAGAGAAGTGTAGAAAGAGGCAAGAGAGGTGCAGAAACAGGCAGGAGAGGTGCAGAAAGAGGGAACAAGGGTACAGAAAGAGGCAAGAAAGGTGCAGAAAGAGGGAAGAAGGGTGCAGAAAGATGCAAGAGGGGTACAGGAAGAAGCAAGTGAGGTGCAGAAAGAAGCAAGAGGTGCAGAAAGTAGAAAATATAAGCAGAAAGAGGCAAAAGAAGTGCAGAAAAAAAAGAAAGGTGCAGAAAGAAGCAACAGAAATGCAGAAACAGGCAAAAGAGGCGCAGAAAGAAGCAAGAGTGGTTTGCACACCATTAGTACCAATTTAATACCCACATTTAGCAATAAGTAATAGGTGACCATTCTGGGTTTGCACAAGGGCCTTCCATCATGCTGTAACTAACCCTGGGCGTAGTTCGCGAAGTAGCGCTACGCGAAGCTACGCAAAGTGCAGTTCGCACTACGCGAGCTACGCGTAGCACTACGCGAACTGTGTAGTGCGCTGTTCGCGATGATTGCACAGTGCCGGATGCTTGTCCGCACTGTGCAATCATTGAAAACGGCATCTTGCACAGTGCGAGCTGTCTTTTACTGCCGCTCGAGTAGATTTTTACTCGAGCGGCAGCTTTCTCAACGCGGACTGGTAGTTTCTCGTCGCGAGCATACGCGACCACTCGTAATGAGAAACCTGACCTCCCCACGTTGAGAATCTCGCCGGGAGGCTTATTTTCCACACTCGCGATCGGCAACTTGATGTTGCTGATCGCGAACGAGGAAAAAGTCTCGCCGGGATGTCATTTTGCTTGCTCGCGGTCGCCAACTTGATGTTGAGGACCGCAAGCAAGCAAAAAATGACCGCTGCACTACGCTACGCTATGCGTGTTTGCACTGTGCTACGTGCAATTCGCGTTGTGCGAAGTAGCGCAAACTTCGCAAACTACGCCAGCGTAGCGTAGTGATTTGCCCAGGGTTAGCTGTAACACTTGTTGCTGCATGTTTGGTAGCGTTTGAGCAGTTTGAGCTAGAAACAAGGTTTTTTGTGTTCAAATCTGCAGATTATGCAGCAGATGACGGATTATGTGGCAAATGTGGAAAATGTATAACTGTGCGAAAGTCGGTGCAGCCAAACAGTCATATAATTCCAGTGGCCCTGCCCTGGTCCGACTAGGTCCAGAAGTGCTCCTCAGTGGTCCCTTCTTTTTATAATTTAGCTTCTATGAAACGAGGAAGACTAAACCTGAGTTTACCACTCCACAACACAGACAACCATACCACATAATTACTCTCTATAACACATAATCTCACTCTACATAATTCCTATACACTAAATACCACATACTTTCTATCCACATAATTTCACTGCACAACATACCGCATAATTCCACTACACACAACGTACATCCACTCCACTCCAAAAAACATTAGTAAAAAACGTTTACATTTACAAATGCTTATTTAACTAGTAGTTGCGTTTGCATAGTGATGGAGAAAGGGGACTGGGCCTCCGACCAGCGCTCAGGAATTCCGCTGCGTAGGACTTACAGGAGGTACCAGGAAGGCTGCTTGGCCCCCAAAGTCCCTCATGAGTAAAGTGAACTTCATCCCCCAACCAGTAGTGTGCCAGGAGGTGCGTCTGCAGAGTGGTGGAGAAAGGGGGGCGTGGCCTCCGAAGACTTCTTAGCAATCCCACTGTATGTGACTTACTGGAGGTAACAGGAGGGGTAGTTGGCCCCCAAGGACTTTCTTGGGGGCCAACTACCCCTTCTGTTACCTCCAGTAAGTCCCACACAGCAGGATTGCTAAGTTCTCATAGCAGGCCACACCCCATTTGCCCAACACTCTGCAAACGCACTCCCTGGCGCGCTCTTGGATTGGGATTGAAGTCCCCTTCACTGCTTGGGGGTCCTTAGGAGCCAACTAGCCTACCTGTTACCTCCAGTAAGCCCCACACAGTGGGATTGCTGAGAGGTGGACACAGGCCATGCCCCCTTTCTCCACCACTCTGCAAACGCAACTCCTGGCACACTCTTGGTTGGGGGATGAAGTCCCCTTGCCTCCTGAGGGTCCCTGGGGGCCAACTAGCCCTCCTGTTATCTCTAGTAAGCCCCACACAGCTGGATTGCTGAGAGGTGGTCAAAGGCCATGCCCCCTTTTTATACCACTCTGCAAACGCAGTTCCTGGCACACTGCTGCTTGGGGGATGAAGTCCACTTTAGTCCTGAAGTCCTCAGGAAACAAAGGGACCTCATCGCCCCACCAGCAGTGCGCCAAGAGGCGCGTTTGCAGAGTGGTGTAAAAAGGGGCGTGGCTTTGGACCACCTCTCAGCAATCCCACTGTGTGGGGCTTACTGGAGATAACTGGTGGGTTAGTTGGCCCCTAAGGACCCTTAGTTATCAAGGGGGCTTAATCTCCCAATCCGTAACGTGCCAGGGGGCGCGTTTGTGTGGTGGTGCAGGGAGGGGGCAGGGCCTCCGGCGAGATGCTGGCTGTTTTTAAATTTGGTTTTTGGAAGGGGGCTGTGTGGCCCCCCTTCCATTAATTATTTTTGGGCCCTGGGGACGCCATCCCCCAGGGCCGGAGCATTTTTTTGTTTTTTTTTAACACAAAAAAAAGGGAGGGGGACTGCATGGCCCCCTTCCCTGGGCCTCTTTTGGCCCCGGGGACCCCATCCCCTGAGGCCTGCCCTGCCTTTTTAGCTTTAAATTTTTTTTGAGGGGGGCTGCCTGGCCCCTCTCCTGAGGCCAATTATGGCCCTGGGACCCCATCTTGGGGCCCAGCCTTATTTTTTTTTTATAATAACAAAAGGGAGGGGCCCACATGCCCCCCTTCCCTGGGTCACTTTTGGCCCTGGGGACCCCATCCCCCGGGGCCGGCCCTCGTGTTGGGGACCGTGGGGGGAGCCCCAATGCCCCCATTGTCCCTGCCGGCTCCCCGCCTCCTGCGGGAGCCGGCATTGCAATTGGACAAGGGGAGCTGCTGACATGCAGCTCCCCTTGTCCAAAAGCAA
This sequence comes from Calotriton arnoldi, assembly GCA_963921515.1. Classification (NCBI taxonomy): domain Eukaryota; kingdom Metazoa; phylum Chordata; class Amphibia; order Caudata; family Salamandridae; genus Calotriton; species Calotriton arnoldi. The sequence continues at coordinate 197,377 of CAWUFW010003087.1, forward strand.
TTCTGCTACGCTTCATGGAAGCGAGAGCAGGTTTCCTGCTCTCGCTTCCATAAAGTGAAGGAGAAGTTTGCCATGACAGGGCGGGAGCGCAAACTGCAATGTCCCGGGTGTGGGCACGGGGGGGAGCCGGCCCTGGGGGGGTGGCGGTCCTCAGGGCCAAGGAGGGCTCCAGGAGGGGGGCCATGTGGCCCCCCTCCCAACGAGCTCATTGCCCCGGGGAGGTGGTGGTCCCTAGGGCTGGGGGTCCATTACGGACCCCCGTATTTCCATACAGAGAGCCATGGGGAGGTGGTGGTCCCTGGGGCAGTGCGGGGGGCTCAAGCCCACCCACACTAATTCTTTCTAAAAGCACCAGGGAGGTGGTGGTCCCCAGGGCTTGGTGGTCCCTGGGGCTTGGGGGTTCCGTGAGGCCTCCCAACCCATATTTTAGTGAAGCCCTGGGGAGGTAGCATCCCTGGGGCTTGGGGGGCCCGTGAGGCCCCCACACCCATATTTTAGTGAAGCCCCAGGGAGGTGGCGGTCCCCGGGGCTTGGGGGGGCCCATGAGGCCCCCCGCCCATATTTTAGTGAAGCCCCGGGGAGGTTGCGGTCTTCAGGGCTTGGGGGGGCCCGTGAGGCCCCCCGCCCATATTTTAGTGAAGCCCCGGGGAGGTGGCGGTCCCCAGGGCTTGGGCGGGCCCGTGATGTCCCCCATCCTAAAATAAAAAAAGCCACGGGGAGGTGGTGGTCCCCGGGGCTGCGGGGGGGCTGCGTGCCCCCGCACATTATTGATGAATCCCGGGGAGGTTGTGGTCCCCGGGGCTGTGGGGGCCCCGGCGGGCCCCTGCTAAATAATTGGACATAGTCCCCAGGACCTGGCCCACCCGGGGGCTTAAAGAAACGAAGCGTTGGAGCCCGCGCTTTGTTTTTTGAATTTTTTGGGCCGGATTCATGAACCCAGCGTGAATTCTGCTGATTTTCTTTTTTTTAAATGCTTTTTTGGGGCCTGGGGTCCCTGTGGGACAGCCACCTCCCTGGGGCTTTCAATTATTTTGGGTGGGGGGGCCTCGCAGGCCCCCCCACAGCCCCGGACACTGCCACCTCCCCGGGGCTACTTTCAAAAACAAATTGTGGGGGGGCTCGAGCCCCTCCACCTGCAGCGGGGATTACCACCTCCCTGGGGCACTGTTGATTCAAAATGCGGGGGTCCTTTGCAGACCCCCGGGGACCACCACCTCCCGGGACTTTAATCAGTTGGGAGGGGGGCTGCGCGGCTCACCTCCTGGAGCCCTAGATGGCCCTGGGGACCTCCACCCCCCAGGGCCGTCTCCTGCAATTTGCCAGGGTGCCCACCCCCAGGACATTGCCATAGCAAACACTGCTTTTCTTCTTGGAAGCGAGAGCAGGTTTTTAAGTGAGAGCAGGAAACGCTCTCGCTTCCAAGAAGCAAAGCAGAATCGCTTTTGGGCAAAGCGAGCTGCATATCAGCAGCTCCCCTTGCCCAAAAGCAATGCCGGCTCCCGCAGGAGGTGGGGAACCGGCTGGGACCGTGGGGGCATTGGGGCTCCCCCCATGGTCTCCAACGTGAGGGCCGGCCCCGGGGTATGGGGTCCCCGGGGGCCAATAGTGGCCCAGGGAAGGGGGGCCACGCGGCCCCCCTCCCTAATTAAAAAAAAATTGAAAATAAAAAAAGAATGAGGCGAAGCCCCGGGGGATGGGGCCCCGGGGCAAATAATGGCCTCAAGAAGGGGGCCGCGTAACCCCCTCCTTAAAAAATGTTTTAAAAAAAAATTAAATATGTGGCCATGCCCCGGGGGATAAAGTCCCCAGGGCCCAAATCGGCCATGGGAGGGGGGCCATGCGGCCCCCTTCCCTTATTTTTTTAAACTAAAAAATGCTCCAGCCCTGGGGGTGGGGTCCCCAGGGTCCAAAAATAATAAAGGGAAGAGAGGGCCACACCGCCTCCCTTCCAAAAAGCAAATTACAAAAAGCCGGCATCTCGCTGGAGGACCCGCACCCTCCCTGCATCACTGTGCAAACGCACCTCCTGGCGCGTTCTGGATTGGGGGATTAAGCCCCCTTGAATACTAAGGGTCCTTAGGGGCCAACTACACCACCAGGTACCTCCAGTAATCCCCACACAGTGGGATTGATGAGAGATGGTCTGAGGCCACGCCCCTTTTTACACCACTCTGCAAACGCGCCTCTTGTCACACTGCTGGTGGGGTGCTGAGGTCCTCTTGTGTCCTGAGGACCTCAGGAATAAAGTGGACTTCATCCCCCAAGCAGCAGTGCACCAGGAGGCGCATTTTCAGAGTGGTGTAAAAAGAGGACGTGGCCTAGGACCACTCTCAGCAATACAGCTGTGTGGGGCTTACTAGAGATAACAGGAGGGCTAGTTGGACCCTAGGGACCCTCAGGAGGCAAGGGGACTTCATCTCCCAACCAAGAACGCACCAGGAGACCCGTTTGCAGAGTGGTGGGGAAAGGCGGCGTGGCCTGTGTCCACCTCTCAGCAATCCCACTGTGTGGGGCTTACTGAAGGTAACAGGTAGGCTAGTTGGCCCCTAAGAACCCCCCCAATCGAAGGGGACTTCATCCCCCAACCAAGAGCGTGCCAGGAGGCGTGTTTGCAGAGTGGTGGGCAAAGGGGGCATGGCCTGCTATGAGAACTTAGCAATCCTGTTGTGTGGGACTTATTGGAGATAATAGGAGGGGCAGTTGGCCCCTAAAGATGTCCTTGGTGGCAGACTAGCCCTCCTGTTACCTCCAGTGAGTCCCACACAGTGGGATTGCTAAGAGGTCTTCGGAGGCCACGCCCCCCTTTCTCCACCACTCTGCAAACGCACCTCCTGGCACACTACGGGTTGGGGGATGAAGACCACTTTACTCCTGAGGGACTTTGGGGGCCAAGAAGCCCTCCTGGTACCTCCTGTAAGTCCTATGCAGCAGAATTTCAGAACGCTGGCCGGAGGCCCAGCCCCCTTTCTGCACCACTCTGCAAACGCAACTACTACGTTATAGTTATAAATTAGCATTTAAAAAACCTTAGAAATTCACTGAAAAAACCATAGGTTTCAGGGACGTTATAGTTAGTAATTGGCATTTAAAAAACCTTAGAAATTCACTGAAAAACCATAGGTTTCAGGGATGGTATAGTTAGAAATTATCATTTAAATAACCCTAGAAATTCGCTGAAAAAACCATAGGTTTCAGGGACGTTATAGTTAGTTGGACATTTTACTCGTACAAAACGAGAGAAATTCGTCTGTTATAGTTAGTTGAGCTAACTATAACTCGCGCCCCCGCCTTACACTGCTGATGACATCACATATTACATCACTCATGACATGGTCAGTGACATCACTCATGACATCACTGATGACATCTCAAATGACATCACTGATGACATCATCCACGTGATAATCTGACGCACCTCCTCACAGCCTAATATAACCTTTGATACACCCACTCTAAAATACAGACTGCCATTATCGAAACCATAGACACACCACTACCAGTTACTACATACCCACTCACTGATTCCTAGGTCTACACACACATCCACTCCCTCGTCCATACAGTCACTCATACATGCAGTCACTCATCAATACAGCCATTATCATATGCACTCATACACCCATACAGATACTCACACACCGCCACTCACCCATAGAGTTACTCACAAAGTTAGTCAGTCATGTAAAGAATCAATCACACTCCCATTTACTCACCTATACAGTTATACACACACCACCTCACTTATTTATACAGATACTAACACATACTAACTCTCTTATACAATCACTGACACAAGCACATACTCATCCATACAGCCACTCCCACAATCACTCACTCTCACATATATTCATTTATATACTCCAACACTCACATATACTGCCTTTCACATATTTAGTTGCTCACACATGTACCACTGAGACATCCATTCACTCACCAACACAGCCATACACACACTCACCCACCCATTCAGCCCCTCACAGACCCACTCTTGAACACATACACCCAGTGAATCACCCACTCACACATCCATGCAGGGAGTCACACACACCCCACCCACCCACACAAACACTCAGGCATCCATTCTGGTACTCAGGCAACCAATCAAAAACCCATATAGACACTCATGTAGCTACTCACCAACCCAAGCAGCCACTTACACACCAACTGACAGACTGATACAGACATTCATACAGATTAGTCAGTCACCCATGTGTTAGTAAGACACGTTTATTCACTCACTTATACAGTCAGTCATGCACCTATTAAATCATCCATTCAGACACTCATACACCTACTCAATCTTCAATACACCTTGGCATATATATATATATATATAAAACATATTTAAACTTTTTAGAAACACTCAGTCACTGGATGATGTCATCAGTGATGTCATTTGAGATGTCATCAGTGATGTCACTGACCATGTCATGAGTGATGTGATATGTGATGTCATCAGCAGTGCATTGCGGGGACGCAAGTTATAGTTAGCTCAACTAACTCTAACGGCCGAGTTTCTCTGGTTTTGTATGAGTGAAATGTCGAACTAACTATAACGTCCCTGAAACCTGTGTTTTTTTAGTGAATATATATATATAAATAAATCCCCAAACGTATCTGATTGAGGAGCCAGCACTCGTCATCGTGGGGGTTCTCTCGTTTATTGCACAGGTTTCATCAGATCCATGGACATAACAGGGACGCGTTTCGGCAGTCAAGCTGCCTTTCTCAACCTGAAATGCGCCACATTGGTGCTCCTATTTAAAGAAAACATTCACTAAAATTGAAGATGCACTGCATTTCGCCATGATTGGGTAAAAACAAGCACGTGGGCTGATAACCATTCATTCCTAACACAGCATAATCACAGTTATTCAAGAAACTGCAACAGTGTAAGTCCTGCAGTCTAAATTACTTTTAGGATTATTTACGTCCTGTGCTGTTCCGTGTTTATGCCCTCCAGTTCATTTTGTTTAGAAAGGCTCCCATCATGCCTCATTCCATTTTCCATAGAACCCGGACTGGATTTATGCATATCCTTCAGCTGCGAGCAAAGACATCTTTATAATGTCATTTAAAATCCAAAAACTGCATTATTTCAAGTTCATGTAGATTTACTTTAAGCATAGTTGCCCACCTTGTTAATCCGTCACCTCCTTCAAAATACACTCGTATCCGAGGGCAATCTGATCTTTGCTCGGAGACAGATTCCTAATTAAGAACAATTGTCCCAATAAAATAGAGGAAGACTCACGATGGCAACTTCTTTAAAGTTTCAAATCCTTGGGTCCAGTGAAACCAGTTCCGATAAGCAACAGCACTGACCCACGAGGCCACCGCTTCCTTGGCCAGTGCCATTAGCGGTGCCCAGCTCCATGGTAGGAGAGGTTATACCAGGGTGAAGATATGCCATTAAGCAGAGACGCTCCAGTCCCTGCCAAGGGAGCTTAAGCTCCCAGCGTATGAACCCCCTCCTCCAAACGTGCCTTCTCCTCTCCTCCATCGCCACTCTCCTTTCATGGGGGCACATCTGCCTCAAAATTTCAGAATCCAATTTGCGGTAAAACTGGTGTGCTGCCAGATCGCTGGTGGTGCTTTGGAGGTGGCGCTACCGCTAGCGCGCAGAATGTATAAAAAGAAATCCCCAACCGTATCTGATTGAGGAGCCAGCACTCGTCATCGTGGGGGTTCTCTCGTTTATTGCACAGGTTTCATCAGATCCATGGACATAACAGGGACGCATTTCGGCAGTCAAGCTGCCTTTCTCAACCTGAAATGAGCCATATTGGTGCTCCTATTTAAAGAAAACATTCACTAAAATTGAAGATGCACTGCATTTCGCCGTGATTGGGTAAAGACAAGCATGTGGGCTGATAACCATTCATTCCTAACCCAGCATAATCACAGGTTTCATCAGATCCATGGACATAACAGGGACGCGTTTTGGCAGTCAAGCTGCCTTTCTCAACCTGAAATGCGCCATATTGGTGCTATATATATATGTGTATGTGTGTGTATATATATATATACACATATATATATATATATATATATATATATATACACATGTCTGTGTGTATGTATAAATGTGTCTATTACCTACTGGCGCTCACCAGTAGGTAGTTATAGGTAGGACCTAGTTTCCCTGGGAAAATTGTTTTTTGACTTGGCTATAGCTATGGCACCATTTGACCAATCTTCAAGAAATTTTCGAAAAAGAAATGTGCCGTGATTTTAGTTATGTATGAAAAACGTTTCAGGGTGATCCTTCAAGCGGGGCCGAATAAAAGGGGGGCAAAAAAAGTGTGTTTCACATGTTAATTCCCATGGGGACTTTGAACATGAATACAGCCCAAACTGCTGGAAGGAATTACACCAAATATGGCAGAAAGGTAGCTCTTTTTCCAGAAAGCGCACTTTTTATTATTTGGTGTAAATTTGTTCAGTAGTTTTTGAGATAATAAAGGATAAAGAACTTTGAATATCTGGGCAGTTGATTTTCAGATCAGCTCTGATTGGCCAATTTAAAAGAGACTAGTCGATCCTGATTGGTTGGTGACAACCTGAACAATATGCTTTGGCACCCATTACAAGAATCAGGGATTTCCTGAATCATGTTTGAGAGAAAAATGCTTTCACAGGATTTTCCTAGAGAGGTTATGGAAGGTGCTCCAGTAGCTAACATGAGAGCATATGTTCTGTAAATTCACACACACTTTTTCAGCCACATGAGAACAAAGTCTGACATTCTCAGTAAAACATGTACTTCCAAAAGGAGCAACTTGTCAGTTGATTTCCTTGTGTTTTACTACAGCCTCCCAGAGTGTTCGAAAGAACAACTAGAGCACTAACAGTGTTACTTATGACAAAAGTGTGGCACACCCTAAGTCATCTTGATTGAATCAAACTGATAAAACTTAAAACATTTAATTTAGAAAGGAACAAAATTAGAGGGTTCATTTGTCATGGAAATTTTGATTAGTGCTGCAGAAATAAAAAATAGGACTCAAATACCTTCATCTTCAATTCCATTAAAACATTCTGACATGCAGACTGAAACATTCACTTTTTAACATCATCAGCAAATTGCCAGTCAACTCCCTGGTGATCAGCAGCTTTACTACAGTGGTGTAATGAGCAACTAGAATGCTAATATTAAAAATGTATGCTAAAAGTGTGGCACATCTGGACACCATCTTGGTGGAATTAAAGTAGAAAACTGAAAGTATTTTTTACTGAGGATACTGCAGTAAATAATGAGATTATGGAGCTCATAATAAATAAGTCTCCCAAGAGGGCCACCAGAGAAAAAAGAGCCAAAATGTAGCACAAATATCACTCAAATGTAGCCCAAGTGCAGCCCAATGACAGAAGTGTGCAAAAGCCTTCATTATTTTCAATTTTTGCAGTTTTATATAGAGCAGACTTGACCCGAAGGTATTGGAGTGCTTTAATGAGCATCAGTTACATTATATAAGGACACATTCATTTTGGTTTTAGGTATGAGGAGATTAAGTGATTTGCCCAGAATCACAGGATGTCGGGCTGATTCCAAAACTTGAACCTGGTTCGCCAGTTGGAAAGTCTGCAGCTCTGGCTGTATTACCACATTCTGACCTTAAGCATAATGTATAATTAGGTGATCTGCTAGATAAAAAAAATCAAGATAGCAAATAATTTAAAAGTGCTTTGTCGCTATGTCCTCATTTTTGTTTTTTGGAGCACTAAAGACAGTTTCTTTGGGAATAAGACCCCGCTCATTTTCATAATTTCTAAAGGAAATGCTTTAAGTTTTACAGTTTTGATTGCATCAAGATGACATCAGACACACTTTTGTAATAAATGTAGAATATTAGCAATCTAGTTGCTCATTAGAATACTATGGGGAGGCAGAGGTCAGGAGTACGGCCTCAGATAATTGAGGGCAGGGAGCAGGGTGCAGAGGCAATAAGTTGACCACGCTTGACAGGTGGGAGGGACAGCGGCAGCACAACCGACCATGGAGGGCAGGGGAAAGGAGGGGCAGGGGCAACAAACCAACCATGCAGGGCAGGAAAGAGAGACTGCAGCAATATAACAGAACATTGAGGGCAGAAGGAAGAGGCAGTAGAAGTGCAAATATACATGCCAAAAGATCCTGTTCAAACCAAACACAAGGAGATGATGGACAGAGCGCTGAAACTTTTCAGACACTCACCCCCAGTCACAGATCTGGGTTGAATCCATCATCGTTCAGTCTTGACCCTGTGCCTCATGGGAACAGTCCAGCCCAAACTGCCAAGCCAGGTCTTCCCTGGACTGGAAACAAGCATCCTGGGACTGATTTCAGGGTAACACCCCTCATCAGCCAGGCTAGCTTGAATCCAGTGGCAAAGTGAGCAAGGGACCCACGTCTGGACATACCCTGCCAACGTAGGGCGAACAAAGCAAACACAAGGAGATGATAGATGGAGCACTGACATTTTTCAGACACTCACACCCAGTCAAGGTTCTGGGTTGAATCCATCATCGTTCTTTAGCTCACTTCACCACCCCAGTTGAGACCCAGCTATATGCAAACAAGTCTTGACCCTGTGCCTCATGCAAACAGTCCAGCCCCTACTGGCAAGCCAGTTCTTCTGTGGACAGGAAACAAGCATCCTGGGACCGGTTTTGGGGTAACACCCCTCATCAGCCAGGCTAGCTTGAATCCAGTGGGAAAGTGAGCAAGGGACCCATGTCTGGGCATACCCTGCCAACATAGGGTGAACAAAGCAAACACAAGGAGATGATGGACGGAGCGCTGAAACTTTTCAGACACTCACCCCAGTCACAGATCTGGGTTGAATTCATCATTGTTCTTTAGTTCACTTCGCCACCCCAGTTCAGACCCAGCTATACATAAATCAGTCTTTACCCTGTGTCCCATGCCACTGGAATCAAGCTAGCCTGGCTGATGAGGGGTGATGCTCCGAAATCAGTCCCAGGATGCTTGTTTCTAGTCCAGGAAGGACTTGGCCTGGCAGTTTAGGCTGGACTGTTCCCATAGGGAACATGGTCAAGTCTTATTTGCATATGGCTGGATTCAAACTGGAATGACAAGGGGAGCAAAAACACAATGGATTTAGGACCAGATCTCTGTACTGGGGTGAATGTTTGACATTGATCAGCATTCTGTCCATCAACTGTTCTTTTTGCATTTGTCACTCCGAGTGAGATGGTTATGCCAAGACGTGGGTTCCGTGCTCTCCATGCCACTGGAATCAAGCTAGCATGTCTGATGAGGGGTGATGCTCTGAAACCGGTCCCAGGATGCTTGTTTCTGGTCCAGGGAGGACGTGGCCTGGCAGTTCGGGCTGGGCTGTTCCCATAGGGAACAGGGTAAAGACTGATTTGCATATGTCTGGGTTCAAACTGGAAGGGCATGGGGAGTAAAAAAACGATGGATTGAGGCCCAGATCTCTGTACTGGGGTGAATGTTTGACATTGATCGGCATTCTGTCCATCAACTGTTCTTTTTGCATTTGTCACCCAGAGTGGGACGGGAATGCCCAGACGTGGGTCCCAAGCTCTCCATTCCACTGGAATCCAGCTAGCCTGGCTGATGAGGGGTGACGCTCTGAACCCAGTCCCAGGATGCCTGTTTCCGGTCCAGGGAGGACTTGGCCTGTCAGTTCGGGCTGGACTGTTCCCATAGGGAACAGGGTCAAGACTAATTTGCATATGGCTGGGTTCAAACTGGAATGGCATGGGGAGCACAAAAATGATGTATTGAGGCCCAGATCTCTATACTGGGGTATATGTTTGACTTTGATCAGCGTTCTGTCCATCAACTGTTCTTTTTGCAAAAGATTCTATTCAGGCAGGAGACTCCCAATGTTTTTAAGCCCAAAAGGGCTTTATTTTATCTGTCTCCTGCTTAAAATCACCTTTTCTTTTTAATGTAAGTCAATGGGGAAAATCAATTCCCCAGGTTTTTTTTATCAAAAGCTCCCTTTTTCCATGTTCAAAATGTTGGCAAGTATGATACATTGGATCACGGAGGTCAGGAGGAATGGGGTAGGGACATGGACTTGGGTAACAGAGGGCAGGAGGGAGATGGGCAGGGGCACAAAAATGACCTTGCAGGGCAGGCATCAGGGGTTGCGCCCTCACCATGTATTGCTAAATACACCAGATATTACATCACTCATGACATCTTCCATGACATCATTGATAATATCACTGTAACATTTGCAGTAAAATTATTAATGATAAAACTGCGCATGGTGAGGGCGCGAGTTATAGTTACCATAAGGCACGAGTTATAGTTACTTGAAATAACTCTAACTATAACAGCTGAATTTCTATGGTTTTGTGCATGTAAAATCTAAACCTTACTATAACGTCCCCGTAACCTTTGGTTCTTTAGTGACTATACATAAATATATCTATATATAAATATATACATATATTATCTACTGGCGGTCGCCAGTAGATAGTTATAGTTAGGACCTATTTTCCATAGGAAATCCGCGACATTCTATTTGAAATAACTCTTGCGTCGGTTGACGAATCTTCGCGAAATTTTCAAACTTTATGGCCCGCTCCGGTCCGCTCCTACCCTGAAAGTCTCAGGGTGATTCGTCAAGCGGGGGCCGAGAAAAAGGGGGTCCCAAAACGTGTTTTCCCCATTCATTTTCCCATAGGAAACTTTAGACACGGCTACAGCCCGAACTGCTGAACGGAATTACACCAAATTTGGCAAAGAGGTAGTTCTTGGTTCAGAAAGAACCCTTTTGTTAAATGGTGTAAATCCGTTCAGTAGTTGCGGAGAAATTAAAAAAATAAGAGTCAAAAATCAATTTCCCATAGGAAACTTTATGCAAGGCTACAGCCCGAACTGCTGAACGGAATTACACCAAATTTGGCAAAGAGGTAGTTCTTGGTTCAAAAGAACCCTTTTTGTTAAATGGTGTAAATCCGTTCAGTAGTTGCTGAGAAAATCAAAAGTAAAAACACATATATATCTGGGCGGAGCCTAACCACACATGTCATCGTGAGATCTGATTGGCTGTCAGCACTTCATCCTGGAATTGCTGGCAGCCATCTTGGGACCAATATAAATGATAGTACCCCATTGAAATGCATTGTAGTGAATCGAAGATTTTGAGGGTTACCAAAAGGAGAACTATAAAGGGTGATAACAGACTTTAGTTACATTAGAATTCATTTGTTGATGGTACCATACTAATTTCAGGAATTGTGGTGTGTTCTAAGGTGATTTTACCCTGTGAAAAACCTTCTGCTGGGATATCATGAATCATGTTTGAGAGAAAACTATTTTCACATGCTTGTCCCATACAGTTTTGGAAGGTGCCCCAGAAGTTAAAATGAGAGCATATTTTCTGTAAATTCACATTATCTTTCTCAGTCATGTGAGAATGAAGTCTGACATTCTCAGTAAAACATGTACATCCAACAAGGGCAGAGACTGTCAGTTGATTCCTTTGTGTTCTACTGCAGCTTCCCAGAGTGTTCTAAAGAACAACTAGAGTGCTAACAGCCTTACTTATGACAAAAGTATGGCACACCTGAAGCCATCTTGATTGGAATAAACTGGTAACACTTAAAACATTTAATTTAAAAAGGAACAAAATGATGGGGTTCATCTTGTCATAGAAATTATGGTTAGTGCTCTGGAAAGAAAAATTAGGACATGTTTCAAGTGTGATCTCAAATATCTTCCTGTTATATTTCAACAGGAGCAGCCTGTCAGTTGATGCCTTTGTGTTCTACTGCAGCTTCCCAGAGTGTTCTAAAGAACAACTAGAGCGCTAACAGTCTTACTTATAACAAAAGTATGGCACACCTGAAGCCATCTTGATTGGAATAAACTGGTAACACTTAAAACATTTAATTTAAAAAGGAACAAAATGATGGGGTTCATTTTGTCATAGAAATTATGGTTAGTGCTGTAGAAAGAAAAATTAGGACATGTTTCAAGTGTGATCTCAAATATCTTCCTGTTATATTTCAACAGGAGCAGCCTGTCAGTTGATGCCTTTGTGTTCTACTGCAGCTTCCCAGAGTGTTCTAAAGAACAACTAGAGCGCTAACAGTCTTACTTATGACAAAAGTATGGCACACCTGAAGCCATCTTGATTGGAATAAACTGGTAACACTTAAAACATTTAATTTAAAAAGGAACAAAATGAGGGGGTTCATTTTGCCATAGAAATTATGGTTAGTGCTGTAGAAAGAAAAATTAGGACATGTTTTAAGTGAGATCTCAAATATCTTCCTGTTATATTTCAACAGGAGCAGCCTGTCAGTTGATGCCTTTGTGTTCTACTGCAGCTTCCCAGAGTGTTCTAAAGAACAACTAGAGTGCTAACAGCCTTACTTATGACATACGTATGGCACACCTGAAGCCATCTTGATTGGAATAAACTGGTAACACTTAAAACATTTAATTTAAAAAGGAACAAAATGAGGGGGTTCATTTTGCCATAGAAATTATGGTTAGTGCTGCAAAAAGAAAATTTAGTGCATGTTTTAAGTGAGATCTCAAATCCTCTTCTATTTCATTAGAAAATTCTGACATGCAGACTGAAACAATCACTTTCAATACCAGCAGTAGACTTCCAGTTAACTCCTTGGTGAGCAGTAGCTTTACTACAGTGATCTAATGAACAACTAGAGTAATAACATTCTGAATTTATGGCAAATGTGTGACACATCTGAATGCCTTCTTGATGGAATCAAAGTAAAAAACTGAAAGCATTTCCTACTGAGGAGACTGCAGTAAATGAGGAAATTAGGAAACTTCATAACAAAGAAGTCTTCCAAGATGGCCACCAGTGAAAAAAGAGCCCAAATGTAGCACAAATATTACCCAGATGTAGCCCACATATAGCCCAATGACAAAAGTGTGCAAAACACTTTTTATTTTGAGTTTTTTGCAGTTTTATGTAGTGCAGACTGGTCAGGTATTGGAGCGTTGCATCTTAAAACATGACCCCCCTACACTACAAAAACACCACTGCACTACCCTAAACCCTAAAACACTACCCCAGCACGACCCCCTACACTACACAAGCACCACTGCACTAACGGAAACCCTAAAACCCTACCCCCAGCATGATCCCCTACACTACACAAACACCACTGCACTACCCTAAACCCTAAAACACTACCCCAACACCACTGCACTAACCTAAATCCTAAAACACTACCCCCAGCACGACCCCTACACTACCCAAACACCACTGCACTACCCTAAAACATGACCCCCTACACTACGCAAACACCACTGCACTACCCTAAACCCTAAAACACTACCCCCAGCACAACCCCTATACTACACAAGCACCACTGCACTACCCTAAACCCTAAAACACTGCCCCCAGCACGACCCCCTACACTACACAAACACCACTGCACTACCTTAAACCCTAAAACACTACCCCCAGCACGACCCCCTACACTGCCCGAACACCACTGCACTGCCCTAAACCCTGAAACACATACCCTAGCACGACGCCCTACACTGCCCGAACACCACTGCACTGCCCTAAACCCTGAAACACCACCCCTTCACGACCCCCTACACTGCCCGAACACCACTGCACTGCCCTAAACCCTGAAACACCACCCCAGCATGACCCCTATACTGCCCGAACACCACTGCACTGCCCTAAACCCTGAAACACTACCCCCAGCAAGACCTCCTACACTGCCCAAACACCACTGCACTGCCCTAAACCCTGAAACACCACCCCCAGCACGACCCCCTACACTGCCCGAACACCACTGCACTGCCCTAAACCCTGAAACACCACCCCCAGCACGACCCCTACACTGCCCGAACACTACTGCACTGCCCTAAACCCTGAAACACCATCCCCAGCACGACCCCTACACTGCACGAACACCACTACACTGCCCTAAACCCTGAAACACTACCCCCAGCAAGACCCCCTACACTGCCCGAACACCACTGCACTGCCCTAAACCCTGAAACACCACCCCCAGCAAGACCCCCTACACTGCCCGAACACCACTGCACTCTAAACCCTGAAACACCACCCCCAGCAAGACCCCCTACACTGCCCGAACACCACTGCACTGCCCTAAACCCTGAAACACCAGCCCCAGCACGACCCCTACACTGCCCGAACACCACTGCACTGCCCTAAACCCTGAAACACCACCCCCTGCACGACCCCCTACACTGCCCGAACACCACTGCACTTCCCTAAACCCTGAAACACCACCCCCTGCACGATCCCCTACACTGCCCGAACACTACTGCACTGCCCTAAACCCTGAAACACCACCCCCAGCACGACCCCCTACACTGCACGAACACCACTGCACTGCCCTAAACCCCGAAACAATACCCCCAGCAAGACCCCCTACACTACCCGAACACCACTGCCCTAAACCCTGAAACACCACCCCCAGCAAGACCCCCTACACTGCCCGTACACCACTGCACTGCCCTAAACCCTGAAACACCACCCCCAGCAAGACCCCCTACACTACCCGAACACCACTGCTCCTAAACCCTGAAACACCACCCCCAGCAAGACCCCCTACACTGCCCGATACACCACTGCACTGCCCTAAACCCTGAAACACCACCCCCAGCATGACCCCCTACACTGCCCGAACACCACTGCACTGCCCTAAACCCTGAAACACCACCCCCAGCACGACCCCTACACTGCCCGAACACCACTGCACTGCCCTAAACCATGAAACACCAGCCCCAGCACGACCCCCTACACTGCCCGAACACCACTGCACTGCCCTAAACCCTGAAACACCACCCCCAGCATGACCCCCTACACTGCCCGAACACCACTGCACTGCCCTAAACCCTGAAACACCAGCCCCAGCACAACCCCGTACACTGCCCGAACACCACTGCACTGCCCTAAACCCTGAAACACCAGCCCCAGCACGACCGCCTACACTGCCCGAAAACCACTGCATTGCCCTAAACCCTGAAACACCAGCCCCAGCAAGACCCCCTACACTGCCCGAACACCACTGCACTGCCCTAAACCCTGAAACACCACCCCCAGCAAGACCCCCTACACTGCCCGAACACCACTGCACTAAAGCCTGAAACACCACCCCCAGCAAGACCACCTACACTGGCCGAACACCACTGCACTGCCCTAAACCCTGAAACACCACCCCTGCACGACCCCCTACACTGCCCAAACACCACTGCACTGCCCTAAACCCTGAAACACCACCCCCTGCACGACCCCCTACACTGCCCGAACACCACTGCACTGCCCTAAACCCTGAAACACCACC
This sequence comes from Calotriton arnoldi, assembly GCA_963921515.1. NCBI lineage: Eukaryota > Metazoa > Chordata > Amphibia > Caudata > Salamandridae > Calotriton > Calotriton arnoldi. The sequence continues at coordinate 212,671 of CAWUFW010003087.1, forward strand.
CCTCAGCACGACACCCTACACTGCCCGAACACCACTGCACTGCCCTAAACCCTGAAACACCACCTCCAGCAAAACCCCTACACTGCCTGAACACCATTGCTCTGCCCTAAATCCTGAAACACTAGCCCCAGCATGACCCCCTACACTGCCCAAACACCACTGCACTGCCCTAAACCCTGAAACACCACCCCCAGCACGACCCCTACACTGCCCGAACACCACTGCACTGCCCTAAACCCTGAAACACCAGCCCCAGCAAGACCCCCTACACTGCCCGAACACCACTGCACTGCCCTAGACTCTGAAACACTAGCCCCAGCAAGACCCCTACACTGCCCGAACACCACTGCACTGCCCTAAACCCTGAAACACCAGCCCCAGCATGACCCCCTACACTGCCCGAACACCACTGCACTGCCCTAAACCCTGAAACACCAACCACAGCACGACCCCCTACACTGCCCGAACACCACTGCACTGCCCTAAACCCTGAAACACCAGCCCCAGCACGACCCCATACACTGCCTGAACACCACTGTACTGCCCTAAACACTGAAACACCAGCCCCAGCACGACCCCCTACACTGCCCGAACACCACTGCACTGCCCTAAACCCTGAAACACCACCCCCTGCGTGACCCCCTACACTGCCCGAACACCACTGCACTGCCCTAAACCCTGAAACACCACCCCCTGCAGCACCCCCTACACTCCCCGAACACCACTGCACTGCCCTAAACCCTGAAACACCACCCCCTGCACCGCACATACACTGCCTGAACACCACTGCACTGCCCTAAACCCTGAAACACCACCCCCAGCACGACCCCTTTACTGCTCGAACACCACTGCACTGCCCCAAACCCTGAAACACCACCCCCAGCACGAGCCCCTACACTGCCCGAACACCACTGCCCTAAACCCTGAAACACCACCCCTGCACGACCCCTACACTGCCCGAACACCACTGCACTGCCCTAAACCCTGAAACACCACCCCCTACACTGCCCGAACACCACTGCACTGCCCTAAACCCTGAAACACCACCCCCAGCACGACCCCTACACTGCCCGAACACCACTGCACTGCCCTAAACCCTAAAACACCACCCCCAGCATTACCCCCTACACTGCCCAAACAACACTGCACTACCCTAAACCCTAAAATACTACCCCCAGCACAACCCCCTACACTACCCGAACATGACTGCACTGCCCTAAACCCTCAAACACTCCCCCAGCACGACCCCTACACTACCCGAACACCACTGCACTGCCCTAAACCCTAAAACACTCCCCCAGCACGACCCCCTACACTACCCGAACACCACTGCACTGCCCTAAACCCTAAAACACTCCCCCAGCACGACCCCCTACACTACCCAAACACCACTGCACTGCCCTAAACCCTAAAACACTACCCCCCGCATGACCCCTAAACTACCCAAACACCAATGCACTACCCTAATCCCTAAAACACTACCCCCCGCATGACCCCCTACACTACCCTAAACCCTAAAACACTACCCCCGCATGACTCCCTACACTACCCAAAGACCACTGCACTACCCTAAACCCTAAAACACGACCTCCTACACTACACAAACACCACTGCACTACCCTAAACCCTAAAACACTACCCCCTACACTACACAAACACCACTGCACTACCCTAAACCCTAAAACACTACCCCCAGCAGTACCCCTACACTACCCAAACACCACTGCACTAACCTAAACCCTAAAACACTACCCCCAGCAGTACCCCTACACTACCCAAACACCACTGCACTACCCTAAATCACTACCCCAGCACGACCCCCTACACTACCCAAACACCACTGCACTACCCTAAACCCTAAAACACTACCCCCAGCACGACCCCTACACTACCCAAACACCACTGCACTACCCTAAACCCTAAAACACTCCCCCAGCACGACTCCCTACACTACCCAAACACCACTGCACTACCCTAAACCCTAAATCTACCCCCAGCATGACCCCCTACACTACACAAACACCACTGCACTACCCTAAACCCTAAAACACTACCCCCAGCAGTACCCCTACACTACCCAAACACCACTGCACTAACCTAAACCCTAAAACACTACCCCCAGCAGTACCCTCTTCACTACCTAAACACAACTGCACAATTTGTTACAGGCATTGCAACGCAGGCCTGTGGTGCTTACTGGAAGTACCTAGTGGGCTTGTTGGGCCCCAGGGACCCTCAGGATTCAAGGTGACCTAATCCCCCAACTTAAAACGCACCACGGGGCGCGTTTGCACAGTGGTGAAGGGAGGGGCGGGGCCTCAGGTGACATGTGCGCAAACACGCCCTGTGGTGCGTTTTAAGTTGGGGAATTAATTCCCTTTGAATCCTGAGGGACCCTGGGGCCAACTAGCCCACCAGGTACCTTCAGTAAGCACAACAGAGTTGCGTTGCAGAGAGGTGAAAAAAGGTGCGTGGCCTCGGAACGCCTCTCTGCAACTCAGCTCTGTGGTCCTAACTGTAGGTACCTGGGGGCTAGTTGGGCCCCAGGGACCCTCAGAATTCAAGGGGACTTAATCCTGCAACTTAAAACGCGCCACGGGGTGCGTTTGCACACATGTCACCTCAGGCCCCCTCCCTTCACCACTGTGCAAACGCGCCTGTAACGCGTTTTAAGAGGTAGTTTTAATCCCCCTGCCCTATTATGTACTAGGGACTTGCAGAGGAGGTCATGCTAATCACAGGGGTACCCCAACGCATAGTGTTCCCTAGTGTATGTAGGTGTTTTCACTGTATTCTAAGTGTCTTTTAGCATAGCACTGGCTCTGGTTAGTCAGAGTCAGTTACCACCAGTACCCGTCTGAAAAAGTTGTGGGCACAGGATGATTTTGCAACAAGGCCTCTTTCTGCTCCTCTGTTGGTTCTTTCTGCACATCTTTTGCTTCTTTCTGTGCGTTTTTTCTTCTTTCTTCACATGTCCTACCTCTGTAGGCATAGTTAGAAATTAGCATTTAAAAAACCTTTGAAATTCACTTAAAAATCATAGGTTTCAGGCACGTTATAGTTAGAAATTAGCATTTAAAAAACCTTTGAAATTCACTGAAAAAACCATAGGTTTCAGACACGTTATAGTTAGAAATTAGCATTTAAAAAACCTTTGAAATTCACTGAAAAAACCAAAGGTTTTAGGGACAGTTATAGTTAGATGGACATTTCACTCGTACAAAACCATAGAAATTCCCCCGTTATAGTTAGTTCAGCTAACTATAACTCGCGCCCGCAATGCACTGCTGATGACGTCACATATTACATCACTCATGACATGGTCAGTGACATCACTGATGACATCACTGATGACATCTCAAATGACATCACTGATGACATCATCCATGTGATAATTTCATGCATCTTCTCACACCCTAATATAACTTTTGATACACCCACTCTAAATTACAGACTGCCATTCTCAAAACCATAGACACTCCAACACCAAAAACTACATACCCACTCACTGATTCTTAGGTCTACACACACATCCACTCACTCACCCGTACAGTCACTCATACTCAGTCACTCAGTACAGGACTATCATATGCACTCATACACCTATATAAACACTCACACACCGCCACTCATCCATAGAGGTACTCACACACCTAGTCAGTCATGCAAAAAACTTAATCACACACCCATTTACTCACCTATACAGTTATACACACACCAGCGCACTTACTCATACAAATACTAGCACATTCTTACACTCTTATACAATCACTGATACAAGTACACACTCATCCATACAGCCACTCTCACAATCACACACTCTCACTTATAGCCATTTATATACTCCAACACACATATATACTGCCTTTCACATATGTAGTGGAGAGGTGTGGTGCAGCGGCCAGGGCAGCTGACTTCGGAGCACAGGGTTCACGGTTCGATCCCCTGCTCCGGCGGCAGCTCAGCTCAGCACCGTGTGACTCTGGGCAATAGCTCACTTAATTTCCACGACGGCCCCCAGCGCCTTGAGACCCCTAAGGGTGAGTAGTTCGCGCTTTACAAATACGGATTTAGATTTAGATTTAGATTTAGTTACTCACACATGTACCACTGAGATATACATTCAATCACTAACACACCCATACACACACTCACCCACCCATACAGTCCATCACAGATGCACTCTTGAAACCATGCACCCAGTGAATCACCAACTCACACATCTATGCACAGAGTCACACACACCCCACCCACACAAACACTCAGGCACCCATACAGATACTCAGACAATCAATCAATAACCCATGTAGACACTCATGTAGCTATTCAGAAAGCTCATGCAGCCGCTTACAAACCAACAGACAGACGGATACAGACATTCACACAGTTTAGTCACTAACCCATGCATTCAGTAAGATACATTTAATCACTCACTTGTAGAGTCAGTCACTCACGTACTAAATCATCCATTCAGACACTTATACACCCACTCATTCTTCAATACGCCTTTACCTATATATATTAAACATATTTAAACTTTACAGAAACACACAGTCACTGGATGATGTCATCAGTGATGTCATTTGAGATGTCATCAGTGATGTCATCAGTGATGTCACTGACCATGTCATGAGTGATGTAATATGTGACGTCATCAGCAGTGCATTGCGGGGCGCGAGTTATAGTTAGCTGAACTAACTATAACGGGGGAATTTCTATGGTTTTGTACGAGTGAAATGTCCAACTAACTATAACTGTCCCTAAAACCTATGGTTTTTTCAGTGAATATATATATATATATATATCCTACTGGCGGTTGCCAGTAGGTAGTTATAATTTGGACCTTGTTTCTATTCAAAAAGCGTTTTTTCTTTTGCCAATATCTTTGGCGCCGTTTGACGAAATTTTCCAAACTAATGGTTCACTCAGGTCAGCTCCTGTCTGGAAAGTTTTGGGGTGATTCGTCAAGCGGGGGCCAAGAAAAAAGGGGGGGGGCCCAAAACACGTTTTCTGCATGTTAATTTCCATAGGAATTTTGGAACAGGCTACAGCCCGGCCTGCTGAACGGAATTTCACCAAATTTGGCAAAAAGGTAGCTCTTGGTTCAGAAAGCGCCCTTTTTTTAAATGGTGTAAATCCGTTCAGTAGTTCCTGAGAAATTCCAAAAATAAAAATATCGATATCTGAGCACCGAAGAGGAGCCGAGAATCCTATCGAGCACGAGCTTCATTCTTATTGGCTGCCAACACTCCAAACCAGAGTGTGTTGGCAGCCATTTTGTGACTCAATAGAACCGAGTCACATTAAAAAGTTAAAAATGGTATAAATGTAGGAAAGGGGTCAGGGTAGAAACACCCTGACCCCCTAGGGCTGGTCAGGGGGTCTCACAGGGTCCCCCAGGGCCAGAAAAAGCATATTTTTTTTGTTTTTTCGGAGGAAGTTGTGTTGGGTGCGTGAATCCCACCGAGAAAATAAAAAAAAACAAAGCGCGGTCTCCCGCGCTTCATTTTCTATAAGCCCCCGGGTAGGCCAGGTCCTGGGGCAATGCTCAATTAATTATCGGGGACCCGCGGGGGCCCCCGCAGCCCCAGGGACCGCCACATCCCCGGGGATTAGATAATGATATGCGGGGGGCACGTGGCCCCCCGGCAGCCCCGGGGACTGCCACCTCCCTGGGGCATTTACATTTTTGTGCGGGGGCCTCGCGGGTCCCCCCAAGTGCCGGGGACCGCCACCTCCCCGGGGCTTTGATTAATTATTTGCGGAGGGGCCTCGCAAGCCCCCCAAGCCCCGGGGACCACTACCTCCCCTGGGCTTTGTTGATTATTGAGGGGGGCCTTGCAGGCACCCCCAAGCTCCAGGGACCACCACCTCCCCGGGGCTTCAAACATGATGGGAGGGGGTCCACGCGGCCCCCCTCCTGGAGCCCTCGATGGCCCCCCTTCCGTATAATTTTATTAAAAAAATAATGTTAAAAAAGAGGCAATGCCCCGGGGATGGAGTCCCCAGGGCCATTATTGGCCTCAGGAGGGGGTCCACGCGGTCCCCCTCCTTATTGTTTTAAAAAAAAGAAATGCTGGCAGGCCCCGGGGGATGGGGTCCCCGGAGAGAATACCGAATAATGGAAGTAGGGCGTTTTTTTTTCTTTCGAGTTTGGAGTCGCGACCCCAATGCGGCTCTCAACGCGGCCCACCGTGTAACGTCACATTGGATTCGCGAATTCAACTTAAATAAATAATTAAGTAGTATATAATTTAGAAGGTAGTATTGTATTTGTGAAGTTGTTTTAAAGAGTTATTGTGATTGAAGTTAATGACAAGATTACTATTGATAGAGTTGTTAAAAATATATAAAATTAATAGTTAAACTTGAAAAGTGCATTGTGTTGACGTACATTGAATTCATGCTTTTGCAGATTTGTGTCAGGTGTGCGAATCCACAAAAAATAAAAAATAAATAATGTATGTGTAAAATAAAATTTATATTCACTATTATGTTATAGGGTGGCCCTAAAAGAGCCCTTTCTTTCATTATGAATTTGTTGTAGCTACATGTAAGTGCGGATGCACAGCTTTAGGTTGTTGAGAAAGACTCTGTTTCCTTGAGATTGTTGTTATAGATGGAGCCCATTCTATGGTCTCTGAGGTAAGCAGAAACAGCTTTATTGACATTTTTTCTAGCTTTCTCAACCTGTGGACAGAATTGATTTGACCACTTCCATTTCTGTCTTTGGCATATATTAGAGTATACAAAGACAGTTTGAGGTAAAAGCAATATCAATTGTGCAAAGGTAGTCCTTCAGTAGCATTTCCAGACCTACCCCAGTCACTGTGCCTAGGTCATTGCCACCACAGTGCACAATCATGAGGTCAGGGGGTTGGAGATGCAAAAAGATTTTAACCAAAGGCAACAATTGGTGCCACTTTAATCCTCTCTGTGCAATCCATTTAATATCCACATTTTGCAAAGCTAGGTCTTTGTCAATACCTCTGCATTCAGCATACCTTTTGCACCAGAAAACATAGCTGTGTCCAACAATCCATACTGTAGGCATCTTGAAGGGATGTCTGGAAGTAATGAAAAGATGTCTCTAGCTGAGGTAGTTAGTTGGTAGAATGAGAGGTATCTAAAATGGTGGACAAGATACTGTTTTTTAAAAAGTAGAGAATTGATTGGCTGTTTAAGAACATTGTACACTCAAAAATAGGATGCATGTTACTTTCTTTAAAAAGCATGTTAGTTATTGGTTAGTAAGAAAATGTTTGAAAGGTTCGGTGGATAGGATAAGCTCATATTTTGCAAAAGTCGACCACACCTGTTGTTTGCATTTGTAACCTTGTGTGCTGAACTTGAAAATATGGTGCACTTGTGACCTGCCAGTACAGTTGAATGTTCCATGAACTGTTATTATGGGAACTGGCATTAAGCAGAATGGGGGAAGGGTTGAAACTTAACTGTGGACTTAAAATGTGAAATTGTAATTTATATATAAGTGATATGTTATTAAAGTACAATTTCCCAAGTCAGTACTATCTTTAGAAGTGGTGTGTTGTTAAAAAATAGTGGTATTTTTATTTGTAATATATTTTTGAACTCCCGTATGGATTCGCGGCTCCATCGTTTTGGTGCACGGTGGAGTCGCGACTCCAAAAAATTCCAGAACCAGTTTGGGCACTTTTAGAAGTCAGTTGGAAAGGGTTAATATGTCTAACCAATAGAAATGTGTTTTACAATTTGAAATTATGTAGGAAGCAATGTGATTTGTTACTTACATTTATTTGTGTGGAGAAAGAGAGGGAAAGTTTGCCATTGCTGGTTTTACCTTGTTGAGAGTGGTGCATTACATTGATTATGTGCTTAAGAAAATCTTTTATGAGTTTGTGATATTTTATATTCTACAAATCAATTTTGAAGGTGAGTTATAAATTTGTGTGGTGTATTATGTATTAGGTTCATTTTTAATCTTTAAAAATTATTGATGAACTGTGATGTTTGAAATATATTACTAAATGTAGGGATGTGTATTGTAGTTTGTTTTATTGTAGTTAAATGTTGTTTGAAATAGATTTTGTATAGTAATATGTGTATATTGGAAGATGGATTAGTGATTATGGTAGTTTGTTTTAGTGTGTGGATATGTACATTTGTAGTATACCGCATAATTTTAGGTGTTGCTTTAAAATTGGAAGTGGAGTCTGTCAAGTTTTAAGGTGTGCATGGACTTCTGTCTCAAGTATGTTACTACTTGTATATGTATTGTCATATGTCTTATACATTTGAAAGTGCATGATGTATAAGAAAGAGGTGTGCTTGATTTTTATGTGGTAGGCTCAAGACTTTGAGTAGTAGTAGAATGGTGAAGATGCAGCATACTAGTGTGGTTTAAAAGATGTTGACATGAGGTATTAGTGATTAGGCTTCTTTTTCTAAGTTTCTAGAGAGGTACAGTTGAAATATGCCACATAATTTTTGGTGTTTGCTTGAAATTGGAAGTTTGTTCTGTGAATTTTTAAGGTTTGGCTAGTGTTATGGTACAGACATATGCATGTATGCTTTTAGGAGACTTTTAGTAAAGACATGTGAAGGGTTCCTGCTTTGTATTTGGGTAGGTGTAACATTATAAGTAGTTGTAGAAAGGTAAAGCAGCAGCACAAAAGTGAGGTTTGAGATATGTTTGTAGAGATGTTATTTATTAGAGTAATTTGTATAATGTGTGGAAAGGTATATTTCACATATACCGCATAATCTTCAGTGTCTGTTTGAAAATTGATGTGTAAACTGTGAAGTTTTGAACTGTGGATGGTGTTGTGACTGAGATATGTCTCTACTTGCACATATATTATGGTATGTGTTATACGTCTGAAGATGATAGATGTATAAAACACAGGTATACATTTATCTGTATATTACTTTTATATATGATGCTGCTAGCAAAAGGTGCAGACATATGCATACATGCTTTTAGAAATATGGGGAGACTTTCAACAAAGATAAGTGAAGGGTTGCTTTGCTGTTAGCTATGCTCAATACCTGATTAGTACTAGAATAGTGAAGCAGTAGTAGTAGAAAAGTAATGTTTAAGATATGTTGGGAGAGGAATTATTGATTATGGTACTTTATAAGAGTCTGTGTAAAAGTTCACTTACAAATTTTCCGCATAAATCTAGGTGTGTTTGAAATGTTAATTGTACTCTGTCAAGTTTTAAGGCCTTTGTGGTCTTGTGAGTGTGGTTATGTTTCTACTTGCACATGTATTCTAATATGTGTAATGCTTTTGGCAATAGGTATAGATAGAAGTGTGCATGCTTTTAGGAATATGGTTAGAGTTATGGTAGAGACATGTGATAGGTTGCTGCTTTATGTTTGACTAGGCCCAATATTCGTAGAATGGTGAAGCTGTAGAACAAAAGTGAGTTTTAAGACATGTTGGCAGAAGGGATTACTGATTAGGCTACTTTCTATGAGTCTGGGGAAAGGTACACTTGAAATACACTGCAGAAATGTAGGTGCGTCTTTGAAATGTAAAGTTCAGTCTATTTGTTTATTTCTGTTATATATGATGATGATTTCAAAAGGTAGACATATATGCATGTATAGTTTCAGGAATATGGTGAAATTTATAACAGACTCATGTGTAGCTTTTATGGTTTATTTTGGGTACGCCCAACACCCTGAGTAGTTACAGAATTGTGAAGCTGCAGTACAAAAGTGTACACCATGTCATAGACCTGACTTTTGTGCTGCAGTTTCAGTATTCTGCTACTACTCAGGATGTTGCACTCCTCCAATCACTCAGGCACTACCGCAGTACTACTCCAATCACCCAGGCAGTACACATGCACTTATAAAATCACCCAGGAACTTCCTATGTACTCCTGTAATCTTCCAGATATTACCCCTGCAATCATGGAATCACCAGGCATTACCTATGTACTCCTCTAATCCCCCAGACATAACTCCTGCAATCATGCATTCACCTATGCGTTAGCTATATCATGGTTTAATCACCCAGGCAATACCCTTGCACTCCTCCAATTACCTTTTCAGGATCTATGCACTCCTCCAATCACTTAGCCAGTGCCCATTCACTTATAAAATTACCCAGGCACTACCTTTACACTCTTCCAATCACTGAGGCACTACCACAATAGTACTCTATTCACGTAGGCAGTATCGATGCACTTATAAAATCACCCAGGCACTTCCTATGTACTCTTATAATCCCCTAGATATTATCCCTTAACTCATGCAGTCACCCAGACATTACCTATATACTTCTCTCATCCCCCAGACATTACCTCTGCACTCATGCAATCACCAATGCATCAGCTATACACTGGTTCAATCACCCAGGCAATACCTTTGCACTCCTCCAATCACCCTCTCAGGATCTATGCACTCCTCCAATCACTGAGCCAGTGCCCATGCACTTATAAAATCACCTAGGCTCTATCTTTGCACTCCTCCAATCACTCAGGCATTCCCCCAGTACTCCTGCAATCACCCAAGCAGTACTCATGCAGTTATAAAATCACCCACTCACTTGCTATGTACTCCAGTAATCCTGCAGATATTACCCCTGTAGTCATGGAATCACCAAGGCACTACTTATTTACTACCCTTGCAGTCATAGAATCATGCACTGTATACCTATGCACTCATGTAATAACCCACACACTACCCTTGCCGGCATAGAATCACCCAGGCCCTACTGTTGCACTCATCTATTCACCTAGGCACTACTCAATTACTCATCTATGCCTTCAGGTGCTATTTATACACTTATCCATGCACTCAACCTCTAAGTGTGCACTCATGCAATTAGCCAGTCACTATCCATCTTCTCCTGCAATTACCCAGCGACTACCTTTAGAGTCATACAATCACCCAAGCACTACCCATGGAGTTATGCAATCACTCAGGCAGATCTATTACATGTCTCAGTTTCTAGGTTTCACTATATTCCAGAAATATTGTATACATATTTCTTTTAGATATGATGATGTTTTGAAAACGTAGAGACATATGTATGCATGCTTTTAACAATATGGAGAGACTTATAGTTGAGTAATGTAATAGTCTGCTGCTTTATATTTGGCTAGGCCCAACACTCATGTAGTTATAAAATCACCCAAGTACTACCCAGACAGTCTTCCAATGATCCAGTCACTACATATGCACTGCTGTAATCACTCAGGCATTACTCCTGTACTCATGGAAACATCCAGGCACTACCTATACACTCATGCAATCACCAAGGTATTACCCATGCACTCTTTGAATCATGTAGCCACTACTCATGCACCTAATAATCACTCATGCACTAACATTCCACTCCTACAATCATTGAGGCACTAGCCTTGTACTTATCACTCAGCCAGTAGTCATGCTGTTATGAAATCACCCAGCCTTTGCACTCCTTTATTCACTCAGGCACGACCTCAGTAGTCCTGCAATCACCCAAGAAGTACCCATGCACTTATAAAATCACCCAGTCACTTTCTATGTAGTCATGTATGTAGGAAGGTGGAATCTGACTACATGGTTGCCCCCACTTTTTTTCTGGTGTTTTGATGGTTTTTGACTTAGTTTGGCTGGGAACCTGCTATTCAGGTCCCCAGCCTATCTGCTTTCTCTTATAAATGATTCCATGTACTTTAGGTACACCACAGATTGGATTCTGGAGTGCCCTTCTAAGTCCCTAGTATAAGGTATACTATGTACCCAGGGCATAGGTACCCCAGAGGCCTACCAGGGGCTGAAGCATGTATTGTGCCACCCCTGGAAGGCCATCCAAAATGACACCACAGGACTGCTACTGCAGCCTGAGTAAGGTGGTGCATGCACCCCTTACAGAGATATAGGTTCACTATATCTCACCTATCACTGCACATAGAAACCTATCAGTCACCCCTATGGCAGGCCTTATCAATCCTGAAGGCAGGGTGCTTGGTTTTATGTGAGAGGGTGCCCATGCATGATCAAAGCCCCTCTGCAGCCTTCGGAATCTCCTCTCCGGGGTTGTCTGTGGTGCAGCCTGACCATATACTCTTAAGTGCATTATATCCTCGCGGTAAATGCAACCTTTGGGATGGCTGCACGGAAACATGTCGTGTTTGGTGTCAAACACCTTGGAATCATACCCCCACACCAGTAACTGGTGTGGGAGTATGATCCCACCCTTCTAGAGGGAGAGACATGACAGCACCGGTATACCCGGTACCAACTAAACAGAGCCCTGGCATCACAAAATGGATGCTGCAGCCACAGACACAAGTCTGGCCTCCTTCTGCTGACCAAAACTCCGGCAGGGGAGGCCTGGACAATAGGTTTCCTGTCACAGAGAGGTGTTACCACCTCCCAGACAGGCCTTAGTGGATTGGGGCTGGGTGGGTGCACTCCAAGAGTGCTTTGAAGTCCTGCACTGGGGGCACATTTGGTGTCCTCGTGCATACCCCAGTTCAAACCTTTTGCAGGGGCTGTCAGCCCCTGCTCTGGCGTGAAACTGGACAAAGGTAATGGGTGTAGCCACCCCTCTTTCCAAACCCTCCCATAGGTGGGTCCACAGAGTTAGTCCAACCCCTTTCTTAGGTATAAGTAAGGAACCCCTGGCAACAGGTTTTTAGATATCCCTGGATGAAACTCTGCAACTGAATCCTGGAACTTCGACGCTACTCTAAAGACTAGAGGACTGAAGAAATCTCCCTTGGGGTCAAGGAGTGACTCCCCTGCTTGGCAGGCACCAACAAAGCATTTGCCGGTCTGCATCTCCGAAGCTCCCGCCGGACTCCGAAGTAACTGCAGCCCAGAAAGAGGATTTCCAGACTTCTCAGAGGCCAACCCGAGTCCCCAGCAAAGCTGAGACCCGCAGCCCTCACGAGTGACGTGGAACCGGAACCCCTGGACACCGTGTACATTTGCTAGTGCATCAACTTCTCGATGTCTCTTGAAGTCTTGCTTTGGGTTACTTGTAGCCCAGGCCCCGAGCACCATTTGCACTGAAGATTGTGAGCCTACACTCCACGAGTGTTCCGTGGGCCCGCTTCTTGCATTTCCACTTGAGGCTCCTTTGTGATCCCTGGTCCATCGACTGGTGGGTCCCTGTGAAGGCAACTCTGATTTTCTTTGGGCTTCCCTGGTTGCTTCAGACGTGCCCTGACTCCCCACTGAGTGGTGAGTCCCTCAGACCTTGCTGGTCTGCACAGAAGCATCTTTCTCTTTTCTGCATGGGTTGCTGTTGCCAAGGCTTGTTGTGTTCAATCCGGACACCAACGCTGCAGCACTCGACATCCTTTGTGGTACAGCTTGAATCCAGCTCCTGGTTGTCGTCGACACCTCCTGATCCTCGTGGCTGAAGAGTCAAGCTTCACCTCTTTCACCTGAAGCACCTGACATCGGTGGGCATTCGACTATCATGCCCCTGGTCACTGGCAAGTGACCCAGACTCTGTCCCCTCTGCTTTCATGTTCTTCTCATCTCTGATCCAGGCTTGGATCTCTTCGGACACTTCGCATCTTCCCGGCAGCAGCACTTCCTGGCAGGCTGCCATTGAAATCGACGACGCGACCCGACACCATTCGACACCTATGCTCCCGGCTTCCCTGGGTGAGGTAACTCAAGTACTCCAGTGCTCCCGTGGGTGTTGACCCTAGAACTGTCTAAGTCCAAGAGGGTTTGGTCCTAGTCCATTTCTAAGTGTCCTTAAACTCTAAAACTCTAACCGCGACTTTCCCATAGACGATAACGGAGCTCGCGGCTGTGTTCATTACTATTGGGTTGTGTTTAGTAATAAATACATATATTTTATATATATACCTGGTGTGGTTCTCCTTTCATTTGGTCATTCACGAGCTTATAACTGGTAAAACAAACAGCTTAACACTCCTTCAAGACTTAGCCTGAAGGCTGCTCTCCATAGCTACCACTAGGATAGCTTTCAATAAAGGTTGTCTTAAACCTATCATCAATAAAGGTCGTTTGGACTGGTGCAAGGTGCCCACTATAACTAGTGGACAGCATATACCAGGCCAACTTCTCACAATGTAAATCCCCAGATATTACCCCTGTAGTCATGCAATCACCCAGGTGTTACCTATTTACTCCTTTAATCCCCCAGACGTTACCCCTGTACTCATGCAATCACCAATGCATTAGCTATACAGTGTTTCAATCACCCAGGCACTATCCTTGCACTCTTTCAATCACGCAGGCACTACTCTTGTACTTATGTAATCACTCAGCCAGTACTCATGCACTTATAAAATCACCCAGGCACTACCTTTGCACTCCTGTAATCACTCAGGCAGTACCTTAGTACTTCTGTAATCACCCAGGCAGTACTCGTGGACTTTCAAAATCACCCACTCACTTCCTATGTACTCCAGTAATCCCCCAGATATTACCCCTTCAGTCATGCAATCACCCAGGCACTAGTTATGTACTACCCCTGCAGTCATGCAATCATGCAGGCTGTACCTATGCACTCATGTAATAACCCAGCACTACCCTTGCAGTTGTAGAATCACCCAGGCCCTACTGTTGCACCTAGGCACTACTCAATGTATTTCTTTATTTATAGATGACAATATTTGTATATAATTATTTTAATAATATTAAATAATTTTTAAAAAGATAATAAACTTTTTTTTTAGATATTCTCCATAATTATTAAGAAACATTTAGTATGACAAGAAAAGTTGAAAAGGAAAGACAACAAAGAAAACAGAACTATTTAAAGGAGAGAGAAAAGCAGAAATTAGTACAACATGTGACGTTGAAGAAAAAGTCTTCTGGTAAGAGAACAAAAGAATTTGTTAAAAGTCTTTTAAAAATGTAATCGATTTTAAAAATGGGGAAAAGAGAAAGAAAAGTACTACAAGCAATCAGAAGGAAACGAAAAAGGACAAATTAATGCAAAATCAGGTTCTAGGAAAACAATCCATGTTGAAAAAGGATGAAAGAATATAAAGACATTAGGAAGAGAATGTATAAAAGTAGAGTACTACACAATTTATTGAAAGATTGCAAAAATATAAAAGAAGATCAGCATTTTACAAGAAGAAACAACAGATTGAACGTGTAGTCGAAAAGGCTTTTGAATTGAAAAGAAAATTGTTTATATTAGTATTAAAGTGAATGAAAACATTGAATAAAACAATGCACTTTACGAAGGAGAAAAGTAAAAGAAAAAGACTGGTTAATAGATCTAACTTTTGCCCAACAATGTCGGGTGAATGAAAGCACACTTCTAGTACTGGACCTTTTTTAATGAAGAAAGCTATTTTCAACAGAATACATTAGTTCATGCAGTTGATACCAGTGATCATTGTTATGAGGTTAAAAATGATTGTCCAATTGAAAAAGAAAATATGGTTCCTAGAAATGCGGAAGATGTATTAGATGAAGAAGTTCAAGGGAGACGTACACAAGCTCCAGTGTCTAAGTGGGACTGTAGTAGTATTTGTAGTATACGATAGTAATCTATTGATATATTACGAAATTTCTTACGAGATTATGGTAAAAAAAAGTGTCAAACAGAAGATTTAGGGGTCGATTCCGATCTCGGCCGGTAGGGCACCGAATCGGATTCGGCTTCACCGGATCCGATTCGGAGCCCTATTTCCCGACCGAGTCGTACGTGCGTCCGGGCGAGCGAGTACGATGCGTGCGCCGCGAAATCTCCGACCGACTCGCTCGCAGGACCCGACCACTCCGACCGACTCGCACGGGGACGACGCGCACCTCGCAATGGAGACGTTCCCCGGCCGGGTAAGTACGATGCGCACCTCGACCGCTCCGACCGACTCGCGCAGTCCGGCTCCAAGGAGCTGTCAGAGCCACACTTCGGGGTCCGTGTCGGACCCCTGGACGCGTGAGGGCGTGCGAGTCGCACACATGGGGACCCATGGGTCCCCCTACACGTGCATGTACGGTGCGACTCCGCATCGACGCGAACATGCTGTAGGGGGCGCCTTGTTCACGTCGTGCCCATTGAGTCAATGGGAGCCCGTGTACGCATCGTACGACTGGCTCCCATTGACTTCAATGGGAGTCCGACCGAATCGAGTCCGATAGCATACGTGCGCATCGTACTTGTTCGGTCGGACTGCTAGGGTCCGATTCGGTCGGAAATCTCTCCGGGTCCGGCTCGGTCGGGGAGATTTCCGGCCTGAATCGGAATCGGCCCCTAAGATGTTGCAAGGACTAGGTCCTTGTAAAGTGAGAAAATATACTATCTTGCAGGGTCATTCTCTGGCTTGTCTTTCAAGAAAAGTGTGTCGAAGTACTTTTCATCATTTAAGAATGTTAGCAGTACATCACTCAGAAATGCGGAAGTTAGTAGGAAGATTGTACTATGTGAAAAGTCCTGCATTATCCTTAAGTGAAATAAACACAGCTCTTTTGCATGGTTCAGTATAGGATGTAAAAAAGTTTCTGATGATATACAGTTTCGTTTCTTTGATCCTCAAGAGGAGTATACAGACAAATATAGGTGTTGAAGAAGAGGTGGAAGAAAGTACTCCTGAGAGGTTTGTAGAAGAAATTACAAAGTTTAAGGTACTTTCTTGTGAAAAACCAAACTATGTTTGTATTTGTTGTTGACGTACTCACTATAGAAGTCAAACTAGGAATGTTGATGTGTATTTAAAAAGTGAAAAGGAAAACAATGATAAGTGGGAGCAATTTGGTGCTTATTTGTTGCTGGAAGGTCGTTTTGAGTTGGGTAGTGATCAACGTATTTGTAAATATTGTTCCAACAGATTAGAAGAGAACAAAATGCCAGCTAGAGCTGTACATAACAACCTAGAGTTGGTAGCTATTCCTCCGGAACTGGTAGATTTAAATACATCTGAGTCTATTCTTATTCAATCTGTGCACTCGTTTCAGGCTATAGTTCGTATGGAGCCTAAAACAGGTAAGCTGCCTCCAACAGATTTACAAAGAGGTTTAAAAGGGAGAGTTGTGTATTTACTTTTAGATTTTAAGAAAAATATTGAAACTGTTGGTATAGAGAGAGAGGAAAGTGAACCTGTAGTTCTTCTAGTTAATGGTGTACCAACAAAGAGTAGGAAAATATGGCAAGAGTTAGTAGATGTCACCAAACTTCAAAAGGCTACATTATATCTTTTACAAAACAATATTTATTATAAAAATGTATATGTGGAAGAACAAGAATTATCTTTAGAAGATGATAGAGAAATTTCAACTGGGCAAATAGAAAAAGTGGACAACTCCAGGAGTGAAGATATTTATGAACATTACAGTATACATCCTCTACATTCAAAAGAAGTTATAGGAAACACTATTGAATTATTCCAAATGAAGACAGCAAAGGGAACTCCCATGAGTGTATGGGAAAAAAGTTTAGAAGCTCGTTGTTTTCCACAGCTCTTCCCCACTGGAAAAGGTGGACAGTATGATGAACGAACAGTACAGATTCCGCTTCAGAATATCGTATTGTACTCAGAAGATCCAAGATTTTGACAGTGTATTCCATATTTATTTCATCTTCTGTTTGAAAGTGACTTGTCTGGACTTTCATATGCAGTGAACCACATTTTAAAAACTGGAGTTCATCTTACACATGTTTCTGCAAAGGATTTTTGGGGCAAAGTTCAACAAAGAGACGATCATTTAGAATCTCAGTTAATTAATTTGATGGCGTGTCAACGTGGTACTAATGAGTAATGGTATCGTCGTCACGGAGATCTTAAATGTATGTTAAGAAACTTAGGAACCCCTACGTGGTTTGTTACGCTTAGCTGTGCTGAATACGCATGGGACAATTTACTTGAATTTCTACGACATGCAAATTCAGATGTAAAAACATTTAATTGAAGACAGCTGGAGAACTGTGTTCCTTGGATCCTGTAAATGTGTGCAGATATTTTAATTATAGGTTTCAAGCTATGATGTCTTTTATCTGCAATAAAAAAATCCACCTCTTGGAGAAGTTATTGATTTCTTTTGGAGAAAGGAGTACCAAGCCAGAGGTGCTCCTCATATACACATGCTATTATAGATCAAGGATGCACCTAAATTTGGAACCGATTCTGATGAAACTGTTTTGTCTTTCATTGAAGACTATGCTACCTGTGCTATTCCAAAAAAGGAGGAGAAAATAGTTTAAGACAACAAGTTTTACGGTTTCAAAGTCATCAATGTGGAAAATATTGTCTACGAAAATACATGTCAAAGGAAAAATTTTATACAAAATATCGTTTTGCATTCCCACGTCCAGTAATTTCAAAAGGAAGAGTCAATAGTTTCATGTCAGCAGTAAGGCAAACTATCACTCGAAAATCTCCAAAGAATACTTACAACATAAAAAGAACTGAAGAATCAAAGTATATTAATGACTACAGTGATTTTGACAATGTGGAATGCAAATATAGATATCCAGTATGTTGCAGATAATTCAATTGCTGTTGCTCGGTATGTTATGCCATATATAACAAAATCTGTAAAGACGGAGTTGAAAGAAATGTGGGAAGAAATTTCACAAGAGAAGACTCTTAGTAACAAATTGTACAGCTTTAGTTTGAAGATGCTTTCCCATCAAGAAATTGGATCCTACGAATGTTTGGATCGGTTGACCTCTGCAAGTTTATACTCAAAGTCAAGAGGAATCATTTGGTTAAGTCTAGGTCTTGCTGCAAAATGAAATCAAGTATTGAAATCTCTACAAGAAATTGAATACTTAGCATTGAATGAACCGGAAAGTACAGATATTGTTAAAACAAATATGTTGGATACGTACTATCCGAAAAGGAGTCCACATCAGGAAAACATATGTCTCTATGAAGTACTGCATCATTACAGTTTTAAGAGAAATGTTACAGAAAATATAAATGAAGAAAAATATGGAGTAATTGGATGTAATGGATGTTTGGTAAAACATGCCAAAGGAAATCTTATTAACCACAGGAAACTCAGTTGTGAAACTCCAGATAAAAGAGAATTTTTCTATTTAGCACTTCTGCAACTCTTCAATCCTTGGCGTAGTGGAATGGAATTACTTGGAGATTTTGACTGCTATGAAGATTCTTTTAATGCATGTAAAGATGGCATTCAGTGCACAATTTTTCCAACTTATCTACAAATGTTAAATGAAGAGATTGAACAAGAAACTACTATTGCAGCTGAAATAGCTAGAGACAGTTCTCAAGATAGTCAAAGTTCTGCTCCACTAAGTCAAGATCCTCTAGGTCAACCAATTCTTGAAAATGAAACAGCAGTAGCCATGAACGAAGTAGAAACGGCAATGCAACAAGCACAACAGGATGTAATTGAGTTGGGAAACCTAGGAGAAAAACTAAATATTGAACAAAAAGAAATATATCAGCAAGTGACACAACAGATACAGCATGGTTTACTGCATGAAAAAAAAGAATGCAAATGCACATCATTTCAACCTTTTCGAATGTACATCAGTGGGCAAGCTGGAACAGGAAAAAGTTTCTTAATTAAAGTTTTGACCAGTTATCTACATAAAACCACTGAATCACATTTATCTTGTGTTGTAACCGCTCTAACTGGGTTAGCAGCACACAACATTAAAGGGATTACGTTACATCGATTACTCATGCTACCAGTTGAACATGAGAATAAGTTGGAATATCACAAGTTATCTGGAGAAGCTTGTTATGAAGTTTCAAGAGTACTCAAGAAAATGAAACTTCTAATCATTGATGAGGTGAGAATGGTCTCAAACTTAATGCTTGCCTTTGTACACTTAAGAATGCAACAGATTTTAAAAACAGATTCTGATGTTCTATTTGGAGGAAAACATGTAATTCTATTCGGCGACCTACTACAACTTACTCTTGTAAAAGGACAACCTGTTTTTAAAACACGTCTTCATGAAGACACTAAAAAATCTTTGGGAAGTATTGGAAATGTCAACTTTTGGTCTTATTTTGAATATTAAGAACTTATTCAAGATATGCGACAAGCAAGTGATGAACATTATGGAAACATTTTTCAAGAGATAAGAATTGGTGTTTTAACAAAAGATGGAAAAGAAGCTTTACAAAGTCGGCTTTTAATGAACTTGTTTCCAAATGAAAACATAGCACCTGAAATAATATACAAAAAAATTGGAGAAAAGAAGTCTATAGTTTGCCTAATGTCTACACTGCAAGAGTGTTCTATATTCAATCAAAAACTTTTGAAATTGGAAAAACAACCAATACTGAAAATGGAAGCTATCGATAAAATGGAGCACGAAGGAGTTACTATTCAGCTCTCAGAGAAATTACAGTCAAAATTGGATTCTTTGGAAAAGTCGGTGTCTTAGACTGCAGGTTTAGAAAAGACTTTATATGTATGTGTGAACTGTCGGGTAATTTTACGGCGTAATTTGAATGTAGAAGAAGGTTTAGTAAATGGAGCAATGGGAAAAGTTGTTGATTTTGTAAATTTTCAGACTAGAGATGGAATTTAATTTTTGAAGATTAAATTTGATCAGATTGAAGAGGTGAAACAGATTGGACATTGTACTTTTCGTTTTTTGCTTGTAAAAGACTTGTATGTTCGTAGAAAACAGTTTCCTCTTTCTTTAGCATATGCTATAACCATTCATAAATCTCAAGGTTTAAGTGTAGACACAATCTAGGTAAATATTGGAAGTACAGTGTTTAAAGAAGGCATGGCATATGTTGCATTGTCTCGAGTAAGGACATTATCTGGTTTGTATTTGATTGATTTTGATGAGAAAAAGATTAGTGCTGATATAAATTGTGTAAGAGAGTACAATCGGTTAAGAAGAGTTTATGCTCCTAACTTAGGTGAATATCCCTTATATGAGAAACGTATAGTGTGTCCAAAATGGAAATATGACAAATATTTCACTGAGATTCAAAAAAAGAAAAGAATTCAAGAGAATGATAAAACTGCAAAGAAAATGAAAATGGACACAGTTGATGATATTGTAGGATACCAGTTAGAAAATAATTCAGGTATCAACTGCTATGCTAATGTAATTGTGAATGTTGTGTTTTATCTAGAGGATCTTCATCATAAAATTATGGAAATCGAGAAAAAGATTCTGTTCTTTACTACATTATATTTTTGAAAAGTTGATAACTGAACTGAACTAAAATCCATACTGCTTCTGGCATTCGGCATCTTTTGGATATATGTACTGGATCATTGAAATCTACATTGAATGTGCAACAAGATGCACAAGAATTTCTTATGTTTATGCTTGCAGTATTGGAAGATGAAGGAATAGAAATTGAAAATTTGTTTGGACTAAGTTACAGATGGGATCACAAATATGAAGAGTGTTCATTTTATTCAACCACTGAAATAAACACTGAACGATTCATATATTTGACAATACCAGATTGCAAATCAGTGTCTTTTAACAAGTTACTAAAAACAGCTAATCAAGATAGGAAATGTTCTCAATGTATATCAGAAATGTTGTCAACATTATTTATAGAAAGATTTGGATAAATGTCATTTTAATGCTACAACGTTGTAGAGCAGATGGAAGAAAATTGGAAACCAAAATTGGAAATTTTGTGGCAAGTCAAGTATCAATTTCAGGAAGAACTTTTAAAGCAGTGGCTATTATTTTTCATGATGGACCTACCACAACATCTGGACACTATATTGTGTATTTAAAGTGCAATAAATGATGCACACATTGTAATGATGCCCATTTGGAATTCAAATGTAGGTTGCCTTACGAATTACCAAATTCATATCTGATATTTTTGATGCCAAAGTTTTGAAAACATCATTCGGCTTATTGGGAAGATGTGAACACAAATTAATGAGTTTATTTTGGATATTTTCAATGCAAATGGTTTTGGAAACATTATTCGGCCTATTGGGAAGATGTGAACAATTACTGTTTGGATTATTGTTTGTGCTAATTCTTATTGCATTTGCAAAATTGTGTTTGAAAGAAGTAGTTTATATATTTGATCTTTATATTATACACGATCTAAATGAGAGGGTATATTTTACAAAACGTACTTGAGAGAAGTAATAGATTTAATGTAGTTGAAGAATGCCATTTACAAACTGCAGATAGGTAAACAGAGAGGTGCACTTGTTGTAAATATTTTCAACGCAGATTTTTTTTTTTTGTTTACAATCTCATTGATTGTATCTTTTTCCCCGCTGTTATATGATGTTCTACATTGAAATCACTGTGTATGGTGAAATTCAGTAGAATCTGAGATCAGCAAAAAGGGGAACTGAATATGTTATATAATTCTAAAATTATGTTGTGCTCTTAAAACTATAATATTATATGCAATAACAGTTTTTCTTCTTTTTTTACAGAAGGTAATACTAAAGTTTGAAAAGATTTTAAATTCAGTTTACAACAAAACAACTATAAAATAGTTTCACTAAGTTTTGAATCTTCTTTAATAAAAAAGGTAAGATGAAATAATGTATTAAGCATTATAATATGTACTAATGTTTACAGTCGCTTTTACTGCACCCATTCATTTTTTCAAACACTACCCATGCACTTATCTATACAGTTAGGCACTATTCTCACACTACTCCCATCACCCATGCACTATCCATGCACTTCTCCAATCACCTAGGCAGGACCCATACACTTATAATATCACCCAGACACTACTTATGTACTCCTCCAATTAACCAGGCACTATCTGTACGCTCATGCAATCACCCAGGTATTACTCATATAATCATCCATGCACTCTGGTACTACCCATGCACTCCTCCAATCACCCATACATTACTCCTGCACTCATGGAATCACCCAGGTATTACCCATGCACTCCTTCAATCACTTAGGTAGTACCCATGCACTCATCCAATCACCCAGACATTACCCCTGCACCCATGCAATCACCCAGACATTACCCATGCACTCCTTCAATCACTCGGGCAGTACCCATGCACTCCTCTAATCACACAGGCACTACCCATGCACTTATGCAATCACCCAGACATTACCTATGCACTCTATCAATCACTCAGGCAGTACCCATGCACTCCCCCAATCACTCAGATATTTCTCCTGCACTCATGGAATCACCCAGGCACTACCCATGCACTCATGCAATCACCCAGGCAGTACCCATGCACTCTTCCAATCACACAGGCACTACTCATGCACTTATAAAATCACCCAGGCATTACCTATGCACTCCTTCAATCAGTTAGACAGTACCCTTGCACTCCTCCAATCACCCAGGCACTACCCATGCACGTCTTCAATCACTCAGGCAGTACCCATGAACTCCTCCAATCACCCAGGCACTACCCATGCAGTCAGGCAATCACCCAGGCATTACCCATGCACTCCTTCAATCACTCAGGCAGTACTCATGCACTGCTCCAATCACCCTGACATTACCCCTCCACTCATGCAATCACCCAGGCATTTCTCATGCACTCCTTCAATCACTCCGGCAGTACCCATGCACTCCTCCCATCACCCAGGCTCTGCCCATGCACTTATGCAATCACCCAGGCATTACCTATGCACTCCTTCAATCACTCAGGCAGTAACCATGCACTCCTCCAATCACCCAGACATTACTCCTGCTCTCATGGAATCACCCATGCATTACCCATGCACTCCTTCAATCACTTAGGCAGTACCCATGTACTCCTCCAATCACCCAGACATTACCCCTGCACTCATGCAATCACGCAGGCACTACCCATGTGCTTCTTCAATCACTCAGGCAGTACCCATGCACTCCTCCAATCACACAGGCACTACCCATGCAGTCCTGCAATCACCCAGACATTACCTCTGCACTCATGCAATCACCCAGGCATTACCCATGCACTTACAAAATCACCGAGATATTGCCCATGCACTTACAAAATCACCCAGGCATTATTGATGCATTACTTCAATCACTGAGGCAGTACCCGTGCACTCCTCCAATCACCCATACATTACTCCTGCACTTATGGAATCACCCAGGTATTACCCATGCACTCCTTCAATCACTTAGGCAGTACCCATGCACTCCTCCAATCACCCAGACATTACCCCTGCACCCATGCAATCACCCAGACATTACCCATGCACTCCTTCAATCACTCGGGCAGTACCCATGCACTCCTCTAATCACACAGGCACTACCCATGCACTTATGCAATCACCCAGACATTACCTATGCACTCTATCAATCACTCAGGCAGTACCCATGCACTCCCCCAATCACTCAGATATTACCGGGCCCCCCTCTAAAAGCGTATATAACACAAGGTCAGTCCCGATAAATATAGCAGTTGCTCCCATTAACATCTGTTGACTTTCTGGGCCCAAATATTACAATGAGTAAGCGAGACGGGAAGTTGATGGGTGCACCCAATGGGGGCAGGGTAGCGGGGACGTTGGATCAATTTATTTTAAGGGCTGCTTCTGTGCTTGAGAAAGAGATAGCGATTACTGAGCGAAGATTATCCCTGGACCCGCAATTAACCAAAAGGTCGACCCTGGGTTCAATCGCCTCTGCTCTCTCTCCGGTGCATTCGGCGGTAAATTCTTCTACGTCTATGACTAACAATGAAGCTAGCGGCTCTGCGCTCACCCGAACAGGTTTCCTTTCGGAGAGTATTGTACAATCGTCAGTAGCCGCAATCAACACCGTTGTCAGCATGCCTTACTGAACTTCAGCCAGATCTACAAAAAAACCATTGCAAAAACCAATAAAACCATTCCAGATCCTGCAGCTAAAAGGAAGAGGGAGGTGGACCACAAAGGGCGTCAATTGCGAAAGTGCCAAGGATTAACAACAACGGTGGTTGTGATTTAGTAGCCGAATGCAGTACATCAGGCAATCAAGCCCCGGCCTTTCCGGGACTTCAACTTTTCATCCTTGGGTGGCCCTAGCCAGAATCCCAATGAGGAAATGTGGAGAAGGCTGGAAAATTTATTATCAACCTTACTATCTCCTATCACATATAGACTGAGCCGGATAGAGGACCGATTAACCAACTCTGAATCCCAGGCTAAGACAGGCTTTTCCGTGCTTGAGGACTTACTTGTTCAATCTAAGCCTACTCCTGTGATTATAAACAGTAATACGGGGCTTTTGGTCCCTGACAAGGACTTAGCTAAACGTAAGCCTCCAAGTATGCAGGCAATTGAGCCAACTGCCTCTGGGCCACCCACGAATGTAGCTGTAGTAATACAAAATAAAACAGTTCCCTTGCATAAGGATGAAGTTGACTTAGGGAACATGTCTAGTGAATTTGCACAATCAAATCCGAGCCCTCCGGATGTTGATAGAGTGGAAGTGGAAGTAGTGAACGCCTTAACGCAGGACAATAACTGTATAAACTGCCCTTTAGCCGGACAAGCCAGCAAATCTATTCGCCGACAAGGATCCAGAGGCTTGGGACAGAATGCTGTGTATGCTAATCCTCCGGCCCTTCACCTTCCTCCGGCAGCTGCCCCTCTAGTGGTCGTCCTGATGAACGTTCCACCACTGCGGGAAGCGCAGTCTGAAACTACTGACCAACTGTTGCTAAAATCTTTGCATTGGTTTAACAATCGTCTTAAGGATGTTGGGATTTGGAAGGAGAGTGTTGATAAGCACATGATTATGGCCAGACGTACTCCGTGGATTGGCCCCTCGAGGAAGGAAGGAAATGGTGATTGTGTTGTTGTTAATTTTAACAATGTCCATATAACCAGATTTCTCTTGGATAATTTGGGAGGAATGCCAGGAAGTTACATGGATAAAGTGACCATTTTACCATTAGTTTTTTTTTATAAATCTGGGCCATATTATTCAAGGGCGCTGAATTCCAATGGGAATGATAGGCAATTTTGGGCACCTCTGGGTATAGTACATAGACCATTAGAGGTCCCTCTGACCAATAGGTTTGCGCCATTATCTGATCTAGCCATATGTGATTGACTATATCCACTAACCCCGACCCGGGCTGAGCTGGTGGATAGCTCTCCTACCCCCATACTAACCCCCATAAAGGGAATTTATAAAGTAGAGGATAAGAGACAGGTGTGTGTGCAGTCCGTATCATGTATGATAAAGTCTGCTGATATAACTCCCTCCCTAATTTCCCTGCTATCTTGGAATATTGCCGGTTTACTCTCAAAAACCCTGTCCGCTGATTGGTCATGTTCTATTGAGGGGTATGATATCATTGCCTTCCAAGAGACTTGGTCAGTAGACATGATCTACCGCCCAGGATATCTAGCTTTTGGTAAAGCGGCTGTTGCAAATAGTAAGGGGAGATCTAGTGGGGGATTGATTATATGGGTTAAGCAACAGATATCGTTCCAAATAGTGGAAGTACCAGTAGATAGCCCAGACATTCTTGCTATTAAGATTCGTGTAAAGGGTGAGTTAGACTTTATCTTAATTAATGTGTATGCGAGAGGGATTGCGGGTGGGAAAGCATCACCAACTATTGCCCTCCTGGATACAATTATTAATGACTTAGTTGGCTCAAATGTCCTGGTGATTGCAGGTGATTTTAATTGTACATTTGAGCCCCTAGGCATAGATGACTATAGTCTCAGTATGGAGGAAGACCAGAGTTGGGGGATCCCGTCTTCATCATTGCCACCGATCATCAAGTGGACAGAGGCGGCGTTACAATTAAAAAGCTTATCCCTCGGGAGGGGGCTAAGGGCTGCTAACGGGAGATCCCCCTCAGATATAGATGGTTCTAATACGTTCTCTACTGGGACTAGAAGAAGCAGAATAGACTATATTCTTATTAGTCTAGAGCTCTGGCCTAGACTGGTGGATATGATGGTACACCATAGACCGGAGAGTGACCACGATCCATTAGTACTAACCTTAGCTAGGACGGGGTTGGATCCCACATTGGCTGACATGAAAACTGCAATAGGAGAAGTAACTATGTCACAAGATTGCCGACGGCTGAAATGGTCCATAGTCTCAGAAGATGAGGGTACCTTGACGCAGATTAAGGCAACGGTGGAAGAAACCTTACTAACGCTTGGCTCATTAGACTCTCCTGATAAATCCTCATTAGATTATATGAAGGTTCATGAGGATCTATTTGCAAAACTGAAGACTCTGTTCACAAAAATAAGAAACCATTTAGGCACTATATAAAAAAATCGGCCAACTGGTATAATGAGGCTTATGGAGTTGCATTTAAGCATCTTTCAAAAGCAATCAAGAAAGGGGTTCCCAAGAGGTCAAATTAGCAAGGGTAAATTATAAAAAAAAGTACAAATAAAGGCGAAGAAGGATTTTGACGAGGACAGATGGGTGAGCTTAACTAATGCCAGTAATAGGAAGAATTGGTCAAAATTTTGGCAATTAGTCAAATGGGGTAGTGGTGTGATAGGGCCCACACCAGTGAACAATGTACCTCCCGAACTCTGGGTGGAATACTATCAAGCCCAATTTGCTTCCTCGCCGAGTATTGTTATTGACTACCCTGTGGCTAATACTGATGCTGTTTTAATATTTGACAAAGGGGAGATAGAAAGGGTCTTGGACGGGGTTCCAGCAGGGAGGGCACCTGGCCCGGATTGCATCCCGGCCGATATCTATAAAAAAGATAGAAAGAACTGGACCGAATATATTTTTATCATCATAAATGCTATTGCTAGAGGCGCGCCGATTCCAGATACTTGGCGCGGGCCGAAATCATTCCCATATATAAAAAGGGTGACCGTGCCAGACCTGGCAACTACAGGCCGATAAGCCTAATTGACACTTTACAGAAAATAGTTGCCAGACTTGTGCTAGGTAGAGTAAATGAATGGATATTAGACCAGAATGTATTATCTACCTATCAAGCGGGTTTTCGACTCCATGTCAGTACCATCGACCAAGTTTTTAGATTTATGATGACATATTGGAGCACAGTGATCTTAGCGGGGGGAACTCTATATGCAGCATTTGTTGACTTAAAATCAGCATTTGACTTAGTCCCCCCCCATAAGCTGTGGGACACACTAAAGGAGGCCGGGATGCCCCCAGAAATCCTAAGTTTTATCATCAAACTGCATGAGGCAAATTATGCTAAGGTTAGGTGGGGGCAGCAGGGCGAATTAACAGATCGTTTCCCAGTTAACAAGGGAGTGCGGCAAGGGTGTGTCCTTGCTCCTACCCTATTCTCCTTGTTTATAAACAAGGTTATCTCATATTATACCAATTTTCCAACAGATGCTCCAACTCTTGCCGGCTCAAGGGTTCCGCTTTTAATGTTTGCAGACGATACTTTAATTTTATCTAAAACCCAATGTGGTCTGCAACGTACCCTTGATAGATTTATAGAGTTCTGCAACGACCAAGAACTTGTAGTAAACGTTGACAAAACCAAGTTCTTGGTGCTGCATAAACACAAACTCATTAAAGGGAGAGTTGAAATGAATAAAGCACCTTTGGAACAAACTGATACCTTCACATATCTAGGAGTGACTATGGGTAGGAAGATGAACTGGACACCCCAGTTAGACGTTTTAGTTCTTAGGCACAACCAGTTAGTAGGAGCCCTACTTAAAGAACATCGACTCTCAAATACCAAACCGGTGGGGCCCGCTCTATCGATTTATAATGGGAAGATTAGAGCCTCCTTAATATATGGTGCTGAACTCTGGGGGTTTGAAAATTTATCACCCCTAGTTCTTGCTCAAAATAAGTTTTTGAGAACACTTATCAACCCCCATCAAGCCCCTGATGTTTGACTTGGGATGTACCTCCTTTGATGAGGCTGCTGGATTTAGACCCCTAGCTTACTGGAGGAGGCTTTGGACTACCCCTGAATTGACGTCTTACGCCAATGCACTTATGTATATTAGGAATGCCGATCTGTCCTCTAAAATTAAATGGCTCCAGAAGATTAAGGGTAATTTGTCTGACATGGGGCTTTGTCATTTGTGGGAAGATCCTATAGGGAACTTATTTCCCAATAAAAATGAGTACAAAGAACTTTACTGGGTTATGATTACTAAAAAGACATTGTCAGGGGTGAGCAGTAGCTCGCTCACAGGTATCTTTCTGGAGCACAAGCCTGCAATGGAAGCAGAAGCCTACTGGAATCTGATTACAAAACCTGGTGATAGGAAACTATATCACCAATTCAGAGTGGGCACTCTCCCTCTAAGATCTTTCACTGCAAAATGGAACAAGGCTCCTGATACAAACTGCCCTTTGTGCCCATCCCAGGTTGAGTCGATAACCCATGTATTGTTTGTGTGCCCGGCCTATAATGGCCCCCGTCGAAGGTGGCTTAAGCCACTGTGTTCCAATCTAGGTACCAGATCGTGTATGACAGCTTTGCGTATTTTGGTATCGAACACAAGTCCAGATATTGTGATCGCCATGGCGAAATTTCTTAGTTGGTTCTGGGCTCTGAGAAGGAAAAATTTGGAGGCTGGCCTGTTAATTCCACCTACTACTTGACTATGTTAATGGTAAGTAGGCAGCCTTTGGACAAATTGTGTAGGAAATGGTTTTATGGATGTATTAACATATTTACTATTTTAGTCAACTGGATGTTGTCTGGGATTCATTAAAGGCGTTTTTTCGTGGGCTTGCTATTGCGAAAGACGCCGAGAATTCGAGGGCTAAGAAAGAGGAGAAGTCTTTACTCGAGCAAAAAGTGCAACGGTCTCTCGATAGCTTCCTCTCCTCCCCTTCGGTGGCTCTCCGCCGACAGTTGGATCAGGCTAAACAAAATCTGGCCAATAATTATTATGCTAAAGGTGAGTGTCTATTCCAGCAGACTAGGCAAAAAATTTCTTAGGGTGTTACTGTTTATATGACATTTTATGACACTTTTATGTTTGTATTGTGTCTTTTATGTTTGTAAATTATCGAATAAAGACTAAATTGAATTGAATTACCTTTGCACTCTTCAATCGCCCAGGCACTACCTATGCACTTCTTCAATCACTCAGGCAGTACCCATGCACTCCTCCAGTCACCCAGGAACTACCCATGCACCCATGCAATAACCCAGGCATTACCCATGCACTCCTTGAATCACTCAGGCAGTACCCATGCATTCCTCCAATCACCCAGACATTACCCCTGCACTCATGCAATCACCCAGACATTACATGTGCACTTAGAAAATCACCCAGGCATTACCCATGCACTTACAAAATCACCCAGGCATTATTTATGCACTCCTTCAATCACTCAGGCAGTACCCATGCACTCTTCCAATCACCCAGACATTACCTGTGCACTCATGCAATCACCGAGGCACTACCCATTCACTTCTTCAATTACTCAGGCAGTACCCATGCACTCCTCCAATCACCCAGGCACTACCCATGCACTCATGCAATCACCCAGATATTACCCATGCACTCCTTCAATCACTCAGGCAGTACCCATGCACTGCTCCAATCACCCAGACATTACCCCTCCACTCATGCAATCACACAGGCATTACTCATGCACTCCTTCAATCACCCAGGGAGTACCTATGCACTCCTTCAATCACTCAGGCAGTACGCATGCACTCCTCCAATCACCCAGACATTACTCTTGCTCTCATGGAATCACCCAGGCATTACCCATGCACTCCTTCAATCACTTAGGCAGTACCCATGAACTCCTCCAATCACCCAGACATTACCCCTGCACTCATGCAATCATGCAGGCACTACCCATGCATGTCTTCAATCACTCAGGCAGTACCCATGCACTCCTCCAATCACCCAGGCATTACCCATGCTCTCCTACAATCACTCAGGCAGTACCCATGCACTCCTCCAATCACCGAGACATTACCTCTGCACTCATGCAATCACCCAGGCATTATTGATGCACTCCTTCAATCACTCAGGCAGTACCGATGCACTCCTACAAGCACCCAGACATTACTCCTGCACTCATGCAATCACCCAGGCATTACCCATGCACTCCTTCAATCACTCAGGCGGTACCCATGTACTCCTCCAATCACGCAGACATTACCTTGCACTCATACAATCACCAAGGCATAACCCATGCACTTACAAAATCACCCAGGCATTACCCATGCACTACTCCAATCACCCACACATTACTCCTGCCCTCATGGAATCACCCAGGTATTATCCATGGACTCCTTCAATCACTCAGGCAGTACCTATGCACTGTTCCAATCACCCAAACATTACCCCTGCACTCATGCAATCACCCAGGCATTACCCATGCACTCCTTGAATCACTCAGGCAGTACCCATGCACTCCTCCAATCACCCAGACATTACCCCTGCACTCATGCAATCACCCAGACATTACCCCTGCACTCATGCAATCACCCAGACATTACATATGCATTCCTTCAATCACTCAGGCAGTACCCATGCACGCCTCCAATCACCCGGACATTACTCTTGCACTCCTGCAATCACCCAGGCATTACCTATGCACTCCTTCAATCAGTTAGACAGTACCCATGCACTTCTCCAATCACCCAGACATTACCTGTGCATGCATGCAATCACCCAGGCACTACCCATGCACTTATTCAATCACTCAGGCAGTACCCATGCACTGATCTAATCACCCAGACATTACCCCTCCACTCATGGAATCACCCAGGCATTACCCATGCACTCCTTCAATCACTCAGGCAGTACCCATGCACTCCTCCAATCACCCAGGCACTACCCATGCACTTATGCAATCACCCAGGCATTACCTATGCACTCCTTCAATCACTCAGGCAGTACCCATGCACTCCTCCAATCACCCAGACATTACTCCTGCACTCAAGGAATCACCCAGTCATTACCCATGCACTCCTTCAATCACTTTGGCAGTACCCATGCACTCCTCCAATCACCCAGACATTACCCCTGCAGTCATGCAATCACGCAGGCCCTACCCATGCACTTCTTCAATCACTCAGGCAGTACCCATGCACTCCTCCAATCACCCAGGCACTATCCATGCAGTTTTGCAATGACCCAGGCATTACCCGTGCACTCCTTCAATCACTGAGGCAGTACCCATGCACTCTTCCAATCACCCAGACATTACCTCTGCACACATGCAATCAGCCAGGCATTACCGATGCACTTACCAAATCACCCAGGCATTACCCATGCACTTACAAAATCACCCAGGCATTATTGATGCACTCCTCCAATCACTCAGGCAGTACCCATGCACTCCTACAATAACCCAGACATTACTCCTGCACTCATGCAATCACCCAGGCATTACCCATGCACTCCTTCAATCACTCAGGCAGTACCCATGTACTCCTTCAATCACCCAGACATTACCTCTGCACTCATGCAATCACACAGGCATTACCCATGCACTTACAAAATCACCCAGGCATTACCATGCACTTGCAAAATCACCCAGGCTTTATTGATGCTCTCCTTTAATCACTCAGGCAGTACTCATGCACTCCTCCAATCACCCAGACATTACCCCTGCACTCATGCAATCACCCAGGCATTACCCATGCACTCCTTCAATCACTCAGTCAGTATCCATGCACTCCTCCAATCAACCAGGCACTACCCATGCACTTATGCAATCACCCAGGCATTACCTATGCACTCCTTCAATCACTACAATAGTACCCATGCACTCCTCCTATCATCCGGACATTAACCATGCACTTATGCAATCACCCAGGCATTACCTATGCACTCTTTCAATCACTCAGGCAGTACCCATGCACTCCTCCTATCACCCAGACATTACTCTTGCACTCATGCAATCACCCAGGCACTACCCATGCACTTTTTCAATCACTCAGGCAGTACCCATGCGCTCCTCCAATCACCCAGGCACTACCCATGCACTTATGCAATCACCCAGGCATTACCTATGCACTCATGCAATCACATATGCACTACCCATACACTTCTCCATATATTCCACGTACCACAATTCATACAACACTTAGAAATGTATCTATTTTTAACCAAATAGTCGGTTCTGAAATGAACCATTTTTTTTCTTCTTTTTTTGTTTTATATTTTGTGTGTTTTTTAACTCTTTTTTAAATTTTTGGGGTTTTTTTTGTAAAAAAAAGAATTAACAGAATCAACAGTGAACATGTTAAAAAAATTATGCAATTATGAAGTCATTGCATAGAAAAAAATAGAAAAATTAACACTAGTGGTTCCTAATAGCAACCAGGATGGCATCCAGTGATTGCTCATCAAAACATAGGATCTTTTTACATTTTACACAATGCTGCTCTACTCTAGCAAAGTCAGGGATGATGTTTGGTGTGCCAGATGATGTAGAAGCAGATGATGTGCTAGGTCCAGCAGCGTTGTCCTCAGTTGCCTGTTTTTGTTGTTCCTGTCGAAGCTGTTCTCTTGCAAGACGTCGAGGGTGTATTGTCTGCAGATGTTTTAACATCGATGACGTCCCGCAGGAATACTTCTTTTCGGAACCTCATGAGAGGACATTCTGGCAAATGGTGCAGGTTACTTTTCGGGCATTCACCTTTTTCTGGTATGGAGAAAAATGCCCACACGATACTTTCGTACCTTTTCTTGACGGGTTCCTCCAGGTCCAGGTCCTCTTCCTCTTCTGGTGGAAGCTGCTGAGGTGCACTGCCAGCTGCCATTTTTAGATCAGTGAAAAAAAACACCAAAAAAAGGCAAACAAGAGGAGCAGAAGACGACAGGTGAGTCTGCTGAGATGCTCTTGAAGGAATGAAAAAAATGGGTGGGGTCCTTCAAGTTCTAGAATCAAAAGGTTCTTAACTAATTAAATTGTTTCTTTTGAAGTCAAATGGGATTCGCGCACCCAGCGCGCAACCAGCACGCACCCGACGCGATTCCCGAAAAATATATTTAACAATAATATATGTTTATTACAATTACAAATACATGATATTTATAATTAGATTAAATAATCTCTTGCTATAATATACATATTAAAGTTATATACTTATACTTTTAAAACATAAAAATTTGCGGTGGATGTGTTCACCTGACGCGACCCCCGGAAATACATACGTGACGTTACGCGGGGCCGAGATCCGCACACCCTTCGCATACCAAACGTGCATCCTACACGACTTAACCAATATGGTGGCAAAATTCGTGGATTCGCGCACCCACCGAGACTGGTACACGATGGGTACGCAAATCCACTTTTATAAAAAAAAAAATTATATTTATATTTTAGAAAAGAGAAAACATTGCATTATTTTCATAGAAATTAAAAAACTAAGAAAAAGTATTTTTGCACATTATACTTAGAAATTAGCATTTAAAAAACCTTTGAAATTCACTGAAAAAACCATAGGTTTTAGGGATGTTATAGGTAGAAATTAGCATTTAAAAAACCATAGAAATTCCCTGAAAAAAACCACATGTTTCAGGGCCGTTATAGTTAGAAATTAGCATTTAAAAAACCTTAGAAATTCACTGAAAAAACCACAGGTTTCAGGGACGTTATAGTTAGTTGGACATTTCACTCGTACAAAACCAGAGAAATTTGGCCGTTATAGTTTGTTGAGCTAACTATAACTCGTGCCCCCGCAATGCACTGCTGATGTCGTCACATATTATATCACTCATGACATGGTCAGTGACATCACTGATGACATCACTGATGACATCTCAAATGACATCACTGATGACATAACTGATGACATCATCCACGTGATAATCTGATGCACCTCCTCACACCCTAATATAACCTTTGATACACCCACTCTAAAATACAGCCTACCATTTTCGAAACCATGGACACACCAATTCCAGTTACTACATACCCATTCACTGATTCCTAGGTCTGCACACACATCCACTCATTCACCCATACAGTCACTCATACATGCAGTCACTCATCAATACAGCACTATCATATGCACTCATACACCTATACAGACACTCACATACCACCACTCATCCATACAGTTACTCACACACCTAGTCAGCCATGCAAAGAATAAATCACACTCCCATTTACTCACCTATACAGTTTATACACACAGCACCTCACTTATTCATACAGATACTAACACATACTTACTCTCTTATACAATCACTGATACAAGTACACACTCATCCATACAGCCACTCTCACAATCACTCACTCTCACATATAGTCATTTATATACTCCAACACTCACATATACTGCCTTTCACACATGTAGTTACTCACACATGTACCACTGAGACATCTAAACACTCACCAACACACCCATACACACACTCACCCACCCATACAGCCCTTCACAGATGCACTCTTGAACACATACACCCAGTGAATCACCCACTCACACATCTATGCACAAACTCACACCCCCCCCACCCACCCACACAGACACTCAGGCACCCATACAGATACTCAGACAACCAATCAATAACCCATATAGATACTCATGTAGCTACTCACCAACCCATGCAGCTGCTTACACACCAACAGACAGACTGATACAGACATTCACACAGTTTAGTCACTAACCCATGCATTCAATAAGACACGTTTAATCACTCACTTATGCAGTCAGTCACGCACCTACTAAATCATCCATTCAGACAGTCATACACCCACTCATTCTTCAATACACCTTGGCCTATATATATAAAACATCTTTAAACTTTACAGAAACACACAGTCACTGGATGATGTCATCAGTGATGTCATCAGTGATGTCATTTGAGATGTCATCAGTGATGTCACTGACCATGTCATGAGTGATGTAATATGTGACGCTCATCAGCAGTGCATTGTGGGGCGCGAGTTATAGTTAGCTCAACTATCTATAATGGACGAATTTCTCTGGTTTTGTACGAGTGAAATGTCCAACTAACTATAACGTCCCTGAAACCTGTGGTTTTTTCAGTGAATTTCTAAGGTTTTTTAAATGCTAATTTCTAACTATAACGTCCCTGAAACCTGAATTTTTTTCAGTAAAAAATATATATATATATATACATATGTGTATGTATATATATATATATTCACTGAAAAAACCATAGGTTTTAGGGACAGTTATAGTTAGTTGGACATTGCACTCGTACAAAACCCGTGAAATTCCCCTGTTATAGTTAGTTCAGCTAACTATAACTCGCGCCCCGCAATGCACTGTTGATGACGTCACATATTACATCACTCATGACATGGTCAGTGACATCACTGATGACATCACTGATGACATCTCAAATGACATCACTGATGACATCATCCAGTGACTGTGTTTCTGTAAAGTTTAAATATGTTTAATATATATAGGGAAAGGCGTATTGAAGAATGAGTGGGTGTATAAGTGTCTGAATGGATGATTTAATACGTGAGTGACTGACTACAAGTGAGTGATTAAACGTATCTTACTGAATGCATGGGTTAGTGACTAAACTGTGTGAATGTCTGTATCCGTCTGTTTGTTGGTGTGTAAGTGGATGCATGGATTTGCGAATAGCTACATGAGTGTCTATATGGGTTATTGATTGGTTCTCTGAGTATCTGTATGGCTGCCTGACTGTTTGTGTGGGTGGGGTGCGTGTGACTCTATACATAGATGTGTGAGTGGGTGATTCACTGGGTGCATGATTTCAAGAGTGCATCTGTGATGGACTGCTTGGGTGGGTGAGTGTGTGTATGGGTGTGTTAGTGAGTGAATCTATATCTCCGTGGTACATGTGCGAGTAACTACATATGTAAAAGGCAGTATATATGTGTGTTAGAGTATTTAAATGGCTATAAGTGAGAGTGTGTTATTGTGAGAGTGGCTGTATGGATGCGTGTGTGCTTGTATCAGTTATTGTATAAGAGCGTAAGAATGTGCTAGTATTTGTATGAGTAAGTGAGCTGGTGTGTGTATAACTGTATAGGTGAGTAAATGGGTGTGTGATTAATTTTTTGCATGACTGACTAGGTGTGTGAGTACCTCTATGGATGAGTGGCGGTGTGTGAGTGTTTATATAGGTGTATGAGTGCATATGATAGTCCTGTACTGAGTGACTGTAAGTATGAGTGACTGTACAGGTGAGTGAGTGGATGTGTGTGTAGACCTAAGAATCAGTGAGTGGGTATGTAGTTTTTGGTGTTGGAGTGTCTATGGTTTTGAGAATGGCAGTCTGTAATTTAGAGTGGGTGTATCAAAAGTTATATTAGGGTGTGAGAAGATGCATGAAATTATCACATGGATGATGTCATCAGTGATGTCATTTGAGATGTCATCAGTGATGTCATCAGTGATGTCACTGACCATGTCATGAGTGATGTAATATGTGACGTCATCAGCAGTGCATTGCGGAGGCGCGAGTTATAGTTAGCTGAACTAACTATAACAGGGGAATTTCACAGGTTTTGTACGAGTGCAATGTCCAACTAACTATAACTGTCCCTAAAACCTATGGTTTTTTCAGTGAATTTCAAAGGTTTTTTAAATGCTAATTTCTAACTATAACGTGCCTGAAACCTATGGTTTTTTCAGTGAATTTCAAAGGTTTTTAAATGCTAATTTCTAACTATAACGTGCCTGAAACCTATGGTTTTTTCAGTGAATTTCAAAGGTTTTTTAAATGCTAATTTCTAACTATAACGTGCCTGAAACCTATGATTTTTAAGTGAATTTCAAAGGTTTTTTAAATGCTAATTTCTAACTATGCCAACAGAGGTAGGACATGTGAAGAAAGAAGAAAAACGCACAGAAAGATGCAAAAGATGTGCAGAAAGAACCAACAGAGGAGCAGAAAGAGGCCTTGTTGCAAAATCATCCTGTGCCCACAACTTTTTCAGACGGGTACTGGTGGTAACTGACTGACTAACCAGAGCCAGTGGCACGTTTTAAGTTGTGGGATTAAGTCCCCTTGAATCCTGAGGGTCCCTGGGGCCCAACTAGCCCCCAGGTACCTACAGTTAGGACCACAGAGCTGAGTTGCAGAGAGGCGTTCCGAGGCCACGCACCTTTTTCACCTCTCTGCAACGCAACTCTGTTGTGCTTACTGAAGGTACCTGGTGGGCTAGTTGGCCCCCAGGATTCAAAGGGAATTAACTCCCCAACTTAAAACGCACCACAGGGCGTGTTTGCGCACATGTCACCTGAGGCCCCGCCCCCTCCCTTCACCACTGTGCAAACGCGCCCGTGGCGCGTTTTAAGTTGGGGGATTAGGTCACCTTGAATCCTGAGAGTCCCTGGGGCCCAACTAGCCCACCAGGTACTTCCAGTAAGCACCACAGGCCTGCGTTGCAACGCCTGTAACAAATTGTGCAGTTGTGTTTAGGTAGTGAAGAGGGTCGTGCTGGGGGTAGTGTTTTAGGGTTTAGGGTAGTGCAGTGGTGTTTGTGTAGTGTAGGGGGTCATGCTGGGGGTAGATTTAGGGTTTAGGGTAGTGCAGTGGTGTTTGGGTAGTGTAGGGAGTCGTGCTGGGGGAGTGTTTTAGGGTTTAGGGTAGTACAGTGGTGTTTGGGTAGTGTAGGGGGTCGTGCTGGGGTTAGTGTTTTAGGGTTTTAGGGTTTAGGTAGTGCAGTGGTGTTTGGGTAGTGTAGGGATACTGCTGGGGGTAGTGTTTTAGGGTAGTGCAATGGTGTTTGGGTAGTGTAGGGGTACTGTTGGGGGTAGTGTTTTAGGGTTTAGGGTAGTGCAGTGGTGTTTGGGTAGCGTAGGGGTACTGCTGGGGGTAGTGTTTTATGGTTTAGGGTAGTGCAGTGGTGTTTGGGTAGTGTAGGGGTTCGTGCTGGGGTAGTTTTTTAGGGTTTAGGGTAGTGCAGTGGTGTTTGTGTAGTGTAGGAGGTCGTGTTTTAGGGTTTAGGGTAGTGCAGTGGTCTTTGGGTAGTGTAGGGAGTCGTGCGGGGGTATTGTTTTAGAGTTTAGGGTAGTGCAGTGGTCTTTGGGTAGTGTAGGGGTTGTGCGGGGGTAGTGTTTTAGGGATTAGGGTAGTGCATTGGTATTTGGGTAGTGTAGGGGGTCATGCGGGGTAGTGTTTTAGGGTTTAGGGCAGTGCAGTGGTGTTTAGGTAGTGTAGGGTGTCGTGCTGGGGGAGTGTTTTAGGGTTTAGGGCAGTGCAGTGGTGTTCGGGTAGTGTAGGGGTCGTGCTGGGGGAGTGTTTTAGGGTTTAGGGCAGTGCAGTCATGTTCGGGTAGTGTAGGGGTCGTGCTGGGAGGTAGTATTTTAGGGTTTAGGGTAGTGCAGTGGTGTTCGGGTAGTGTAGGGGGTCATGCTGGGGGTAGTGTTCTAGGGTTTAGGGCAGTGCAGTGGTGTTCGGGCAGTGTAGGGGTCGTGCTGGGGGTGGTGTTTTAGGTTTAGGGCAGTGCAGTGGTGTTCGGACAGTGTAGGGGGTCGTGCTGGGGGTGGTGTTTCAGGGTTTAGGGCAGTGCAGTGATGTTCGGGCAGTGTAGGGGGTCGTGCTGGGGTGGTGTTTCAGGGTTTAGGGCAGTGCAGTGGTGTTCGGGCAGTGTAGGGGGTCTTGCTGGGGGTGGTGTTTCAGGGTTTAGGGCAGTGCAGTGGTGTTCGGGCAGTGTAGGGGGTCGTGCAGGGGGTGGTGTTTCAGGGTTTAGGGCAGTGCAGTGGTGTTTGGGCAGTGTAGGGGGTCGTGCAGGGGTGGTGTTTCAGGGTTTAGGGCAGTGGTGTTCGGGCAGTGTAGGGGGTCATGCTGGGGGTGGTGTTTCAGGGTTTAGGGCAGTGCAGTGGTGTTCAGGCAGTGTAAGGGGTCGTGCTGGGGGTGGTGTTTCAGGGTTTAGGGCAGTGCAGTGGTGTTCGGGCAGTGTAGGGGTTGTGCAGGGGGTGGTGTTTCAGGGTTGGTAGTGCAGTGGTGTTCGGGCAGTGTAGGGGGTCCTGCTGGGGTGGTGTTTCAGGGTTTAGGGCAGTGCAGTGGTGTTCAGGCAGTGTAGGGTGTCGTGCTGAGGGGTGGTGTTTCAGGGTTTAGGGCAGTGCAGTGGTGTTTGGGCAGTGTAGGGGGTCGTGCTGGGGTGAGTGTTTCAGGGTTTAGGGCAGTGCAGTCGTGTTCGGGCAGTGTAGGGGGTCATGCTGGGGGTAGTGTTTCAGGGTTTAGGGTAGTGCAGTGGTGTTCGGGCAGTGTAGGGGTCATGCTGGGGGTAGTGTTCTAGGGTTTAGGGCAGTGCAGTGGTGTTCGGGCAGTGTAGGGGGTCGTGCTGGGGGTGGTGTTTCAGGGTTTAGGGCAGTGCAGTGGTGTTCGGGCAGTGTAGGGGGTCGTGCTGGGTGTGGTGTTTCAGGGTTTAGGGCAGTGCAGTGGTGTTCGGGCAGTGTAGGGGGTCGTGCAGGGGTGGTGTTTCAGGGTTTAGGCAGTGCAGTGGTGTTCGGGCAGTGTAGGGGTCGTGCAGGGGTGGTGTTTCAGGGTTTAGGGTCAGTGGTGTTCGGGCAGTGTAGGGGGTCATGCTGGGGGTGGTGTTTCAGGGTTTAGGGCAGTGCAGTGGTGTTCGGGCAGTGTAGGGGTCGTGCATGGGGTGGTGTTTCAGGGTTTAGGGCAGTGCAGTGGTGTTCGGGCAGTGTAGGGGGTCGTGCTGGGGGTGGTGTTTCAGGGTTTAGGGCAGTGCAGTGGTGTTCGGGCAGTGTAGGGGATCGTGCTAGGGGTGGTGTTTCAGGGTTTAGGGCAGTGCAGTGGTGTTCGGGCAGTGTAGGGGTCGTGCAGGGGGTGGTGTTTCAGGGTTTAGGGCAGTACAGTGGTGTTCGGGAAGTGTAGGGGGTGGTGCTGGGGCTGGTGTTTCAGGGTTTAGGGCAGTGCAGTGGTGTTTGGGCAGTGTAGGGGTCGTGCTGGGGCTGGTGTTTCAGGGTTTAGGGCAGTGCAGTGGTGTTCGGGCAGTGTAGGGGGTCATGCTGGGGCTGGTGTTTCAGGGTTTAGGGCAGTGCAGTGGTGTTCGGGCAGTGTAGGGGGTCCTGCTGGGGCTGGTGTTTTTTCACTGGTGGCCATCTTGGAAGACTTCTTTGTTATGAAGTTTCCTAATTTCTTCATTTACTGCAGTCTTCTCAGTAGGAAATGCTTTCAGTTTTTTACTTTGATTCCATCAAGAAGGCATTCAGATGTGTCTCACATCTGCCATAAATTCAGAATGTTAGCACTCTAGTTGCTCATTAGATCACTGGAGTAAAGCTACTGCTCACCAGGGAGTTAACTGGTAGTCTGCTGCTGGTATTGAAAGTGATTGTTTCAGTCTGCATGCCAGAATTTTCTAATGAAATAGAAGAGGATATGAGATCTCACTTAAAACATGCCCTAATTTTTCTTTCTGCAGCACTAACCATAATTTCTATTTCAAAAAGAACCCTCATTTTGTTCCTTTTTAAATTAAATGTTTTAAGTGTTACCGGTTTATTCCAATCAAGATGGCTTCAGGTGTGCCATACTTTTGTCATAAGTAAGGCTGTTAGCGCTCTAGTTGTTCTTTAGAACACTCTGGGAAGCTGCAGTAGAACACAAAGGCATCAACTGGCAGGCTGCTCCTGTTGAAATATAACAGGAAGATATTTGAGATCACACTTGAAATATGTCCTAATTTTTCTTTCTACAGCACTAACCATAATTTCTATGACAAAATGAACCCCCTCATTTTGTTCCTTTTTAAATTAAATGTTTTAAGTGTTACCAGTTTATTCCAATCAAGATGGCTTCAGGTGTGCCATACTTTTGTCATAAGTAAGGCTGTTAGCACTCTAGTTGTTCTTTAGAACACTCTGGGAAGCTGCAGTAGAACACAAAGGCATCAACTGGCAGGCTGCTCCTGTTGAAATATAACAGGAAGATATTTGAGATCACACTTGAAACATGTCCTAATTTTTCTTTCTACAGCACTAACCATAATTTCTATGACAAAATGAAGCCCATCATTTTGTTCCTTTTTAAATTAAATTGTTTAAGTGTTACCAGTTTATTCCAATCAAGATGGCTTCAGGTGTGCCATACTTTTGTCATAAGTAAGGCTGTTAGCACTCTAGTTGTTCTTTAGAACACTCTGGGAAGCTGCAGTAGAACACAAAGGAATCAACTGACAGTCTCTGCCCTTGTTGGATGTACATGTTTTACTGAGAATGTCAGACTTCATTCTCACATGAGTGAGAAAGATAATGTGAATTTACAGAAAATATGCTCTCATTTTAGCTTCTGGAGCACCTTCCAAACCTCCATGGGACAAGCATGAGAAAATAGTGATCTCTCAAACATGATTCATGATATCCCAGCAGAAGGTTTTTCACATGGTAAAATCACCTTAGAATACACCACAATTCCTAAAATTAGTATGGTACCATCAACAAATAAATTCTAATGTAACTAAAGCCTGTTATCACCCTTTATAGTTCTCCTTTTGGTGACCCTCAAAATCTTCTATTCACTACAATGCATTTCAATGAGGTACTATCATTTATATTGGTCCCAAGATGGCTGCCAGCAATTCCAGGATGAAGTGCTGACAGCCAATCAGATCTCACGATGACATGTGTGGTTAGGCTCCGCCCAGATATATATGTGACTTTACTTTTGATTTTCTCAGGAACTACTGAACGGATTTACACCATTTAAGCAAAAGGCACAACACTGAACCAAGGGCTACCTCTTTGCCAAATTTGGTGTAATTCCGTTCAGCAGTTCGGGCTGTAGCTGCGACTAAAGGTTCCTATGGAAAAATGAATGGGGAAAACGCGTTTGGGACCCCCTTTTTCTCGGCCCCCGCTTGACGTATCACCCCGAGACTTTCAGGATAGGAGCGGACCGGAGCGCCCCAACAAGTTGGAAACTTTCGCGAAGATTCGTCAACCGGCGCCAACGTTATTTCAAATAGAATGTCGCGGATTTCCTATGGATAATAGGTTTTAACTATAACTATCTACTGGCGACCGCCAGTAGATAATATATATATATATATGTATATATTATCTACTGGCGGTCGCCAGTAGATAGTTATAGTTAGGACCTATTATCCATAGGAAATCCGCGACATTTTATTTGAAATAACTTTGCGCCGGTTCACGAATCTTCGCGAAAGCTTCCAACTTGTTGGGGCGCTCCGCTCCTACCCTGAAAGTCTCGGGTTGATTCGTCAAGCGGGGCCGAGAAAAAGGGGGTCCCAAAACGCATTTTCCACATTCATTTTTCCATAGGAACCTTTAGTCGCAGCTATAGCCCGAACTGCTGAACGGAATTACACCAAATTTGGCAAAGAGGTAGCCCTTGGTTCAGTGTCGTGCCTTTGCTTAAATGGTGTAAACTGCTCAGTAGTTCCTGAGAAAATCAAAAGTAAAGTCACATATATATCTATGGGCGAGTAGGGTCCGCGTATCCTGAGCGCACCCTGCGCGCACCGTCCCGATCACGAGCTGCATGATAATTGGCTGTCAAGTGGCTGTCAACACTCCAAATCAGGAAGTGTTGGCAGCCATTTTGTCCCTCGATAGAACCGAGGGACAGAAACAAGTGCGCAAAGCGCAAAAGGGGGCAGGGTAGAAACACCCTGAACCCCTAGGTCTGCTCAGGGGTCCCACAAGGACCCCTGGGCAGAAAGCATTTTTTTTAAACGGCCGGATGCGCTTAGGTGCGCGGATCCCGCCGATTAAAAAAAAAAGCACAAGAAACAAGTGCGCAAAACGCACAAAGGGGCAGGGTAGAAACACCCTGACCCCTAGGTCTGCTCAGGGGTCCCACAAAGACCCCTGGGCAGAAAAGCATTTTTTTTCTCAAAATCGGCGGATGCGCTTAGGGTGCGCGATCCCACTGATTAAAAAAAACCACAAGAAACAAGTGCGC
The DNA here is from genome assembly GCA_963921515.1 of Calotriton arnoldi. NCBI lineage: Eukaryota > Metazoa > Chordata > Amphibia > Caudata > Salamandridae > Calotriton > Calotriton arnoldi. Next base: position 256,280 of record CAWUFW010003087.1, read on the forward strand.
AAAACGCACAAAGGGGGCAGGGTAGAAACACCCTGACCCCTAGGTCTGCTCAGGGGTTCCCACAAGGACCCCCTGGGCAGAAAAAGCAAAGAAAAAAAAGACCGGCATCGTGCCGAGGCCCCGCCCCTCCCTGCAGCAGTCTGCAAACGCGCCCCTGGCGCGTTTAAGAAGGGAAGTAACTCCCTTGAATACTGGGGGTCCCTGGGGCCAACTAGCCCACCAGGAACCTCTGGTATGCGCCAGGGGCTGCGTTGCAGAGAGGTGTACAGAGGCCACGCCCCTTTTACACCTCTCTGCAACGCAGCTCTGTGGCGCTATTTGGAGGTACATGGTGGGCTAGTTGGACTCCAGGGACCCTCAGCATTCAAGGGGACTTAATCCCCCAACTTAAAACGCGCCACGGGCACGTTTAGCACAGTGGTGAAGGAGGGGGCGGGGCTTCAGGTAACATGTGTGCAAACAGGCCCCGTGGCGCATTTTAAGATGGGGAATGAAACTCCTTCAATCCTGAGGGTCCCTGGGGCGAACTAGCCCACCAGGTACGTCCAGAAAGCGCCACAGAGCTGCGTTGCAGAGAGGTGCAAAAAGGGGCGTGGCCTCTGAACACCTCTCTGCAACGCAGCTCCTGGCGCATACTGGAGGTACAGGGTGGGCTAGTTGGACCCCAGGGACCCTCATGATTCAAGGGGACTTAATCCCCCAACTTAAAACGCGCCACGGGGCGCGTTTGCACAGATGTCACCTCAGGCCCCGCCCCTCCCTTCACCATTGTCCAAATATTCCTCTAAAATCAGCCGAACTACGAATTCCGATTTACTCACCTGTTATCAGGAGAGACCTCAGTGCTGCATCTTTCAGCCCAGTACTGATCCTGAAAAGTAATTTTAACCGTACTTACCAGTAACTTGAATTTCCTTCCATAGGATATCATTGACTGGTTTCACTTGGAAATTCTTCTAAGTGTGGAGTTTTGGAACTTTATAATATTCCTCTAAAATCAGCCGAAATACGAATTCCGATTTACTCACCTGTTATCAGGAGAGACCTCAGTGCTGCATCTTTCAGCCCAGTACTGATCCTGAAAAGTAATTTTAACCGCACTTACCAGTAACTTGAATTTCCTTCCATAGGATATCATTGACTGGTTTCACTTGGAAATTCTTCTAAGTGTGGAGTTTTGGAACTTTATAATATTCCTCTAAAATTAGCCGAAATACGAATTCCGATTTACTCACCTGTTATCAGGAGAGACCTCAGTGCTGCATCTTTCAGCCCAGTACTGATCCTGAAAAGTAATTTTAACCGTACTTACCAGTAACTTGAATTTCCTTCCATAGGATATCATTGCCTGCTTTTTGCTGAAAAAGTTTCTAAGTGTCGATTTTTGAAACATACAAATATTCCTCTAAAATCAGCCAAAATACGAATTCCGATTTACTCACCTGTTATCAGGAGAGACCTCAGTGCTGCATCTTTCAGCCCAGTACTGATCCTGAAAAGTAATTTTAACCGTACTTACCAGTAACTTGTATTTCCTTCCATAGGAATCCATTGTCTGGTTTTCAGCAGAAAAGTTTCAAAGTGTTGATTTTCACAAACTACAAATATTCCTTAAAAATCGCCTGTATGACTTAAACGCATTCTTTCAACTGTTTACAGGAGATGCAGCAGTGCTGGATCCAGGATCCACCACTGAGTAAGAAAAAGTAACGATAACACTACTTACCTGCTAAGTGAATTTCCTCCCATAGGATAACATTGGTGATTCTATGTGAAAAAGTTTCTAGTGTCAACTTTTAAAATACAATAATATTCCTTAAAAATCACTACTGTAACCAAAACGCTTTTACTCAACTGTTTACAGGAGATGTCCCAGGACTGAATCCAGGATCCAGTCCTGTGGTTAGAAAAGTAATCCATAAAGTAACTAATTGCATTTAGCTAGAAATTCACATTGAGCTCAATGTTGCATTGTGTTTGAAATTGTGTTGCCCATTGCAACAACTGTAACTACTGTACTTAAAAGTCTATTGCCTAGTTGCAAAGTATTTAAACTAAAGTAATTCATTCTGAGAAAGTATATTTTGTAATGTAATGTATAATGTAATTACAATGTAATTTAAAAAATAAAATATCTAAAAATAAATAGTTTAAAAAAATGTAGTAAATCAGTATCAAAAAAATAAATATAACAATTAATACATTTAAAAATTGTCATTTACAAAACCTTTGAAATTCACTGAAAAAAACCATAGGTTTCAGACATGTTATAGTTAGGAATTAGCATTTAAAAACCTTTGAAATTCACTGAAAAACCATAGGTTTCAGGCTTGTTATAGTTAGGAATTAGCATTTTAAAACCTTTGAAATTCACTGAAAAACCATAGGTTTCAGGCCTGTTATAGTTAGGGTTTAGCATTTAAAAAACCTTTGAAATTCACTGAAAAACCATAGGTTTTAGGGAAAGTTATAGTGAGTTGGACATTGCACTCGTACAAAACCCGTGAAATTCCCCGTTATAGTTAGTTCAGCTAACTATAACTCGCGCCCCGCAATGCACTGCTGATGACGTCACATATTACATCACTCATGACATGGTCAGTGACATCACTGATGACATCACTGATGACATCTCAAATGACATCACTGATGACATCATCCATGTGAGAATTTAATGCATCTTCTCACACCCTAATATAACTTTTGATACACCCACTCTAAATTACAGACTGCCATTCTCAAAACCATAGACACTCCAACACCAATTACTATATACACACTCACTGATTCTTAGGTCTACACACACACATCTACTCACTCACCCGTACAATCACTCATACTTATAGTCACTCAGTACAGGACTATTATATGCACTCATACATCTATATAAACACTCACACACCGCCACTCATCCATAGAGGTACTCACACACCTAGTCAGTCATGTAAAAAATTAAGCACACACCCATTTACTCACCTATACAGTTATACACACACCAGCTCACTTACTCATACAAATACTAGCACATTCTTACGCTCTTATACAATCTCTGATACAAGCACACACTCATCCATACAGTCACTCTCACAATCACACACTCTCGCTTATAGCTATTTATATACTCCAACACACATATATACTGCCTTTCTCATATGTAGTTACTCACACATGTACCACTGGGACAACATTCACTCACTAACACACTCTTACACACACTTACCCACCCATACAGTCTATCACAGATGCACTCTTGAACCCATCCACCCAGTGAATCACCCACTCACACATCTATGCACAGTGTCGCACACACCGCACCCCCACAAACACTCAGGCACACATACAGATACTCAGACAACCAATCAATAACTCATATAGACACTCATGTAGCTATTCACAAACCCATGCAGCCACTTACACAGCAACAGACAGACGGATACAGACATTCACCCAGTTTAGTCACTAACCCATGCATTCAGTAAGATATGTTTAATCACTCACTTATAGAATTAGTCACGCACCTACTAAATCATCCTTTCAGACACTTATACACCCACTCATTCTTCAATACGCCTTTCCCTATATATATTAAACATATTTAAACTTTACAGAAACACACAGTCACTGGATGATGTCATCAGTGATGTCATTTGAGATGTCATCAGTGATGTCATCAGTGATGTCACTGACCATGTCATGAGTGATGTAATATGTGACGTCATCAGCAGTTCATTGTGGGGGCGAGAGTTATAGTTACCTGAACTAACTATAACGGGGAATTTCACTGGTTTTGTACAAAGTGCAATGTCCAACTAACTATAACTGTCCCTAAAACCTATGGTTTTTTCAGTGAATATATATATATATATAAAATACATTTATATATTCACCGAACAAAAAAGGTAAAGTAACGTTATAATTAGGTGAAATGTTCAGTAACAATGTAATGTTTTAAATTTAAACAAAAAAAAACACAGAAATGCAGCAGTTATAGTTATCTCAAGTAACTATAACTTGTGCGCTAAGGTAACTATAACTCACACCACTCCATGCACAGTTTTCTCACCAATAATTTTATTGCAAATGTTGCAGTGATATCATCAATGATGTCATAGAATATGTCATGAGTGATGTAATATGGCGGGTAATTAGCGGTGCATGGCAAGGGCGCGAGTTATAGTTACCCGAGGGCACGAGCTATCATTACTTGAGATAACTATAAGTATAACTGGGGTTTTCTGAGTTGAAAACATTACTCTATTACTGAACATTTCACCTAACTATAACATATTTTTACCTTAGTTTTTTTCTGTAAGTAAACAAATTTATATTTATATATTCCCTCTAGTGAAAAAGGGAAAACGCTGATGGCCACAGCTGGAGAATACGGTGATAAACAATCAGTTTATTTGGCAAAACTGACCCAACGCCTTTTGGCTAGACCCTCGAGCCTTTCTCATGGATGGAAGCAATTCATGTATTTCGTAATAATCAAAAGAAATTGACATTTGAGCAGATCCCTCTACTCTTATCTCTGCACTGATGTCGCCCTGTTCAGGACTCTGTTGATCAGAAAAGGGAGAAGAGAGCAGTCAGTTTAAGCTTGCCAAAGACCCAGGCGTACACATAACAAGCAGTATCTATATACTTTAGCGAGCAAACATCGCCCTGGGCTCTACACATTCCATCTGTACCCCACACTTACATGCTTCTGTATACCGTCCTCATCAGCCACAAATCATATTGCCCTGCATCCACACACTGTTGTTGATCTAAGCAGCACTGCCAATATACTACCCCTTCTCCTCACACTGCTCTTGAACACCTCATCCATCCATGCCCTTAGCCATGACTATGGACTCGGTCATTCACCCATCCAGGCTCTCCCTCTCTCATCCATTCATTCGCTCCTTCACTCACCAATGTAATTGCTCATCGATCAAATCATCTCACCATTGACTCATGTTCACCCACTTAACCATTCTTAAAGCCCCAAATAAATTGTCACCAATCAATGAAAAGAAACTTTCACATGTAGGGAAGGCTAGACCTATTATGTTTTTCAATATTTTCTTCAATTGAACACCTATCTCCATAAGTTCTGTTCTCCCTCCTGTGTCTGACTCGTTTTGTCATGGGGGTGGAGGTCTTGGTTCGCTGTATGCTGAACGGCACAGTAAGCAGATATACATTTTCCCTGTTATAAAATGAGTGTACTATTTTTGTCTGTCAAATGTTGTTCTGTATGTCACTCGTCTTTCAAACGAAATACCCATCTATTTTAGCATAAATAAATAAATAATGGGAAGGAATCCACTTCTATCCTGACGAATCTGGTCGAAACGCGTTGGTTTGGGAGAGCTTGATGGTGTTGGCTGTAAAAGCACTGGATTAAAAAGCTTGAAACAAATCTCCTGGAGTGCGAGTAATCCCTTCTTTTGACGAAAATATATATATATATATATGTATATATATATATATATATATATATACACATATATATATATAGTCACTGAAAAAAACACAGGTTTCTGGGCCGTTTTAGTTAATAGGACATTTCACTCGTACAAAACCAGAAAAGTTCAACCGTTATAGTTAGTTGAGCTAACTATAACTCGCGATCCCGCAATGCACTGCTCATGACGTCACATATTACATCACTCATGACATGGTCAGTGACAACACTCATGACATCACTGATGACATCACTGATAAAAATGGGCATGGCCTCAGACCACCTCTCAGCAATCCCACTGTGTGGGGCTTACTGGCGGTACCTGGTGGGCTAGATGACCCCCAGGGACCCTCAGGATTCAAGGGGACTTAATCCCCCAACTTAAGAACGCGCCAGGAGGTGTGTTTGCAGAGTGGCAAAGGGAGGGGGCGGGGCCTCCAGCAAGATTCCGGCTTTTCTTTTTTTTTTGTTAGGAGGGGGGCTGTGTGGCCCCCCTTCTTAATATTTTGTGGGCCCTGGGGACCTCATCCCCCAGGGCCTGAACCATTTAAAAAAAAATATTGTTTAAAAAAATGGGAAGGTGATGCATGACCCCCCTCCTGAGGGCGATTTCAGCCCTGGGGACCCCATCCCCGGGGCATGGCCACGTATTTATTTATTTTTTGTTTTTTATAAATTTAAAGAAGGGGCCGTGCGGCCCCCCCTGAGGTTATTTTGGCCCCGGGACCCCATCCCCGGGGCTTTGCCTCTTTCATTTTTTTAAATGTATTTAATTACGGGAGGGTGGCCTTATGGCCCCCCTCCCTTGGCCACTTTTGGCCCTGGGGACCCCATCCCTCGGGGCCTGGCCTCACTGTTGGGTACCGCGGGCAGAGCCCCAATGTCCCCACGGTCCCAGCCGGCTCCCCGTCTCCTGCGGGAGCCGGCATTGCTTTTGGACAAGGGGAGCTGCTGACATGCAGCTCCCCTTGTCCAAAAGCAATTCTGCTCTGCTACATGGAAGCGAGAGCAGTTTTCCTGCTCTCACTTCCATGAAGCGAAGTAGAGTTTGCAATGACAGGGCGGGAGCCGTGCTCCCGCCCTGTCATTGCAAACTGCAATGTCCCAGGGGTAGGCACCCGGGACATTGCTGGAGGCGGCCCTGGGGGTTGGCGGTCCCCAGGGCCAAGGAGGGCTCCACGAGGGGGACGCGTGGCCCCCCTCCAACAAATTTAAAGCCCGGGGAGGTGGTGGTCCCCGGGGGTCAGCCTTTGACCCCCGCATTTAATTTAATACCGCCAGTAGGTAATATATATATATATATATATTAGCTGTTTTAGTGTAGGGTTAAACAACAGCGGATATTGTATAGCTCGTTGTTTTTGGGACAATATCGAGACTGTAATGCTCTGGAATAAACTGGGTTCGAGACATTCATGAACGATACAGTGACCCTTTTCAAGTGGTGTGAATTTAAAAGTTTGCAAGGGACTATTAATGTCCACTATGGGACAAGAGAGTAGTTTCTAAATTGAATCAAAGGTATGCCTTAATTACCAAAGATTTTGGATACATTGTGGACATTTTTTTGATCCCGAGAGTTTTTACAATTATTGCAGCTGCCTTTCATCAGTGCCACTATGAATGCATTAATCCGCCACTTATGGGTGCTCTTACAATAGTGTGTATTATATATTCGAATATTCAACTTTAACTATAACATTCTGATTGAAAGTATTTTACCTGTGGGCAGTGATACTCAAATCCTTACAAAAAGAATGAGTGGAATTTCGCATTACATACTTACCATGAGCACTTTCCTAAAGAAATTGTGTTTAGATAACGCTGTTGTTTTCAAATGAACATTCAAGTATTTCTTTTATGTCTTCATTTATTTTAAGTATATATATTGTTCACAAGATGGCGCTCATTAGGTGACAAAGGCTGCTGCGCAGCCGAAACGCGTCCTGTCCGGTGAGGCCTGATGGAATAAACACATGCTGATCTTCTTCCGCCCCAGAGAGCATTATCTTTCATGAGTTGGAAAGTTTGTTTGCATATTTGACAAACGCTAGCGGTAGCGTTTTTAAATGCACCACCAGCGCTTTGGAAGCTTGCCGTCAGTAACCGCAACTTTTGGAGTCTGCACAGTGCAAGTCGGCGAGCCCCCAAACAGATGGAATTACCGGGAAAGTGGAGGCTGGGCTGTTGCAGTGTAGGCGCGGCTTGGAGAGCCCTTGTGAGCTCCCAGCAGGGCCTTTCTTCGTGTAGGCCGGTCCGCTCACCTTGATCCTCCTTGCAGTTCGGAACTGGGCACCGTGGTATTCACCGTGCGGTGGGGGGCGGATGCTCATAATTGTGCTTGGGCGATTAGGACACCAGAGTCGAGTAGTAAGCATGAATGCAGCTTTTCCGGTAAGCCTTTCAATGTGGGGCAATGTAGCCATATTTGGAACAAATATGCTGCTTACCGAGAAATTATTTCCGAGACACTTTCTTTTGAATCATTTTCAGCAAGCTGCACTGCTGCTATTAGTTGTTTTGTGTAGGGTTAAACAACAGCGGATTTTGTATAGCTCGTTGTTTTTGGGACAATATCGAGACTGTAATGCTCTGGAATAAACTGGGTCCGAGACATTCATAAACGATACAGTGACCCTTTTCAAGTGGTGTGAATTTAAAAGTTTGCCAGGGACTATTAATGTCCACTATGGGACAAGAGAGTAGTTTCTAAATTGAAGCAGAGGTATGCCTTAATTACCAAAGATTTTGGATACATTGTGGACATTTTTTTGATCTCGAGAGTTTTTACAATTATTGCAGCTGCCTTTCATCTGTGCGACTATGAATGCATTAATCCGCCACTTGTGGGTGCTCTTACAATAGTGTGTATTATATGTATTCGTATATTCAACTTTAACTATAACATTCTGATTGAAAGTATTTTACCTGTGGGCAGTGATACTCAAATCCTTACAAAAAGAATGAGTGGAATTTCGCATTACATACTTACCATGAGCACTTTCCTAAAGAAATTGTGTTTAGATAACGCTGTTGTTTTCAAATGAACATTCAAGTATTTCTTTTATGTCTTCATTTATTTTAAGTATATATATTGTTCCCAAGATGGCGCTCATTAGGTGACAAAGGCTGCTGCGCAGCCGAAACGCGTCCTGTCCGGTGAGGTCTGATGGAATAAACACATGCTGATCTTCTTCCGCTCCAAAGTGCATTATCTTTCATGAGTTGGAAAGTTTGTTTGCGTATTTGACAAACGCTAGCGGTAGCACCACCAGCGCTTTGGAAGCTCGCCGTCAGTAACCGCAACTTTTGGATTCAATATATATATATATATATATATATATATATATATATATATATATATATATATATATATATATATATATATATATATATATATATATATATATATATATATATATATATATTTTCCATCAAATTTGCCCTCAGCAACGAGAGGTCACTCAACAACATCCTGCCATCCGGCTCTGATATGCAGACTGCCTTGCACATTCATAAGTATTTTCCTTTTTGCCGACGCGTTTCAAGGCCACAAGCCTCTTCTTCCTGGGCTGCAATACAAACACATCAGAGGCTCGCATTATTTCATTTCCTGACTTTATTTATTTCCATGACCCCCAATGGGCGTATGCTCAGTGCAAAGTCCTTAGTGCATTCTGGGGTGTGGAGTCACTAATGCGAGTATAATTATTCACTTGTAGTAAGTTCCAATGTGCAGTTTAAAATGATGCATTTTTTCCTCCCTATAGTAGGTAATGATTGTGAAAGCAGGCTCATTACGCATTGAATGTTGTGCCATTAAAGTCCTGAACAGTTCAGAACAAGCTTCTCCCAACCAGCAATGATATTCCTACCCCAGCTGGTGACGGTGCTCCTCTCCACGGCCGGGTGTGTGAAGAAGAGGCTTGTGGCCTTGAAACGCGTCGGCAAAAAGGAAAATACTTATGAATGTGCAAGGCAGTCTGCATATCAGAGCCGGATGGCAGGATGTTGTTGAGTGACCTCTCGTTGCTGAGGGCAAATTTGATGGAAAATATATATATATATTCACTGAAAAAACCATAGGTTTCAGAGACGTTATAGTTAGAAATTAGCATTTAAAAAACCTTTGAAATTCACTGAAAAAACCATAGGTTTCAGGCACGTTATAGTTAGAAATTAGCATTTAAAAAACCTTAGAAATTCACTGAAAAAACCATAGGTTTTAGGGACAGTTATAGTTAGTTGGACATTTTACTCGTACAAAACCATAGAAATTCCCCGTTATAGTTAGTTCAGCTAACTATAACTCGCGCCCCCGCAATGCACTGCTGATGACGTCACATATTACATCACTCATGACATATATATATCCACAAATGCAAATGGCGTAGCCCGAGCCACTTTCTACGGCGGGCACACGGCGGGGTAGCCAAGTAATGATGAGAAAGATACAGGCGAAATAGTTGACAGTGATTTAAGTGAGAATGACATCTCAGTCCAAACAGATCCATTAAGTGTAAAAGACCGAATTTTAAACGAATTTACCCTCATGGCAAGAGAACGGCAAACAGGCACCCCCACATGAGGTCGTGGGCGAGGAGGAAGAGGAGGAAGCAGAGCAAAAATAGACAACAGCAACAAGACGGACAGCCCAGAGGGAGTCTTAACGAGAGGTCGCAAAGCGAGAAAATGAGAAATGATAATATGACAGTGGTAAATCTTTCTAAACGTATTTTGACTGATGATCAAGTACAGGTTTTATCATTAGGATTATCCTTTTGTCCGTCAGCCAGGTTTAATTACACCAATACACGCATTGATCTTTTTAATTTCACTCGAAAATTGAAGCTAAAAAAGTGGTTTGCTACTAAAATATCACAGCAAGGGGAGAAATCTCTAGCACAACCGACAAGTTTAACTGTGAATGACATTGAGGTTTTTCACACTCTATATGAACTAGAGAACAATGCCAATTTTATTGATGACTCCTTCCTGAACCTAATCAACACAGATATTGATATAGGCATGGGATGTGAGAGTGGCTTTAAGCCAAAATCGATGTTTGTCCCCCAAATTCACAAAATGCCATAGAATGCTTTGAAAAGGGTATGATTAGTGAATTAAAGAAAATTGGAAGACGCAAACCTAAAACCACTTGTAATCTAAAGAAATCACAAATAGGAGCATTAAACGAATTGGAGAGCTATTCAGATATAGTTATCAAAAAATCCGATAAAGGTGGGAACGTGGTCATCTGGCCATTAGATATGTATTTAACTGAAGGCCTTAGACAATTAAATGATCCTGACAAATATGTACTAGCATCCAGACAGGAATATGAAGAAGCCAACCGTGAATTTTTAAACAAGTTGATTGATTGGAAAGATAAAGGCATCTTGGATGAAGGCAGTATAGGTACTTAGTCTGTAAACATCCCAAAATACCGGCCCTTTATCTTTTACCAAAAATTCATAAAAATACATCTAACCCACCAGGACGACCAATAGTTTCCTCGAGAGGTAGCTCCTTTGAAAACACGTCAAAATATGTTGATCATTTCTTGCAACCATTTGTACAGGCTCTACCGTCTTATGTTAAAGACACCTCTGATTTTTTGAAAATCATTAATGACATTATCTGGGAGGAAAAGTATCTGTTATTGAGCCTTGATGTAACAAGTTTATATACCTGTATCCCACAAGATTTAGGGGTAGATGCGTGGAGACATTTTTTGAAAGGAAGATCTCTCTCCTTCCTCCTACATACAGAAATGTTGTTAGAAATGATTTTAGTCTGTCTTAGAAATAATTTTTTTCTATTCAATAAACTAATGTACAGGCAAACCCAGGGGACAGCGATGGGAACTTGCTTCGCCCCCAGCTTTGCGGGTTTATACCTGGGCTGGTGGGAGGAGCGAGTTGCCAATACCATCTGTCAGTTTAATGACCACGTTGTCCTCTGGGTTCGATATATAGATGACATTTTCTGTATATGGAATGGCACTGAAACACAGGCACGAGAATTTATAATTCTGTTAAATGACAATTCAATGAATCTACAATTTACTAGCCACATAAGTAACAAAAATGTGGAATTTTTAGATTTAAAGTTAGAAATCATTGATAACAGAATTACAAGTCAACTTTATCGAAAAGAAACAGCAGGCAACAGTCTGTTACAAGCTGAAAGCTGTCATCCTAAAAATCTTATTCGCAGTATCCCCTTTGGGGAATTACTGCGAGCTAAAAGAAACTGTAGTACAGAGGCAGGATATCAGAAAGAAAAACTATCATGATACAAAGATTTCTAGATAGGGGATACAGTAAATTGATTGTTAAACAGGCAGAGAAGAAAGCAGAAAATCTTAAAAGATGTGATCTTATTGTACCCCGAATCAGAGAAGAGAGGAACAAATCAGGGTTATCACAGATTTCAATCAGCAAGCGTGGGAAATCAAACGAAGTCTAATGAAATTTTGGGAAACTTTGAAAACTGATACTGATTTGAAAGAACATATTGGTGAAGTTCCTTCTATCACTTTTAGAAGAGCATAAAACACTAAAAGATACTTTGAGCACTTGCCTTTTAAAAGAACCGAAAAGAAAGATGTGATCCAAGGTTTTTTTACATGTAGACAGTGCAAAGCGTGTAAATACAGTAATAATTGCAAGGTACTCAAAATCTCTGATGATATTTCCCCACACAAAATAACTAAACATGTCAATTGCAACACTGAATATGCTATATATGCATTGAGATGTCCTTGTAATAAGTTTTATATAGGGAGCACGATAAAAAGGGCCAAGAATAGGGTATTAGAACACCAACGAGCCATTAAAAATAATGACAGTCATTATCCTGTTGCACGCCACTTTCATGCAAAGCATGATCAAAATGTTAATTTATTGAAATTCACGGTTCTAGATTGTATCCCTACTAGAGAAAGAGGAGGTGATAGAATATCCGAGTTAAGGAGACTTGAATCAAATAAATGATTATTAAATATGACACCATGCAGCCTAAAGGCCTTAACTTGGACGAAGAATTGTCAGTACATCTGTAAAAGTGGTCTAACAGTAAAGAGATTTTTAAATTGTGCGCCGCCTCTAGAAATTATCTGTATTTTAAAGTATTTTAACTTTCATGTATAGCACTTTTTGTCTTTAAGTAACTTAACGTGATGTTTCTTTGTTCACTGTTTCAGATTAGAAGATCGAAAGGCAAAAAGAGCATAAAATATCTCTGCAACGTATGGTCAGGAATACCATTTGGTATTGGACTTTTTGCTTCAATTATCACAGTTATTTTGGCCCACTGGGGCAGAATCATGCATTTTTGTAAATGAGGATGATTATATAGTGTCATTGACTCGTTTTTGCAGTTTATGACCAAAAGGTTAGCATGCCTGTCATTGATATGTTAGTGAATATGGCCCACTAGGGCAGGATTATGTAGTACAATAAGGGGATGAAAACATTATTATAGAATAACAGTGCAATACGGTCTAGGGACACGAATCATTTTCTATATTAAGCATCAATTTAGTGTGCTAAAAATAATTGTTATGTGGAATCTTAAGTTTTCTCAAATTAACTGTGTATTAAGGAGTATGCTCAAATTTTGTCGAAAAAACTTTATTTAAACATGTGATGAACGAAGTCACGAGAACATAGTATTTTGTTTATTTTCATGATCATGTGCACTGTTTAAAAAAATGTATGTACCCTTAAAAGAATGAAAATTGAGGAAACACCTTACCCGTGAGAAAGGAGTGGTGTTAAACTCCGAAACGCGTCGGGTGTTAGCGTTGCCTTAAATACAAAACGCTGAAGCAGATTTGTGGCCACGGCACTGGTTCTTTCGATCTACGTAACTTGTAACCAGATTTGTTGGATATATATATATATATATATATATATATTGTATTCCAAAGCCCCCAGGGTTTGAAGATGCACTCGGTAGCAGACAAAAGAGTCATTTATTTGCAGCATATCAGCTTAAATCATCCAGAACATATTATTCTTCTCCTGGCGCATTTCAGGCTCCATTGCCTTTGTTCACAGGAGTTACGAATGACGAAACAAAAAAAGCCTTCATTTACCGTGCATTTAAGTTCTATCTTGCCCGCTGATTGGGCTTCCCAGGTAAGTTCATATCTGTTGCATTGTGGGACATGGTGTTCCCAGGCTTAATCACTCCCTCTAGTGGGTTTTGTTCCGTTATTTAATTTCGTATAAATCATTGTTGCACTCCAGTGGGCCTCCGATTGTTTCTGCTGGTACTATTAACGCTGTCTGTTACCCGCTTAATTGAAGTTATGGCAAAGTTCCAGCTTCGGCGGTCCTCAGCGTCCGAGGCGGTGCTATCTTGACGGCAGGGCTGCCGTTTCATCATTTTGTATTCCAAAGCCCCCAGGGTTTGAAGATGCACTCGGTAGCAGACAAAAGAGTCATTTATTTACAGCATACCACCTTAAAACATCCAGAACATATTATTCTTCTCCTGACGCATTTCAGGCTCCATTGCCTTTGTTCACAGGAGTTACGAATGACGAAACAAAAAAAGCCTTCATTTACCGTGCATTTAAGTTCTATCTTGCCCGCTGATTGGGCTTCCCAGGTAAGTTCATATCTGTTGCATTGTGGGACATGGTGTTCCCAGGCTTAATCACTCCCTCTATATATATATACATATTGCCTTAAATCAATAAAGCACACTCTCAGGCGAGAGATGCATATGCAGAAAAGATTTATTAATTCATAAATCCGTTGTAACGCGTTTCGACCGACCAGCGGTCTTGATCACACAGTGAAATTCACAAAGGGGCGTCAAAACATAGTTTTTACAAAACATAGTAGTAGAACTGTAAACGTGAAGCGAACTGTGGGGCCATCTTGGACTGGACAAGTTGACATAAGTTATAATACAGTGAGGTACAACTCAAGCTATATTGTACTTATATGCAACAAGACAGTGTCACAACATAACTTGAATTTGCTCTAAATTGCCTTCCTGTAGAATTTACACCAGCATAATATTCCATAACCACATCTGCATGGTCGGCCTGTATGATGCCCGTTATGAAATGTATGTGAAGGAATGGGCTGGTGGAGTGTATATCGACAATAAATGCCCAGTAAGTTGCAATGCAATCACGGGTATACAATGACAAGTGTCTAAATATTGTTACTTTACCTGGTGCCAGCCTCTACTCATTTTAAACCTCACTCCACTTTTGTTTAACACTGGGCGTAAAACTCCGCTCTACTTGCGGAGTTTGCAGAGTTTTGGCAACTCTACGTTCCGCGTGGAACACGAAGTTGCTCAAAACCTCCTCACTCTGCAACAGAGCAGAGTTTTTTTGTGTTTGCGTGCCTGAAATGCGTTTTTGCACATACGGTAGCGACTTACCATGTGCCTGCGATCGCCGATGAGATTTCCCGAGCCGTTCGCGATCGCCACGAGATTTGCTAGGCGGCCGGATGGTCCCGCGAGATTTTGAGATCATGAACACGTCATTCTAGCGTGCCAGCGGAGTTCCGGTGGGGGTTGTTTGAAGATCATGATTCCGAACGCGCAGGATCGACCGCGACTACAATCTGAAGAAGGTTCTCTCCCTGAGCAGCATCAAAACCTTCTCAAAATGACAGTTTGGAGTAAAAAAACTCCTCAAATTGATAGTTGGCTAAGCTTTTTTGTGCAAGGAGTCCCTTTTCTTTTTTTTTCAAGAGGAAGGAAGTGCCCCAGAGTCTCCAACTTCCTGTTCCTGACCAGCAGGATCCTACCAGTGCTTTGTCCATCTCCTGGTCACTTTTCATTTGGATTTGGAGCTGGAAGGATCACTCTTTGTGTCAGCTCTGTGATATATATCATTGGATTTGAGGACTTTGAATTTGATATTTCACAAGTAAGTTGGAAAATTGGTGTTGTTGGTTTGATTGGGGGCCATGCACCTAGATTTATTTGTACTTTTCATAGTTTTTTAAATTTATTGTGGTGGGTGGCCTGTAGTTTCAGTAGGGGACTAGTTGTTTCTTTGTAAGTAATTTTTCTTCTTTTATAAAGGAAACATGTTTCACAGTTCACTACATTTTTCTCCATGTTTTGAAATCAATTTGCAATATTTATTTAGTTCACTATGTAGCCCAGTAGTCTGCCAAAAGTAGGCTTTTCTCAGCCAGTAGGCCCAGAGCTACTCATCATGGGTGCATGAAACAACTGTTGCTGTTGAATTTAAACATCAGTTTGGACATGGATGGCATTGGATTAAAAATACAAAATGTATTTTTGTGGTATTTCACCTTTTTCTTTTCATGTGTGTTAAATTAAATGCCTGTGTTGGATGTGTGTGTGGTTGTAACTTGCAAACCTTTTTAGCCCTGTGGATTTTCGTTTTTGGCATTATTGCATTAAAGATGTGTTGTTTAGCATGCCTCCTTTGTCTGGCCAGTGTGTGAGATTGTTTTTAATAGTGGGCCAGCATTTTCCTTGGCTGAGCCTCCCCATGTGGCCAGGGGCCATTTTGTAAAGTCTGTGTCCATATAGGCCTGCTTGAGTTCATTGTTTTCCAGGCCTCCTGCTTGTTGTTGTTGTGACCATGTGTCTGGCGGCCATTTTGTGGAGGCAGTTAGTTTGCTTTTGCCATAGCCTTGCATGTCTTCCCTTTGTTCCTCTAGGCTTATTGCTTCTTATTGTGGTGGTCTGGCCATGTGGCTGGCGGCCATTTTGTGAAGGCAGCCAGTGTGCTTTTGCCATAGGCCTGCCTGCATTGTCTTCCCTTTGTAGGCTTATTCCTTGTTGTTGTGGCCTGGCCATGTGGCAATAAGCCATTTTGTGAAGGCAGCCAGTGTGCTTTTGCCATAGGCCTTCATTGTCTTCCCTTTGTAGACTTATTGCTTGTTGTTGTGGCCTCGCCATGTGGCTGGCGGCCATTTTGTGAAGCCAACCAGTGTTCTTCTGCCATAGGCCTGCATGCCTTCTTTGTGGTGGCCATGCCTTCTTGCTGGTTGTTGTTTTGCATGCAATTTTTATTTTATTCAGCAAAAATGTAGCACAGTTCACTACATTTTCTCCATGTTTTAATAAATGTGCAATATTGATTTGAATTGATTCACTATGTGGCCTAGCCTGCCAATGGGTTTTCCAAACAATAGGCCCAGAGCTACTCATTGGTGCATAAAACAACTGTTTCTGTGGTGTCTGTTGAGTTTACATCCTTTTGGCCATGGATGGCATTGGATTAAAAATACAAAATGTGTTTTTTTGTGGTATTTTACCTTTTTTTATGTGTGTTAAATTAAATGCCTTTGATGGATGTGTGAGTGGTTGTAACTTGCAAACCTTTATAGCCCTGTGGATTTTCATTTTTGGCACTGTTGCATTAAAGATGTGTGTTTAGCATGCCTTCTTTGTCTGGCCAGTGTGTGAGATTGTTTTTAATAGTAGGCCAGCATTTTCCTTGGCTGAGCCTCCCCATGTGGCCTGGGGCCATTTTGTAAAGTCTGTGTCCATATAGGCCTGCTTGAGTTCATTATTTTCCATTGTTGTTGTTGTGACCATGTGGCTGGCGGCCATTCTGTGGAAGCCTGCATGTCTGTCTTCCCTTTGTTTCCCTTGGCTTATTGCTTCCATCCATTGTCATTTGTCAGCTGCAGCTCCCTGAATGCTGCATCCCACATGATGCACAATGCAAAACCGTTACATTTGTATTTTTGTTGTTCTTCTTCTTTCCTATCCTTCCTGAGTGTACTATACAGTACACCATGAAAGCCCTTGTAGTTGTCAAATAAGTCTCACAAATGGCTGCACTGTAGTCAATTGTTTTAATAACTGAGGTAACAATATTATTAATAACACTAACAAGTGTGACCACACACTAAATAATATTATATTTATTTGTACTAGTAATTGAACCACAACAATGCCATGCTTTACTGATGTTCTTCTTGCTTATTTGCTTTTAGGTGCACAAAAGAGGAGACAACATCACCCATTGTACTTCCAGACAGAAGGCCTGTGTAAGATGTCACGTGATGTGTCACCACAGACATCTCTTCAACTTGTGCCACTGCGTGCTTACTGACATCTTCAAGAGGGCCCCAAAGAAAGGTACCAGGTCCAGTACCAAGAAAGTTGCCAGTGAGAAGGAGAAGAAGGCACTGCCACTTACCACCACCGGTATGTTGCCCAAGACCTTTTTTGGGAAACCAAAAAGTGCACCTGCAGCAGCGGTGTCCGGGGAGCAAGCTGGGAGCAGCACCCCCGCATCAGTGGACCCACCCCACCAACCTAGGCCCAAGCCCATATCTGTCGCAGAGGCAGCCAGTCTAAATCACGACAACGCCGACGAGCAGTGATGTTGAAATTGACTTATCGTTATCGCAAAGTAGTACCCAATCAATGCAGGAAACTCAGATAAGTGAGCAACAACAGCCGCAACCACCCCCAATAGTAGTTGTTCCTCCCAAAGTAGGGGCAGTTCAGAAGATTGAGCCTCCTGCTGAGGAATAAGAAGAGCAAGCCACTCTTTCAGAAGATCACCCAAATAGCCCCTCGCAGACACACTCATGAACCACACTCCCAGTGAAACACCCACTCACACATTCATGCAGGAGTCACAAACACAGACCCACCCACACAGACACTCAGGCACCCATACAGGTTCTCAGACAACATAGACACTCATGTAGCTACTCACCAACCCATGCAGCTACTTATACACCAACTGACAGACTGATACAGACATTCACACAGATAAGTCATTCACCCATGCATTCACTAAGACACGTTTAATCACTCACTTATACAGTCAGTCACGCACCTAGTAAATCATTCATTCAGCTACTCATACACCCACTGATTTTTCAATACACCTTGGCGTATATATATATATACATAACATTCTTAAACTTTTTAGAAACACTCAGTCACTGGATGATGTCATCAGTGATGTCATTTGAGATGTCATCAGTGATGTCATTGTCCATGTCATGAGTGATGTAATATGTAACGTCCTCAGCAGTGCATTGCGGGAGCACGAGTTATAGTTAGCTCAGCTAACTATAACGGCCGAATTTCTCTGATTTTGTACGAATAAAATGTCAGCCTATCTATAACGTCACTGAAACCTGTGGTTTTTTCAGTGAAAATATATATATATATATATATATATATAATGGTTTAACATTAATAATAAATGTAAATAATAAAATATAATTTCAAGGTCAATAATACATTTTTATTTTTATTAATTAACATTTATATGATACATATTTGCAATTATTTTAAATAATACTTTTTTATTCTACTTCCTCGTAGCAGAGATCACCACAAAACATGAAAAGTTACTATTTTATATTTGTAAATTTTGTTGATGGAAGCTCAACCCCGTCATTTGAGGGAGAAAGGTCATGTAAGACTGTACCTACGTGTAAACCTCTACTCTGTAATTGTGAAAAGCAAAAAAATGGAGAGATATGCATGGGAGTAGGATTACATATTGATGTGATCAAATATTTAAGTGTCTGTTTTTTGTGAATTAGGCCCTTCATTATTTGTTTCTACACATCCTAAGGAACCTTTCATGCACTGCAAAACCTTTTCTTGATTGATGTATCTAACTATATATATATATATATATATATATATATATATTTACTCCAGGCTTAACTGCATATCACGCTCGTTTAGCGCCTTGCACAGTTGCACTTTATTCCGCATTTGTTGCACTGTTTGAAATTGAATTGTTTGTTGCTTCTTAGCTGCTTTTAAACAAGCGCTTTTAATCATTTTAAATCAGTTTAAACCCTAATGCGTCTATTTTTAACTTTGCTGCTACTGAAATCGCGCACCTTTAGATTCTTAAAAACACTGTAAATCTGTACCTCTGACATCCGCACTCACACTTCTTGGTGCGGGCAATCGGGGAAAGATTTCATTGTTACATTTCCGCCTGGTTAGGAAGTGCTCAGGGGCGGGGCTCTGATCCTGATGCACTGCCGTGGGGGACATAAAAGCACGACCGCAAAGCCCGCACAGTGATAGCTCATACTCCAGACTTAACTGCATATCACGCTCGTTCAGCGCCTCCCACAGAGATACTTTGTCTGCACAGTTGCACTTTATTCCGCATTTGTTGCACTGTTTGAATTTGAATTGTTTGTTGCTTCTTAGCTGCTTTTAAACGAGCGCTTTTAATCTTTTTAAATCAGTTTTTATCCCTAATGCGTCTATTTTTAACTTTGCTTTGCTGCTACTGAAATCGCGCACCTTTAGATTCTTAAAAACACTGTAAATCTGTACCTCTGACATCCGCACTCACACGTCTTGGTGCGGGCAATCGGGGCGGATTTCGTTGTTACATTTCCGCCTGGTTAGGAAGTGCTCAAGGGCTCAGGGGCGGGGCTGCCGTGGGGGACATAAAAGCACGGCCGCACAGCGGACACGCGCAGCAGACGCGCGCAGCGGGCGCACCGGTGGCGCGCCAAAGGCAAGCCCGTCTGCGCCCGTCCGCGCCCGGTATGCGCCCAGCGCCAGGGCCCCTGCTCGTCTCACGCCAAATAAGTATGCGCGGGAGCTATTGATTAGCCTGAACAAGGGTGAGTGCCCAAATCCCGATTTACTGGCCGATGGGGACTTTAACTGCATAGTGAGATGCAACTCATGTGCATTAGTTGCCCAATGCCAACAGAGTAAATACGTATGTGCCAGGGAAAGTGGTGGCATTATCCCTCTACCCCTACCGGATAGT
This sequence comes from Calotriton arnoldi, assembly GCA_963921515.1. Classification (NCBI taxonomy): domain Eukaryota; kingdom Metazoa; phylum Chordata; class Amphibia; order Caudata; family Salamandridae; genus Calotriton; species Calotriton arnoldi. Next base: position 276,484 of record CAWUFW010003087.1, read on the forward strand.
GATCAGTGCAGCAGTGGGGGGGGGGGCTATACCGAGGACCGCTAGGAGACAACGTCCCTTGGCAGATGCAGGCGAATTCCACAAGACTGCAGGTCGTTAGTAATGATAATATCAGGTGCATTCTACTAAATATAAGATCAATGGGGAAACACAAATATGAACTAGAATGCATGATACAACTTTTAAAACCTGACCTGGTCTTTTTAACTGAAACTTGGGAAAACAATGCCTCTGAACCAGACTGGAACGTTGCTCTACCTGCTGGCTATCGTGTAGCCTGCGCAGACAGAGTAGGGAAAAAGGGGGGGGGGGATTGCTATAATATACAGGTCCCAGTTCACAGTGAGGACTGAGCTGGTGACAGTATTGGAAGCGGAGGCGATGACCTTCAGCATTAAAAGTAATAACACCTTGCTCCTTCTGGGACTCCTTATTTACAGACCCCCCTGGGGCGCGACCCCCTTTCAGCCTTGCTCTTCAGATCTTTCTTGAGTCATGCCTTGACACCCCGACGTTCACAATCTTAGGGGACTTCAATTTCCATCTAGAAACAAACAATGATGCAGAAACAGCCACTTTGGTGGACAATCTCGCAGGGTACGGGATGAAGCAGATAGTTTTGGGGCCCACACACTCAGCTGGTCACACCCTGGATGGTGTATTCACGAATAACCAGGATATAGATCTGACAAGTGTAATGCAATTACCTTGGTCGGATCATTATGCAATACTTTTTAACATTGCTAATCCTAGCACTAGTCAAGATCAGAGGAACAGACCACCTTTGGTCAAATTCCGCCAATGGAAAGATATCCAAAAAAAACAATTGGCAGCCGTTTTGGCAGATAATCCCCCTAATACTATGCTCTTCTCTAACGCTGCAGCTAATAACTTTGATGTCTGGATTAGGTCATCAATAGACCAGCTTGTGCCTGAATTAACCAAGCAGCCCAAAAGGAACCGAATGTCAGCACCCTGGTATGGGGCTGAGCTCAGATCTATAAAAGCTAAATGTAGGCGTCTTGAGTGACTTTGGAGGACGGACTACAGTGAAAAGCATAAAAATGGCTATAGTTCGGCCCTGGAGGAATATAAGCAAGCCATAAAATGTGAAAAAGCGACCTACTTTACAGCTAAAATTTGCGAAGCTAAAAACTCCTCGAAGGTGCTCTTTAAAACAGTCACAGCCCTATCTAAACGTGCGGAGGACAGCCATTTTAAACTGGACCAAATCTTCGTGGACAAAATTGCCACCTTTTTCCAAAATAAAGTACAGGCAGTATATGACGAACTGCAGAACTCAGTGCCAACGACGATGGAAAATAATGTAGATCCCCCGGCGGATAACTCCTCTCAGAGCAGTCTGTTAGAGTTCTCTGTTTTAGCGGCAGAGTAAGTCAATAGTATACTATTACTGACAAAATCAGGCTCACCTCTGGATCCCTACCCTCCATCAATTCTGCACCTGGTATCTGAGCAAGTCAGCGTGCAAATTACCCCTCTGCTAAACTTGGTAATTAGCTCTGGTGTCTATCCTCAGCTATGGAAAAAGGCTTGCATCAGGCCGATCATTAAGAAAGCTACACTGGATCCCACTGAGGTTAAGAATTACCGCCCGATATTATGTCTACCATTACCAACTAAAATTCTGGAAAAAGCAATCAATTTAGAACTCATGGACTACCTGGATGGTAATCTACTTCTTGATTCCACCCAACACAGCTTCAGATCAAGACATTCCACCGAATCTGCCTTGATAATGGCGACAAAAGAAATCCGTAAACTGGTGGATGAAGGGGGCAGAGCCGTCCTCTTCCTGCTTGACCTGTCGGCTGCATTCGACACCGTTAACCGTGCGGTGTTGGTGCAGCGGCTGAAGGCAGTAGGGATTAGAGGGACGGCTCTAGCCCTCCTCTCATCCTTCCTGGTATCCAGGGAACAACTGATCCACTGGGAGGGTCTTATATCTGCAAACCTGTGCCTCCCGTGTGGAGTCCCACAGGGGTCGGCTCTGTCGCCAACGATATTCAACATCTATGTTACCCCTCTGGCCAGAATAATCAAACAGCACGGCTTTAATCTGGTCTTGTATGCGGACGACACCCAGATTGTGGTGTCGGTCTCACAGAGGGTGGACATCACAGCGGCCCGGTTCCGTAACTGTCTTAATGCTGTTATGGATTGGATGAACGCAAACTTCCTCAAACTCTATACTGAAAAGACAGAGGTTATTGAGTTTGGGAAGGGCCCCTCAGTTTGGAATCAACTCTGGTGGCCTGAGGAGGCTGGGAGTTGCCCAGTTCCGGTGACCAAGGCAAAGAATCTAGGCTTTATGTTTGATAGTGATGGGGAAGCAAATCAATCAAGTAACCTCCGCCTGCTTTTTCACTTTGAAAGTTTTGCACAAAATCTTGCCTTTCATCCCATTCATGCTAAGGAAAACGGTAATGGGAGCTCTTGTACTCTCCTGAATTGATTACGGGAATGCGCTATACTTAGGTACAGACAAAGGCCAAACTGCTAAAATACAATCACTGCAGAATGCGGCTGCCCGCGTGCTGCTCGCGCTCCCCAAATAACACCCCACGTCTACCAGTATCAGACAGCTCCATCCCGGAAAGAGTAAAATTTAAAGCACTCTGCCTGGTGCACAAGGCGCTCTACGGCAGTGCCACAGACATTCAAAAGCTATTCTCTTGGTACCAACCTCTGCGAAGCCTGAGGTCTGCCAACACTGGGTTGGTTCAGGTTCCCAGAATAAAAAAGGCTAGGCTAAGCTGTGGAACTCTCTCCCCTCACAGCTGAGACTGCAATCCAACAGGATTATCTTCAGGAAACAGGTTAAGACCTGGTTGTTTCCTAAATGCTCTTAAACAAGCAAGTTTCTGGACCTGTATGAAGGCACCTCAGCGCCAAGATGTCTCGGCAATCGAGCGCTTTATAAATGCATCAGTCAGTATATATATATATATATATATATATAAAAAAATTTCTCAGCCCCCGCTTGGCGAATCACCCCGAAACTTTCAAGACAGGAGCTGACCAGAGCTGATCACTAGTTTTGAACATTTCGCGAAGATTCGTCAACCGGCGCCAAAGTTATTGGGAAAACAAAAAACGCTTTTCCTATGGAAACTAGGTCTTAACTATAACTACCTACTGGTGACTGCCAGTAGGTAATATATATATATATATATATATATATATATACACAAATATATATATATACCTACATATGTATATATATATATGTATATATATATATATATTTTCTTTATATTTTTTATTTATATATATTTATATATATAGATACATATATTACCTACTGCCAGTTGCCAGTAGGTAGTTATAGTTAGGACCTGGTTTCTATAGGAAAACTATTTTTTGACTTGGCTATAACTTTGGTGTCATTTGACCAATCTGCATGAAAGTTTGCCACTATTGATTGGGAAAGTTTGGGAGTGATCCGTGCAGTGAGGCCCGAGAATTTGGGGCACAAAATAAATTTGCGTTTGTAACGTTAATTCTAATAGGAACCTTTAGCCACCTCTACAGCCTCGAACCGCTGAATGGACTTACACCAAATTTGGCAGGGAAATAGATGTCGGTTCAAGAAAGTGCCTTTTGCTTATTTGGTGTATATACATTGAGTAGTTTTTGAGAAATTTAAATTTAAAATTATAGTGATATCTCTGGCTGCAGATATTTTGCAAAGGATGCGTGATTAATTGCGAAGGCATGAGCCAACGGGAATGCTCTGATTGGCTGTTCGCAACCCGAATAGAAAGTTGAAGCTGCCATTTTATCTATCAGGAATGGTTCCTGGGGCTGAAAATGTGTGTGAAAGCCCAGTTAAGGGGTCAGGGTGGAGATATTCCAACCCCATGGTTGAGAAATGGAGGTGTTAGTGACACAAGTTATGTGTCCAAAATTGAATTTTTTAATTGCGTGCGATATTCACGATGAAGCTGCAACTGCAATTGCATGCATTGGATGCTGTCAACATGAAAGTGAATAAAGTTAGGTAGTGTGTTGGATGGCTGAGAAAATAGTCTTATTATTGGCTGTTGTTTAAAAAAAGAAATGTAATACAGACATGGAAATGCTTTTGAATCTGTGAAGTAAACCACACCTGCGGTATCTTATCTGAAAGCAGAATGTTCTTTCTGGAATGTGCTGTGAACGTTTGACCTACTGGTTCCACTGGGTTGCTAGCTACACTGAGCTAAGACTGAATTGGGGGGAAGGGTGTTAAAGAGACAAAACATTTTTTTGAAAAGTTGAGGAGTGAGGACGCAATGAAAGTAATGGCAAGTTTTAATTTCCAACTCAGGACTATGCAATAAACTGTTGTGTAGCATTTAAATTTCAGAAAAATGAAGCTAGATATCGGTTTGAACTCCTGTTTTTTTTCACGAGTATTCCGCGATGATTGCGAAAAACATCGCGAAAACGCAGCAACAGGAAACTCGTTTTGAAAGAGAAGGAAAGGGTTAACAGATGCTAACCATTCACAAGAGCAGATGCAGTAGTCTAAAATGAAAGACATGATTTCATTTGCTGCCATTCTAATGATAATAGAGTGGAAAGTTGCAGAGGTTGCCTATTTAGACTTGCTTTGTATGAAAGTGGTGTACCATTCTTGTGCTTATTTTTAAACAAATCATAAGTGTCCAAACTATGCAGAAACAGCTAAAACAACAATATAATCTACAAACTGAATTCAGTGGTATGTATATAACTTTGTAAATATTTTAAATATGTACATTACAAATGAAGATGTATATGGGAGTTTGATTAAAAGGAGTATCACAGTGATGAGAAAAAATGTATGAGTTGACCTGTATCTATTATAGAGTATGTGTTTAAGAGGTTAGTGGTGAATGTTTTGGGAAGTAAAAGAAAAAATAATTAGTGCCTGTTTATTACATTGTGCATTTTATTGAAACATACAGTATAGTTTTGTGTAAAGTTGCAATGAGGAACTAAGAATGTTTGAACTGAGTAAACATCATGTGCAGAATAGATACATCTGTCATTTGCATTCTGGGAATTGTAGTACATTTAGTAACATTAATAAACAGGAATGGTGAAGTGAGAAATAAAAGATGGGAACATGTTGTCTGCATGTATATGAATTAGAAAGAAGTAGTACTTGTTAGGTATATATTGGGAAGTGTTTGTCAATGTGTTTTTTATGACCACTTTGCATATACTTAGATGGTGAGATATAGTTTTTGTGCTTCCACATAGCTATATATGCGGTGGAACATTGGAATTTGTTTAAAGATGCAGAGAGGTATACATTTTGAGATTGATTACTTGAAGGTGTACAGCTATTAAGAAGTCACATATATGTTTACATGGTTATCTATGTTTAGTAAGGCTGATGGATATTTCATGTATATGGTGATGGCTGTGTTTTTCTTTAAACATGCTTTGTTTAAAATTGAGAAGGATTAATAGTGCAGAATGCCTCAAGAGTTCTTCTGCTAGCTTCATTTCGAGTGTAACTTTTGTTTGAGATATGCTGAATATATGTTTTAGAAGCAGAAGAAGTATTTGAGAAATGATGTGGGTATGCCATTCACAAAAGGTTTTGTGCTTTGAAAAATTTCAAAATGTTGTTTTCGGTTTTACAAACTTACTGATGCATGTGCACGCTCAGTAGCAAAGCAATGTATGTTTCTAGAGGGCCATGTATGCAATTATATATCAAGTTTGATACCCAGATTTCACTCACACATAGCTCAGAAGAAAAGCATGAATACAGTAAAACAGGTAGGTTGATCGTGACAGAAGAAGATAACCAATGATTCAGAGATATAGTGACAATTGTTATGTATCTAACAAGAATGAAGGTACTTTCTCAGTCACTCCGGCAGTATTCAGGCACCCAGCTACTAATCAGGCAGTCATCAAATCAGTGATTCACTATCCATGGAGTTATTCAATTATTCACTATACATGTACTCTTGCAATCAGGTAGGCAGAAATTATGTAGTTATTGAAGGATGCAGGCACTACGTATACATTCATCTAATCACCTAGGTACTATTGATTGACTTATGCAATTAACAAGGCTGTAACTATGCAATCTTTATAACATTTGCGCAGAACCTATGCAGCCATCTAAACACCCATTTCCAACCCTTGAAACCATTGAAATACAGAGGCATACATGTGCACTGATACCGAGTGGCCCCCCTCCCTTTTCTTAATAAAAAAAGGGCTGGGCCGGGCCCCGGGGGATGGGGTCCCTGGGGCCGAAATCGGCCTAGGCAGGGGGGGGCCATGCCTTTAAAATAATAAAATGAAACAAATGGCCAAGCCCCGGGCGATGGGGTCCCCGGGGTCGCAAATGGCCCAGGAAAGGGGGGCCATGCGGCCCCCCTTCCATAAAAAAGTTTTTGCCAGGCCCAATCCCCCGGGGCAGAAATCGGCCTGGGGAGGAGGGGTCGCACGGCCCCCCTCTCCTTTGAAAAAAATAAATAAACAAAGGCCTGGCTCCGGGGGATGGGTCCCCGGGGCTGTAATCGGCCTCTGGAGGGGGGCCACGCCCCCCTCACTTTTCTTCTTATTATTTTTTTAAACAGCTCAGGCCCAGGAGGGTGGGGTCCCCGGGGCCCTAAAGGTTCAAGGGAAGGAGGCCACACAGCCCCCTTCCTAAAATAAAAAAGAAATAAAAAAGAAACTGGCAACTCGCCGGAGGCCCCACCCCCTCCCTGCACCACTCTGCAAACATGCCTCCTGATGCGCTCTGGGCTGGGGGGGTGAAGTCCCCTTCGCTGGTGAGGGTCCTCAGGTACTACCACCAGGTACCTCCAGTAAGCCCCACACAGTGGGATTGCTGAGAGGTGGTCCGAGCTCACACTCCTTTTTACAACACTCAGCAAATGTGCCTCTTGGCGCACTGCTGGTGGGGCGATGAGGTCCTCTTGTGTCTGGAGGACTTCAGGACTAAAGTGGACTTCATCCCCCAAGCAGCAGTTCACCAGGAGGCATGTTTGCAGAGTGGTGGAAAAAGGGGGCATGGCCTCTGACCACTCTCAGCAATCCAGCTGTGTGGGGCTTACTAGAGGTAACAGGAGGGCAAGTTGGTCCTCAGGAGTCAAGGGGGACTTCATCCCCTAACCAAGAGAGCACCAGGAGGTATGTTTGCAGAGTGGTGTAGAAAGGGGGCGTGGCCTGTGTCCACCTCTCAGCAATACGACTTTGTGGGGCTTACTGGAGGTAATAGGTAGGCTAGTTGGCCCCTATGGACCCCCAGCAGTGAAGGGGACTTGAATTCCCATGCAAGAGCACGCCAGGGAGCATGTTTGCAGAGTGGTGGGCAAAGGGGGCATTGCTTGCTATGAGAACTTAGCAATCCTGCTGTGTGGGACATACTGGAGGTAATAGGAGGGGTAGTTGCCCCCCAAGGATGTCCTTGGGGGCCAACTACCCCTCCTGTTACCTCTAGTAAATCCCATACAGTGGGATTGCTAAGAGGTCTTTGGAGGCCATGCCCCCCTTTCTCCACCACTCTGCAAACACGCCTCCTGGCACACTGCTGGTTGGGGGATGAAGTCCACTTTACTCCTGAGGGACTTTGGGGGCCAAGAAGACCTCCTTGTACCTCCTGTAAGTCCTACGCAGTGGAACTCCTGAGCGCTAGTCAGAGGCCCAGCCCCTTTTATCCACCACTCTACAAACGCGGCTACTAGTTAAAGAAGCATTTGAAATGTAATAGGTCTCGCATTTGTGAGAGTTAGAGCTATTGACATTGTAAATGTAAAAGTTTTTAATAATGTTTTTGGAGTGGAGTGGTGTACGTTGTGTGTAGTGGAATTATGTTGTATGTTGTGCAGTGAAATTATGAGGATAGAAAGTATGTGGTATTTAGTGTATAGGAATTATGTAGAGTGGGATTATGTGTTATGGGGAGTAATTATGTGGTATGGTAGTCTGTGTTGTGGAGTGGTAACCTCAGGATTAGTCTTCCTCGTTTCCATAGAAGCTAAACTATAAACTCAATTAGACAAAAAGAAGTAACTACTGAGGAGCATTTCTGGACCTAATCAGAGGTATGAGCAGGGCCACTGGAATTATGCAACTGTTTGGCTGCACCGATTTTCGCATAATTATACATTTTCCGCATTTGCCACATAATCCATTATCTGCTGCATAATCTGCAGATTTGAACAAAACAACCTTGTCTCTAGCTCAAACGGCTCAAACGTTAACGAAAATGCATCGACAAGTGTTACAGCATGGTGGAAAGCCCTTTGCAAACCTGGAAAGGTCACCTTATACTTATTGCTAAATGTGGGTATTACATTGGTACTAATGGTGCGCAAACCACTCTTTCTTCTTTCTGCACCTTTATTCCTTCTTCTGCACTTCTCTTGCCTCTTTCTGCACATCTCTTAGACTTTCTGCACCTCCCTTCTTTCTGCACTTCCCTTGCTTCTTTCTGCACCTCTCTTGCTTCTTTCTGTACACCTTTGCCTCTTTCTGCACCTCTGTTACTTCTTTCTGCACTTCTCTTGCTTCTTTCTGCATATATTTTGCTTCTTTCTGCACCCCTCTTACCTCTTTCTGCACCCCTCTTACCTCTTTCTGCACCCCTCTTACCTCTTTCTGCAACCCTCTTCCTTCTTTCTGCACCTGTTGCCCATTTCTGCACCTCTCTTGCCTCTTTCTGCACCCCTCTTACCTCTTTCTGCACCCCTCTTACCTCTTTCTGCACCCCTCTTACCTCTTTCTGCAAACCTCTTCCTTCTTTCTGCACCTCTGTTGCCCATTTCTGCATTTCTCTTGCCTCTTTCTGTACCCCCTTGCCTCTTTCTGCACCTCTGTTGTTCTTTCTGCACTTCTCTTGCTTCTTTCTGCACCTCTATTGCTTCTCTCTGCAACCCTCTTGCCTCTTTCTGCAACCCCCTTCCCATCTTTCTGCACCTCTCTTGCCTCTTTCTGCAGTTCTCTTGCCTCTTTCTGCTCCTCTGTTGCTTCTTTCTGCACTTCTCTTGCCTCTTTCTGTACCCCTTTTGCCTCTTGCTGCACCCCTCTTTCCTCTTTGTGTACCTCTCTTGCCTGTTTCTGCAACTCTTGCCTCTTTCTGCAGTTCTCTTGCCTCCTTCTGCACCTCTGTTGCTTCTTTCTTTACCCCTCTTGCCTCTTTCTGCACCTCTCTTGCCTCTTTCTGCACCTCTCTTGCCTCTTTCTGCAGCTCTCTTGCCTCTTTCTGCAGCTCACTTGCCTCTTTCTGCACCTCTCTTGTTTCTTTCTGCAACTCTCTTGTCTCTTTCATCACTTCTCTTGCTTCTTTCTACACGTCTGTTGCTTCTTTCTACACGTCTGTTGCTTCTTTCTGCACCTCTGTTGCCTCTTTCTGCACCTCTTGCCTCTTTCTGCACCTCACTTGCTTCTTTCTGTACCCCTCTTGCCTCTTTCTGAATGCCTCTTCCCTCTTTCTGCACCTCTGTTGCTTCTTTCTGCACTTCTCTTGCCTCTTTCTGCATCCCTCTTGCCTTTCTGCACCTCTGTTGCTTCTTTCTGCACTTCTCTTGCTTCTTTCTGCACTTCTCTTGCTTCTTTCTGCACCTCTTTTGCTTCTTTCTGCACCCCTCTTGCCTTTTTGCATACCCTTCTTCCCTCTTTGTGCACCTCTCTTGCCACTTTCTGCACGTCTCTTGCCTCTTTCTGCAGTTCTCTTGCCTCTTTCTACACCTCTTTTGCCTCTTTCTGCACCCCTCTTGCCTCTTTCTGCACCTCTGTTGGTTCTTTCTGCACTGCTCTTGCTTCTTTCTGCACGTCTCCTGCAAATTTCTACACCCCTCTTGCCTTTTTCTGTACCTCTCTTCTCTATTTCTGCAGCTCTCTTGCCTCTGTCTGCACTCCTGTTCCCTCTTTCTCCACCTCTTTTGCCCATTTCTGCAAGTCTCTTGCCTCTTTCTGCACTTCTATTGCCTCTTTCTGCACCCCTGTTGCTTCTTTCTGTACTTCTCTTGCTTCTTTCTGTATCTCTCTTGCTTCTTTCTGTATCTCTCTTGCTTCTTTCTACACAGCTCTTGCTTCTATCTGCACCTCTCTTGCTTCTTTCTGCACCCCCTGGCCTCTTTCTGCACCGGTCTTGCTTCTTTATGCACCGCTCTTGCTCCTTTCTGCACCCCTCTTGCCTCTTTCTGCACATATTTTGCCTCATTCAGCAGCTCTCTTGGCTCTTTCTACACCTCTTTTGCTTCTTTCTGCACTTCTCTTTGCCTCTTTCTGCACCCCTCTTGCCTCTTTCTGCACCTTTGTTGGTTCTTTCTGCACTGCTCTTGCTCCTTTCTGTACCCCTCTTCCCTCTTTCTTCACTTCTCTTGCCTCTGTCTGTACCCCTCTTTCCTCTGTCTGCACCTCTTGTACTTGTTTCTGCAACTATCTTGCCTCTTTCTGCAGTTCTCTTGCCTCTTTCTGTACCCCTGTTGCTTCTTTCGGCACTTCTCTTGCTTCTTTCTGTACCTTTCTTCCTTTTTCTGCACTTCTCTTGCCTCTTTCTGCATATCTCTTCTGCTTTCTGCACCTCCCTTCTTTGTGCACCTCTCTTGCTTCTTTCTGAACCTCTCTTGCTTCTTTCTTCTGCACCTCTCTTGCCTCTTTCTGCACCTCTGTTACTTCTTTCTGTACTTCTCTTGCCTCTTTCTGCACCCTTTTCCCGCTTTCTGCATCTCTCTTGCCTTTTTCTGCACCTCTCATGCCTCTTTCTGCACTTCTCTTGCCTCTTTCTGTATTCAAATGGGAAGTGCAAGCTGTCAAGTTTAAAGGTCTGCGTGCTCGTGACTGAGGTACATGTCTACTTGTACATGTATTCTCACATGTGTTATGCATCTGAAGATGGTAGCTTAAAAAGCGGGTAGCTTCTCATATAGGTGGTCAAATCTTCTCAGTTCTGCTCTGTCATTCGGTTGCACAGGCAGACATGTCTTATGTATACAGGTGTTATAGAGCCCCTCAAATATACCATTGAATACACATGTGCCCTGTATTATGAGCAGAAAGAAATACATGCACCTTTTTGTACACAAATTTACAGAGTATGCTGTTTGAAACACAGGTATTCAAGTATTTGTATGTTTATTTTTATGTAACATGCCACTAGGTAAAAGGAGAGACACAGGCATGCATATCTTCACAAACTTGGTCAGACTTACAACAGTGATATGGTTAAGATTGCTGTTTTACATTTTGTGGGCCTAACATTCTGAGCAGTCGATGAATAGTGAACCTTCAAAAGAAAAGTGAGTTTTAAGACATCTTGGGAGAAGGATTAGTGATTAGGCTACTTTGTATGAGTCTGTGGAAAGGTACAGTCAAAGTAGGCCTCTTTCTGCACCTCTGTTGCTTCTTTCTGCATTTATGTTGCTTCTTTCTCCAATTTCTTCCTCTTTCTGGACCTCTGTTGCCTATTTCTGCATTTTTATTGCTTCTTTCTGCACCTTTCTTCCTCTTTCTGCACCTTTCCTGCCACTTTCTGCACTTCTCTTGCTTCTTTCTGCGCCTTTCTTCCTTTTTCTATACATATCCTACCTATGGAGGCATAGTTAAAAATTTGCATTTAAAAAACCTTAGAAATTCACCCAAAAAAAACACAGGTTTCAGGGACGTTATAGTTAGTAATTAGCATTTAAAAAACCTTAGCAATTCACAGAATAAAACACAGGTTTCAGGGACGTTATAGTTAGGAATTAGCATTTGAAAAACCTGAGATATTCACTGAAAAAAACACAGGTTTCAGGGACGTTATAGTTAGGCTGAAATTTCACTCATACAAAACCAGTGAAATTCAGCCGTTATAGTTAGCTTAGCTGAGCTAACTATAACTCACGCCCCCACAATGCACTGCAGATGACGTCACATATGACATCACTCATGACATGGTCAGTGATATATATATATATATATATATATAATGATGAACAGAGCATGTCCACTCAAGATATCATGAAGGAAGCTGGCATCAACATCGCACAAGCTGCTAAAAGTCCATTCAAACTAACATCAACCTTTGTCCCTATTATGTCTAAGGATACAATTGACATATTTAATGGCCGTGTCATAGAGGAATCAAAAAAGCTCAATCATGTTGTTAACCGCAAGCATCAGAAAAGAAGAAAACATCAGGAAATTCAGTATTTCAAGTTGATGAAGAAAATTGGGGAAAATAAGGAAATCATCATCAACAAAGCAGACAAGGGAGGAAACATCGTTTTGTGGCCCAAAGATCAATACCTAAAGGAAGCACAGAGACACTTGGAGGACCAAGCGTGCTATAGGAAAGCTAATGTTCAGGATTTACGTAAAATAAAACAAACAGTAGGCAATGAATTGACGCAATGGAAACAAAAAGGTCTGCTAACAAAGGATGAGATGAATTTCCTCAAAAGGGAGTTCCCTATGACACCGGTGCTATATTTCATCCCTAAGGTCCACAAAGGGACTGTGTTTTTTCCAGGACAACCTATCATTTCTGCCAAAAACAGCTTATTTGTAAGCCTGGGCGTAGTTCGCGAAGTAGCGCTACGCGAAGCTACGCAAAGTGCAGTTCGCACTACGCGAGCTACGCGTAGCACTACGCGAACTGCGTAGTGCACTGTTCGCAATGATTGCACAGTGCCGGATGCTTGTCCGCACTGTGCAATCATTGAAAACGGCATCTTGCACAGTGCGAGCTGTCTTTACTGCCGCTCGAGTAGATTTTTACTCGAGCGGCAGCTTTCAACGCGGACTGGTAGTTTCTCATCGCGAGCGGTCGCGAGCATACGCGACCACTCGCAATGAGAAACCTGACCTCCCCGCGTTGAGAATCTCGCCGGGATGTCATTTTGCTTGCTCGCGGTCGCCAACTTGACGTTGAGGACCGCGAGCAAGCAAAAAATGACCGCTACGCGTGTTTGCACTGTGCTACGTGCAATTCGCATTGTGCGAAGTAGCGCAAACTTCGCAAACTACGCGAGCGTAGTGTAGTGCTTTGCCCAGGGTTACTTATTTGAACACCTCTCCAAGTACGTGGATTATTTTTTGCAAGATTTAGTGTCCGAGATACCATCATACATCAAAGACACTGGGGATTTTTTCAGAAAAATACATTACATGAGCTGGGACAATGAGTTATTACTAATAACCATGGGCATTACGTCGCTATACACAAGTGTCAACCATATTGATGGTTTGAAAGCGATGGAACTTTTTCTGAGCAGAAGACCGATAGGCCTATCTGAGCACAACAAAATGCTGGTGGAAATGATCAAGTTATGCTTAACCAACAACTATTTTCTGTTAAAAAAAAAAAGTCTTCCAACAATTGAGGGTAGTAGTGATGGGGGCCTGCTTCTCCCCTAGCTACGCATGTTAACACGTGGGTTGGTGGGAGGAGCAGGTCCTCAGGACTGAATTGAGTCAAATGTGGGAAACACATGTGATTAAATGGTTGTGATTTATAGACAACGTTATTATTGTTTGGAGGGGTACGGAAGACAGTGCCAAAGCCTTTGTTGAAAGAATCAATGATAATGCTTTAAATCTATTCTTTACAGCTCAGATAGACAATCAATCTATTGAATTCCTGGATGTGCAAGTATATGTAGAACAAGGAAGAGTAGAAACTAAACTACACAGGAAAACCACAGCGGGTAATTCAATCCTCCACGCGAAAAGTGCACATCCCAGGCATTTAATTTGAAGTATACCCTACGGCAAATATTTAAGAATTCGCAGAATATGCATTTCTGATATTACTCTGAATCGATGCCAAAGTGAGGCAACAGATATATTTATTGCACGTGGGTATAATAGTAAAGATTTACATAAGGCCAGAAACAAAGCCAATGCCAACCAGAGAGAGTGTGTTATTCAAAGAGAGCACTAAAAGAGAATTGAACAGTACGACGCAACCTAATGTAAGTGATGAACCGCATGAGATCAGACTCATTACAGCCTTCAGCAAACAGGAAAGACAGATAAGGAAAATTATCAACACACAGTGGCCCATAGTACTAACTGATGTTACACTGGGTCAAATGCTCCCTGAAAAACCCTTGTTGGCATTTAGACGTGCACCATCAATGAGGGATTTGCTAGTAAGGAGTAGCCCTGAAGTCAGCTCCGCCCAAAATTGGTTGTCACCAAAATATGGGTTTTTTAAATGCAACAGTTGCAGAGCTTGTAAATTTGGAATCAATATGCAGAGCTACACTACGGCATTCTGTACCGAACCAGTTCAAATCAAAGGGCACTACACATGTAGGAGTGAGTTTGCAGTGTATGTACTAATTTGCTCCTGTGGACTGACGTACATAGGTAGCACTAAGTTACAAGTTTTCAATAGGATCCTGCAACATATCCGGGCCATTGTAAACTCAGATTCCAGTTACCCGGTGGCTAGGCATTTTAAACTATTTCATCAGAATAACCTAAGTGATCTTAAATACTTTGGGATTGGAGCGGTCCCCACATTGAGGAGAGGAGACAACAGGGAGAAACTGTTGAGGCAGTTAGAATCTGAATTTATCATTGAATTAGACACTAAAATGCCAAACGGTTTAAATATGAGTGAAGACCTGTACAACTTCCTGTAGTCCAGGATGAGATCTGTTGAACATCTCCCAGTCTACTCTGTAAATATCTGTTTTAGCTCTTAATGAAGAATAATATAGTACAAACTTCGTTAGGCAAACTAAAACTGATTGGTATAATCGACAGTACTTATTCAATATTCTCCAAACACCTTGATTCAATATGAGTATTACTTATTTGTAACTTTGCACAGGCACTTAGACACTTTGGCAAAATTATGGACTAACCATTACAAGGCGAGTAAACATGTACCTGTATTGACAAACAGAGAACATATAGAATAGCGAACATGTATTGAGCATGACACGTATTTTTCGTATGGAAATGTAACAATATCATTAACATGAGGCTTTACAAAGAATAGATATATGTGTATTACGTAGTTGCACTTTATAAGCACTAAGCACTTTATAGCACGTTTTTGCACTTCATACCATTTGTGCAATAGAAATATGAAAGCACTTTATAAAATGAGAAAGAGTACACTCAGATGATGTTGGTAGACCGGTTATCACATGTAGGGTATTCGAGGTATTATAGATCAACAATATGTTTAAGTTCATGTTGAAGTCAGAAACAGAGCCATGAGTAGCTACTGAGAATGAGTATTTTATATTACATGAACAGGAGTTTATGATCAGCTGAATCAACCATAAGGAGGTTTTATATATTCAACAATTGTATATACATATATTAGCAAATAATCTATTTATTGTATGTTTTATTTGCAATGCCTTACTACATTTTATACCGTTGATGTCTATATACTTGTGATCTATATTATCTAACAAACGATATGAGAGTCTTTCTTCTATTGCAATAATTTGTTTGTACACGTGGACACAGTTTAGGGGTTGAAATAGCACATTGAGACGCAGGGCAGTCATGTGATCAAGACCGTGGTCAAATGGTCGAAACGCGTCGTGGACGTAAGGCATGTAGCCTGGATTATTTGGAAAATAGGTTACCTTAATAAACACTTGGAATTTGGAATCATCGAGTGGTCCGTCTCTATGTTGCAACGTGGAGTTTTCTGTGCGCATAGAATTGGTTGACATATATATATAGGGTCTGGTGACTGTACAGGAGATCTGCATATATATGCAAATCTCATGAATTCAATTCGAAAGGTCCAGGCGTCGAATCCAGTGAGTTGCTCATCAATGATTTATTAAAGTTTCACAATCGATCCACCATAACGTGTTTCAGCCGCTAACCACAGCATTGGTTTTCTAGATGGCAGAGATATGCACCCAGTCCAAGTAGGAATCACAGTCCTAGTCAGGGTAAGCTAGATATACACTAAAAGATAACCTGAGCTCACCCTCTGATAGCTTGGCATGGAGCAGTCAGGCTTATTCAAAGAGAAAATGGGGCATATTTACAATAAAGTGGTGAAGCGTGTCGTTAAGCCAAGAAGGCTAACGACACGCTTCGTCACTTTAGAAATGCAGGGCTGCACCATATTTACTAGAATATGGTGCAACCCTGCATCTCCCCCTGCACTGGAGCTAACCTTAGCTGCCTAGCACTACTGCAGGCACCCTTGCACCATAGTGCAAGGGTGCCTTTGTTGAGGGGAAGGTTATTTATGTGCAGGAAGGTCCCCTTCCTGCACATTGACAATATTTAAATGCAGTTCTGTAACTTCTATGTGTGCTGCTTAATGCAGCACACATAGAAGTTGCAAAACTGCATTTTTTTAAAATGATTGTTTGTGTGCAGGGGGGACCTTCCTTCCTGCACATAAACAATCATAGGCAATTTGCTGTTTCTATGTGTGCTGCACAAGGCAGCACACATGGAAACAGCAAAAACGAGAAGAAATAAAGCATTTCTCCTTGATTCGCCTGTTTAAGGTTTTCCCTGGGCTTAATTTTGGCACTGCCTCCTATTTACGCTGCCATTGTAAATAGGAGGCAGTGTCAAAATCAATGGGTGTTTATGGTGGAACGCCCATAGCAACACTCATTGCCCTCCCCTTTCACGCTAAATACAGAGTGAAAGAGAGCCTTTTTTACAAGGCAGCGTTAAGCCAAATTAAGTGGCTTAACGCTGCCTTGTAAATAAGGCGAGGCCCTTATCGCCATCACAACGTCACTGAAAGTGCCTTTGTGATGGCGATATGGGCTTGTAAATATGCCCCAATATGTCATGTATTTGTGCAACACAGCACAGAGTAACACAATGAAAACATCACAAAAAGACTCCACACTGGTTTAGAAAAATAGACAATAATTTTATAAATAAATCAAGATCAAAACAACAAAAAAAACAATGTATAGAAGTTGAGTTATTCATTTGTACAGAATAAAAAGAGTTCTAGTGCTTAGAAGCAAAAAGTGCAAAGGGAGGTTATTTGGTCGCACTGGACCAGGGCAAAGTCAATAGTACGGACCGACTGTGATGGAGCACAGGCTGGCTACAGGACCCATGCAGGCTCTGGTGAAAAAAGCTCCTTATCCTGCTTGCCATAGCGAGATGCTGGGCACAGTCGAGTGATGCGCCGATGTCGATCCTGCTGAGGTGGCGATGCATTGATTCCAAAGCATCGAGATACATTGGTTCTGAAGTGCGATGCACTGGTATTTCCCCGCAGTCAAAGGATGCATCAACCGCAACACACTGCTGCGGTTGCGATGCACAGCTCCAAACGCATCGGGCTCTCAAGGCGATGCGTTGGTTCCGCGAGCGATGCTCCGATTCTTCTCCCGCAACTGGGTTGATGGGCCGATTCTGCTACATGCAGACTGGCAATACTTCAATTTCTGTGATGCAAATATCTGGGTCAATTTCCAGTGAACCAGGCACAGGAGCAGGGGTAGAAACGTTCATATCCCTGAATCTCAAGCAACAGGAGGCAAACCAACAAGCCATTAGATATCACGTCAGTGCAAGGCAGAGTCCAGCTCTCCTCAGCAGAATCAGAAAGCAGCAGACAGCAGGGCAGCACAAGAGAAAAGCAGGCCTTCAAGGTCAGCAGTCCAGCAGAGTGTCAGTCCTTAATGCAGCACAGCATTTTTGTTCTGACCGTCCAGAAGTGTCTGATTTAGTAGGGTCAGAAACCCAGTACTTATACACAAATGTGCCTTTCAAGTGGGGCTGACTTCAAAGAAGTGTCTTTGAAGTGCACACAGGTCCTTTCTTCCCAGCCCTGGCTCCAGACTATCAGTATAGGCTAATCAGCACTTTGTGTGTGGAACAGGGCACTGCCTATTCAGGTGCACTTGTCAGTTCCCCCCTCTTTTCCTGGTCAGGAAGAGCCATCAGAATGCAGATGAGTATGCAGACACACCTACCCTTCCTGTGTTTGTAGCTGTCTAGAGGGAATGCACAAAGTATAGCTGTCACCCACCCCAGACGATATTGGAGACAGGCTGCAGGCACACAGAGCAGTAAGATCAGAGAAAGTCCACTTTCTAAAAGTGGCATTTATAAAATAGTAATGTTAAATCCAACATTACCAGTAAAGAGGATTTATCATTACCATTCCAAAGATATAAAACATGAGGCAGCTAGTCCTTTCCAATAAGGAATTACAGCTTAAAATTATATTAAGGAATCCCCAATGTTAACCTATGAGAGGACTAGGCCTCACAGTAGCGAAACACAAATTTGGGTATTTGTCACTACCAGGACATGCAAAACTTAACAGTACATGTCCTACATTTTACTTACACAGCACCCTGCCCTATGCGCTACCTAGGGTCTACCTCAGGGGTGACTATTGTGTAATAAAAATTGAGTTTCAGGCTTGGCAAGCAGTTTTAAATGCCACATTGAAGTGGCAGTAAACTGCACACACAGGCCCTGCAATGGCAGGCCTGAGACAGGTTTGAAAGGCTACTTGTGTGGGTGTCACAATCGGTGCTGCAGGTCCACTAGTAACATTTAGGTTACAGGCCCTGGGTATATGGTATACCACTTTACAAGGGACTTATAAGTAAACTAAATGTGCCAATTGTGTATAAACCAATGCTGTCATGTTTAGGGGAGAAGCACATGTACTTTAGCAGCAGTGATAAAGTGCTCAGAGTCCTGAGGCCAACTACAACAATCAGCAAAAACTGGAGGCAAGCAGGCAAAACATTTGGAGGAAGACCTCCCTATAGATGACAGGTCCAACACATGCCCCTCTAGCTGAAAGTGGGGAGCTCTACCCAACCTCTAAGGAGTTCTCATCACTAAGGCGGAAAAACCTGGATAGACCGTCAGCTTTGGCATGGTCTTCCCCTGGTCTATGTTCCAACCTAAAGTCCATACCCTGCTGGGAAATTGACTACCTCATCAGTTTTGGATTCTCACCCCTCATTTGTATTAGCCACCTGAGGGTCCTGTGGTCATTCTGAATCAAAAAAGTGAGTGCCAAACAGGTATGCCTCAACTTATTTAGTGCCCAGACCACAGCAAAATCTTCTCTTTCGATAGCACTCTACCTTTTTTCACTGAGGATTAACCTCCTGGAGATGGAGTCTACAGGTTAGTCTAGGCCCTCTTCATTAAGCTGTGACAGTACTGCCCCTATGCCATGTACTGAGGCATCTGTTTGAGCAATAACCTCCTTGGAGAAATCAGGGCTTTGAGGACAGGAGCTGTGCGCCTGGCCTGCTTAAGGGAGATAAATGCTTTTTGGCATGCCTTTGTCAAAATCACATTTCTAGGCTGCTTCTTAGAGGTCAGATCTGTCAAGGGGGCAATAATTATGCCATATCCCTTGAGAAACCTCCTGTAGTACCCAGTGAGGCCCAAGAAGGCTCTGACCTCAGTCTGGGTTTTAGCCGGGGACTCCCAGGCCATGATAGTCTGAACTTGGCCTGGAGGGGCTGCACCTTACCCCTGCCTATCAGGTGCCCCAAGTACAACACAGACCCCTGCCCTATGTGGCACTTAACTTACTGACATTGATAGTCAGGCCTGCCTCTTGCAGAGCCTAAAGCACTTCCTGGGGTGAAAAGGTGGTCATTCAGTTGCTACTGTAGACAGCTATGTCATCCAGATAGGCAGATGAGAAGGCCTCCATAACACCAAGGACCTGGATCACTAAACTCTGGAAGGTGGCAGGGGCATTTATGAGTCCAAAGTGCATCACCCTAAACTGGCAGTGGCCCTCTGGAGTGAAGAAGGCTGACCTCTTCTTGGATCCTTCTGTTAGGGCGATGTGCCACTACCCTGATGTAAGGTCAGACTTACTTAAGTACTGGGCAGCCCCTAACCGGTCAATCAGCTCATCAGCCCAAGGAATGGGATGAGCATCTGTCTTTGTGACTGAGTTTAGCCATAGATAATCAACACAGAACCTGAGTTTAGGTGTGGTGCCCGGTGGGGCAGCTTTTGGTCCCAGAACCACAGGAGGGGACCAGGGGCTACTGGTGGGTTCTATCAACACCATCTCCAGCATTTTGGAAACCCCTTCCTTAATGCTGGCTCTCACCTTATCAGACAAATTGTAAGATTTGCTCTTGACAGGGAGGATGTGTCCTGTGTCCACATCATGGGTGCACAGGTCAGTAGTACCGGGGATGAGGGAAAACAGATAGGAGTACTGTCCCAACACTTTGTGGCAGTCCCTCTTCTGTCCAGGAGTCAGACTGGAGAAGAGGAGTACTCCCTCCACAGACCTATCTTTCTCGTTTGAGTCTAAGAAGTCAGGGAGAAGTTCACTCTCCTCTTCCTTCTCTTCATCTGTCACCAACAGCATGGCGAGCTCAAACCTCTCCAAGTGAGGTTTGAGACGATTGACATGGAGTACCCTGTGGGGGTGCCTATGGGTCTTAAGTTCCGCCAGGTATGTGGCCTCACCCTTACTCCCAATCACCTCATAGGGCCCAGTCCAACAGTCCTGGCAGGCCCTGGGCTCTACAGATTCCATAACCCCCACAATCTGCCCAGTTTGCAAGTCCACAGTGGTTGACATGTGGCCATACTATTGTTTCATTACATCCTGGCTGGCTTTTAATTTGTCTGAAGCCTTGCTTCCACAACTTAGCCATTTGGCTTCTGAAGGCCAGCATGTAGCTCACTACATCCTGGGGAATATCCCTGGGAGCTTGCTCCCACCCGTCTTTCATCAAACTCAGAGGTCCTCTGATAGGGTGCCCATACAAAAGCTCAAAGGGGCTGAAGCCCACTCCCTTCTGTGGTACCTCTCGGTAGGCAAACAACTGGCACGGCAAGAGCATGCCCCACTTACTCTTCAGGGCCTCTGGCAGACCTCTAATAATGCCTTTCTGGGTATTGTTGAATCACTTAACAAACCCATTTGTTTGTTCATGGTAAGGGGTAGAGAACTTGTAGGTTACCCCACATTCCTTCCACATTGACATTCAATGTGGAAGGAATGTGGGGTATAAGCAGACATAAATTTGGTGCCCCTGTCAGACACCACTTCCTTGGGAAAATCCTCTGTGGTAAAAATCCCGATCAGGGCCTTTGCCACTGCAGGTGAAGTCGTAGTCTCCAGAGGCATTGCCTCTGGGGACATAGTGGCATGATCCACCAGAACCAGGACGAACCTGTTGCCTGAGGCAGTCCGGGTATCCATGGGCCCAACAATGTCATGTTATGTTATTGAAACTTATAAAGCACACTATACCCTAGGGTGTCAAAGCACTAGTGGAAAGCATCCATAACTGGCCAGAAAACAGAGAACCCCATAATTAAGAAAGATGGGGAGAGAAAAGCCAAGTTTTCAGGAGTTTATTAAATATGGAAAAATAATTGGCTTCTGAAATATAGATAGGCAGGGCGTTCCACAGTTTGGCAGCAGTCATCGAGATGGACAGATCTCACCATCTGGCCTTGTGAACACCTGTTTACTAGAGGGAGATCTGAGGGACCTGCTCAGGGAATACCACTGAAAAAGAGAATTAAGCTGGAGAGAGCCTTTCAGATGCAAAGATAAGAAAACCATACAGAGAGAAATAAAGATAACCTTTTTTTACTGGAAGCCAATGGAGGGACCAAATCCATTCTCTTAGAGAAAGATTCCTCAGGATGTTTAAGATAAGTTGGGCAGCTGCGTTTCTGAGCAACTTGCAGTTTGTTAACACAGGAAGCATTAATATTGATGTACAGAGATTGCAATAATCCAATTGTGAGGTGATAAGAGTGATAATGACTGATTGCGCCAATCAATTGGGAACAATGTCGATGCCCACCCTCTCAAAGGGTGTACCAATGACAGAAAAGGGTTTAAGTGGGCTTTCAGCCTCTGCCCTGTCTTTCCACTGGCCAGGCAGGTCACACAAGTCCTACAGAATGGATCTGAGGAAGTCTTGATTCTAGGCCAAAAACAGTGGGGGACAAGCCTGGCAAAAGCCCTAGGTGTCCTATCAGGGAATATTTGTGAGCCAGCTGCAGTAGGAAGGCCCTGTAGCATTGGAGGACCACCAGGGCCCTTGTTGTCCCATGCATAGGACCCCAAAGGCACTGTAAAGGAGGTTGCCCTCCCAGTAAATGTGATGACTTCCAGAGGCATCACCTGCTGCTTGAGCTTTGGCCTGTTGCCTCATGCCCTCAAGGGTTAGACACTCCCTCAGTGCCCTACAGAACTCCTCCTTGGTAGGTCCTCCTTCCTCATGCCATCTAGAAAGCTCTGGTAGGTCACCATGGGGAGCAATGCCCTCCTCAGTGGGCTCTGTCCACCTCACTGGGAAGACACCCAGGGGCTGGTTTCCCATGCCTTCTGCCTTTCCCCTTCTTAACAGCTGGTGGGGCCATTATGCCAGGCTCCATCCCTTTTTGACTCCTATCCCGGGCAACAATGTACCTGTGGTACCACAGATTCAATCAGGTAGCCCCAACATCTCCACATGAGCCTTGACCTCCAGTTCCTTCCAGGTAGTGTGTTCAAAGTCATTACCAAGTAGAAAGTTCACAGGCATGGCAGGTCTCACTGCAACTTTAAGAAGAACTGTACACCCCTCCCTACTCAAATGGAAAACTAGTGCCACTGGGTAGTGACCCTCTCTGTTGTCAGCCACCACAACCTGGTGGAATGCATTGGGAATCACCTGCTCTGGGGACACCAGCTGATTCCTTACCATAGTCATGCTGGTACCTGTATCCCTCAGAGCCTCAACACCTTGCCCATTGATGGTGATCCATTGCTTATACTTTATAGTATTAGAGGGCACATGAATTTTAGGAACAGTCTCACTGTCACCCAGGGACACTAGGGTAACCCCACTAAACTCTCCTCCCATTAACTGGGACAAACTCCTCTCCCAGCACTACACTAGCCACCCATGAAACCTTTCCTCAAGTGGTAGTTTGTGCTCTTTTGGGATACTTGGGATCCCCCTTGTAAAGGCCATACTCAAAGCACTCATAACAATTGATGGGCTTGGGCTGCTGAATATTGTCATGGTAGGTTTTCTTCTGGTGGCCAGATTGGGCGTGAGAACCAGACCCTTTCCCCTGTAAGTTGTTTTGGGGGCCTTTAAAGAACTCTATCTTTTTATCTCCCCCTTCTCTCTTCTGATGGGCACCCTGACCCACCTTTTGGGAGTTCCACCCCAGATACCTTCTTGAAAACTCTGGTGCTGATCCAGATGTCTGCCTCCTCAGCAAGCTTCCTGGGGTCATAAAGCTTACTATCAACCAGGTATTGGTGCAGCTCAGTAAAAAAAAAAGATCAAGTATGTGCTCCTTCCAAATCAAATTGTACAGCCCTGAGTAATGATCTAGTTTGCTGCCCCTCACCCAGCCCTTCAGTGCCTTGCATAGTCTAAGCAGTCCACCCAGCTCCGTGATGCAATCTTGTGACTGGCCCTGAACCTCTGTCGATATTTCTCAGGTGTCAGCCCAATGTTGTTGACTAGTATGGTTTTCATTGCAGTGCAGTATGTCTTGTCCCCACCTCTAGTGTGAGAAGTTTATCCCTCCCCACTGTGGGCATGTACCTCCATAAACTACCAGCCCCGGACTCCTCTGGGACCCTTTGCACTCTTCGAGCCAAATCATAGGCTGCAATCCATTTGTCTCTGTCATCCCCACCAGATAACTGGGCACCAAATCCTTGGGTAGCTGACTCTTACTTCTGTAGTAGACACCGCAGGAATGCTGCCACCACTACTGTTGCTGGACCCCTCTTATAGGGCTCTTATGTAAAGATCTCTGAGATTAAGCTAATGGGTTAGTTTCCGTTCCTCCATAGCCACCCTCCTTTCTTCCAGAGCTTGCTCTTGGAGGCTTGCTCTTGGAGGCGACACTGCGCCCTGCTCTGGGGATCATCACGTCTTCCAGCAAGTTGATGTGCCCCCCGTGCAAAGTATATTTAAGGGGAGAACTTCAGTTTTATTGTTGTTAATCTTATAACTAGATATTTCTGAAAAGGTATTAATCTCTTGCAATAGAGGAGGTAGGGAAAAATCAGGATTAGAAATAAAAAGCAATATGTCATCTGCATAGGCAACCAATTTCAAGTGATTAGGGCCATATGTGAAACCTGAAATAAGGGGATTTTCCTGTATTTTAAGGAGTAAAGGTTCTGATGCTAAAATAAATATTAAATGAGGAAGTGAACATCCATGATGCACACCTCATGACGATCATAACTACTGGCACCTCAGACCGTCAGCCAAAGGAAATGAATTTTCTTCCAAAATTCACTTCAAACACGTTAAAAGATCCCCTATAGTGCCCTGGAGCATGAGGACAGCCATGGTGTTGAAAATGAGCCAGAATGAAGCCACTGTCTGCAGAAATGTTTGGAGAAAGTCACTATATCACCAGAGCTCTGAAGCTAGGTGGCCATCTCACGTGGCATCATAGCCAACAGATCAAATCTTTTCATCTTTTGTATTTGCGGATCCTCCATGGCATATACAATTACATTTCAACCTTAAATTCTCCAGAAATACTGAAGGGATTTATATGAAAGCCCACTACTGAGTGGATTTATGTGAAATCCCAAAAAGCTTGCATTCTGGATCATGATCTAGCTTTCTGCCAAATTTGCTGTAATTCTGTTCAGTCGTCTTGGCTATAGCTGTGTCTAATTTTCACTGTGGACAATTGAATGAGGAAAACACATTTTGGACTCTCCCTTTCTTTTGGCCCCCGCTTGACGGATCACCCGGAAATGTTCCAGAAAGGAGCTAAGATTGAAAATACTTTTTGGGAAAGTTTTGTAGAGATTTGTCAAACAGAGGCAAAGTTATTAGCAAAGCAATAATTCAATTTCCTATGGAAACGAGGTCCTAAATATAACTACTAATAACCACCCCGTGTGTGTATGTGTGTGAATACATATGTATACATACATATATATATATATATATACATACATACATACATACATACATATATATATGGGCAAATCGTGACCATTTTGCAGCCGTACTGGAGCGGTTTTCGTAGACGGAATTCGTATGGTCATTGCCCCCTGCTTCCTTCAATAGACAAGCCATCCATCATCGGATGTGGCGGAGATTCAGCGCGAGTCGGAGGACACGTGTGGCATCTTTTCAGCCTGCCGGTGAGTGGGGACGCTATCATTGTTTTGGGGCAGGTCGAGGAGGTGCATTCTGTTGGAACGACGGCCAGCACTGTCTTACGCTGTCATATCCTGCAATAAATTACCGAAATGTCTACTGACGCGCTACGTGAGCGCGAGGCAGCTGCGGATGCGCTGTTTGAAAATTTACCTGATATTCACAACCCAGCCGTGACATCTGGTCCTAACCTTGAGACCGACAACAATGACTATAAAACACTACTGAAACAACTGGAGAAACATATGAAGACGGAGCTCACCAAATGGTGGGAGGGCAAATCACTATAAAAGTACCGCGATGTAGGACGAGTTCCCCGTTGGCTAAGGATTATGCTGGCACCTAGTTTCGATAACCCAAACCTACTCATGCTGAAAGAGTGGGCCGAGAGCAACCTCGATGCTTCGATGAGGCTTATAATCATCCTAATCAAGTACGCAGAAATTGACCGACTGGAGACAATGAAGGAAATTGAACAGATCAACATTGAACTTAACAAATCTAACCAGAAAGATCTTATTGCCAAGGGCTGTGAAGAGAACACAGTGAGGCTAAAAAAACAGGAAGAAATAATAAAGACAAGAAAAGTATTCAAGTTTGCGAGGGACAAAGCCGATTATGAAACGGGGCAAATATTCACATTCGCAAGGAAATTTGACACTGCCAAACGTCAAAGATTGAACAAACCCACCCCGGCGGCCCTTGGGATTCACAGTGGCACCCTAGGATCAGAATCTACCTCGGCCTCTGATTTAAGTTCGGCACTAGAAAGTGGTACCGACTCCGAAGATGGACGCGACAGACTTACTCGCGGTGAGTCCACCACCAACAACTTCACCCTAGAAGAAGAACTTGATTTTTTAAGGTTAGATCGGCATCAGATGTTACGCCTACGAATACCAAAGAAACAAGACACAGGCGAAACCAAAGGAGACGCAAAGGAGGAAATGCCAACATTCAAAAGCCAAACAACAAAAGACAGAACAACTGGCGGCGCAAATGAATGGCAACCCTAATACTGTAATTAACCTCACTGACATTGCTCTAAGCAAAGCTGAAACCCAGCTCCTCTCTCTTGGCCTTACGTACTGCGCTGAGAGCACCTTCAATTATAGTAGAACTCGTATAGTCATCTACAAGTTTATTCGGAAGCTCAAATTGATAAAGTTTTTTAAGCTCTAGCACTCTAATCCCCCAGTGACTAGTACTTCTTCCACCATTGATCCATGTGACAGCAATCTCACTGTCTCCGACATTTCGACCACTCGGACGATGCAAGAATTACAAATCCGAGCTTCCCACAACCTCCACTCAGCAGCTACTGCTTTCAGAAGGATTTGGCACCGCTATCAGGGTTCCCAGTCCATTCAAACCTCAATCCACCTTCACACCTATGATGCTAAGGGATTCCATTGACACTTTCAGTGATGTAGTGATTGATAAACTTAAAGACCTGCACCGCAAATGCACACATACCCGTTCCAGGAACCAGAACAAACAGTACCATGCTCTAATCAAAAGGTTACATAGCAACAATCAGATTGTCATCAACAAATCTGACAAGGGGGGCAACATTATTCTCTGACCAAGATCCCAATATCTTGAGGAAGCACAAAGACATCTCAGTGACACCACATGTTACAAAGGATCCAACATCCAAGAAGTGAACAAAAGTTGGAACATTCTCAAAAAGAAACTGAATGGCTTTAAGAAGGAAGGCCTAATCAGTAAGGAGGAATTTCTCTTTCTACACCATGAGACTCCTGTACTTCCTGTACTGTACTTCCTCCCCAAAGTTCACAAGGGAACTTCACTATCCCTCCTATTACATCCAGTAAGTCCCCCACAGCAGGATTGGTGAGACCTGACAGGAGGCCACACCTCCTTTCTCCACCACTCTGCAAACGCACCTCCTGGTGCACTACTAGTAGGGTGAAGAAGTCTTCTTGGCTATTGAGGGTCCTTGGGGGCCAACTACCCCTCTTTGTTACCTCAAGCAAGTCCCACACAGTGGGTTTGCTAAGAGGTTTTTGGTGGCTACGCCATCTTTCTCCGACCACTCTGCAAACGAGCCACCTGGCAAACTACTAGTTGGGGGTTGAAGTCCCCATGGCTCTGGGGATCCTTGGGGGCCAACTAGCCCTCTAGTAAGACCCACACAGGTAGATTGCTGAGAGATCATCAGAGGCCACACCCCCTTTCTCCACCACTCTGCAAACACACCTCCTGGAGCACTACTCATTGGAGGAAGAAGTCGACTTTAGTCCCGAGGCCCTCAGGAGACAAGGGGACCTCATCCCCCACACCAGCAGTTCGCTGAGAGGCATGTTTGCAGAATGGTGGAGAAAGGGGGCGTGGCCTCCGCCCAGCTCTCAGCAATCCCACTATGTGGGGCTTGCTGGAGGTAACAGGAGGTCTTGTTGGCCCCCAAGGACCCTCAGCAGCCAAGGGGACTTCATCCACCAACCAGGAGCATGCCAGGAGGCGTGTTTGTAGAGTAGTGGAGAAGGGGGGCAGGGCCTCTGGCGAGTTGCCAGCTTTTTTTTCATTTTTTTTTATATTTTAGGAAGGGGGGCTGCGTGGCCCCCTTCCATGGACCATTTTGAGCTCCAGGGACCCCTCCCCTGCGGCCTGACTCTTTTTAAAAAAAATTAATATAGAAAAACGGGAGAGGGGTTGCGCCTGTTTATATATCCTTTGGGACCCAACCATGAGTATAGGCCTTTTGATTTTGCTGGTGTAAAGCGCTGGCTATAGGAACTACCAAACATTCCTTACTTTGAAACTGCTCCTTTTGCTTGCCTGCCATTCGTCCTTAGATAAAGAAACAAACACCAATAAGTATGCGCTGCATTGTCACAAACTCTAGCACTGCTAAGGGTGCCCTATCTACCATATACTGCTTCAGTCAATTCACTTAGGTTGGAAAATATCTGCACTTTAACAAGCTTCCTCCTGCTTTGCAAGGATCCTTATCAGAAGGAAGAGCCATCACAATCATTCACACTTGCCCTTGCTCCCCACTAACTTTCAGTATTTTATTATCAATGATTCTTCAACAGCAAGCATAGCTCCCTAAAAGCATGTTCAAACCTAGTAGCAACTGGCCTTGCCACATTTTGTAAAGACTCAGCCTACTTTCACACTCCTTTCTAAATGCAGCAGTAGTGCAATGCATAGTGCAACACAGGCTGTTCATCATCCGCTCACTCTCCTGCCACTCTCTGAGAGAGAATTTCAACTGGTGCAAGCATGGTAGAGAAGCAGGTCATAGTGTCACATGGTGGTCCTGAAGAAGGTGTCAGGCTGTAAAGGAACCCAAAATGGGGACACGAGCCTCCCTTCATCACTGGTACCACTATCAGAATAATCAGGTTTGTATGGTAACTGTTGCTAATAATAACAGTGCTTTTGAAAGGCATATTACAACTTTACTTTGCTTACAGACTACACCAGGTGTCATTTTATTAATAAAGAACTTCAATTGTGGAAGAGCCTGACACTGAAGACCCCCCCCTTAGTTTGATAATGCCACCCATGCTAGTCATCCAATATGTTTCCATGATGATAGCAGAAGAGCAGGAGCAGCAGTATGTCAGAGGTAGTAGGGGGCGGGTACAAGCAAAAAGCAACAGACTAAAGACAGAAGTGGAAAAATCACTGTGTGTGTGCCAAATCAAGAGAACATCTATTTTTCACATCATAAAATGCTGCGGCCTGATACTAATCTGATGGACAACCCAAATTAATACTGAATGCCTACAGAAGTCAATAGCTGAAAAGTGCTGTCCAAAAGCCCTTTTTTAATATGTATCTATGTATACTTCTATATATAGTGTGCTCTTTTCTGTTTTGTGTTTTTGGTGGGCATTTTGTAATGACAATAGCTCTCACCAGACAGGTAAAGCTGTCTGTAGGTGAGACCTAACAATAACTAGTAAATATAAGCTAAATTCAAATCTTAGGTGAGAAGGAAAGCTATCATTTCATGCACTGATATCAATATTGAAACCTATTTTAGTAATCACATGCCTAAACAATCTGGTCATCCATTTTCTGCAAACTCTCTCTGTCAGACCAAGGGAGAGATGGTTATTATCCTCCTACTTATTAATTTTAAGGTGCAGAAATAGAAAATGTGTAGTTTGGCCTGCTGCTTAAGTGGTTGAGGAAGTTGTTATTAACAGGTATAGCTCTCAGAGCAGCAGGAGATTGAACTAATAATATTGTTATTCTAGATTGAGCATCTTAATGATGAGATATAGTATATAAAAAGAACCAGAAACCAGTATCCAAATCCAGTATCAGATTGGAATGGGTAGAGCTATGTTTTTGACATTATTAGCTAGCACCCTACACAGAAGGGTTTTCTCAATTATACCATTATTTACACGGTAAGTCTCTGGAAGATCAAATGATCTTCCAGAGATTTCGAACCACACATTTTTTGATCAAGTGACAACATTGCAATTAGAACCCCGGTCACCAGGTTCCCACGTCTGCAGCACAACATATAAAGCACATCGTCACACCACCCCTGAAGTATAATCCGTAACTCTACATTAATATACTGACATCTGCAAGTTGTACACAAACTCCTGAGCAGGCTACATTCCCTCTAAAACATAATCCTACAATTGTCAGTCTTTAGACATTACCTTTAAGAAAATTCTAGGGTTAGCACTCTTTGAATTATATATGCAGCAAAATACAATTTAGCTCATTTTTCTTAATCTGATGATATCTTCAGATTTCAGTACAAATGGGAAGGGCAACAGCTCTCATTGTGCAAAAAACATTGGTGGGTGCCCCATAAACAAAGATGCTGAACCTTCTATGATGAAATGCCCATCCCTTACTTTGTCGTCCTGGCAATAGAACTCCTTGCCAGTCTACCGAGAGAATTCCATCACAATAGTGGAATAATATTTGGTTCCAGAAGAGTATTAGTGTAATTTTATGCTGACGACACTCTCCTTTTAGTAAAAAATTTGAAACCCAGTATCAGATATATTATACTATTTGATAGATGGTCAGGGCTAAGTACTAGTAGGTTGAAATTAATAATGTTACCGGTTACAGGGAAACCGCTGCTATTAACTTGGACTACGTGCTACAGTGCCAGGAATCACTTGTCAGATATCTTGGAATACATACCAGTGAAATATTGAAGTAATCTTAAGGTAGAACTATTGCAGATGTGTGGATAACATTGCTACCCAAATAAAAAAATGGAACAGGGCTTGAAGTAATATGGTCACAATATCTCACTTTGATGGAACTCACTTATTGGCCCTTGCCAGCTTGCACTGTCTTCAAAACTGGTTACACCAGTCACAAAGCCATCACAACTGCCATACTGCTTATCTTGCAGACAAGTGCACCAACTCTTTTGGTTCCCAGCACACCAGTAGCCAGTACACCATCAGGCTGGAAACTAAGAAGTGTAAAAAAGACAAAAACAAGACAACAGGCCTTTTCCATCTATGAAATCAGGACCTGGAACACCGTTGCTGTGTCCTCAGACCAGACAAATTTTGAACCCTTGCGAAGAAGGGCCCGTAAAGGTTCAACAGTTTGAGCATAACCCTTAACAAAGCGAGCGTAATATTCTGCTAATCCCAAAAACGATTGAAGGGTATCTTTATCCTTGGGAGGAGCAGAATGACTGATGGCATTAATGAGGGATAGCTTGGGTTTGATGCCTTTCTGAGACAACGTGTGACCTAGATAATCCAACTGTTGAGTGCCAAACTGACATTTGTCTGTTCTAATGGTCATGCCTGCTTCTTCTAATTTGCACAAAACTCTAGACAGATTTTTTAAATGTGTTTCCCAATTATCTGCAAAGACGAAGAATGTCATCCTGGTAGGCCTGGACTCCCGGCATGTCTCTAAAAAGATTATCCATTATCTTCTGAAAGACACTGGCCATGGAGGCCAGGCCAAATGGAAGCCTGAGGTATTTATAAATGCCAAAGGGTGTGACAAATGTCGTAAATTCTTGGGAATCCTCTGTCAAAGGTATTTGGTGGTAGGCTGAGCGAAAGTCAATGATTGAAAAAAACTTTGCACCCCCCAAACTGGCCAGCAGTTCATGAATCTTGGGCAGGGGGTGGCAATCAATTAAGTTGTTTTTATTCAAGGTGCACAAGTCTGCACACAACCTAACCTCCCCAGATTTTTTCCTGACTATAACAATGGGGGAAACCCATTGTGAGGAGTCACATGGAGCAATGACCCCTTTGTCACACAATGACTTGAGTACAGACTTGAGCTCATCCCTGGCACTTAGGGGTAATGGGCGTACTTTGTGGACAATGGGTTGGGCATCAGGCTTGAGCCGAATTTGATGTTGGAAAACTTTAACCGTGCCTAACTTGTTTGAAAACAAATTAGGAAAACGATCTAAAACCTTTTTGATATCTGTGGCGTGATCTTGAAGAGCTAGACAATCCAAATTGGTATCTTCATCTTCTAAAAACCCAGCACCAGTATAACCTTCAGGAACATCACCAAGAGCAATGGGGTTTTCAGAACCTGGAATGAGATATAATCCCATTTTTGCAAGATCCTGCCACCCGATTATGTTGCGTCCCTTGAGAGCAACATAAACTTTTGTAAAAATTGATCTGCCTAAACATTCCAACCTTGAATTAAAGTAACCCAACATTTCTATGTCAAACTCGCCAAATGCTTTGGGGTAAATGTCTGTTTGAGTTAGCGTAATAGAATTTTGCCACTTGTCATAAAACATTACATCTGACAATATTGTGATGGGCGACCCAGAGTCAGCCATGATTGGGATCTCTTTTCTCCCAAAGAGTGCAACCCCTAAAGGACCTTTCACATAATGATCGTTGAAAATAGAATTGCACTCGACTGTAACGACAACATCATGTAAATGCTCTACACAATCATCAAGAGCCTCAGAAAATTCCACAGTGTTAACTCTGGTGGTTCTTCTGCCTGATCTACAAACTCCTTGGAAATGGCCTATTTTTTTACATAAGACACATCTTTTCCCAATAGCGGGGCACATGGGAAAGTTGCTGAGATGTGATCTTGACCCACATCTATAACAAATTGTATTGCCCTTTCTAACAAATTGCTTAACAGGTTTGTTAATGTTCACAGCGTTAACAGAGTCTGGAGATTCATGTGTAGAGGTCTTGACTGAACTTAATGATTGATCATTTTGAATCGCTTTAGATGTAACGATGGACCTCTCAATGCTCTTTGCAATATCAACTGTTTCAAGAAGTGTGGGTTTCTTGCAACTAAGGAGGCGTTCTTGGATTTTCCTTGAAAAACAAGAAAAAAAAAATTGGTCACGAATGTAGGTATCAATATTGGCTTCAAACTCACAAGTGGAAGCCAAAATTCGTAGATCAGCAATATACTCATCAACAGTTTCCTCCGCACGTTGTTTTCTTCTGAAAAAATGATGTCTCTCTAACATTATGTTTGGTTCCTGGTCATAATGTCTTGCTAAACGAGCTAAAGCCTCATTGTAGGAATTCCAATGATCCGCATCACCGGCCTCACCCAGAGGTGTGGGAAACTGAGGTAAATTTTCAAAGACATGTTGAGCAGAGAGACCTAAACAACCATAGATAATCTCAACTTTGTGAGCAGGTGAAAACTTGACAGCGTCAATTGCCACTATATGATTCTAAAACGCTTTCATCCATTGTCTCCAAGGAATATTGGGTTTACCTGGATGCTGCAAGAAAGGAGGCGGTTGTGCAAACTGCTGAGAAGAAGCCATGAGAAAAATGAGGATGAAATAGCAATTAAAACTTGTATCTCAACAGTATCTGCAAGTAAAAATGGAAAAACATGCAAAAAGAAGGAAAACAAGTAAAGGTACAATGCACATTAATGCTCTGTGTGAAAGGATGAATCAATTTAAATTTAAACAGTATTTGCAGGTAAACGTTGCTAAAATATTGAGGCAGTCACTGGGTAAAAACTCAAGTTGAAGGAATAATTATTTGAAAAATAAACAAGGTGAGCCTATCACCGAAGGCTCCAATTATAGGAAAATGCTGAATTAAAATTGCAGAAAGGTGTGCCTGTCACCGTAAACGTGGACAGGCAGAGCTTACCTGTTGCAGCAAAGCAGTGAAAAGCGTTGAAGAGAGACAAACCAGTTAAAGGTGGCTGCGTGAGTAGGAGCGTGATGACGCAGCAAAGCAGAGGGAAGCAGCCCAATTTAAAATGGCCGCTTGCGTTGAAACGTGATGACGTGCAGCCTTGATGAGCTGCGTGACGTCATCCAGAGATCCGGTAATTGAAGAAGTTCCCAGGGAGGGATGCGGGTGCCCAGAGCATGCAGCGGGCACCGCTGAGAAATGAAGAAGGGGCGGGGAGAGCCGCCTTCAGATGAGGCGGGGGGCTGCAAACACTCGAAGAGAGGCAGGAAGGCATGAAATTGGCCGTGGGCCTCACCGATCGTCGCCAGTTGTGGTAATCGAAGAAATGATGAGACGTAAGGCAAAGGTGAGGTGTTTGAAGATTTATTTCTGAGTTGCAGCACCCACGACCGAGCGCTCCCACTGCGTACCAGGATCTCCACCAACTGAAGAACGTTGGCAGAATCCTGGCACGCATCGTTCGTAGCCCGATCGTGGAACCTTGTTTAAATGAGGCAAAACCACGAGGCATCCTCGCGCTGAGTACAGGGCGAGGAAGGAGCCAAACACTACACTCACCTACTGAAAGAACTCTACAACACAAGGCATTAACCGTTTACAACTCAGCTGCCTCTCCTATTACAGGACCACTTTATGCCTTTGACCATGTACATTGCTCCAGTGCCTTTTAGCTAGGTTTACGCAATAGAAATACCATACACACACACGTATTGTATCCATATTTTGTAAAACGCAAACATATCACCCCTTAAGGTTTCAAGGCGCTGGGGGTTGTCGGGGAGATTAAGTGAGCTATTGCCCAGAGTCACATGATGCTGAGCTGAGCTGCCGCCGGCACCAGGGATCGAGCCATGATCCCCGAGCTCCGAGTCTGGCTGCTGCACTCTAGCCACTGCACCACACCTTTCCCTATAGGGAGGTTTCCATTTTCTATGTCTGAGTGAGGGGCACTCCTGAAAATGGTGATTTTGACAAAATTGTATCTTTTAAAATGTACCCCTTCCTCTAATCTTAATTCTGGTTTCCTGCTAGGAAAAGGCTAGAAAGTTACTTTAAAGTGAATCCTGCTTGGGACTTAAAATCTGATCTAATGGTAAAATCATAGCTTTGATAACTTAAGCAGAAATGTAACTAAACTGTACTTTAGGCTACCAGAGCCACTCATCAAACCTCCAGAGCTGGAATACATATCCTTAACGGAGAGAGTTAATAACTCTGTCTCAGAGGAAAATGGCCTGCCTCTAAGCCAATGGGTGTTATCTGCTGACAATTTAGGAGCTAGCTAATTGGGAGTGGACAGGAACAATTGGCAGAGCAAAGGGTAACTTTAGCGCCACATTGTTTGACTTAAGTATGCCAAGGAGGGCTTGGCCTATTCATTCCTATAACTCTTTTAGACAGTCAGACTCCACTCACAGTAGGAGGGAGAACCCGTTTGACCCTGTCGGGTGGAAGGAGAGCTCACCTAAAGGGATGAATAGGTTAAGACCTAAAGGCAAGACGGCCTGGTGGTCATCTCGAAACAAGGGTTCCTGAGCAATTGTATAGTAAGACAAAGAGGAAGTGCTCCAAAAAGATGGGGGCTGAAAGAAAATCAATAGGATTGGGTGGTACCATTTCTCAAATCTTTGGCTAAAGTACAGGATAAATTTGGCACCTCCACTACCACTTCCCCAGAACATTCCTGGATATATGATGACTCCATCTGACTAAGAAGAACCTGCTAGAAGAGCACTCCTAACAAATGACTCCTGATTGAAGAAGAGATCTCACCTGCTAGCACCCAGGTACTGGATCTGCTTGGCCAAAGGACGCAAAAGACAGAAAGATTCATGATCCTAAGAGTCCACTGACCACTGTGTACAGGACCCTGCAGGAGACCCGGATGTAGAGATAACTGGTTGCTAGAAGTCTGCCCTGAGGAGCTGGGGCTGCAGGACTGACAAGGTCGAACTTTCCAAGAACTTTGAAAAAGTTGGGACTTAGTATTTTTTTTTACCTCTGGAGGACTGTAATAAGGTGTTATTGCTAATGCATGCCCAGGCAGGTTTGCCCCACTTGGAGGTTTTTTTTCCATGCAGTAAACCGGTTCAGTGAGACCTCACAGCAAAGGTAGCTGGCTTTGTGTAGCTGTTCCTGGCTATAGCTTTCAGCCTTGTCCTGCTGAAGAACTTTAACTTACAAACAAGTGACTAAGGGGCATATTTAATATACATTTAAGCAGTGCAACGCAGCACATCACATTGCAGTGCAGCACAACACAGCAAGCCACTTTGCCGTGCTGTGCTGTGTGAAAAGGAAGGGAAAGGAATGCACCATATTTAACATGATACATTGCATTCCTGTCCTTTCCTTGCACAGGCACGCTTCAGGCAGTCTAGCACCAATGCATGCACCCTTGCACGACGGTGCAAGGGTGCATACATTACAAAGAGAATTGTTTTGGTGTAGGAAGGAATACTTTCCTCCACCAAAACAATCTCTCAAGGCATTTTCCTCTTTGCATGTGTGCTGCACATTGCAGCACACATAGAAAGAGGAAACAATGAAGAGAAAAAAAGATTTTTCTCCTTGTTACGCCAACCTCTGGGAGGCATAGCAAATTCACTCAATCCCAGGATTACAAACCTTTGTAAATCTGAGATTGCGTGAAATCCATGGGTGGATGCATGGGAACGCCCATGTTCCACCCATGGAACAACACTCAGAATAAAATGTAATGCAATGCAGCGTAAGCCACTGCATTGCCTTACGTTTGTTTTACAAAGCCACGCAAGGCAGCACAAATTGCCCATTGCGTGGCTCTGTAAATATCTACTAGCATTTTTCATTATGGATGCACCACAAAAGTGGTGCAACCAAGATGCAAAATGTTGGTAATTCTGGCCCTAAGTCCCCTGGTAAAATTATGGACCAGGACGAGACAGTAAATCTAACTGACCATCGAAGCAATTTCACAAGCCACTAAATCCAGCTTTTTTCTCACTAGGAGCTTTTGAAGTCAAAACCAGCACCTTCAGTGAACGTTTGACACTGATGTATCCAACTTTAGGCGAACCTCACTGGCTACAGCCCCAGATATTGCCTTTGGGAGAATCTGACTTAAAAAACAGACGACCTCTTTGGTGCATCCACACCCACTTGGTGTAAACGATTTCCGTTTCATTATGTAAACTAAATAGTTCATAAGTTTTAAGTGCAACATGAAAAAAAGGTTTTAAAATGACAAACTTTGTCATTGGTTTATTGTTACTGAAATATTTCCTTATATTTTCTAAGCTTTGTCGTAGTACAATTCCAGGGTGCTAAGTAAGCAAGCACACTAAACAACAGACATGACTGGACAAATCTTCCAAAACATATTTGCACTTTGATTTTTATTAACAAATCTGACTTACCTCCTTTTCTTCTGCTTATGTGCCTACAGCTAAGCATGGAGTGTCAGCAGTCTTTTTGAATAATAATTCTCTGTAGTGGGGTCTGTAGTGATGTAGGTCTATGGTGCCAATAATGTGGCTGGGAGGATGCCCCCACCAGAGATCCTTCTGGCGTTTAACTGTGCTTCTTCCATTTTCAGGCCTACTTTATTGAGCACAAGCTTTCCCACAGGACAACCGTCAAGCACAGAGTCATAAACTTACAAATATATACAAAATTACTGAAGACAAAACCAATACTATCTCCCCTAAAAAGGACCTAAAAAAAATTATCACAATGCAAATCTTCTATACCCAGGGTTTTTCAGAGGGGGCAACCAACACCAAAACCCATGCCTGCTATGTTAATCTGTGAGACTTCATGTGGCAAAATACCTCTCTGAGTACTTAAAAACAGGGCAATAGCAATACACCCTTGACCGACTATTGAGTTTAAAATATGATTTTCACAATAAAAAAGTCAGGCCTACTACATTTCTCATTACTTTTCATAATAAACAGATCAGGCCTATACCCTTGATCATTGACTCACAACCATAACCAATATAGCCCCGCTTTATTTACCATAAGCTTTCCGACAAGACAAAAAGTCTAATACAATCAATCTTTTTTTTCAGTGGAAGCACACTTATTCTGCCCAATAAAACGTTTTTTAAAATATTTTTTTTTGTCAAAACTGTTTTTATTAGTTTTCCAAAACTACATCGTCACAGCATCATCAAGTGTAGTCCCCATCACATAGTATAAAGCAGCCTTCTACAGTTTCAGTTGCGACAGTTCTCGGGGTTCTCCCCATTACCATTTTTTTTTTTAAAATAAGTGCTTTACATTGCAGTGACTGTAACCTAAGCATGTCTATTCTCCCACACTCCCTCCACCTCCCACTAACAAACAAATTGTGCACAGTATAAATAGTCGGTGCGTACAAGGCAAGTGTGGTATGGGAGTCAGGTCAAAAGGTTGCAATGGTATGCTAAAACACTAGGATTATCGAGTCTTAGTGTTTCCCTGTGTGTCTTAATATTGAAAGAGGTGGAGTGCCCTTGTACATGTAGGGCATGCTATTACTGGCAGCCCCCTAGAGAGGTACCTCACCAATGGTTCTCGGGTGTATTCAAAATTCTTACAGTTATCGGTGAAGAATTCTGCCATACGCTCCATTGTGAGTGCCTGCCAAAGTCTAGCGTGCCACTGTGTTAGGGATGGGGCCTCCTTCTTTTTACAGGCATGTGCTATTGCCGTCTTCGCCTCCCCAAGGCAGAGCCACAGTATGGAGCGATCTCCAATGGTTTGGTACTTAAGAGAGTCATCCCTGAGACCTAGGAGTGTGAGCCCCACTGTATCCGGTAAAGGATAACCCAGGATGTCTTTAACCTAGGCTAATATTTCTGTCCAAAACGGATGGATCATCGCGCAGTCCCACCAGATGTACTTAAAGTCCCCCCGCAGCCCGCATCCCCGCCAGCAGAGATCTGAGGTATTACAGAATATCTTCCGTAACTTGGTGGGATAAAGGTACCAGTAATAGACTGCCTTGTGATGGGCCTCCTGATTCCCATAGAGTGGTTAAACCTTGATATATCTTTCCAGAGCCCTCTCCACCGCGCCTTTAATACCGGAGTGCCTAATATGTGCTCGCAGAAGGCCTTGTGTCGTGAATGAGGGGAAGTGGAAGTTGTGAGTAGAAGAGCCGACGGAAGGTGATGGGCTCTTTTGAGCTAACTCTTCTTCGAGCACATTTTTCAATGGGTCAATGGTTTCTAGTGGCGGCCTCTCACATCTTGGGGTGGAGGACTCAGTGAGTGTTGGGTGTAGTGGAAGTGTTCTGTTGTTGCCACTTGTAAGTCTCTTTGGCAGTTCTCAAATGTTTGGATGTCCCAGGAAAAGGTCGGAAACCGTGAGACATCTCCCCTGTCTCCACGTGTCGAAGGGGCCAGAATGTCAGGCAGGGGAAATGCTGGGTTAAAGTGAATCGGAGATTAGGGGGAGAGAAAGTTCGTCCTTCCCGACCATTTGATAACCCCATCCCAGACCCGCAATGTAGTTCTAGTAGGGGTACCGAGGTACACATTGGGCGGGCGGTCTGTCTTGGGTTTCCAGAGGAGGTCCCATATGTATCTACCTGCTACCGCTCGGTCCATATGTAGCCAATGTTTATTGGACTCCCATGCGGACCATTCTGCTATTACTCTTTATTGGGAAACTTGGAAGTAGAGGTCAAAGTCTAGTAGTACCAGACCACCAGCACTTTTTGGCAGTCGGAGTTGTCTGTATGGGAGGCGGGCCCGCTTCCCCTGCCAACTGAAACAGATAACCAAGGATCGCAACGTTGGGAGAAAACCCCGGTCCAGTTCAATTGGAAGTCCTTGGAAGAGATACAGCAATCTGGGTAGAACATTAATTTTGATGGCTTGTACACATCCCAACCATAAGATGTACATTGGGGCCCACCTGCAAAAATCCTCTTTAAGTTGCTGAAGGAGGGGGGTAGTTAGTTCTAAAGAGATCTGAGGTCCGAGGCGTAATCTTGACGCCAAGATATGAAATGTCCTTTCTGACTTCGCAGAAGGGTGTGGACGCTACCACCCCCTCCATCTCCTCTCGCCGCATGGTGAGATTAAGGAGATAAGACTTGTATAGATTGACTCGGAAGCTGGATACTTGTTTGAAGGCTTGCAACTCCACCAGTACTGCAGTCAGAGTCGATCTAGGAGCAGTCAGTGTCATTAATACATCGTCAGCGAAAAGTGAGATCTTGTGTTCGTCTATACCAAAGGGGGTGCCTTGGATCGAGGGGGTGCTCACGCACTCTCGCCGCAGAGGGCTCGATGCTAAGAGCGAACAATAAAGGCGAGAGTGGGCAGCCATGTCTCGTTCCCCTCCCTAGATGGATGGGTTCTGATTCCACTCCGCTTATTAGAACTCGGACACAAGGTTGAGCGTAATTGGCTTTAAGCATAGTAATGAATTTCTGAGTGAATCCACAGCGTTGTAGGGTATAAAACAGAAATTGATAATCCACTCAGTCGAACGCCTTTTAAGTGTCCAGCAAGAGAAGGACCGATGGGTCCGATTTCGTAACTGCCTTTCGACTATGTGAATGACCCTTCGAAAGTTATTGTGGGTTTGTCTACTGGTTAAAAAGCCCGATTAGTCCGGGTGGATCAGCTCAGGAATGATGGATTCCAGCCTAGTGGTTATAATCTTTGTGTACAGTTTGGCGTCTTAGTTAAGTAATTCTATTGGTTGGTATGAGCCGCATTGCTGCGGATCTTTATCATGTTTGTGGATCACTGACATCAGCGCTTCATCCATTGACTGAGTCACAGCTCCAGAGTTCGCCATTGAATTAAAAAGGGTAACAAGGTGTGGTATGAGCGCCGAAGCAAAGGTTCTGTAAAAGTGAGCTGTTAAACCGTTTGGGCCTGGGGATTTGTGAAGCTTGAGTTCTTTAAGAGCAGTGCAGACCTCCTCTTCTTCTGTGGGTCGCTGCAGCATTTCATTTTGTGTCGCTGTTACTTGTGGGAGTGTAGCCCCTCCAGATATTCTGTTTGGTCTATCTCATTGAGGGGTTCGGATGTATAAAGAGTTTTATAAAAAAAAAAACAAAGGCATGAGCTTTCTCTCCGTCCTCTGCAATCACCCTCCCCGATTATAACTTGATGAGGCCAATGTATTCCTTTTCCCTCGTTGTACATAATTATCTGGCTAATTAAGCTCCCGCTTTGTTGTTGTGTTCGTAGGTAGTGCGCTTAAGTCGCAAAAGCGTGAGTTCAGCTCTATTGGTGTATATAGCTTTGAGCTTGCCTCTAAGGGCTGTAACCTTTCTTTGTAAAGGGAGGGTCGGGTGTTCCTTGTGTGCCTGCTCCACCTGTTGAAGTTCAGTTACTAGGTCAATCCTATCTTTAGTTCTCTCTTTGTTTAAAATCAACATTAATTCAATGCATTTGCCCCTTAGCGCAGCTTTAAAAGAGTCCCAATTATTAGCGTGATTCGTGTCTTGTGGGTCGTTCAGTGAGAAATATTCCCTAATGGCCGGTCTAAGTTCGTCCCTCATCGTACTATCGCGTGCCAGGGAATTAGGGAAGAACTAATGTCAGTATTTCGGAAGCCCCGAGTCCCACCATAGGGTCAGCATGATGTAGTATCCTAGTTTCCTGTCCATGTTTATGTATGCCATTTTCCACCACATACTCAGCCAGTGGAATGTTACAATGATGATGTATTACGGAATGTTGGGAGTCTGGAAGAAAAGCCACAGTTGAGATTGGGCTGAGCAGCATGCTGGCTGCTCCTGGTGGGGCTCATCTACATATCCTGTAACCTACTTCAATAAATCATCTTGAACTACATCAACTTGTGTGGACCGGATTACTACAATTTTATGGCGACGAATTGGAAACTTTCTCACACTTTGAAGTTGGACTGAAGCTACCCTCAAGATGACATCTACAGTTGGTCAACAAGTTCAAGATCAAACTATACATGGAAAAGTTTGCAACAAGTCTGGGTCACAAGAGACCGCACAGAAACCAAAGAAGCCAGAAAGAAAACTAAGGAAACTGGAACAGCACGTCTTGCAGCCCCACCAGTGTCCATCACATCGGACAGCCCCAGCCCAAGCGTGCTGTAGTCTATTTCATCTGGCCACATCTACACGAACTGCGCTTTCAAACAAAGTAAGCCACTTCATTTTTTTTTTTTGTGACATTTTTCATGTCTTCTCATCTAATATGGACGCTGCACATTGAGATTTTCTTGGACATTTGGCTCTGCAAGCCTATCAACCTGAATTTCATGCTCCTACCAACCTGCATCTTGGAGCTTTACTGAGGAATTATTTTACAGTGTTTTACTTTGTTGGAGGCAGTGCAGTGTTTCTAATGCTGGAGGTGAGCCATGTTCTGTTTATTTTGTGTTGTCTCTGGCAGAAACTCGACATTAACCCTGGGCGTAGTTCGCGTAGTAGTGCCACTCGTAGCTACACGAAGTGCACTACGCGAGCTACGCGTAGCACTACGCGAACTGCGTAGTGCAGTAGGAAATGCTGTTCGCAATGATTGCACAGTGCTGGATGCTTGTCCGCACTGTGCAATCATTGCAAACGGCATCTTGCACAGTGCAAACGTTTGTTTTCTGCCGAGTAGATTTGTACTCGAGCGGCAGTTCTCAACGCGGACTGGTAGTTTCTCATCGCGAGCGGTCGCGAGCATACGCGACCACTCGCAATGAGAAACCTGCCCTCCCAGCATTGAGAATCTCGCCTGAAGGTTTATTTTCCACGCTCGCGATCGGCAACTTGATGTTGCTGATCGCGAACGAGGAAAAAGTCTCACCGGGATGTTATTTTGCTCGCTCGCGGTCGCCAACTTGACGTTGACGTTGAGGACCGCGAGCAAGCAAAAAATTCCCGCTACACTACGCGTTTTTGCACTGTGCTACGTGCAATTCGCGTAGCGCGTAGTTGCGCAAACTACGCGAGCGTAGCGTAGTTTTCCGCCCAGGCCTACACATGTGCGCGGTAAACTGCAGCTTTGACTTTAAAGATTGCCGTGTTCAACCCACCCAGGAGAAGTATTCTGGCTGTTTTGTGCTGGTTGACGGATTCGGGGAACATCTCTGTAATTTTTAATAAACTTTGCCATCAGTAGCGGCACCTGGAGGGAGTGCTGGGGGGCGATGGGGCGGGGCGGGTCGGGGGAGGAGCAGGGTGGGGGTTAGGAAACTACGGCATACGGCCGAATGGAGATAAGTAAACAAATAAATAAAACGAATTTCGTTGCGCGCTGCATCGCATTTGGCAATGCAGTGCGCGCGATGAAATTTGTTTTATTTATTTATTTGTTTACTTTCCTCTGTTCGGCCGTATGCTGTAGTTTACTACCCCCCACCCTGCTCCTCCCCCGCCCCACAGCCCCGCAGCACTCCCTCCAGGAGCCGCTACTGTTGCCATGCATCTAAAATGCAAGTTTAACCGATGCGCAACATTTTAAAATTTGAGGCATGAGTCTGTTTACTGCACGCGCTCGCTTACCTCCGACTTCGGATTCGCGTGCAATCTCTTCACCCAGGATCTATATGAGGTCCCATTCTGATTTGGATTGTGGCAGGTGATGTATGTGGTGCACTGAGGAGCCGTGAGCCATCCTGCTCTACGTCAATGACGTGCCGCCATCTTGTGGTTGGCAGTTCTTGTTTTCCCCGTCGTTATCTCGGTTTACGTTTTGCCAACCACACATTAGTTTTCCCATCACCAGTTGTATGGGAAGCAGAAGAGACGTTAACACATCGTCGATGGATTGTTTCTGTCAAGGACCTTGGAGATAAGTTTTGTTCAGCGGCATCTTAGCATGTCCAGAGAGGCGCGTGAGGTCTTATGACTGTCATCTGGCTAATGTACATTTTAAAATAAAATTAATCTTTTACTGAAAAGCGGAACAAGTCAAAAATGTTAAGTCATACAAAGAAAAACAGACTTACCTTCTCTACTTCTTTGACACTGTTTTTTTTGTGTCAGCGTCATCTTCCTGGACAGTGACTTATTTTCAGAAGTGGTACACATCTTTCTGTTTTTGAACAAAGTTTCATGCCACATGTGAGAAGTTATTTTTGAATGTCATAATTTATGCTGTGTAGCGTAATTCTAAGTCTCAGGGGCATAGTGACATTATCTCAAATTTATAAACGCTAATAATATCCTTTGTACTTGGGTGGGAGGTCACTCACCGGTGTGTGTTTCGAGTTTCACAAATTACAACAATAATTGTTTTATAGCACAGTTGTTTAGTGATGTCACCGTTAGGGGAGGTCCTAGTTTTGTTTGGGTGGTTGTCAGCGTTTTGGTCTTCTCTTACTCACTTTCACCAGGGACGCTTGGGAATTTTTGTTCACTGGAGCTTTCACATTTTGGGTAGTAGTCCCATTTTACACTAGTTATGCTTATGTCACTATCTAATGTTGTAAGTCACCCTGTGCTTCATGATTACATATCTTGTGTAGTTACCCTGTGCTCCATCCTCGTCTTTCTGTCCTGTGTGTAAGTCGCCCTGCGCCTCACGTTTTTCTGTTCTGTGTATAAGTCGCCCTGCGCCTCACGTTTTTCTGTTCTGTGTATAAGTTGCCCTGCGCCTCACGTTTTTCTGTTCTGTGTATAAGTCGCCCTGCGCCTCACGTTTTTCAATCTGTGTATAAGTCGCCCTGCTCCTCACGTTTGTCTTTCTGTGTATAAGTCGCCCCGCGCCTCACGTTTTTCTTTCTGTGTATAGGTCGCCCCGCGCCTCACCTATTCTGCGTAAGCCACCACGTGCTGCATTTTGTTCTTGTTGTGTAGTATTTGTGCGCTGCACTTACCTGTATAGGTTTCTGACCCATTTTTCACAGCTTTCTTTATGGGTTCCAGTTCCATTTTTGCATCTGTTTCTTATTCGAGGTGCAGTTTTATAGGTGTAGTCCACTCACAGGGTTTCTCCTCTGTGACCTCTACATGATGTTTCATGGGTTTTAGTCCTTTTCACATTTTCACATGGGATAGCCCGGAAAAAAGATCTTTGTCAACATCAAGAAAGGCTCTGATAAAAAACTTTAAGGATCACCATCTCAACTTATTACTGAGGGGCCCCAGGACAGGCACACTTACATCATCCTTTTTAGAAGTTAAACTGCAATACACCTTAGAATCTAGCATAGATGACATACAGCCTTCTCTTGCTAAAAAAACTCTACTTGCAGTTTAGGTACGGTGTACTTCCTTTATGTGCTGTTACTTATAAATGGGGGGTAGTGCTACGAAAGATTGTCTGTCATGTAAAAGCTGTATGGAGACTGACCTGCATGTGTTGTTTTTCTGTCCCACCTACGAGGCAATAAGGAATCGTTGGTTACGACAG
This sequence comes from Calotriton arnoldi, assembly GCA_963921515.1. NCBI lineage: Eukaryota > Metazoa > Chordata > Amphibia > Caudata > Salamandridae > Calotriton > Calotriton arnoldi. The sequence goes on from CAWUFW010003087.1 coordinate 321,060, forward strand.
CTTTGTAGGAACTTTGGAACTTCCCACTGCTCACAGGCTTATAGGATCCTGAAATATGATACCGGTATGCCAATTGTATATTCAGTTTCCCGTTACCTGTTTTCAATGTGGTGTGCACGCTGTGCAGTTTTAAAGATAGATCAAGTTTAAATCACCCACTCTATGCCTTTACTATTACTTGGGACTCTGTATTCTAATCTGTTTTTTAATCACATGATTTTGTACCATATGCTCGAGGCACTTAGCGCCTCAGGATATTTAATACTCTTTTTAACATTTTATTGTGTATAAAAAAAACAAAAAAACTTTTATAATGATAAATTGCACTGAATTTTTAAATGTGTTATTTATGCTTTTATGGTCTTGTGAGGCCGAAATAAAGTATCTCTTGACTTGACATTTTCACATACGTTGGTTACGTTTTTACTCTTTAATAGAGAGTGTCTCATGTTTCCTCTACATGATGTTTCATGGGTTTTAGTCCCTTTCACATTTTCACATACATTGGTTACATTTTTACTCTTTAATAGAGTGTGTCTCATGGGTTCCAGTCCCATTTGACTCAACGTTTTGACTTCATTATATTACAGTGTCAATTTTACAATGCAACGTTATGTTTATATTTTTATATTTCAATGTTATTTCTTAATGGGGAAGTATGAGTGTTCTTATTGTATTTTTCTCTCATCTTCTTTGTTTTCTCGCTTTTTCAGTTCTCTTAGTGATGTTTTTTCTTCTGTCACTTGTGGATTCTTGTTGTTAGTCTTTCTTTCTTCTCTGTCTTTCCCTTATCGTAGTGCATTGTTTTGGGGGGGGGTTATTCCTTGCTCTTCTGCTTACTCTTTCTTCACCACTTTGTGTGTGTCTGGATGTAGTCCAGTGTTTTGTTGTGTTGTGCTATGCTTTGCCTCCTTGCATTTCTGCCTGGCCAGTAGGTGTGTTTTGGGGTAGTGATTGGTGCTTTCACGTCTTTTCTTTTTCTCGTTGTCTTATTTCGCTGTCTTTCTTTTCTTTTCTGTTATATTTAGAAGGGAGGATGGGTTATATTTATCTGTTTCGGTCGTTTCCTCCTACTCCCTCTTATCTTTCTGTTCCTTCCTTGCAGTTTATTTCTTTCCTTCGTTTTTGCTGTTTCTCTATTTCTCTTTTTCTTTCCTCATTCATGGTTCTCTCTTTTCACCTCTTTTATGGTTCTCCCTTTTTGGTTTCCATCTTATTTGTTTTTGTTATATAAGAAAGGGGGATATGTAGTATCCTAGTTTCCTGTCCATGTTTATGTATGCCATTTTCCACCACATGCTCAGCCAGTGGAATGTTACAATGATGATGTATTACGGAATGTTGGGAGTCTGGAAGAAAAGCCACAGTTGAGATAGGGCTGAGCAGCATGCTGGCTGCTCCTGGTGGGGTTCATCTACATATCCTGTAACCTACTTCAATAAATCATCCTGAACTACATCAATTTGTGTGGACTTCATCACTACACATGACTCGTGCATGATCGGAGATAGTGATCGGGTGGGATGCGGCTGTTTGCAGGGCGGACGTGAGGGATTGATTAATGAATACATAGTCAAGCCTGGAGTAAGAACGTTGGAAGTGCGAGAAAAAGGTGTGACCCAGTCATTAGGGTGCATCTTTTGCCATGTGTCTATTAGTCCTACAGAGGCAAATTCTTTCTTCAGAGCTTTAGAGAAACAGCCTGTGGTAGCCCTATGGGTGGAAGAACTGCCTAAACCCCCCCTCCCATGTAAGGTTAAAATCTCCCATCAAGAAGATATCTCCCTCCACAAATCCTCCTAGTGCCGATAGCATAGAGGAGAGAAAGGCTCCTTGATTTGAGTTGGGGGAGTATATAGACGCAAAGGTGCACATGCGACTGTGAATTCTGCCCTTGACCACGATTATTCGTCCCTCTTTGTCTGATCTACTGCCCTCCTGTTGAAATTTCAGTGAGGAGGGAAAGAAAAGCGCCCCCCAATTGTGCTTGCTGGAGGCTGAAGACTTTTACATCACTGGGTGTGCTCTATGTCTCAGTCTGTGTTCGTCTGGTTTTTTCATGTGGGTCTCCTGAAGTGCCACCATGTCATGCCTACCATCTAACAAGTATTTCCATAATTTGTGGCACTTTGCAGGAGAGTGGAGCCCCTTAATATTCCATGTGCGTGTAGTAATTACCATACTGGATCAATAAGGGTGGTCTCTTCTCGTCTCCATCCCTCGCCCGGTCTAGCCAGCTGGATGCACTTCCCCTACCTCTCCGCCCTGGATGCCTTCAAGTAGTGTCTCATTTTGTCCCTCGCCTCCTTACCCCACATCCGCACCACTTTCTCCGCACACCAAAAACAATGCAAACATATTCCCCAACAGTAATTCCCAAACATAACTGGATGCGATTGAGTTTCCCAAAAAAACATGTCTACTCTCTAGAGAATTCTCAAAGGAGACGCTTAGGTTAGTGTCCACTAATGCAGGCTAACTTCAGTCTTATAATAAAAGAAAAGACATTATTACTGGAAACGTAGCTGTAATTCAATAGTAACATTGGTTAGCAGCCCAAGTAATGGGAGCGACAGGTGCCATGCAGTCTAACTCTTTGTGTATCCAGGAGGAACCACTCCAGAAGGGTCAAGGATCAGTTTCTCCGGTTCTGGAATGGCAGGCACTGAGGGCAAACATTCTCCTATATCCCCCCCACCACCCAGAGGCTTTAACATTAAAAGATCAATTCTTGTGTTACCAAGTTCTTATTATTTCCATAGTGGGCGGTTTCTGGACTGCGATCTCCATGGGTCTCACTCCTCGCCACTACACCCTGGATCACTGTTGCCTTGCTTGGCCTTCTCCAATTGTTGCAGCTCTGGAAGTTCGAGTCCCACCACCCGTGCCGCTTCAGCGAGGGTCAAAACATGTTGAGTCTTATTCTGGAGGGTAAATGCTAGACCAAATGAATATGACCACCTGTATTTGATATTGTCTTTTTGGAGCTTTTCAGTAACAGGATGGAACTATTGGCAGCATGCTAGGGTGGAGTGAGCTATGTCTTGATAGAGGGTGCAGGTGGCTCCCTGAAAAGAGACTTCCCCCGCATTGCGAGCTGCCTGGAGGAGTGCTTCTTTCACCTTGAAGGAGTGCAGCTTTGCCAGTATGTCTCTCGGTCGAGCCTTGCTGCTCGATCCCGAGGGTCCCACTCTATGAACTCTATCTATCTTAACTCTTGCCCCCATGGAGCCCAAAGGTTCTGTGAGTAAGCCTGTCATGAACGCCTCTAGGTCGGGCCCCTCCACTCCCTCCTCCAGGTTCCGTAGCCTAATGGTACCCCGCTGCAACCTGTTTTCTAAATCTCCACATTTCAAGAGGGAGGCACGAAGCTGAGTCCGGAGGGTTTCCACAGAGTCCTCTGTCTGGCCCGTACGTCGATCAAGATCCTGCATCTTGGTCTCAAGCTCTAGTGTCGGCATCTTGTTGCAGGGAGGTTAACTTAGTTTGTATGTCCGAGTGAAGCATCTCTACAGATGCGTTTCAGTCAGGATTGAGTTCAGCACGCAGCTCTTCCTTGAATTCCTTTGTTAGCACCATGCCTCTTTCTGCGTCCCCCGTGGGGGCCTTCCTGTGTTCCGTCATTGGAGTAAAATAACTGGAGACCCTGTTGGACTGGGGCTTCTTAGGAGTCATAAAGTCGGCAGTTGGTAGAGGCTGGAACCCCAGGGAGTCACATGAGGCGCCTTGTAGTGTGTCTGGGGCCTCACACCGCTGTCTGGGAGCTCGAAGTGGTGGCCTTTCCCCCGGGGTCTATCCACTCTCCTTATCGATTGTGTGCAGGCCTCCTGCTCAGGTCAGGGTCACTCCTCTTTTGTTTCTTATACCTCCAGCCCCTCAGAGAGCCTTCCTGCTGTCCTGTTCCACACTGAGTATCTCTGCTTGCTTAGCAAGTTGCCTATGGGTGCTCCTGGTTGTATGGTGGAAGTCTGTATTCACTACCTCTGGGGGGTCTTCTCATGTTACCAGCCCCCTCTCCTCCTGTCGTGTTGTGCAATTATGAAGGGGAGAGACTGCTCCCCACAGTATGTAGTGCTTCAGACTGCCCCTTAGGTTATGGTTTGCTTAGTTCCTTCCCTTTGATTAGGGTCTGATATAGTTTACAGTTTGCCAGAAGAGGGAGGGACATCATCCGATGGGGTCTCCAGTCATTTGACCCCTCTCTCCTCCCTGCAGGGGATGTGGAGTGAGTCGGGTGTGGTATCCCGTTTCTGCCTTCGAATGTGGCAGAGGTAAGATCAGACAGCGTCTTGTGGGGCTGCCATTTTGAGGTCAGGCATTCTCAATGGGTAGCTCGCCCCAGCCATACGGGTCGTGCAGCTCCCCAGCTGTCTCTTCTTTTCTGCTTTTGCGTGTCTCGAAGGCCTTGATGTCCAACTCTGGTGCTGGGCCCGGTGACCCGGCGGGGTCCCCCATTCCTCTCCGGACTGCTCCTCCCCCACACTATGCTGCTCCAGTCTGGGGTAACGGTGATTCCAGCAGTCCGTGTCCATTGTTTACCGGCACTTCAGCTTTTTTCAGGCTCCTGTCTGATTTGGAGCACCCCGGTTGCATTACCAGCAATCAGAGGTACTTTTAATGTCTATCAACTGCATTCGATCAGTCACAGGTCTCCGCTGCGGCCCGGGTCTTCCGTGCCATCGTGCTTCTAGGCCGAATCGGTTGTGGCCGCTAATCTCTGTGTTGCGAGGGGATCTCGCTCTCCGGGCACTGCCCCCCTCTCAGGGACTCATGAGCTATCCCTCCGCGGGGTATGTACGGGCCCGTACTTTGTCTTTTCGATACCGATGCAGCTGAGCTACAGGGATCAAGTCCGTTCGGCCATCTTGTCTGGCCATGCCCCTCCTCCACTGTCTTTTTGTTGCCAAACTTTGACCCTGAATGTACGGGTTCCCGGAGTAAAGATCTTTCAATTTCAGCAATGCGCGGCAGCAGGACTGTGGTCTCGTTCCCGATACCACCTGAATCCACTGACATTCAGTCACCTCAGGATTTTGTTGCTTACCTCGCAGCGATAGACAAGGACATGCTGCAGATGCGCGCCTTCTGTGTGCATGGGCAGCTGGCCGGAGACTCTTCGCTATGGTCGTTTGCTGCCTGAAGACCGAGTGCTCTGGAGCCTGGCACCACCAGTGCCCTCACAGGTATCAGAAGACTCACTGGGTGGCTACCAGGAGGACCCGTGCGGACCGAAAGAAGTCCATGCTGACAAGAAGGAGTGTAAAGAATATCTCAGTCTGTCACGTGATGGTCATAGTAGCTAAGGACGACAAATGATTATTCCTCTAATGTCAAGTAGAAGCTACCTTATCGAAGAGGTAGTGTTATGTCTAAAAATAATTTTTGTTAGTTTTTCTCTTAATGATGTACCAAAGATTACATGTTAAAGAAGAGGCAGCAACTGATACAATATTATTCAGATATGAGATGCAAAGCAGGATTAAGCATCTATTGATGATAATCATTCCCGAATTATGGCAACAAGAACATCATATTATATGATATGAACTAGAATTTCTGCTCAATCAAATGTTGTAGTCAAGGACATCAACATATGGGTGAATCCAAAGCTCCTCTTTCAGTAGTGCTTCTAAAAGCTTTTTTTTATTGATCATTTAAGGTATGGAAACATATGCACTGTCAAACCAGACCAAACAACCATTTGCAAAGCAAATAGGTCTCACCTATGCAACAGCTATTGGCTTTATCATCAGCAGCAAGGCTGAAAGTTAAAAGAAAATGCACTATGAGGTGTCCATCACTGACCACAAGGGCAGTGATCTTTTTTTTAGTATGGGGCTATTCTCTGCCTTCACATAAAAACGTTTTCAGGAGCAAATGACAATAGCACCTTGTCAGTAAATGTAAACCAACAAGAAATACAATACACATTTATGCATCAATCTTTTTTCACGAGGACCGAAAATGTTAGCCAATGCCTAGGGGTGCTGGGATAAAACGCAAATTAAGCAATAATAACAAAAAAGTACTAAATGTCATCGATAAACCGTGTGAGGGATGCAATCTACTAAAAGCGGACTGAAGTTGTCAAAAGCAAGAAGGATCACGGCATAGCTGTGATGTCTAAAGCTCAAAAATAAGGAATTCATGGAAATGTGATGGAGAGGGCAAACAGCAAATGGGTAAAGGGGGGTTGTGGGGGAAGACATGGCAAGCAACAATGTGGGAGTGGGCTGGGCAGGCCAGACAAGCAACAACGCAGGAGGGGGATGGGAGGCGGGGCAATCAACATTGCTGGAAAGGGAAAGGCGGAAGGGGGTTTAAGTAAAAGGAAAAAGTAACTCTGAAAACGGTGAGCAGTTGAAGGGCATTGGGCAAGAAAAACAGCACTTGGGCCATGCTACAGTGTAGTGACAAACACATGAGGAGGAAGTGAAGCCGGCACTCACTGACAAAAGAGAAGCAAAGAAATGAGAGTGATGATGAAGCCAACCAATGGTAGGCAATGGGCCAGCTCTAAGTCCCCTGAAATCAAAGAATATGTCTGCAAGCGACAGCACATTTTCTGTCTCATGTGAGACTTAAAGTATAGGGCATGTGATGGGGAAGGAGGGTGCAAACTGCCTAAGAGGTGATGGTGCTCAGCAAACACACCAATGGGCATAAAAAAACTGACAGTACCCCCAAAACATTTAGGAGTGCTAGGGTGAAAAAATGAGAGTGTTTAGAGAGGGGGCAGGAATGTGTACTACTTGAGGGGAAACAGCTTTTACCATGCAGCCTTTACCATGAAGGACCTTTATCACACAGGTAAGTACCACGTAGGTATTTGGGTATTCAGAAAAACTATTGGAAAAAAATATCGAGGAGAATGAATATCAAGTTTAAAATATTGTGATGCACAAATATTATGTGCAAAAATATTATTGACAAGAATATCGATTTTAAGGTAAGTAATAGTGATGCTTAAAATATGTATGTTGTTAATATCAATGTTAAAATATCTATGTTAATATAATTTGCAAAAATATTGTTGTTAATAATATTGTTTTTTTATGTATTTTAGTATATATTTCATTTTTAAATGTTATAGATTGTTTGTATAATTATTCGTAATGTTTTTAATATAGTTTGCACATTTTTTGATGTTTTTAAAGTCAATTTAATAGTTTATTTGTACTTTTAGTGCTATAGCGGGTTGTGGGGTTTATAGTGGTAGAGGGTGGGAAGTAATTTATTTATAATTAATAATTAATTTTTATTATTACATATTTAATTGTAATCAATTATGTTAACTGTGTAATTAATTTCTTTAATTATGTTAAGTTTTAGGTGCGTTTGTGGGGTTTGTAGGGGTATAGGGTGGGAAGTAATATAATTATAGTTATTTAATAATTGATTTTTAATTATTCAATTGATAATTGTGTAAATTGTACAATTCATTGAATTTTTTTATTAATATTTTGGTGTGGGTTGTGGTTTTTGTAGGGGTAAAGTGTGTGAAGGAAGTTAGTTATAATTAAGAATAATTAATGTTAACTGTTTAATTGATAATTAATTATGTAAAGTGTGTAATTAAGAAATGTTTTAAATTATATATCAGGTGTGGTTTTTGTGTTTGTAGGGGTAAAGGGTGGGACATTAATTAAATATAATTCATTTATTTGTTAGTTGTTATTGTTTAATTGACAATTACATAAATTATGTAATTAAGAAATGTATTTATATGATAATTAAATATGTAAAATTTGTAATTATTATAACTTTAAGATATATTTTGGTTGTCTGTTGTTTTCTTTGTAGAGGTATAGGGTTGGAAGATATTTAAGTAATTATAAATGTATAAATTGTTATTTATTGTTTTAAAAATGTGTTATTTATTATGTTGTGTGTTAATTGTGTTATGCTTTTTATTTGTAAATTACATTATATTTGTTGATTGTTACGATTGTAAAAATATAGGGCCTTATTATGATGGTGGGCGGTCAGACCGCCAACCGCCAATGTTTTGGGCGGGAGACCATCCGACAATGAGTTGGTGGTCCCACTCACCCTATTAGGATACCCACCCTTTTTTCTATTGCAACTTGTGCTGCGGCCCAGGAAAAGGGCCACACTCAAGCTGCAGTAGAAAAAAACACTTTGCGCACATCCATGCACCGTGTGGCAGGCACCATGTGGTGCCTGCCACATGGTGCATGGATGTGTGGGGGTACTACATGTGCCCCCCAGGACACTTAACAGTGGCCCACATGGGACGAGGGCCCTTCTTGGGCCCAACATGAACAGGCGGTTGGAAAGGGATATCCTGTAGCTTACGGTGGTGCCTGCGCAGGCACTGCCTCCATTGCAGGGATTGGAAAACAGGCCGCCATCCCAACAGGATCTTTGATCCTGTTGGAGGTGGAAGTCGTACCCCCCGACCTCTGCGGTCCAACTGGTTGCATTGTAATGCAGCGGTCGGACAGATGCCGTGGATGGCAGACGGACCCCCATGATGGCCTGTCGGTGGCAGTCCGCCCTCCATGAGGGCCATAGTGTGGTATTTTAATATCATGATTATTTGTTTTAATTTAAAAAAAATTATTAAACATTGCAATAGTCAACTTTTTTCATTAAAAAAATTATATAAACTTTATATTTAAATATGTATAATTGTTGTTATTAAATGTAGTTATTAAAATATTTTATTTGAACTACTCTCTCTCTACTATTGCTCAGATTGGAGTGGGAATAGCAAATGTCACCACTCTGCTAGCCAACACGTTCTGGACTGGAGTAGGAATAGTAAATTGCTACCTCTTCTGATGCCAACCCTTTCCCTACTGTTGTACACACTGGAGTGGGAATAGTAATTTGTACCCATCCTGAGTCCATTACTTTTCCTACTGTTGCATCTACTGGAGTGGAAATGGTACATTTTACCCCTCCGCAATCCAACACTTTCTCTAGTGTTGGAGTGACGGAGTGGGAATAGTAAATTTTACCCCTTCTGAGCCTAACGCTTTCCCTACTGTTGCAGAGATTGGAGTGGGAATAATATATGCATTATTCCTACAGTTTTATAGTTTTGTTTATATTGTTTACATTTACCTTATTATAATATTTCTGCGTATGTAATATTATATTATTTTTATTTATTAATGTTTGCAATATGTAATATATTTTTAGCAAAATGTAATTCTTTATATTGTTTACTTTTTTATGTGTAATTAAATTGGTATGTTTTTGTAGAATTGTTTCCAGTCTATTTGTTACTGTTTCAAATTTATTATGTATCTATATATCTATATATCTATATATATATATATATATATCTATCTATATATATATATGTATATATATATGTAGTTATATTTTTAAAATTTACAAACATTTAGTAAAAATATAAAAATTATAATTATTATTTTAATAATAGTTTTAAATTGTATATGTTTAAATAAACATACACACATATATATATTTATGAGATATTTTAAATAAGTATAACATTTATATATAATTTTTAATTATTAAAATATATTCAATTTACATTATATTACTGTGTAATGCTAATATATTTAATGTGTACTTTGTTTATATTAAAAAACGATATTTTTGTCTTCAATATTAGTGTATAACGATCTTTTTTTCCCAATATATTTGGTATTTACATTATAAGTATAGGATAATGATATTTTTGTGTTTGATATTTTTGACACGATAATTATGTCCCACGATATTTGTGGTTTCAATATTTTGTCAGTGAAACAAGTATTTGTATCTTCACCACTTAGGCCCCTATTACGATGTCGGTCGGAGTTGCCTCTGACCGACACCGTCTTGGTGTGGGAACCGACCGACCGTAGGTTGGCGGTTCTGAACACCGTATTTCGATGCGATCGCACATGGTGCAGTTGCAAACTCCCATTTCTCTATGGGAGCTTGTGCGGCGAGTGGAAACCGCCCGCAGCACAAGCTTCCTTAGATAAATGGGAGTTTGTGTAAATTCTAGCACTGTGTGGCAGGGACCTCATGGTGCCTGCCACACGGTGCAGAGATTTCAAGGGGTATCATAGGTGCCCCCTTGGCCCCCAACTGGAGGCCGCAGGGAGAAAGGGGCCCTGCTAGGGGCCCCCAAAAGCACTTTCCGACAGGCTTTCCATGTCGGAAAGGCTGACATGGAAAGCCTGTCGGTAACTGACATCATAATCCCAACAGCGGAAATGCCTTCCGCACAGGATTATGTTGGGTTTCCGACTGGCCAACGGGCTCGATGAGCACGTCGGTAGCCAGACGGCAGGGCCGGCCAGTTTGAATTCTGACCACCGTAATCCTAATACGCCGGCCAGAATTCAAACCAAGGATATCGGTCGGCCGACATCCTAATGAGGGCCTTAGTGCTGTACCAAGTAGGTAAGTATTTTTTTTACATAACATAATTTTTATGTTATTTAAAAAAAGGGAGGTATGGGTAAATTTAGGATTATGGGGTGGGTAAAGGTAAAGGGATGTAAGGGTGATTTAAGCATTTGGTAATGGGTAGAGGTAACAGAGTTAAGTGTTATTTTAACTTTCAAGGACGGATTGGGGTAAAGGGAAGTAATGGTGATTTTAGGGCTTAAGGGGGAGTAGAGGTAAGGGGAGGTAGGAGTGATTTTAGCATTCAAGGATGGGTGTAGATGAAGGGAAGAAAGTATGATTTTAGAGTTCGGGGTGGGTAGAGGTAAAGGGAGGTAAGGGTGAATTTAGGGATCACTGACAGAATAGTGGATGCAGAAATTTCATGTGGACAGAATATCGAGAACCAAAATATTGAGAAGGTAAATGCAAACAGGTAAGTATAGATTTACTATTCTTAACTCCAAATCTACATGCCTTGAAGATATATATAGTCATTGTATGTATATGTGGAGTTATATGTAGTATAACTTTACTTACCTATAGCAACTTACTTTCACCATTTTCACCATATTTTTTTCTCCGATATTTTGTCTAATCACCAAATTTAGGACTCAGGGTGTGTTGCGGTAAAGAGGGGTAAGGGTGATTTTATGGTGCAAGGATGGAGAGTGATACATGGAGGTAAGAGTGATTTTTGGGTTCTGAAATGAGTAGGGATAATAGGAGGTACAAGTGACTTTAGGGTTTAGCGGTAGGTAGAGGTAAAGAGAGGTAAAGGTGAATCATAAACCTTTTGTAAACACTGCATGTTTATAATGCATAAAACATCCTATAAATTTTATGAGGTAACCAATAAATAGGTAAATGTAACATAGCAACAAACGTTAATTCAGAAAAACACATACTGTATGGCAACAGCCTTACATGAAGGGAGTATATTTACAGTTTCATCATTAATAAAAGCAAAATTGGCCACATGCAACAAAGTTTCATTATTGCTAGCTGTTTGTGTTCAGCTCTTGGAAATACTGGGAAGCATGAGCTTGAACTATATTTGTTTATAGTTGTCTTGCAAGCAAAAGCAAAAATAAGTGCTAAAATCCAAGCACAAGCAGCACAGAAGAACACTAATCAAGATATCAGTCAGTAGACGGTCCATTGTTAGACCTGGCATCCTTGGCGTGGTTTTCCCACTAACATTTTGGAGGGCGGAATTTGCGTAGTCGCGCTACGCAAAGCTCCGCGAAACGGTAAAAAATCTCTGCGAGCACGCAAAAGTTCCGCGAACACGCGGAATTGCTTGTTCCGCATGTTCGCGATGCTTTTTTCCTGTTCGCGAATGCTGTTTGCATGCTCGGGGAGAAATATCTCGTGAACACGCATTTTGAAAGCGCGAACAAGCAAAAAATTCCGCGAAGCCGTGGATCGCGGAATTTTTGGCAATTCCGCGTTCTCCGCAAAACGCGAAATTACCCAAATTCTGCAAATTCCGCGAGCGGAACGGAATTTACCACCCAGGCCTACAGTTCAGACCTCCATTTTGCTAACTTCACTTTTGCTGCCATCAGAACTCTGCACACTTTGCCACGGCTAACCAGTTCTAAAGTGATTGTGCTCTCTCCTTATAACATGGTAGAATTGGCTTACACCCAAGTGGCAAATTTAGTTTACTTGTAAGACCATAGTATGGTAAAGTGACACTACCTGCACCCAGGGTCTATAAATTGAATGCTACTAGTGGGTCTGCAGCCATGGTTGTACCCCCCACTTAAGTAGCACTTTAAACATGTCTCAGGCCTGACATTACAGCCTGTGTATGTTCAGTTTTAACTGCCATTTCGACCTGGCAAAGTTAACATTTTCCAGGCCCAAACCTTTCTTTTTAATACATATAATTCACCCCTAGGGTAGGTGCTGGAAAGCCCAGGGGGCAGGGTGCAATATACTTAAAAAGTATGACCTGTAATGTTCAGTTTTACTTGTCCTGATAGTGAACAACTCTTAAATATATTTTCACTACTGCAAGGCCTATCTCTCCCATGGGATAACATTACCTTATTATATTTTATAAGTGTAATTTCCAAATGGGAACAGGTAACCCCTTCATTTTTGGAGTTTCTGGAATTGAAATGAAAAACCCTAACTGATGGTGAAGTTAGATTTTAAATTTCAATTTTGAGAATGACCCTTTTAGAAAGTTTGTATTTTCTTCCCTTAGCCAATTGTTTCCTGCAGCCTGTCTCTAGACACATGACTGAGCTTTGTGTATTCCTTCCAGACAGCCACACACAATGGGGAGCTTAGGTGTGACTGAATGGGCCATCACTGGCAGGGTGGGAGGGAGGTGCTGGGCGAAGCCTTGCATAGGATGCATCCTGTCTCCACAGAGAGGACTGCATGCCCCATCTTGTTAGTCTGGAGCCAGAGAGTCAAGGCACCTGTGCACTTCAAAGGCATGCCTCTAGAAGCTTCTCCCAACTTCAAAGGCACAACTGGGTATAAATACTGGACCTCAGACACCAACTCTTCAGTACACTTCTGGACCACTAGATACTCTGCCAGGAAGAAGGACTTCTGTGCTCTGAAAGCACCGCCACTCTGCTGGACTAATGCTCTGAAGGAACTGCTGCCCTGCTGTACTGACCTGCTGCCTGTTGCACTGTTGCCCGGGTGAGAAGAGAACTGGACCTGCAACTTCAACCTTGAACACAGCACACCAGAGTGACTCCAAGGGAGAGTCTGCTGGATTCCTGATCTGAGCCTCAGGAACATAAAAGCCTCCCTAACATCCTGCACCAGCCCCTGGTCCCAGCCGAAGCATGTTCCTGACCTCCAAGTTGTTCCCCTGAGGTCCTGTGTGGCTTTCGGAGCTGTATTCAAGCTTTTGGGCTCTTCACGCAGAGACCTCACTACTCGCACCGCTATTTAACGTGAAGCTCTGTCAGTGTCCTCTTCAGCCTCCTGTGACGCTCTCCCTGCTCCTCACGGCCCCCTCCATTGCGAACAGAACTCTTGGCACAGATTTGCTTCAGCAGGCATAACAAGGTGGCTGTAGCCAGCCTGCGCTCCTTCACAGGTAGCCTGAAAGTGTGACTTTGACCCGGTCCAGCACAACCAGATATCCCTAGTTGGCACATTGTGCTTTTTGGTTTTTAACTAAACTCTTTAAAAGGTCATTACTCCGGTTCTACTGATTGGATTTTTGTCGTTTTTGGTCATGTTTTATTTACTAAATTGTACTATATTTTTCTACCTTGGTGTGAGACCTTTTTTGTGTCTTTTTTTCACTTTATTACTGTTTGGAGTGATGCACAAATACTTTACACCTTGCCTCTAACTTAAACTTGACTCCTCTGCGCCAAGCTACCAGAGGGTTGAGCACGGGATGATTTAGGGTTGGCCTGTGCCTCACCCTGACAAGGATTGTGGTTGCTGCTTGACCAGGGCTCAGCTCACACCCCAATCAACCAACAACCCAATTTCTTACATCCATGTTCCAGGGAAGAAAATAAACACCTGGAGACAAATTGCACTTACCAATGAAAAGGAAGAAAATAAGAGTGGTAATGAAGCCAACCAATGGTAGAAACTGGGTGGGCTAAAAGCACCCTTTTAGATTTTTTGATTCTTTTTGAGTAACACCAGATTATCACAAGCGACAGCACTTAAGCTATCACTGGTAAAACCTAAAAAAGGCAGTTATACACTGTTAGTGAATTCTAATAACTTCTAGTCACTGATATGCTCAAAGGTTATGCCAAGGCTTGGATTATTAATTATTGACATCTGTTGGCTACTGTGAAAATTGTCTAGGCAAGTAATCATATTTGTCTCATAAGCTTTCTCTGATTCTGGGCTCGCAAAGGTTTCAGGGATGCAGTGGTAATTCAAACTCAATTTTAATCTTTAGAGTATCACACACAAGCTCTGCACCAAGTAAGACAACCCTTATGGTTAAAAGTGTTTATTCCAAAATAACATTTGAATTCTGTTGTTTAGCACATGAAAAGTAACCAAACAGACTATGATTAATACAGCACTGAGAACGTGACGAACAATGAGAATAGTATGAACATTTGCAACATAGCGGGACATTCATTTATCAACCAAACAGCCCAACACTCTAACAGCTACATCTATGCGCTACACTATGAGAGCATGGAGTAAGTTAACTTACATCCACAGGTTCTTCAGAAATGACGTACTGCATACCTTTTTACAACAAAGTGCTGTGATTATCAGGAGAACTGGAAGTGAGTGTTCTCTGGAAAGAACCAGCTCTTCTCCTCTTGGTGCGTTATCAGCATTCAGCATGGACTGGAGGCTGCTGGCAATATGTCAATCCGGCAAGTTCTGTCAGGATAATCTCACGCAGCATCTGGTGCAATAATCTGGGGCAAAGAATTTCTTGATTTGATGGTGATTTCAGAAGGTTTTTATAGTAAAGTGACCCCAATTCTCTATCTTAAGTAATGTATTGACATAATCATATACATCAGATAGATGCATCATTAAGGTAAAAATACGTCAATACAGACTACACTGTTTGGGTTTTAGCTGTCATTTGACCTTGGAAAAGGCACCTGTCCTAGACTGCTATCACATGAGAAAGTTTTATATATGACACTACTAGGAGGATATGACCACTTTTTTATGTCACTACCAGTAGGATATGACATATTTAGAGGTCAAAAGGATGTGAAAAATGTACTTACCCCAGGAAGGTAAAGACCACCATGTTTTAGAAATTCAGAAGTAAAAGATCGCCATTTTCCAAGTAGGCCTAAGACAAAATAGAGTCCTAACTTGGACAAAATGGAGTTACACTATGCACACGTTAGTCAACGAGCCATAAGCTCCTTAGGTCAACAGCATGTTCATAAACTTGAAATCACATTCTTCAGCGTCAGGTCTTTTCTTTCATCTGTGATGCAAGCCCAGTTCCCGCACGATAAAGCAACGGGTTGCCACGTGTTAAAATCACATATTATCGTGCTTTATTATAAAGTAAATATCTTTATGAAGCAACCACTTTATGAGCACTCTCCAGGTCACTGCTTGCGTTTTCCTGGCGCTTAGTCACTCGGAAACATTTCAATGGAGTCCCAAAGAGATTATATTATGCATTCAGCATGTCTCTGCCCCTGGATCCCAAATATATTTGACATATCAACAAGTTTGTATTGATCTGAAATTAACGGCAGATGGAAGTTAGGTCATGTCATTCTTGAAGAATTCACTTGGATTCGAGGAAAACACATGTGTTGTTATTCCGGGCTGGAAGCATTTTATCTACCAAGAAAAAAGAATCAAGGATGGACCGAGAATTAAAGACATGCCGATACATTTATACTCATACACGCCCAACATTGCACCGAATGCGCACTGAAAGCTTCCACAATCTATTCCACGGGGGTTCCTAGAGTGATTTGTGCCTGCAAAGGAAATTTAGAAAATATAATTCCACCCAATTCCCCACTACTGTCAACAATGCACCCAGCAAACGTCAGCCCCTCAGCTTAATGCTAGCTATCCTGAGGTCTGTGTTATACACACCAATTCAGCAATCCAGAGTGTTTCAAATCAATAATAATACATTTGCAACCCAAGAGCACACAAACAAAGGTTTACAATTTGGTTAGTTTCACAACTACAGCCTCAATTAGATTCAATGATTAGATAAGAGTTCAGCAGCAGTACTTTATCTTCTTGGTCCAAGCTTCACCAACTCTCTGCGTTATGATAAAAGTAACTTGCACCACTTTCCCATAGTTCGCAGTTGATGAAGGAGTGGTTTAATGTCCACTGTACCCAATATGGTGGATGCATCCAGAATAGTTCTGCTGTATCTGCAACTACCAAGATGTCAACAAGAAGTGACACTAGCACAGTTTCCATCACATGTAGAGGCTGGAATCTGGACTGATGATTACCCAGTAAGCTGTGGTGTTCCAAGAGCTGCTGGAGCTGTGAACCAACAATGTGTTTGTGGATCTTTGAGAGCTAAGGCAAGCTTACAATAGAACAATAGATTTGAAAGTCTTCTGGCTTGTTTTCATAATAAAAGGGTTCTTAAAACAAGATGGATGAGATTTTGCCAGAAATTGATCAATTAATTCAGTGAATGTAATCACACACATCCTATGACTTATTGCAAAATAAAACCCACAAGGCTATGTTTCCGAATTATAGTGACGGGGAGCTTGGGCTAAGATTCGATCCCTGGGCATTCTGCTTCCACTGCTGAATTTGCTGCTGACAGTTCCTTCTACATTAAAGAACAGTGTACCACCCACCACGTACTACCATGAAATCTGTACCTTGGGTTGAAGGGCGTGGGTGTCTATATGATCTCTTATGTTTAAACTTATGGACTCTTGGAAATGTTTGCCTTCACCTCTCCTCTTTTCTGAACTCGTTTTGGTTGGCTTTAGGACTCTGCACACTTTACCAATGCTAACTTGTGCTAATGTGCTTGTGCTCTCTCCTTTAAACATGGTAAAATTGGCTTATACACTGTTGGCATATTTAATTTACTTACAAGTCCCTAGTAAAGCGGTACTCCATGTATTCAGGGCCTGCAATTTAAATGCTACTAGGGGCCTCCAGCACTTATTGTGCCACCCACTTAAGTTGACTTTTTAAACATGTCCCAGGCCGGCATTGTAGCCTGTGTGTGCAGTTTTAAAGTGCCATTTCAACCTGGCAAAAATAAATGTATTGCAGGCCTAAACCTTCCTTTTAAATACATATAAGCCACCCTTAGGGTAAGCCCTAAACAGCCCTTAGGGCAGGGTGCATTGTATTTAAAAAGTTGGACATGTACTTTTAAGTTTTACATCCCCTGGTAGTGAAAAACACCCACATTTGTTTTTGCATTATTCATGGCCTACCTCCCCATAGGATAACATTGGGTTACCTTATTACATTTAATAAGTGATAATGTTTGATTGAGAGCAGGTAGGAAAGTCATGTTTGGTGTCTGAGGATTTTTAATTTAAAATCCTCTTTTATGGTAAAGTTGGATTTAAAGTCACAATTCTGAAAATGCTACATTTAGAAAGTTTGGAACCAGAGGAAGGCTTGGGTCCTGAGCTAACTGGATGGGACCACTGGTAATGTGTATACAAACAAAGATATCCAGTAGCTTTGATTCAAACTTATTCAATAAAGGGCCAATGGATTCAATTCACAGGCTCGTGTGATTTATTTCACTTTTTTTTTTAGTTATTCCCTAAGAATCAATATTATTCAAATCATGTCAAACATTAAAGGGAACCCAAAATAGTAACGTTTCAGAATACAATACATAGATTACATAAGCAAATAATGAACATAAACAGATATTCACAAATGCGTATCAAACACCAGCATATTGTGCACATTTGAAGAAACAAAGAATCAACCAAAAAACGAGGTGTGTGTTACTAACACCTACCAACCAAATTGGGGTGTATTAATTTTCCAATGTTACGCCTAGCATATAATGCAATGCACCTCTTTTCTTGGCTGCAGGTTTCTTTGTTTGTTCGGAAATTACTGACACCGTAAAAAATTATTGTGACCTGTTGGAGAAGAGGAATGGTCATAAATGTGTTATGTTTGATCTTACATAAAGCGTACCTACTTTTTGTAGGTCTAATTTGAATAAAAAGACTTGCCTGAATTAAATAGTATTTTCAAATTGAGAGTCGAATCGGACGCTCGCTGTATCAATTCTCTAAGTTGTTGAGCCTGTGAATTGAATCCATTGGCCCTTTATTGAATAAGTTTGAATCAAAGCTACTGGATATCTTTGTTTGTATAAACATTTAGAAAGTTGGCGTTTTCTTGTTCTAACCATTTGCTTCCCGCAGCCTGTTCCTGGGTCACATGACTAGGTGTAGTTGGGATTGACCTTTGTGTATTCCTCCTAGGCAGTATCACAATAGAAGGTCTGTGTCTTGGCAGATGGGCCATCCTGGCTTGATGGGGGGTTAGAGCTCTAACCTACCACACTTTTCCTTCAAAGGCATTGGCCCATCTCACACACAAAGGACTTCACACTTGCCTCTTGTGTCCCCAGATAGACTGGGACCAGAGCAGGGAGGCATGCAATTTCAGACTCTTCTGTATGGGGAACACTCCAGAGGTTTATTCCACTTCAAAGTGGCCACCAGGTATAAAAAGGGGGCCCTCAGAACCACTCTTCAGTACACTCTGAAACTGTGGATACTGAAGACGAAGGATGCCCTACTGCCCTACTGCTTCAGCCCTGCTGTGCTTGCTGAGAAGGAAGACTTCATCCCAGGCTGAGTGACTCCCTGGGGAAGGTGACTGGTCTCCTGTTCTGAGCTACAGGGACATAAAAAGCTGCTGAGGCTTCCCTGCATCTGCCAAGATGACCTACTGCCTGGACTGGTTGCCTTTACTTGTAACGGGAGTTGCTTGAGTCCTGTTCTCCTCTGCAAGAGTGAGTCCCTGATCCACAAGAGGTGCCTCCCAAGGTCCTGGAATCTTGGCAAGCATCAGAAGGCACTCATCTGACACAAAAAGCAGAAATCCTGAAGTTTTGGGCAATTTGCAAAAAGGCCTGATGATGCCAACATCTTGCCGCCCATACTGACCAGCAACGTAAGATCGGCGCTGATTCTTCGCGCTACCAGCAGTGACTGCTAACGTGAGATCTGCTCTTCGCACTAGAGCATCGACAGTCCATGGTGACTGCAAACATGAATCTCCAGCAAGGACCATCTACGATGCCCAACAGGGTCTTTGCACTCTAGCAATGGCCGCCCGGACTGCTCTTTGCGCTACATCGATGACCATCTGCGATGCTTCCCTGCTACTCGCGGCCCCCATCCACCACATACAAGACTCTTTGGGCAGAACTTTAGAAGGTAACTTTTTCAAAGGGACTAACCTGGTCCTAGTGTTCGGCCCATGCTCCATCATGGTTGGGCTGAACTTATGACTTTTACAGGCCTCGCACAACCAGATAACTGTGAGCAGCACTTTGTGTTTATAGGTTATTCTTACCTGAAATCTTTAAAATTCTATATATATGGATATACTGATTAGATTTATGTCATTTTGGTGTCAAATAATTTATTACAGTTTTTCTTGTGTTCCGTTTTCACTTTATTTCTGTTTGAGTGCTGCGTAAATAGTTTACTAATTTGCTCTAAGTTAAGCCGAACTGCTTTTGTGCCAAGTTACCAGATGGTCAAGCACAAGTTAAATTAGTGTGTTTTTGTGGTTCACCCTGACAGGGATTGTGGTTGATGCTTAAGGGTTAACACCCTCCTCAACCAACA
The DNA here is from genome assembly GCA_963921515.1 of Calotriton arnoldi. Lineage (NCBI taxonomy): Eukaryota > Metazoa > Chordata > Amphibia > Caudata > Salamandridae > Calotriton > Calotriton arnoldi. The sequence continues at coordinate 340,739 of CAWUFW010003087.1, forward strand.
ACCCAGTGTTAGACCTGTCAGCCTTAGGGTGGTCTTGCCCCAACTTTTTGCCTCTCCTCCATTTTGCTGAACCTATTTTATTTGGCTATGGAGTCTGTTCACTTTATCACTAAAGTGCTTGTGCTCCCTCCCCTAATACATGATTAAATTGGCTTATCCCTTATTGGCATATTTCATTTTCTTACACGTCCCTTGAGGAGTTGTATACCATAGACACAGAGCCTGTAAATTAAATTCTACCAGTGAGCCTGCAGTACCTAGTGTGCCACCCACTTAAGTAGCACTGTAAAAAATATCCCAGGCCTGCCATTGCAGTCTGAATGCAGTTTTAAACTGCCATGTCAACTTAGCATTAAAACCTCTTTGCCAAGCCTTAAACTCCTCTTTTATTACATATAAGTCACCCCTAAGGTAGGCCCTAGGTAGCCCATAGGACAGGGTGCTGAGTAGTTAAAAGGTTGGACAAGTACTTTTAGGTTTTACATGTCCTGGTAGTGAAAAACTCCTAAATTTGTTTTTCACTACTATGAGGCCTATCCCTCCCATAGGATAAGATTGGGGATTCCTTTTACATTTGATAGGCTATTATTCCCAATTGGGATCCGCTGTCTATGCCATGTTTGGTGTCTATGAAATTGTAAATATAAACCCTCTTAAATGGTAAAGTCAGATTTTTTATTTCAATTTTAAAAATGCCACATTTGGAAAGTTGGCATTTTCCTGTCCTTAGTACTTATGCACCTGTAGCCTGTCCTGGGTCACATGACTATGTGTAACTAACAGTTAGACTTTGTGAACTCCTTCCAGAGAACCACACAATAGAGGGATTAGGTATGCCTGAGTGGGCCATGGCAGGATTGGGGCAGAGCTGAACACAGCCCCACTTACACCTGAATAGCATGTGCTCTGCCTTCACACAGAGGGGTTAACAATCCTGCATTTGTCACTTTACCCAGCTTGGAGCCAGGAATGGGAAGGCCAGAAATTCTGTGCACTTCAAAGCCACTGTCTAGAAACTTCTCCCGCCTTACAGAACCTGGGCACCAGGGTATAAAAGAATGACCTCAGACACCAACACTTCAGTACACTTCTGGACCTGTGGATACTCTGCCAGGAAGAAGGACTGCTGTGCTGCTACAAGGACTACCACTGTACTGGACTGCTGCCCTGTTGACCTGCTGCCATCTTGCCTGGGGACAAAGAACTGAACCTGCAACTTCATACTGGGAGTCCACTACCCGAGAGTGACTCCAAAGGCTAGTCTGCTGGCTTCCTAATCTGAGCTTGAGGGACATAAAAGTAGGGGTGGGCAGAGCTCGCCGAGTTGCACCCCACAGAATTCCACAGAGTTGCATAAAAACTCAGTGGCATTCCACTCCGCTTCAGCTGCAGTAACACTAACAACTCAAGGTCATTATTTTCCTTCTAACTGAACCAAGCGCAGCTCAAAAATGTCTTCATAATATTCTGTGCAACTTAATGTTTTTTCGAGCTATTCTGTGCACTGTGGCTGTGCAGGAAAAGAACACGGACTGCTTTAGGCACAGCTTGTCTTATAAAGAACTGTGGGGCAGATTTACAAGCCCCTTGCGACACATTTACGCGGCCGTTGCGTCACTTCTGTGACGCAGCAGCGTCGTAAACAATGCGCCACGTTGTAACATATTTACAATGTGATGCATCTAGGGAGATGCGTCACGTTGTAAAGCCCTGCGTCACATTATACCTGCGTCAGGAAAGCCTCGTAAAAGTGACGCTGTGAAATCTACAAGATTTCACTGAGTCACTTTTATGACGCCGCTGCGTCAAAACCTTACGCCTGCAGGCGTAAGGAGTGACGCAGCACAGTAAGTATAGTCAACAGTGTTGGAGTTGTGTCACGCTTGCGCCACGACTCCAGCACTGCGTTACCTTCACGCCGACAGATGCGTCACGCAACTGTCAATCCTTGCGCCACGGTGCGCCGCATTGTAAATGCGACGCATCCATGGTGGCGCAAGGGTTTTTTTTACATGACGCAATTTAACGGACATATCTCTGCTGATATGCAGAGATGCTTCAGATGCTGCTGATATGCAGAGATGCTTCAGATCTTGTAAATCAGCCCCTGTGTTGTTAGTGCCAAATAAGTACATAGGAAGATAAAATGTCACAAATGCATGATTTTCACACCTGGGTGACAAAGCAGCAAACACTGCAACCTTCGCCGTGTTGCCTGCAGACCTTCAGGCTGACTGCAGAAAGAAAGCTTCGACCTTTGCATCCTCCCTCTGTACAAAAGAGAGTTTGCTGCAAGAAAAATATTTTCCTCAGAAATACAAGTTTCATGGTGGAAATGCTCCTTTGCATTCCTTTCCAGAAACAGTAATTCACACTTTTCTGTGGGTATAAACGGTTACATATCGAGTGCTCTTTAGAATCCGTAGCAGTTTCTAGTGTCCTTTGAATTATTTAAGAATTCATAAAAGTCAGAGAGTTTCTCCTCAGAAGTGATTTACACAACTATATCTCTCTAATATCTAAAATAGGTTAATGGGAGGGGAATCGCAGAGTTAATATTATATGCATCGATCAACCACAGAAACGATCTTGTGTTCTGGGGAAGGTCGAGCGCAAAATAGCGCGCGCTGCCATTATGGCGGTCGCGACGGTCCCTGGGGGATGGGGGTGGAGGGGTCGCCGCGTCATGTGTGACGCGGTGCCCCCACCTCCCCTGCTTATCCAATAAGGTGTCACGGCAGGATCGCGAACCGGAAGCACTTTAGTGCTTCCGGTTCAGCGCGATTGCGGAACGTAGGGGCAGGCCGGTTTAGACCGGTCTGCCCAGTGCCCCCCCTTTAAAAGGGGGTGAGGGGAGCAGGAACAGTCTCTTGTTCTCTTTGCTCCTCCAGAACGGCACCCGGGCCACCAGCGGCCCGTAACTTGTTTTCTTTTTCTCCTTTTGCAGGTATTCGTCACCCGGTTTTGAAGCGTCAGGTGATCGTAACCAGGGTCGGTTGCAGGCAAAGGAGTCCGCTACACGTCGGATCTACAGCGGGAATCAGCTGTTCGGCGCGGCGACAGTGAAGCTGAGAGCGACTGGGAATTGTCGCCGTGTGAAGGGGGAAAACCGCGAATCGTTTCTTACTGCCGATTTCAGTGCACTGCGGTGAGAGCGCGCTAGGCGGCCTACGGGCGCCGGGAAGAGTTTGCATTGTTAGCGGGGGTGGAAGCGCGAGGGGCAAGGGCCAGTTGCAGTTGTCCTGGGCGCTGAGATTGTGCAGTTAACGGGAAGCGGAAGACGTGCTTTGGGCGCTTTCCCGAGCGGCTGAGAATCGTACGGCTGGCAGTTTGAACGCGGGTGGGGCAGAGCGGGGGCAGCACGCAAGTGTTAATCCAAGGAAATGCTTTTCTGCGGTCTGGGGAGCGCTCAGTCTGCTTTGCCGGAGAGGTGTGTTCGGATTCCGCATTTGCCGCTCAAACAGAGGGGGCCCCTATAAAGTTTGATAGAGGTAGGGACACATAGGGGAAAGAAACAATACAATCAAACAAGATTGGCAACCCTACCTATATATTTTTAACAATGCATTGAGTCATATTGATTTATACCTAACCAGTGCAAATAAATAAGTTAACATGGAAAAATGAACAAAAAATGTATATCCAAAAATATAAATTTATTAAGTCAATACATTAAAAAGCATGATAATAAGATCAATAGAAACAAGTCCAACCGCTTATTCAATCACGCTCGCACTATCATTCCTTCAAACAAACCGCAATCATTCAGAACCAAACATCATACATTCACTCAAATAATCAATCAGCATACATGTTTAAATAGATCCCCACAAAGTGTCCAAAAACAATAAAACATGATATTGGACAAAGAACTGAAAATAACACAATACAATCAATATAGTTCTGAAACATTAACCGTGAAAAATTCAATAATGCTACACCAGCAAAAAAATTTAATACATAAAAAATTAATTCTGAAAGGGGAAATATAATAAACACTAACAGCCGTTAGATCAAGGAGCGCCGACGTGCGTTTCGGTGTATAACCCTTCTGTGGGCAAACACCTTCTTCAGGGCACAAATAGCGGTAAGTTCAAGCGGTGGGTAGGTTCTGAAAAATGAACAGACATAACATTGTAATCTAATTTCTAATGGTGCTATTCTATGATGGATTTAGCAATATATTATGCACTACAGACAATCATGTAGGCTAAGTTTATTATTAACTTAAATATTCTCAAGGCACTGGAGTAAAACAATAAGTTAAGAAAAATAAAGAGTGGACACATCATAAGGAGTGGTCAAGCATAATTTTAAAATACAGGGTGGAGGAGAATCTAGCCAATTGGATACAAGGTTTTACTATATATACGGCAATTATGCTGGAGCGTTTCCCAGAGGTAGGGTCAGAAATGGTGTGTTATCAGAACAGGATCACTGTCGCGCATGCTACATCTGGGGGCAATAGGTGGAAGGAGTATGATTAAGAGTTTAGAAGGGCAAAGACTCAGGACCCAGCATTAGGGTGGAATCAGACCGACATGTTTATTCATCTGAAACATTTGGTGCAGGTGTCATCTGACAACTATCGGGGGCAGGCGCAAGACAGTGGGCATTTCCAGCCCTTTCGTGCAGGCCCCGCAGGGAACACAGGGGGCACCACAGGGAAGACAGGGAGCACAGGAAAGAAAGGGGTGTGTTTTGACTTCAACAAGCGAAGCTGTAATAGAGCTCCAGGCACATGCAGATTCAAACACACCTGTGGGTTCTGTGGTAATGCGTCCCATCCCGAGTCTAAGTGTTTCAAGAAAACCAGAGACAAAGGAGTCAAGAAGCAAGAATGAGAGAGCGCCCCTTGAGAAAGCTAGATCCCCCATAAACATCAGCGCCATGATCCCTTGGTTAAACAGGTATAATTGCCCGGAAGCTGCAAGGACGATCAGGGAGGGGTTTCTAGCAGGCTTTAGGATACCGGCGCAGGGCTACAAGGGGTGGCACACTGCAGGAACCAACTTTCAGTCAGGTCCAATGAGGGTATAGCAGCAGCAAAAATTGAGAAGGAAGTTAGGCTGGGTAGAGTGGCAGGCCCATTCGACAACGTCCCAATGGAAGATTTTGTTTGCTCACCATTGGGGGTGGTGCCCAAGAAAGCACAGGGCGAATTCCGCTTAATCCACAATCTTTCAGCGCCCAGGGGGAATTCTGTGAATGAGGCGATTTCAGACGCATTGTGCAGTGTAAAATATGCATCCTTTGATCAGGCAGTGGCCATGCTGAGACGTTTGGGTCAAGGGACATTGCTGGCAAAGTCTGACATTGAGTCAGCTTTCCGCTTACTGCCGGTGCACCCTCAGGATTTCCACCTTCTGGGTTTTCAATTTCAGGGAAAGTATTACGTGGACAAATGTATGCCAATGGGTTGTTCAGTCTCCTGTGCCTACTTTGAGAAGTTTAGCACTTTTTTGGAGTGGGTTTTCAGGCGGGACACGGGCCACCACTGGGTCTTACATTACCTTGATGACTTTCTCTTCTTGGGGGCACCAGGTTCAGAAGATTGCAGGACAGCATTAACATAGTTCTGCGCCCTCATGCATGAGTTCGGTGTGCCATTGGCACCAGGTAAAACAGTGGGCCCTAGCACAAAGATTGAATTCCTTGGGATTGAGCTGGATTCTGTGCAAGGGGTGTCTAGGTTACCGGCAGATAAGGTACATGACTTCAGGGTTGCATTGCAGCACTGCCTTACTAAGGAAAAGGTTACTCTGCATCAATTGCAGCAAGTTGTGGGACAGTTGAATTTTGCACTGCGCATAATCCCAATGGCTCGCCCGTTTTCCCGCACCATTGCACAAGCTATGTCAGGGCTCAAAGAGAAGCACCACCACACCAGACTCTCCAGCGAGGTCAAACAGGACATGCTCATCTGGAAGGCATTCCTGCACGATTTCAATGGTAGGGTGGTGTGGCCTAGCCCGCCCAGGTCCAGTCCCGAGTTGGGACTGATGACTGACGCGGCAGGCAGCGAAGGTTTCGGTGCCATTTTGAGGTCAGAATGGATTGCACAGGGTTGGCTGGGCTGGTGGAGAGACTCAGGCCTCACAAGTAACATAAGCTTCCTTGAGCTCTTCCCCATCCTGGTGGCACTGTCCGTTTGGCCTGAACATTTGAGGGACCAGTCTGTGATATTCTGGTCCGATAACATGGCGGTTGTGGAATGCATTAACAATCAAGCGGCAAAGTGCAAATTGATCCTGCGTTTATTGAAGGAGATTGTGTTACCTTTTCAGAGCCAAACACGTGCCGGGTATATTAAATCATGCTGCTGATTCATTGTATCGTTTTAAAATGCAGGCATTCAGGTCCCACCTCCCAGAGGCAGCGGTGCATCCAACACCTTTCCCACAACAGCTTTGGCAACTTGGTGCCCCCAGTTATCGGACCTCGTGGCAGCTAGCCTAGCACCAAGGACCAGGAGAGCTTACGAAGGGGCGTTTTGTTCATTCTGTCTGTTCTTGGGGGATAGTTGGGAGCAAAAGTGGCACGAACCAGGGTCGGTGGTCGCGTACCTGAGATTTATGAGGGAGGAGGGGCGCCCGGTTGCAGGGGCTAGGCGTCACATTACGGCCATATCCTTTTTTGCTAAAGTTAAAGAAAAAGGGGATCCAACAAGGAATTTTGTAGTGCGCCAGGCTTTGAAGGGCTGGCAACGCTTGCAAGGGGTGCAGCTTGACGAAAGGAGACCCATAGGCTTGGAAACACTAGCTAGGTTGATGGCAGCCCTGCAGCGGGTCTGTAACTCACCAAGAGAGGTTACTTTGTTTCAAGCAGCATTCTGCCTCGCATTCTATGGTGCCTTCAGGGTAGGAGAACTGGTGCCAAGGAATAAAAAGGACTGGCAGGGGGGCCTACAGGTGGAACATGTAAAAATAAAAGGGGACTCCGTGCTTATTTCCTTACGTAGGTCCAAGACTGATCAGGGAGGAAGGGGTGAGAGCATAGTGCTGCACAGGGCTGGAGGTAGTACATGCTGCCCTGTTGCCAAACTGGAGGCCTTTATGGCACAGCGGACGTGGGCCACAACAGGGCCATTTCTGGTACATGGGGATGGGTCACCTCTCACTAGCTTTCAGTTTAAGAAAGTCATGGGTTTGGCCTTGCAGGACGCTGGTCTGGAATCAGCTAACTTTGGGACCCACTCCTTTAGGATTGGGGCGGCCACTGAGGCAGTGTCCATGGGTTTGAGGGAAGAGCAGGTCAAGAGGATCGGTAGGTGGTCCTCTAATTGTTACAAGCGTTATGTGCGGCTGCACATGCTTTAGCCCGTTGGTTTCGTTTCATGGTAATTGCAATTGCCTTCACCCTGTGACTCAGAGAGAAGCTTGCATCGGTACACTGTTACATAGTGCTATGTGCAGTTGTGTATGTTTTGTAGCCTGTCAGTAGGGCGGTGCACTGAAAATTGTTTTGTTTTCACGTTTGCTTGCAGTTTCTTCGTCCTGTGGGGAGAAGTCTGCATCGGTCCACCATCATGACAGGAGGATGTCACCTCGTCACCCAGAGGGACGGCGGTCAACAGTCCACGAACAAACAGCACAGGTTATGGCCCAAGGTCACTCTTGGGCCCAAGAACAACAGGAAATGTGGGTTGTTGGCCATTCTTATGTCCGTCGTTTACAAACTTTCTTTTCAGGGGCCCATGAGGCCAGGGCGAGTAAGTTGGGAACGAAGATAGTGTTTTATGGACAGGGTGGACTGGGCGTGGGGCAATTCAGGGAGCTGGTGAACAGCGCTTTAAGAGAAAGTAAGGGACCACCAGCAATCTGGATCCTGCACTTAGGGGGTAACGACTTGGCTCGCCTAGGACGAAGGGTGCTAGTGGAGGAATTGCTCACTGAAGTGGGATGGTTGGCAAAAATGTGCCCTGAAGCTATTATTGTCTGGTCCCACATGATCCCAAGGTTCCAATGGAGAGGGGGTGAGTCAGTGCGGGCGTTGAATCACGCGGTAAAGCGGATCAACAATAAGTTTGACAAGCTGTTCAGGTCCCTTAAACTGAAGTCGATAGGACATGTGTACATTCGGGGTGACCAGTTCTTTTTGCAGGACGGGGTTCACTTATCTGCTAAAGGGAATCAGGCATTTATGGAGGACATTTCATCATGGTTGGAGGGCGCGAGGCGCAGGGCATGACCTACTAGTGAGCTGAGGGGGGAGGCCAGATAGTCGGGCAACTATGCTGACCTGTGGCGGTAAGGTCATGATTGGTAAGCATAGTCTTCGGTCCTTAACGGCCAGCACCATGTAACTCCAGGGGCAGTGACAGCTGGTTGGTGGTAGGCTGTCGGGGTGCGGGGGCTGGGGGAGTCACTCTTTCCAGTAGGCCGGTGGCCACCTTCGCACGCGCATGCGCATCAGGTCGCAAGTATGCAGAATTGCAGCCCCCGTTAAGGAGTCTAAGGCTCAGGGCGTAGGGGGGGCCCGAGGGAAAGTATCCGTCTGATAAGCTGTACCCCCTACGCAAGCTTACTCCGGTGGAGTATTTGTAGTTTACCGGGATCATCTGGGGCTGCCAGTCATTGACCTTGCCGTAGGCTCTAGAGGGGACATGCAGAAAGTAATGTATATACATTTTTAGATTACGCTAGGAGTGGCTATGTATTAGAGCATGTTAAGGTTAGCCAAGTGACATCATGTATCTATCAATGTATCTGGACTTTCTGCGTAATTGTACATAATGTAAATAATAATCAATGTTTTAATTATGTAATAAATACGGCCGGGGGGTTACACCCCCTAATTCAAAAAAGACAGAGTGTGGTTTGAAATGCTTGCCGTGGGGGAGGGAGGGAGTCCCCATCCATCCAAGGGGCGGACTTGGGTCCTAAAGTAAAAAGGGGACTAGGTAGTACCAGGCCATATGGGCAAGGCCGAGCGCAAAATAGCGCGCGCCGCCATTATGGTGGTCGCGCCGGTCCCCGGGGGTATGGGGGGTGGAGGGGTCGCCGCGTCATGTGTGACGCGGTGCCCCCACCTCCCCTGCTTATCCAATAAGGTGTCGCAGCAGGATCGCGAACCGGAAGCACTTTAGTGCTTCCGGTTCAGTGCGATTGCCGAACGTTGGGGCAGGCCGGTTTAGACCGGTCTGCCCTGTGCACCCCCTTTAAAAGGGGGTGAGGGGAGCAGGAACAGTCTCTTGTTCTCTTTGCTCCCCCCAGAACGGCACCCGGGCCACCAGCGGCCCGTAACTTGTTTTCCCCACCCACCATCCCCTAGGGCAGGCAGTTCAAAGGAGGATTGCAGTGAGGTTTTGCTTTGTTTTCTTAAATTTTGTTTGCAGGTATCTCAGGAGACATGTTTGATGTAAATTTGTGATGATTTTGGTAATGTTGCAATAAAAGCGTGAATTGATGTTGTTTTCAGTTACAGGTAATTTTCATGGAAAGTGGTGTGAATTTTGGTAACGTGTAATAAAAGTGTCAATATATGTTGTTTTCAGTTACAGGTAATTGTCATGCAATATGGTGTTTTGATGTTTTTGGTAATGTGTAAGAAAAATGTCAGTATATGGTATTGTGTTACAGGTAATATTGTCGTATTTTAGTGGTGTGTCCCTGGTCAGCGGTAAGGTCATGATTGGTAAGCATAGTCTTCGGTCCTTAGCGGCCAGCACCATGTAACTCCAGGGGCAGTGACAGCCGGTTGGTGGTAGGTTGTCGGGGTGCGGCGGCCGGGGGAGTCACTCTTTCCAGTAGGCCGGTGGCCACCCTCGCACACGCATGCGCATCAGGTCGCAAGTATGCAGAATTGCAGCCCCCGTTATGGAGTCTAAGGCTCAGGGCGTAGGGGGGGCCCAGGGGAAAGTATCCGTCCGACAAGCTGTACCCCCTACGCAAGCTTACTCCGGTGGAGTATTTGTAGTTTACCGGGATCATCTGGGGCTGCCAGTCATTGACCTTGCCGTAGGCTCTAGAGGGGACACGCAGAAAGTAATGTATATACATTTTTAGATTACACTAGGAGTGGCTATGTATTAGAGCATGTTAAGGTTAGCCAAGTGACATCATGTATCTATCAATGTATCTGGACTTTCTGCGTAATTGTACATAATGTAAATAATAATCAATGTTTTAATTATGTAATAAATACGGCCGGGGGGTTACACCCCCTAATCCAAAAAAGACAGAGTGTGGTTTGAAATGCTTGCCGTGGGGGAGGGAGGGAGTCCCCATCCATCCAAGGGGCGGACTTGGGTCCTAAAGTAAAAAGGGGACTAGGCAGTACCAGGCCATATACAGCTCCGCATTCATCACCTTTACTGTGATGGCCTATAAATCAGTTTCTGCATGCTTGTTTTCTTTAAGGTTAATCATACGTCTGAAATATCACAGGGATCTGTAAGGGTGATTAGCTTTCAGGCCTGGAACTGGTGACAAGCAGTAGTAATGGATGGCGGACATAAACGCCATGCTCCCTTCTGGTTATTCAGTATTACCTGCATTAAAACTAGCAATAATTGGATTGATTCATTTTGAGCTCGTCCATAAAGGTTTGGCTGGCACCTGATCGAAGCTGTCATGGAGCATACTGTGCTGGACGTATATGAGACGTACCTTCAGGGGACACCGGAATCGGTATGCAGAGCAGGAAGGAGGTATAGGTTCTGTGCACAGTTAATTTGAGGACCAGTAATCCTTACTTAACCTGCCGGCGAACCCTTCCATCTTCCTGTGGGAGCATCAACCCACCTCAGCTTGGGTAACAGAAGAGATGCATCAGTTTGGTGTTCAGATTGAAGCTGCACCAGCTGGAGTGCAGGAGCCACGCACCACCTGGAGGTGCAGGACCCCGACGGTGGGTCAGAGGGGCTAGTGCTGGCTCACGCTGTCCCGTCCGAAGGGAGTGTCCCCAGGTCTCCCCTAGCTGTCCTGTGTACCTCACCATTGCTAGTATACATATATTTTGTTTAGACCTCCGTAAGATGTTTCACAAGGCATGAACAGATCACTTCCAGGCACTGCTGCTCGTCATGTCTGTTGGCTGTCACCGACAACTTGAATTAATAATGCTGTAAAATTGCAAGTACTGGCTGAACCACTAGGGAATTTAAAAATATATTTGCTTTAACTATTTTATTTCAGAGTAAAAGAATACAGAATCAATATCAACAGGAGTGTGTTCGCGCACTTGCACGCATGTGTGTTCTTGCTTGTCAGTGTATCCACCTGCACGCCAGAGCAGATTTTGCTGGAGACATTAAGACATGGTGCCTCTTGCTCCAAGATTCACTGAATTCAACCATTTCTAAGCAGCAGTTTCCTGTGTAGAAATGCCTCTGGAATTATCTAGGAAATGGCTTGCAGATCACAGTTGATTAGGGTTGTTTTAAAGGGGTGGGCTGGAGCCGGTAAACTCCGCAATGCAGCTGCGGGAGGTGGAGTGTTTGCCAAGCCTTGTGCTCCAAGCTTAGTGCGGAGTGGCAAAACTCCATAAGCTCCACCGGCGAAGCAGCATTAACTGCCCACTTCTACATAAATAAAATAAAACATTTGGTTCTGTCTGGATTTTACAATTGCTTAGGATCCCGACAGAACCAATTGTTTTATTTTATCTTGATACCCAGGTTCTGAGGGACACCGGGTCGCCCCATTATCTTTAATACACTTCTACATAAAAGCCTCCCCAAACAGCTCCTGGACCCAACTGCAGTGAGTGCCTCACAGGTCCTGGACCCTTGGTGTGGCTCATAGTCTTTAAATCAATCTTTTGGGCTCTTCGCTTACACTGAAAATCAGCACGAGCCACCGCCAGCCTGTCTCTTCACACAGCAAGAATCGATCACCCCCGCAGAATCACCAACACGAAGCACCAGCCTGCCTGTCCCTGATGTCTGACCTGCTGTTTGCGCCACGCCAACCACTGCCCATGACACTCTCCTTGCTCCCCTCGGCCCTCTGCAATATGAACGGGATTCTTGCCACAAAACTAGAGAAGGTAAAACTTCAGCGGGACTAACCTGGGACTGCATCCGACTTGTCGTGGCCAGCCTTAACTTTTGACTTTTTCCCGGTTCATCGCGACCAGATAGCTGCTGTTGGCGCTTTATGCTTTTCAATGCTATTTTTCACTTTATTTAAAAAAAAAATCATAACTACAGATTGGATTTTTGTTGTCTTGGTCTTGTTTTATTTATTAAATAAAACTCTATTTTTCTAACCTGGTATGGGATCTTTTTGTCTGGTGTTTTCTCGGTTTTACTGTTTGAAGTGTTGCACAAATATTTTTCAGTGTCTCTAAGTTAAGTATAACTGCTCTGTGACAAGCTACCAGGGTACTGAGCACAGGTTATTTTGGGCTTTGCTTGTACTTTACCCTGACCAGGATTATGGATGCTGCTTTACCAGGGTCCGCACCCCAGTCAACTAGCAACCCAATTCTTAACATTGGTGATCAGCAGTGAGGATAGTACTTGTGTTTGTATAGTGTCATACAATGGTTTTGTGTACACTACCATCCCATATCTAAGACCAATTTTAGTTTTAATTTCTCCCTAATTGGCCTTTTTGTTTGTAAATGCATTCCTACTTTAACTGTTTGTGTCTGTTGCCCCACTTGCAAGGATGGAGTTAGAGCTTGCCAAGCTGGGGAGCCACACAATGGCTGAGCTCAAGGAGTTTTGCAGGGAGAGAAGGCTGTCCGCTAAAAGGAGCACCAGGAAGTCAGAGCACCAGAAGGCCCGTTAAGAAAGGGGATAACCTACTCCCAGGATTGGAAATCCCTCCCCATGCAGTGAGCAGTGTGTCTTCCATGGGCCTGACCCCAGTAGTAGTTGGAGGACAGGAGGGTAGGAAGCTCAAGCTACAGCTGGACAAGTTAGATTTGGAAAAGAAGGAGAAGAAGGCTGAGGATGAAATGGCCATAGACAGAGAAAAACCCATAGCTGAGGAAAAGAGGGCTGAGGCTGAGAGGGCGTTGGCCAAAAAGAAGGCTCAGAGGGCCTTGTCAAAGGAGAAGGCAGAGGCTGAGAGGACCTTGGCTGAGAAAAAGCTACTGTTGTAGCATGAAAAGAGCATGAGGGAGATAGAGCTATAGGCAAGGCAACCTACTGGACCCAACAGTGATGGTGGCAGTGTACAAACATTGCCTGCTGGAGAGGTGAGAGTCTGCATACCCCAGGAGCCGGTGCCTAACTATGTGGTGGGAAATGATATAGACAAGTGGTTTGCTACTTATGAAGTTGCACTCAAGGTACATAAGGCCCCAGAGGAGTACTGGAGGCTGGTCTGTGGCACGGCGAGGAGGGACATACTCCCGACACTAGAGGAAGAGGATCAGACCAGACATGCCCCCATGAAGGCAATCCTTGTTGCAAAGTTTGGGCTGACTCCAAAAAAGTAACGTCAGCGGTTCAGGGACAGGCTCAAGCTCCCACATCAGTCCTGGGTAAATTTCCTAGATTATGCCAGCAAGGCACTGAAGGGCTGGTTGAGGGACAGCAAAGTGGCTGATTTTACTGGGCTAGACAAATTAATTCTGAGGGAACACATATTCAATAGTTGTTTTCCAGAGCTGCAACAGCACCTTGTACAAGGGTCTCCAACCTTTTATATAATGTTCAATGAAAATCCTCTAGAGCTACTGATATTCTAAGATCAGTAGTAGTAATCACATCAGACAAGATTTCATTAGTGGCAACCATATGCAATACTACTAGCAGTGATATCCTCCGTGCTTTAGGCACAGTTGTCATCAATTATGTAAAAATGCTTTGCAATGTGGAATACCTCTACAAGGGTAATGCATAACATCCATAACTGCAGTGCCCCTACACCAAGCTAATAATATTAATAGTCACCGCAACACTATTTGATTTTTATCACTCAAATCTCAGCTTTGAATATATTTTGGAAATTCAGCCATTTTCCTCAAAAAATCAGCTTATAAATTCTGAAAGTACATACATTATTGTTTCAAACAGCTGCAGCCCATGCAGGTAAGAGCGGTGGGGCGGGGTGGGAGGGTATTTAGACAGATGACGATGTGAGAAAATTAAATAAATAATACATTTTCCCTCGTCATCTGTTGAAATCCCCCCCCCCCAACCCGGCCCCACTGCCCACTGCTCTTACCTGCACGGGCCGCAGCTGGTTTCAAATACACACTTTTCAATTTTGCTATTCATATATTTAGTCAAACAAGTAAAAGCTTCTAATTTTGTTCACTGGGCTACACACAGGAGAGCTACTTACAAGTAGCTGGAGAGTTATCAGTGGCTCATGAGCTACTTGTTGAAGAAACCTAGTGGATAGCAGGCTTACTGCCCCCAGGATGCTTGCTGAGGAGGCAGACCTCTGGGTCATCACCAGAGTGTCTAAGAAGTTGTCTGGGGGGACTCGCAATAGGGTAGTCAGGGTTCCCAACAGAAGAAAGAGGGGGGGGGGTAAAAATAAAACCAAGGAGTTTTCTCAAGACCCCCAAAACAGATCTCAGGGAGAAGTGACCCACTCCCAATCTGGCCACAACAACAGGAAAGTCTGCCTCTAAGTGCTATGAGTGCTATGTGTATGGGCATATGAAGTAAGATGCTAAGTATTCCAAGAGGGTGCCGCCCCCCCCACCAGTGCCGAGCAGTCACAGGGGATAGTGATTGTATCGCTTGGGGAGGGGATGGCTCCAGTTAGTGTGATGAAGACTAGTGAGGTTACCCTAGTGTCCCTTGGTGATACAGAGATGATGTCCAATGCCCATATGCCTTCCATTACCTCAAAGTATAGGCAGTAGATCACCATCAATGGGCAGGAGTTGGAGGCTCTTAGGGACATAGGAGCCAGTATAAGTACTGTCAGGAGTCATCTGGTGTCATCAGAGCAGATTATATTCAATACATTTCACCAGGTTGTGGTAGCAGACAATCAGTTGAGCCACTACCCTGCGACTCTTGTACTCTTTGAGTGCGGGAGGGGTCTCAGGTCTTCTGAAAGATGCTGTGAGACCTGCTATGCCAGTGTTCTGTCTGTTAGGGAATGACTTGGAGCACATTGCCTGGAAGGAAGTGGAGCTCAAGACACACCTGGAAATGTTAGGGTTGCTTAGTGGATCTGTGAGACCACCAGGTCCATGGCTGCCCAGGAGGGCAGTCAAGAAGGACTGGAGCCTAGAAGAATGGCCCAGACAGCTGCCAGGAAAGGGAAGGACAAGGAGATGGATGGGGCGCCGGAGGAAGCCACCCCAGAGCCTACTGGGGAAGACATTCTATCCCTTGGTACACTGCCTCAGCTTTCTGGATGGCAAGTGGAAGAAGGGCCCACCAGAATGGAGTTCTGCAAGGTGCAGGAGGAGTACCCATTCCTTGAGGGCATGAGGCAGCAAGCCAAAGCCCAGGCAGCTGGTTACACCTCTGGAGATCACCTCATGCAATGCGAATATGACCTCCTGTATAGTTAGCCTAAGACTCCTGAGCATGGGGCAACCTGTGTACTAGTAGTTCCCCAATGTTACAGGGCCATCCTACAGGGGCTGGCTCATGAGATACCCATTTCTGGGCACCTGGCACAGGCTTGTCACCTACAATAACTCTGCACTGGATGAGGACAGCCACTGCTGTATTTTGCAGTACTTGTCTCAACTGCCAGGCTAGTGGGAAGACTGGGAAAATGCTAAAAGCTCCTCCGACTCCCTTACCTGTTGTTGGTACACCCTTTGAAAGGATGGCCATTGATGTTATTACGCCCTTGGACACCAAGACGGCATTAGGCAATAGGTGTATCCTAGTCTTGATTGACCATGCCTCTAGATACCCAGAAGCCATTCCTCTGCGGTCAGTCATTGCACCTGTAGTGGCTAGGGCACTGATGGGGATTTTCATGAGAGTGGGTTCCACAAAGAAGTGATGTCAGACTGAGGCACCAACTTCATGTCCACATACATGAAGCTTATGTGGAAGCAGTGTGGAAATATCTATAAGTTCTCTACACCCTACCATCCACAAACAAATTGACTTGTTGAAAGATTCAACAAGACCCTTAAAGGCATGATTATGGGCCTACCTGAGCCTATGAGGTGGAAGTGTTGCATCCTCCTGCCCTGCCTGCTTTTTGCTTACATAGAAGTGCCAAAGAAGAGTGTGGGCTTTAGCCTATTTGAACTTTTGTATAGCCACCCTGTAAGAGGACATCTCAGGGGTGGGAGAAAGCCCCTAAGAATCCTCCCCCATCCCCAAGATGTGGTTAACTACATGCTAGCCATCAGAAACCAGATGGCTAAGTTCTGGAAGTAGACTTCTCAAAACTTTGAGGCTAGCCAGGAGATAATGAAGCAATTGTATGACCATTCGGCTACCATGATGGAATTCCAACCTGGACAGAAAGTGTAAGTGATGGAGCCAGTAGAACCCAGGGTCTCCAGGATTGCTGGACTGGGCCATTTGAGGTGGTGGAGAAAAAAAAGGGGAGTTCACATACCTGGTGGATCTCAAGACCCCCAGGAACCCCTTAAGGGCACTCCATCTCAACTGCCTCAAACCGCACAATGAGAGGTCTGAGGTCACCATGCTGCTGGAGACAGATGAGGGGGAGAAGAAGGAGAGTGAACCTCCTCTGATCTCCTGTCATCTAAAGAAAAGAATGGATCAGTGGAGGGTGTCAACCTTTTCCCCACCCTGACCCGCTAGCAGCAGAGGGACTGTCGCCAGTTACTGGAACAGTTTCCCTCCTTATTTTCCCTCACTCCTGGGCGTACACAGTTGTGTACCCATGATATATATACTGGGTACAGTCTATGTCAAAAACAAAATGTACAGGCTGTCTGCCAAAGTGAGAGCCAGCATCAAAGCCAAAGTCACTAAGATGCTGGAATTGGGGGTCATTGAGCCCTCCAGTAGTCCCTGGTCCAACCCAGTGGTGCTGGTACTAAAGGCAACCCCACCAGGCACCACCCTAGAGTTCAAGTTCTGTGTTGACTACCAGTGACTCAACTCGGCCACCAAGACTGATGCACACCCCATCCCCTGAGCCAATGAGCTCATTGATAGGTGAAGGGTTGCCAAGTTCCTGAGTCACTATTTATTTTACTTCATGATACTGGCAGATTTCCCTGACCGAGGGGGGCTTTAGAGAGGTCAGCCTTCTCTTCCCCAGAGGGCCACATTCAGTTTAAAGTGATGCCCTTTGGACTCAAGAATGCCCTGCCTCCTTCCAGAGGCTGGTGAACCAGGGTTTAGCTGGAATGGAGTCCTTCACTGCTGCGTATTTAGATGACATAGCTGTCTTCAGCAACACCTGGCAGGACCACCTATTTCACCTGCAGGAAGTTCTTCAGGCCCTGCAATGGACAGGCCTGACTATCAAGGCCAGTAAGAACCAGATACTGCAGGGGTCCATGGTGTACTAGGACCCCTGGTGGGCACGGGTCGGGTGCAGGCCCTTAGGCCAAAATAGAGACTATCCTGGCCTCGGAGCCTCCATAAACCTAAACAGAAGTAAGGGCCTTCCTGGACCTCACTGGATACTTCAGGAGGTTTGTCAAGGAGTATGGCACCATTGTTGCTCCCTTGACTGAGCTGACAACGAAGAAGCAGCCCAGTAAGGTGATCTGGGTGAAGGCCTTTCTGAAAGCCTTTCACTCCATAAAACAGGCCATGTGCACAGAAACTGTGCTCAAGGCCCCTGACTTTTCCCCGTAGTTTATTGTACAAACAGATGCTTTGGAGCATGGTATAGGGGCAGTCCTATCACAGCTAAATGAGGATTGCCTGGGTTCACTTCTGGGTTCAGACAGCCCACAGGCCCCTCAGGCGGCTAATGCAAATGAGGGGTGAGAATCCAAAATTGTTAAGGTGGTCCATTTCCCTACAAGGACTGGACTTTACGGTGGAACACCACCCTGGGTCAGACCACGACAACGCTGATGGTCCTTCCAGGTTTTTCCACCTTAGTGAAGAGGACTCCTAAGAGGTTGGGTAGCTCTCCCCACTTTCAGCCGGGGGGGACACGTGTTAGATCTGTCAGCCTTAGGGTGGTGTTCCCCCAAACATTGTGCCTCTCCTCCTCCATTTTGCTGGTCCTATTTTTGCTGGCCTTAAGACTCTGTGCAATTTACCACTGCAAACCAGTGATAACATGCTTGTGCTCCCTCCCCTAAAACATGGATAAATTGGCTTGCACCTAATTGGCACATATGATTTACTTATAAGTCCCTTGTAGAGTGGTATACCATACACCCAGGGCCTGTAAATTAAATGCTACCAGTGGGCCCATAGGGCCGGGTGCTGTGTAATTAAAAAGATGAACATGTACTCTTAAGCTTTATATGTCCTGGTAGTATTACATTTAATAAGCTGTAATTCCTGATTGAGAACTTGTGGCTACATCATGCTCGGTGTCTATGAAATTGTAATAATAAACTCTCTTTAATGGTGAAGTCAGATTTTAAAATACGATTTTGAAAATGCCACTTTTAAAAGTTGGCATTTTCCTTCCTTAGTTGTTTTGTGCTTAAGCCTGTTCCTGGGTCGCATGACTGAGTGTAGTTGGCAGTTGGGCTTTGTGTATTCCTCTTAGACAGCCATCACACAATAGAGAGCTTAGGGGTGCCTCGATGGGTCATCACTGGAGGGATAGGGGGCAGAGCTGGGCACAGACGTACTTACACTTGAATAAAATGTGTCCTACCTCCACAGAAAGGGCTGCATGCACCCTGTAGTTAGTCTGGAGCCAGGGTAGGGAAGGCATCCTGCTTGGGGAATTCAATGGGAAACCTCTAGAAGCTTTTCCCACTTCAAAGACAGAACTCCGTATAAATATTAGACATCAGACACCAACTCTTCAGTGGACTCTGCCATTTGTGAGTCCTACCCCATCAAATGGTGACGACCCAGTCCTGGACCCTTGGAAGTAGGCCTGAAGGTGCTCTGCCAGCCCATTTGTGGATTCAGCAGAACAAAATGCATAACCTCTGCGAAGCAGTGCATCGTCGGGCAGAACTGTTTCATGGCCTCTGCTGTGAGGTTTCTCTCAGCGCAAGGACTCTGCATCGACCTCACAGTCCGCATCAGAACTGCTGCTGGGCAAAGATTCGCTGATGCAAGCCCTCACATCACAAATTTCTCATCACCAGCAGCCTCGGCGATGATGCACATTCTCGCATCACAGCCTCACAGCTCTTCAGAACCGACACAGTACATCCACTGCAAGTCCTTGTTAATGGGATCCTCGATGACAACGCAGGGCCTCACATCACAACCTCACAGCTCATCTGAACTGACACATCGCCTCAACAGTACAACACATCCTCTCCTCAAGACCTCACAACTGCCTGCAACCAGGATTTAAGATACTCTTCTTCAGTGGGCCCAACTGGGTTCCTGTAGCCAGCCCGTGCTCCATTGCGGTCAACCTGATCTTGTGACTTTTGCCCCGGTCCAGAGCGATCAGATATCCACAGTTGGCGCTTTGTGCTTTTTGGTGCTATACTTACTGAAATCTTTAAACTTGCATGTTTCCAGTCCTACTGATTGGATTTTTGTAGTTTTGGTCTTGTTTAATTTATTAAAAACGTACTAATTTTTTCTAAACTGGTGTGGGATCCTTTTGTTGTGCGTTTTCACTGTATTACTGTTTGAAGTGGTGCACAAATGCTTTACACTGCCTCTGAGATTTAGACTGACTGCTCTGTGCCAAGCTACCACAGGGTTGAGCACAATTTAATTTAGGGTTTGCTTGTGACTTTGCCCTGACAAGGATTGTGGTTCCTTCTTGAGTATGGTTCCACCGCTCAACCAGTAACCCAAATTCTTACACCTATCATAGAACTATCTCACTGGTTATAATTTTATTCTTTGAGACAGGGATATTTAAATTTCAACCTTCTAATCATCCTTTCCTGAACTGGTCAATTGCAGTGCCAACACTTAAGGCGTAGCACATCGATACACAACAGTTGCTAATCACTACCTGATCATTGCTTCTGAGATATTGAGTATTGGTCCGCGTTTTCAATACAGTTTTGTTAGTGAAACTGATTATGTTAAGGCACCAGCATGTCTTTATAAATCCAGAGTTTATTAAACTATGGGCCATATTATCAAGAACGGCGATAACATTATCGCCGCTTTAGCGGCAGGAAACTGCAACTAAATCGGCGATAAGGGGCTTGATAATATGCCCTATAGAATTCCAATAGAAGCCCAGGTTCTGATGTGAAGGACATCAAACCTGGGCTTCTATTGATATTCTATAGGGCATATTATCAAGCCCCTTATCGCCGCTTTAGCGGCAGTTTCCTGCCGCTAAAGCGGCGATAATGTTATCGCCGTTCTTGATAATATGGCCCTATGTTCTAAGCTAAAAGCATGTTTCGTGTTAGGGCTGCACAATGAAAAACAGTCAGCTATTTAAACTAAGTAGAAAATATGCAAAGCCCCCTTCTCTGCCACAAAAGATACACATTTTGGTTTACTGGAATAGTAAATCTTAATTGTAAAAAATAATAAAAACGCACCTCATTTTTTAACAATATAATTGCTTTGAGCCGTAATATATTAAAAGCTCCTGGAAAAAGGGGCATATTATCAAGGGCCCATCGCCGCTTTAGCGGCACTTTTTTGCCGCTAAAGCGGCGATATTTTTATCGCCCTATTAGCAAGCTGTCGCTAACAGCCGTTAGCGTCAGCTTACTGGCGATAGCGGCCGGTTTTTTCATCGCCTTGCATGCCAGCGATATTTATCGCTAATGACATGCAAGGTAGGCGTTCTGTCTCTAAACTCCACAAAAACGCCCGCTAACCGCACTTCGCCCTATTAGCAAGGATGGCCCGGACCCGCGAAGCGATAAAAAAAGTGTTGCTAAGGCATGTTAGCTGCAGGAATTTAAGAACAGAAAAAAGCAGGTCTTAAAAATGTGGATAAGACTTGGGCCCACACCTATGCATGTTTGGTGCTGGACTGCGCTGCAGTCAATGTTGCAGCGCTGCCCTGCGACAAAAATATAGGGGCAGATTTACAATCCCCTTGTGACATCTTCACGACACCATTGCGCCACTTATGTGACGCAGCGGCGTCGTAAACAATGCGCCACTATGCGACAGATTTACAATGTGACGCATCTAGTGAGATGTGTCACGTTGTAAAGCCCTGCGCTACATTATACCTGCGTCAGGTATAATGTATGCAGGGTGGGCGTTCCGTCGCAAGGAAGCCCCGCAAAAGTGATGCAGTGAAATCTACAAGATTTCACTGAGTCACTTTTACGTCCCCGCTGCGACAAAACCTTACGCCTGCTTGTAGCAGGCGTAAGGAGAGACGCAGCATTGCAAGTATAGGATGCCCCTGAGCAGTGCTGGAGTAGCGTCGCGCTTGCGACACAACTCCAGCACTGCGTCACCTATACGCTGACAGATGCGTCACGCATCTGTTTCTCCTTGTGCCACGGTGCGCTGCATTGTAAATGCAGCGCATCCATGGTGGCGCAAGGGGTTCCTAACGTCGTGCAAAATAACTGGTGCATCCCTGCTGATCTGCAGGGATGCACCAGTTATTGTAAATCTGCCCCATAGTGCAGGAATGTGCACCATCACTAAGATAGTGCGCATTCCTGTGCCCCAGTCATGAAAAGTGTTCTGAGTGCTGAGTAGTTAAAAGGTTGGACAAGTACTTTTAGGTTTTACATGTCCTGGTAGTGAAAAACTCCTAAATTTGTTTTTCACTACTATGAGGCCTATCCCTCCCATAGGATAAGATTGGGGATTCCTTATTACATTTAATAGGCTATTATTCCCAATTGGGATCCGCTGCCTACACCATGTTTGGTGTCTATGAAATTGTAAATATAAACCCTCTTAAATGGTAAAGTCAGATTTTTTATTTCAATTTTAAAACTGCTACATTTGGAAAGTTGGCATTTTTCTGTCCTTAGTACTTTTGTACCTGTAGCCTGTCCTGGGTCACATGACTATGTGTAAATAACAGTTAGACTTTGTGAACTCCTTCCAGAGAACCACACAATAGAGGCTTTAGGTATGCCTGAGTGGGCCATTTACTGGCAGGATTGGGGCAGAGCTGAACACAACCCCACTTACACCTGAATAGCATGTGCTCTGCCTTCATACAGAGGGGTTAACAATCCTGCATTTGTCACTTTACCCAGCTTGGAGCCAGGAATGGGAAGGCCAGAAATTCTGTGCACTTCAAAGCCACTGCCTAGAAACTTCTCCCGCCTTCCAGAGCCTGGGCACCAGGGTATAAAAGAATGACCTCAGACACCAACTCTTCAGTACACTTCTGGACCTGTGGATACTCTGCCAGGAAGAAGGACTGCTGTGCTGCTACAAGGACTACCGCTGTACTGGACTGCTGCCCTGTTGACCTGCTGCCATCTTGCCTGGGGATGAAGAACTGAACCTGCAACTTCATACTGGGAGTCCACTACCCGAGAGTGACTCCAAAGGCTAGTCTGCTGGCTTCCTAATCTGAGCTTGAGAGACATAAAAGTAGGGGTGGGTGGAGCTCGCTGAATTGCACCCCACAGAATTCCACAGAGTTGAATAAAAACTCAGTGGCATTCCACTCCGCTTCAGCTGCAGTAACACTAACAACTCAAGGTCATTATTTTCCCTCTAACTGAACCAAGCACAGCTCAAAAATGTCTTCATAATATTCTGTGCAACTTTATGTTTTTTCGAGCTATTCTGTGCAGGAAAAGAACACGGACTGCTTTAGGCACAGCTTGTCTTATAAAGAACTGTGGGGCAGATTTACAAGCCCCTTGCGACACATTTACGCGGCCGTTGCGTCACTTCTGTGACGCAGCGTCGTCGTAAACAATGCGCCACGTTGCAACATATTTACAACGTGACGCATCTAGGGAGATGCGTCACGTTGTAAAGCCCTGCGTCACATTATACCTGCGTCAGGAAAGCCTCGTAAAAGTGACGCAGTGAAATCTACAAGATTTCACTGAGTCACTTTTATGACGCCGCTGCGTCAAAACCTTACGCCTGCTTGAAGCAGGCGTAAGGAGTGACGCAGCACAGTAAGTATAGGCTGCCCCTGAGCAGTGTTGGAGTTGCGTCGCACTTGCCACACGACTCCAGCACTGCGTTACCTTCACGCTGACAGATGCGTCACGCAACTGTCAATCCTTGCGCCACGGTGCGCTGCATTGTAAATGCGACGCATCCATGGTGGCGCAAGGGTTTTTTTTACGTGACGCAATTTAACTGACGCATCTCTGCTGATATGCAGAGATGCGTCAGTTCTTGTAAATCTGCCCCTGTGTTGTTAGTGCCAAATAAGTACATAGGAAGATAAAATGTCACAAATGCATGATTTTCACACCCGGGTGACAAAGCAGCAAACACTGCAACCTTCACCGTGTTGCCTGCAGACCTTCAGGCTGACTGCAGAAAGAAAGCTTCGACCTTTGCATCCTCCCTCTGTACGAAAGAGAGTTTGCTGCAAGAAAAATATTTTCCTCAGAAATACAAGTTTCATGGTGGAAATGCTCCTTTGCATTCCTTTCCAGAAACAGTAATTCACACTTTTCTGTGGGTATAAACGGTTACATATCGAGTGCTCTTTAGAATCCGTAGCAGTTTCTAGTGTCCTTTGAATTATCTGAGAATTCATAAAAGTGAGAGAGTTTCTCCTCAGAAGTGATTTACACAACTATATCTCTCTAATATCTAAAATAGGTTAATGGAAGGGGAATCGCAGAGTTAATATTATATGCATCGATCAATCACAGAAACGATCTTGTGTTCTACAGCTCCGCATTCATCACCTTTACTGTGATGGCCTATAAATCAGTTTCTGCATGCTTGTTTTCTTTAAGGTTAATCATACGTCTGAAATATCACAGGGATCTGTAAGGGTGATTAGCTTTCAGGCCTGGAGCTGGTGACAATCAGTAGTAATGGATGGCGGACATAAACACCATGCTCCCTTCTGGTTATTCAGTATTACCTGCATTAAAACTAGCAATAATTGGATTGATTCATTTTGAGCCCGTCCATAAATGTTTGGCTGGCACCTGATCGAAGCTGTCATGTAGCATACTGTGCTGGACATATATGAGACGTACCTTCAGGGGACACCGGAATCGGTATGCAGAGCAGGAAGGAGGTAAAGTTTCTGTGCACAGTTAATTTGAGGACCAGTAATCCTTACTTAACCTGCCGACGAACCCTTCCATCTTCCTGTGGGAGCAGCAACCCACCTCAGCTTGGGTAACAGAAGAGATGCATCAGCTGGGTGTTCAGATTGAAGCTGCACCA
This sequence comes from Calotriton arnoldi, assembly GCA_963921515.1. Taxonomy (NCBI): domain Eukaryota; kingdom Metazoa; phylum Chordata; class Amphibia; order Caudata; family Salamandridae; genus Calotriton; species Calotriton arnoldi. Next base: position 365,004 of record CAWUFW010003087.1, read on the forward strand.
GCTGGGGTGCAGGAGCCACGCACCACCTGGAGGTGCAGGCAGGGCCGTTTCTACCACTAGGCAGGACTAGGCGGCTGCCTAGGGCGGCAAAAGGTGGAGGGCGGCCATGGCAAAAGTTAAAAACATGAGTCCATTTCTATACTCTCTTCGGCTCGCCTTCAATTAGAGACCGTCGACATGACCAGGGTGACGTGACGTGAGGTCACGTTCGGCGCCACGGTGGCCGCGGGGGCTGTGCCTATGCGCGCGCGGCCGGCAAGAAGAGGCAGAGCAGAGAGAGTTACTGCGGCGCTGCGGTCCGCCTGCAGGCCTATCAGGTACCGGAGGGGAGGCCGGGATGGGATCCGGGTCGGCTGGCAGCGGCAGGCAGGGTAGATCAGATGTAAAAAAAATATAGGGGGCTAATTTAAGGCCTGGTAAGTTAGGTCCTCCTGGCTAAGTAAAGTATGACTCGGTTTGCTAATGTTCTTTACAACACGCTTTTGGCGACGAGTGGCTCGAGCCCATTTGAGCCCTGAACAGCATCTGAACAACCGTTTGTTGGCTTTCATTAACGTTCAGGCAAGTGCACAGTTCGGCATTTCTTTACCAAAGCTGCGGTGCGGAGCAGTGCGGGACTACTTTCAGGCAAGTGTGGCATTTATTTGGGCAGTGCAGGACTATTGTTAGGCTTTGACTGCCTGTGCGGCAATGCCCCAGGCCTATGCGTGAGCTGACTCTACAGGCAGCATTAAGGGATGTCAGGGCTACGCACATGCTGCTGGTGTTGCCGCTCTACTTACTGTTGGCTCCTACCAGTGCACGTGGTGTTTGCGCGAGTGACAAACTCAATCAAAACGTTTGTCAAAAGAAACTCGACAATTGTTAGATATGCCAAAAAGATATCGTTTCCCATGAATCCGTAAGACACACAACCTAAACTAAAGGTCCCAGAAGTAAAACAAACATGCTCTCACGTGATAATCACTGACTTTCATTTCTAAGAGATTGTGGGGAAACCGCCAGAGCTGCTGACTTTAGAACTGGGAAACAGGCCGAGTCTCAGCGTCGGCTCAGCAGCCTGTGATTCTGAGCAAATCGCTTAGTCTCCATATGACTTAAAAAAACTAAAATGAATGTTTCCTTGTCACAGTGGCGGCTATTGACATTTGAAAGTGGTGCGGCGTTGAGGATGAGTGGCCAGTAGCAAGCGAGCATAGCAAGCGAGCCTGACAGTCTTAAGAGGGGTTCTCTCCCACAAAAGGCTTGAAAAAAGAGTCGGAAAATGGGGCATTTTCAGGCACATTTGAGAAAGCAAGAAGGTTAATAAAGTAATTTTGAAAGTGTAGCTATGACATCATTAAAGAGATTTCATATGATAATTACGCAGCTGTTTATTCAGTATAACCATAGACCTTCATAACAGACTTTGAGACAAAGCTGATCACCTCACATTTGCCCAGACAGTGTTAGCAAACAAGGCCTCTTTTTCTATCATTTAAAAGTTTCTGTCAGGCGACTTTCTGCGCCTGTGAAAAGCGCAGATAATTGATTTCTTGATTCCTCCTGCTTGCCCCAGTGCTGTGTGTGTGCTAACTAACTTTGTCTTTAACGCAGCCATTACAGCCCCTCTTCATCGCTTAGTAACAATCCGTGAAAGGTACTGCAGGTTTAACCTGGCGATTGTGAATTATCAACTTACCCAAACATGCACACAGGTCTGTTTATCCATAAAGATGAATTAGGTCGACAGAGTACTGTGTAATAAACAACAAATATGACTTGTCCCATTGAACATTGGCTCTATAATGGCTGGCGGATGCCACGTACTAGCATCGGATAAAGACGACAAAAACATCACTTAGTGGCCCAGGTAATCTGCCTGTCACAATACAAATAAGACGTGGCAATGCAAAAATGAATGCGCAGATACTAATGTAATGTCACATCACGTGGTATGTTTTTACAATAGCGCGCAACCAGGCAAAAACCACAAATGGAGATAGTTATGGGTTAGGGAGGCTTACACTAAAGTATATACAAGCAAGGCATCTAGTGACAAAAATTGAAGATAACCTCGTACAGTGAATGAGAGATGCACCCCTAGCTTCTCATATTCAGTCAATGTTTCTGCGCTCCTTTCTCTATCTTATATTCTCAGCTGGGTGTAAGGCTTCATCATCTCGGTTTTGGAAGCCCAAATCATAATGAACAAAAACTCATGACAGTCTATTTCCTTTTAGTGAGTAAAAATCAGTCTTTTTCGGTGTTGAAAAACGCAGGCTCTTCCCTTATGGAAATACACCTCGTGGTGTGTGTTAGATTTTCTAGTCCTCTTTCAGACATTTACGGTATCAGACCCATTGTCTACATCCAGAACTATTGTTGCAAGTATGCTTTCTCTCATCTAAGCTCTTGCACAGCACGAATAGATGAAGCATTTCATTCTTTTCAGAGCAGGAAAGGGAAAATAAGCGAACTTGTCAGTGTCATGCGCACCAAATAGATACACTGCGTGTACTTTGTGGTGCAACAGTGATTGCTGGGTTGCTCTTTAGCTTAATTTAAACTGTTGCATTCTGGGAGCCGTGGTTGTTATTTACTTCAGTGAGCCAAAGTATTTATAGTTGTACAGATAGGGAAATAACTTTTAAACCAACTTGGGCATATGCAATCTTGGTTATTATTTTGATACTTGAAGTAGCGGGGATATTATTTACATTAACATATGACATTAAACAACGAGGTTAAGGGTAGATGTCCGTTATGGGAATAAAAGCAGCATGTCAAGAGCAGCACGGTACTGTGCAAATAAAGTACACCAAAACTGTGCTATCAGAACAAGCATGTAAGACAAAAGTAAATCATTCACATACCGTGACGTTTTTCCCGCCGACTTGCTTCTCAGGGTAAAAGTGGCTGGCTGTTAGTGTCGATGTCAAGGGCGGCTATAAAACAACAGTTAGAAAGCTAATGAATGATGAGGTTTCTGACCTGAATGCTGCTACGGGCTGGAACTTGAAGGCTGGTATCTGTCTGTCGCAGGCAGATTAAACCGATCAATGGGCCTCCCAGTGATCAATGTGTGCCAAGTTACATTTGTTATACTGTTCACAGTTGTGTTGTTTCCTTCTTTCGGGCCTCTATTGTACGAAACGAGATGAGGCCCCCTCGGAAGCGACAGGTTCGGGCTCAGTCAGGCTGCTTAATTTCCTAACGTTTTCAAAAGCGAAACCATGCAGTTTAACCAGTGCTTTAAATGGGGGAAAAATAGTGCAGGTACTCATTTAAATGTGGCGAGTGGGCGGGACTTGGGGGCGGGGCTTAGGAGGTCATGCCGATACTTCTTGACTTCTATACTACTTGCAGCACATACCAAAACACATGAGAAATGTCTTTCAATAAACAAAGAAGGTTTGTTTACTCATTACACAACGAAAGCCAAACGCGGTGATATTTTAACATTTCTTTGTTTTTTAATATTTGCAACATCAATACTGTTATACAATATATTCTCGAGGGACACAGAAAGAAACAAGCAGACGTGCACACACAAGCATTCCACACATTTTCTTTAATATACCTTCCAAGAGTGTCTCTATTCTCTCCCCCTTTCTCTCGTATTTCTCTCACACAAAAACAATCACAGGCAAACAGACAAACATAAGCAGACACTTACACAAAAGAATCAGGTGGGATTAAAGCCATTTGAACCTGGTTACCTCCCACGGGTTTCTTAATAGCGCTGTCACCGGGCTGGCTCAATTTCTACGTTTGCAACACAGCATGATGGTGAACACCCCGACGGTATGCAGATGAGCCCAAGCTGAATAGTTCAGCGGGGGCTCCGCTCAGGTCTACAGAAGTGCCTTGGCTGTCAGAGACAGGCCGCCAGCACCAGCGTTTCATGAGTACCGGTACTCTCCTCGGCAATAGAGAAGTGCCGGTACTCCGAGAGATAAAACTAAGAAGTGCCGGTACTCAGTACCTGTGAGTACCGGCCCATTTAAAGCACTGAGTTTAACCCGTGATACAGCAAATTATTCAGGAGAGGCACCCCTCCTACACCCCGCCCCCTCTCGGGATGACCAATCCACTACCTCTTTGTCTCCTTCGGCCGCAGCCTGACCCACCCACTCCCATTGAAATGAATGGAGTTTTGTTAACTCCTTCCCGGGCCACTGTAATGTGCGCCCGAAGGCCTCCTTGTAGATGGCATTGTAATTCACCACTCCCTCTAAAATTACGTCACTTGTGCAGCTTGTGCCTGCAGGTCGAGCATTACCTCGCCCTTGGCACATGCGCAGCAGGACATGTCCACAATTCAACATGTTTATTGCCGATCAGCAAGTCGTCATTTGTTTCAAGCTGCTGGGCGTTTATGCTCATCGACATCTTGCTGCTCCCTCAGGGTGGTAGGGAGGGCAACGCCCTCTACGCCCATTAACACCAGCCGCCCCTGCTTGTGTAATATAGCTGGTGCTCATGTAAAGCGCTCCAATACCTTTGGGCCAAGTTTGCGCTATATAAAACTGCTAAAACATATACCATTGGTATTAAAGTTTCCTGAAATACATGCATTGAAGACTGCAGATAGACACACCACGAGAGATGGTCCCGGGTGAGAAAGTCCATTTTGGATTTTTAAAAAGTACAACAATGGGTTACTCCTCTTTGGGGCAGCTGCTCCTTAGAAGTGGGTTTGTCAATATTGTCTAGGAACAGAGTAACCACAATGACGGGTATAGACAATGTCTGCATTGAGATATATAACGTAAATGTAATATATACTGAAGCAACGGTAGATAAGAGATCATTAGATATTGCCGAATGTAAATCAAATGGATTACTAGAGGAAATGGTTTATGAAAAAGGCAATTTACTTCGAAAAATTCTGCTTATTATTTAACTTCTTTGCCAACTCTATTTAATAAAGTGTATAACTAGTATTAAGTGTCTGCTCCCGGTGAAACCCCAGTTAGAGCAATCTGCTGAGTGTGGCCCTTTTTACAATCCATGAAATTCCTTTTGATAGATCTCCGTGGAAAAGCAACTGTTATATTACCCTGGCTTGCAAGTGCCTTTTAGGAGCCTGCAAAATCAATACAGTCCTGTAAATAAAAGAGAGCTGGGAGCCGCTGCAATAAAACTATACACTGGGCAGCCAGAGGAGGTATTTTTAAACCACCAAACTTGCCTTTAGAAATGAATAAGCCATTGATATTGGTGAATTATCAATAACCCGGCATATTTACTCGTGTAGACCAGACTTTGAACCGAATCTTGGGATGTTTGACGTTTGATGGCGAGGATTTCCGAAGTACCACAGAACTGGGCTTCTTCTTTTAAGCAACATTTCTAAATCTGCAAGTAGGCTCCATTGTGAATTTCCCGTCCCTTCCATTGTTTCTCTACGTTAGTCAAATACAAATGCAGACATTTATAGTAATTATATATTTTTATTTATAGAGTTTTTTATAGCGCAAACTCGACCCAAAGGTATCAGAGCCCTTTACATAGATGGCAAAGTCTTAGTTACAAGAGTTAAACATTATGTAAATATAAACAGGTAGTAGGCACAATATATAGCCACAATATACACGAAAGGTATAAGATAAACAGTAGTAGTTGCACGAGTTACATGTGGAATAAATGTATAGCCACAATATACACAGGAAGTATACAGTAAACAGTAGCAATAGCTCAAGTTACATATGGAGTAAATGCAGTCATAAGGAGTAAGCACAGATACATAACAACAGAGTATATGGGACGTATATGGTGAACAATATGAAAAGTGGTCCGTAAGGTTCTGAGGTAGTTACGCCAGAGTGTGTTGACTTGGGAAACAGTGTATGCAACATTGTGCATAGGGGGTATTCGATAAACAGTAGCAGTTGCACTAGTTACATAAGGAGTATATGTCGGTACATGGGGTAAGTCTGCACAGTTATTTCAGAGAGTAAACAGGGTCTAAAGATTAGACGTCATGTAAGAGTGCTTTTTCGGATATTGAGAAAGAAAAGCGGTAGGAGAAGAGCTTGAAATACGTAGGTGTTGTCGAGCTGTGAACAGTGCCAGATCAGTATGTTCTATGTATGACTCAAACCCCCCTCCTGTTTTGAGTGTGTTGTCTATATGTTGGATTCTATAACCATCTGGGATGAGGATGTCCAGGATGTGTGTGAAGGAGGGAGGTTGTGCACTAGGTTTCAGTGATGAAGAGGGCATCTAGGTTATGTTGGGGGAAGACTGAAGAGTGCGCATTGATAAGCACTCCTGCCACAACACCCTCAGTTGATGCTTATCAAGCAGGCAGAAGTATTTGCATGCCTGAATCCAGAAGTGGCCCCGAAAAAGATTATCCTGGCATTGCTTGATATCTTGTCTAAGGTAAAGCTTGCTCTGTCTCGAGAATCTCGCTCCATAAAGCAGCATACTATGGGTTGGTTTGATTCTGCGTGGGTCTGTGTATCTGCCTGTGTTGGGTGTGATTGGAGGTGGTAGAGGCCAGTAGCCCTATTGTTCTCCCAACTCAAGCCCTTGATAGCATAACTGAGTTAATACCCTCAGAACAGGGCAATAACACTTACATAGCCGCAACAATTGACACAGATGACTTACTTTAATACGGATTTGACAGTCCAGACTAGATAGAGAGGCACCAAAGCAGGCCTCTATTCCCCAACACCTGGATGACAGGGGGAGTGAGTGATGGTAGTAAAAGGGAGGGGGCGGCAAAACACCTAGAAACGGCACCCAGGACCCCGACGGTGGGTCAGAGGGGCTAGTGCTGGCTCACGCTGTCCCGTCCGTAGGGAGTGTCCCCAGGTCTCCCCTAGCTGTCCTGTGTACCTCACCATTGCTAGTATACATATATTTTGTTTAGACCTCCGTAAGATGTTTCACAAGGCATGAACAGATCACTTCCAGGCACTGCTGCTCGTCATGTCTGTTGGCTGTCACCGACAACTCGAATTAATAATGCTGTAAAATTGCAAGTACTGGCTGAACCACTAGGGAATTTAAAAATATATTTGCTTTAACTATTTTATTTCAGAGTAAAAGAATACAGAATCAATATCAACAGGAGTGTGTTTGCGCACTTGCACGCATGTGTGTTCTTGCTTGTCAGTGTATCCACCTGCACGCCAGAGCAGATTTTGCTGGAGACATTAAGACATGGTGCCTCTTGCTCCAAGATTCACTGAATTCAACCATTTCTAAGCAGCAGTTTCCTGTGTATAAATGCCTCTGGAATTATCTAGGAAATGGCCACAATTGATCAGGGTCATTTTAAAGGGGTGGGCTGGAGCCGGTAAACTCCGCAATGCAGCTGCGGGAGGTGGAGTTTTTGCCAAGCCTTGTGCTCCAAGCTTAGTGCGGAGTGGCAAAACTCCATAAGCTCCACCGGCGAAGCAGCATTCACTGCCCACTTCTACATAAAAGCCTCCCCAAACAGCTCCTGGACCCAACTGCAGTGAGTGCCTCTCAGGTCCTGGACCCTTGGTGTGGCTCATAGTCTTTAAATCAATCTTTTGGGCTCTTCGCTTACACTGAAAATCAGCACGAGCCACCGCCAGCCTGTCTCTTCACACAGCAAGAATCGATCACCCCCGCAGAATCACCAACACGAAGCACCAGCCCGCCTGTCCCTGATGTCTGACCTGCTGTTTGCGCCACGCTAACCACTGCCCATGACACTCTCCTTGCTCCCCTCGGCCCTTTGCAATATGAACGGGATTCTTGCCACAAAACTAGAAAAGGTAAAACTTCAGCGGGACTAACCTGGGACTGCATCCGACCTGTCGTGGCCAGCCTTAACTTTTGACTATTTCCCGGTTCATCACGACCAGATAGCTGCTGTTGGCGCTTTATGCTTTTCAATGCTATTTTTCACTTTATTTAAAAAAAAAATCATAACTACAGATTGGATTTTTGTTGTCTTGGTCTTGTTTTATTTATTAAATAAAGCTCTATTTTTCTAACCTGGTATGGGATCCTTTTGTGTGGTGTTTTCTCGGTTTTACTGTTTGAAGTGTTGCACAAATATTTTACACAGTGTCTCTAAGTTAAGCATAACTGCTCTGTGACAAGCTACCAGGGTACTGAGCACAGGTTATTTTGGGCTTTGCTTGTACTTTACCCTGACCAGGATTATGGATGCTGCTTGACCAGGGTCCGCACCCCAGTCAACTAGTAACCCAATTCTTAACATTGGTGATCAGCAGTGAGGATAGTACTTGTGTTTGTATAGTGTCATACAATGGTTTTGTGTACACTACCATCCCATATCTAAGACCAATTTTAGTTTTAATTTCTCCCTGATTGGCCTTTTTGTTTGTAAATTCATTCCTACTTTAACTAACTGTTTGTGTCTGTGGCCCCACATGCAAGGATGGAGTTAGAGCTTGCCAAGCTGGGGAGCCACACAATGGCTGAGCTCAAGGAGTTTTGCCAGGAGAGAAGGCTGTCCGCTAAAAGGAGCACCAGGAAGACAGAGAACCAGAAGGCCTGTTGAGGAAGGGGATAACATACTCCCAGGATTGGAAATCCCTCCCCATGCAGGGAGCAGTGTGTCTTCCATGGGCCTGACCCCAGTAGTAGTTGGAGGACAGGAGGGTAGGAAGCTCAAGCTACAGCTGAACAAGTTAGATTTGGAAAAGAAGGAGAAGAAGGCTGAGGCTGAAATGGCCGTAGACAGAGAAAAATCCATAGCTGAGGAAAAGAGGGCTGAGGCTGAGAGGGAGTTGGCCAAAAAGAAGGCTCAGAGGGCCTTGGCAAAGGAGAAGGCAGAGGCTGAGAGGACCTTGGCTGAGAAAAAGCTACTGTTGTAGCATGAAAAGAGCATGAGGGAGATAGAGCTATAGGCAAGGCAACCTACTGGACCCAACAGTGATGGTGGCAGTGTACAAACATTGTCTGCTGGAGAGGTGAGAGTCTGCATACCCCAGGAGCCGGTGCCTAACTATGTGGTGGGAAATGATATAGACAAGTGGTTTGCTACTTATGAAGTTGCACTCAAGGTACATAAGGCCCGAGAGGAGTACTGGGGGGCTGGCCTGTGGCACGGTGAGGAGGGACATACTCCTGACACTAGAGGAAGAGGATCAGACCAGACATGCCCCCATGAAGGCAATCCTTGTTGCAAAGTTTGGGCTGACTCCAAAAAAGTAACGTCAGCGGTTCAGGGAGAGGCTCAAGCTCCCACATCAGTCCTGGGTAAATTTCCTAGATTATGCCAGCAAGGCACTGAAGGGCTGGGTGAGGGACAGCAAAGTGAATGATTTTACTGGGCTAGACAAATTAATTCTGAGGGAACACATATTCAATAGTTGTTTTCCAGAACCGCAACAGCACCTTGTACAAGGGTCTCCAACCTTTTATATAATGTTCAATGAAAATCCTCTAGAGCTACTGATATTCTAAGAGCAGTAGTAGTAATCACATCAGACAAGATTTCATTAGTGGCAACCATATGCAATACTACTAGCAGTGATATCCTCCATGCTTTAGGCACAGTTGTCATCAATTATGTAAAAATGCTTTGTCAATGTGGAATACCTCTACAAGGGTAATGCATAACATCCATAACTGCAGTGCCCCTACACCAAGCTAATAATATTAATAATAGTCACCGCAACACTATTTGATTTTTATCACTCAAATCTCAGCTTTGAATATATTTTGGAAATTCAGCCATTTCCCTCAAAAAATCAGTTTATAAATTCTGAAAGTACATACATTATTGTTTCAAACAGCAGCAGCCCATGCAGGTAAGAGCGGTGGGGCGGTGGGGCCGGGTGGGAGGGTATTTAGACAGATGACGATGTGGGAAAATTAAATAAATAATACATTTTCCCTTGTCATCTGTTGAAATCCCTCCCCCCCCCACCCGGCCCCACCGCCCACTCCTCTTACCTGCACGGGCCGCAGCTGGTTTCAAATACACACTTTTCAATTTTGCTATTCATATATTTAGTCAAACAAGTAAAAGCTTCTAATTTTGTTCACTGGGCTACACACAGGAGAGCTACTTACAGGTAGCTGGAGAGTTACGAGTGGCTCATTAGCTACTTGTTGAAGAAACCTAGTGGACAGCAGGCTTACTGCCCCGAGGAGGCTTGCTGAGGAGGCAGAGTGTCTAAGAAGTTGTCTGGAGGGGACTCCCAATAGGGCAGTCAGGGTTCCCAACAGAAGAAAGAGGGGGGGGATAAAAATAAAACCAAGGAGTTTTCTCAAGACCCCCAAAACAGATCTCAGGGAGAAGTGAACCACTCCCAATCTGGCCACCAGAAGAAAGGCTTCACAGATCAGAAAACAGGAAAGTCTGCCTCTAAGTGCTATGAGTGCTATGTGTATGGGCATATGAAGGAAGATGCTAAGTATTCCAAGAGGGCGCCGCCCCCCCCACCAGTGCCGAGCAGTCACAGGGGATAGTGATTGTATCGCTTGGGGAGGGGATGGCTCCAGTTAGTGTGATGAAGACTAGTGAGGTTACCCTAGTGTCCCTTGGTGATACAGAGATGGTGTCCAATGCCCATATGCCTTCCAATACCTCAAAGTATAGGCAGTAGATCACCATCAATGGGCAGAAGTTGGAGGCTCTTAGGGACATAGGAGCCAGTATAAGTACTTTCAGGAGTCATCTGGTGTCATCAGAGCAGATTATATTCAATACATTTCACCAGGTTGTGGTAGCAGACAATCAGTTGAGCCACTCCCCTGTGACTCTTGTACTCTTTGAGTGCGGGAGGGGTCTCAGGTCTTCTGAAAGTTGCTGTGAGACCTGCTATGCCAGTGTTCTGTCTGTTAGGGAATGACTTGGAGCACATTGCCTGGAAGGAAGTGGAGCTCAAGACACACCTGGAAATGTTAGGGTTGCTTAGTGGATCTGTGAGACCACCAGGTCCATGGCTGCCCAGGAGGGCAGTCAAGAAGGACTGGAGCCTAGAAGAATGTCCCAGACAGCTGCCAGGAAAGGGAAGGGCAAGGAGATGGATGGGGCGCTGGAGGAAGCCACCCCAGAGCCTACTGGGGAGGAAATTCTCTCCCTTGGTACCCTGCCTCAGCTTTCTGGATGGCAAGTGGAAGAAGGGCCCACCAGAGTGGAGTTCTGCAAGGTGCAGGAGGAGTACCCATTCCTTGAGGGCATGAGGCAGCAAGCCAAAGCCCAGGCAGCTGGTTACACCTCTGGAGATCACCTCATGCAATGCGAGAATGACCTCCTGTATAGTTAGCCTAAGACTCCTGAGCATGGGGCAAAGTGTGTACTAGTAGTTCCCCAATGTTACAGGGCCATCCTACTGGGGCTGGCTCATGAGATACCCATTTCTGGGCACCTGGCACAGGCTTGTCACCTACAATAACTCTGCACTGGATGAGGACAGCCACTGCTGAATTTTGCAGTACTTGTCTCAACTGCCAGGCTAGTGGGAAGACTGGGAAAAAGCTAAAAGCTCCTTCAACTCCCTTACCTGTTGTTGGTACACCCTTTGAAAGGATGGCCATTGATGTTATTGCGCCCTTGGACACCAAGACGGCATTAGGCAATAGGTGTATCCTAGTCTTGATTGACCATGCCTCTAGATACCCAGAAGCCTTTCCTCTGCGGTCAGTCATTGCACCTGAAGTGGCTAGGGCACTGATGGGGATTTTCATGAGAGTGGGTTTCCACAAAGAAGTGATGTCAGACTGGGGCACCAACTTCATGTCCACATACATGAAGCTTATGTGGAAGGAGTGTAAAAATATCTATAAGTTCTCTACACCCTACCATCCACAAACAAATTGACTTGTTGAAAGATTCAACAAGACCCTTAAAGGCATGATTATGGGCCTACCTGAGCCTATGAGGTGGAAGTGTTGCATCCTCCTGCCCTGCCTGCTTTTTGCTTACACAGAAGTGCCAAAGAAGAGTGTGGGCTTTAGCCTATTTGAACTTTTGTGTAGCCACCCTGTAAGAGGACATCTCGGGGGTGGGAGAAAGCCCCTAAGAATCCTCCCCATCCCCAAGATGTGGTTAACTACATGCTAGCCATCAGAAACCAGATGGCCAAGTTCTGGAAGTAGACTTCTCAGAACTTTGAGGCTAGCCAGGAGATAATGAAGCAATTGTATGACCATTCGGCTACCATGATGGAATTCCAACCTAGACAGAAAGTGTAAGTGATGGAGCCAGTGGAACCCAGGGTCTCCAGGATTGCTGGACTGGGCCATTTGAGGTGGTGGAGAAAAAAAGGGGAGTTCACATACCTGGTGGATCTCAAGACCCCCAGGAACCCCTTAAGGGCACTCCATCTCAACTGCCTCAAACCGCACAATGAGAGGTCTGAGGTCACCATGCTGCTGGAGACAGATGAGGGGGAGAAGAAGGAGAGTGAACCTCCTCTGATCTCCTGTCATCTAAAGAAAAGAATGGATCAGTGGAGGGTGTCAACCTTTTCCCCACCCTGACCCGCTAGCAGCAGAGGGACTGTCGCCAGTTACTGGAACAGTTTCCCTCCTTATTTTTCCTCACTCCTGGGCGTACACAGTTGTGTACCCATGATATATATACTGGGGACAGTCTGCATGTCAAAAACAAAATGTACAGGCTGTCTGACAAAGTGAGAGCCAGCATCAAAGCCAAAGTCACTAAGATGCTGGAATTGGGGGTCATTGAGCCCTCCAGTAGTCCCTGGTCCAACCCAGTGGTGCTGGTACTAAAGGCAACCCCACCAGGCACCACCCTAGAGTTCAAGTTCTGTGTTGACTACCAGTGACTCAACTCGGCCACCAAGACTGATGCACACCCCATCCCCTGAGCCAATGAGCTCATTGATAGGTTAAGGGGTGCCAAGTTCCTGAGTCACTATTTATTTTACTTCATGATACTGGCAGATTTCCCTGACCGAGGGGGGCTTTAGATAGGTCAGCCTTTTCTTCCCCAGAGAGACACATTCAGTTTAAAGTAATGCCCTTTGGACTCAAGAATGCCCTGCCTCCTTCCAGAGGCTGGTGAACCAGGGTTTAGCTGGAATGGAGTCCTTCACTGCTGCGTATTTAGATGACATAGCTGTCTTCAGCAACACCTGGCAGGACCACCTATTTCACCTGCAGGAAGTTTTTCAGGCCCTGCAATGGACAGGCCTGACTATCAAGGCCAGTAAGAACCAGATACTGCAGGGGTCCATGGTGTACTAGGACCCCTGGTGGGCACGGGTTTGGTGCAGCCCTTAGGCCAAAATAAAGACTATCCTGGCCTCGGAGCCTCCAAAAACCTAAACAGAAGTAAGAGCCTTCCTGGACCTCACTGGATACTTCAGGAGGTTTGTCAAGGAGAATGGCACCATTGTTGCTCCCTTGACTGAGCTGACAACCAAGAAGCAGCCCAGTAAGGTGATCTGGGTGAAGGCCTGTCTGAAAGCCTTTCACTCCATAAAACAGGCCATGTGCACAGCCCCTGTGCTCAAGGCCCCTGACTTTTCCCTGGAGTTTATTGTACAAACAGATGCTTTGGAGCATGGTATAGGGGCAGTCCTATCACACCTAAATGAGGATTGCCTGGGTTCACTTCTGGGTTCAGACAGCCCACAGGCCCCTCAGGCGGCTAATGCAAATGAGGGGTGAGAATCCAAAATTGTTAAGGTGGTCCATTTCCCTACAAGGACTGGACTTTACGGTGGAACACCACCCTGGGTCAGACCACAACACTGCTGATGGTCCTTCCAGGTTTTTCCACCTTAGTGAAGAGGACTCCTAAGAGGTTGGGTAGCTCTCCCCACTTTCAGCCGGGGGGGGACACGTGTTAGATCTGTCAGCGTTAGGGTGGTGTTCCCCCAAACATTTTTCCTCTCCTCCTCCATTTTGCTGGTCCTATTTTTGTTGGCCTTAAGACTCTGTGCAATTTACCACTGCAAACCAGTGATAACATGCATGTGCTCCCTCCCCTAAAACATGGATAAATTGGCTTGCACCTAATTGGCACATATGATTTACTTATAAGTCCCTTGTAGAGTGGTATACCATACACCCAGGGCCTGTAAATTAAATGCTACCAGTGGGCCCATAGGGCCGGGTGCTGTGTAATTAAAAAGATGAACATGTACTCTTAAGCTTTATATGTCCTGGTAGTATTACATTTAATAAGCTGTAATTCCTGATTGAGAACTTGTGGCTACATCATGCTCGGTGTCTATAAAATTGTAATTATAAACTCTCTTTAATGGTGAAGTCAGATTTTAAAATACAATTTTGAAAATGCCACTTTTAAAAGTTGGCATTTTCCTTCTTTAGTTGTTTTGTGCCTAAGCCTGTTCCTGGGTCGCATGACTGGGTGTAGTTGGCAGTTGGGCTTTGTGTATTCCTCTTAGACAGCCATCACACAATAGAGAGCTTAGGGGTGCCTCGATGGGTCATCACTGGAGGGATAGGGGGCAGAGCTGGGCACAGACCTACTTACACTTGAATAAAATGTGTCCTACCTCCACAGAAAGAGCTGCATGCACCCTGTAGTTAGTCTGGAGCCAGGGTAGGGAAGGCATCATGCTTGGGGAATTCAATGGGAAACCTCTAGAAGCTTTTCCCACTTCAAAGACAGAACTCTGTATAAATATTAGACATCAGACACCAACTCTTCAGTGGACTCTGCCGTTTGTGAGTCCTACCCCATCAAATGGTGATGACCCAGTCTTGGACCCTTGGAAGTAGGCCTGAAGCCCATTTGTGGATTCAGCAGAACAAAATGCATATCCTCTGCGAAGCAGTGCATCGCCGGGTAGAACTGTTGCATGGCCTCTGCTGTGAGGTTTCTCTCAGCGCAAGGACTCCGCATCGACCTCACAGTCCGCATCAGAACTGCTGCTGGACAAAGATTCGCTGATGCAATCCCTCACATCACAAATTTCTCATCACCAGCAGCCTCGGCGATTATGCACATTCTCGCATCACAGCCTCACAGCTCTTCAGAACCGACACAGTACTTCCACTGCAAGTCCTTGTTGATGGGATCCTCGATGACAACGCAGGGCCTCACATCACAACCTCACAGCTCCTCTGAACTGACACATCGCCTCAACAGTACAACACATCCTCTCCTCAAGACCTCACAACTCCCTGCAACCAGGATTTAAGATACTCTTCTTCAGTGGGCCCAACTGGGTTCCTGTAGCCAGCCCACGCTCCATTGCGGTCAACCTGATCTTGTGACTTTGCCCCGGTCCAGAATAACCAGATATCCACAGTTGGCGCTTTGTGCTTTTTGGTGCTATACTTACTGAAATCTTTAAACTTGCATATCTCCAGTCCTACTAATTGGATCTTTGTAGTTTTGGTCTTGTTTAATTTATTAAAAATGTACTCATTTTTTCTAAACTGGTGTGGGATCATTTTGTTGTGTGTTTTCACTGTGGTACTGTTTGAAGTGGTGCACAAATGCTTTACACTGCCTCTGAGATTTAGACTGACTGCTCTGTGCCAAGCTACCACAGGGTTGAGCAGACTTTAATTTAGGGTTTGCTTGTGACTTTGCCCTGACAAGGATTGTGGTTCCTTCTTGAGTAGGGTTCCACCCCTCAACCAGTAACCCAAATTCTTACACCTATCATAGAACTATCTCACTGGTTATAATTGTATTCTTTGGGACAGGGATATTTAAATTTCAACCTTCTAATCATCCTTTCTTGAACTGGTCAATTGCAGTGCCAACACTTAAGGCGTAGCACATCGATACACGACAGTTGCTAGTCACTACCTGATCATTGCTTCTGAGATATCGAGTATTGGTCCACGTTTTCAATACAGTTTCGTTAGTGAAACTGATTATGTTCAGGCACCAGCATGTCTTTATAAATCCAGAGTTTATTAAACTATGGGCCATATTATCAAGAACGGCGATAACATTATCGCCGCTTTAGCGTCAGTTTCCTGTCGCTAAAGCGGCGATAAGGGGCTTGATAATATGCCCTATAGAATTCCAATAGAAGCCCAGGTTCTGATAATGTTATCGCCGTTCTTGATAATATGGCCCATAGTTTAATAAACTCTGGATTTATAAAGACATGCTGGTGCCTGAACATAATCAGTTTCACTAACGAAACTGTATTGAAAACGTGGACCAATACTCGATATCTCAGAAGCAATGATCAGGTAGTGATTAGCAACTGTTGTGTATCAATGTGCGTCACGCATCTGTTTCTCCTTGCGCCACGGTGCGCTGCATTGTAAATGCAGCGCATCCATGGTGGCGCAAAGGGTTCCTAACGTCATGCAAAATAACTGGCGCATCCCTGCTGATCTGCAGGGATGCGCCAGTTATTGTAAATCTGCCCCATAATGCAGGAATGCGCACCATCACTAAGATAGTGCGCATTCCTGTGCCCCAGTCATGAAAAGTGTTCATGCGCTGCGACAAGACAGCGTTGCAACACTTCTCATCACGCCCTCCTTGCAACAGCATGGATGCGCTGTACTCACTGGACAGCGCTCCGTGACGCAAGTAATGACAGATACGTCAGGAATCCTGACGTATCTGTCTGCGCTAAAGTCATGCATTGCTGCAGTCGTGTCACAACCATGACGCAACTCCAGCAATGCATGGGGCCAGCCCATCCCTGTGGCACAGCCATCAGGCAGGCGGAAGGTACTGACGCAGTGCCGTTCATGAGGGGTGCCCGAATGTCTGCGATGTTGGAGATCCATCGGTGGTGGTTGCGCGCTGTGGTGTCATCGTTTGGAAGCATTGGTGGAGTGTTGGTGCGGAGGGAGTCGACGAGACGTTCTGCGGTGGCCTGGATCCAGCTGCGACGGGTTGCGATGTTGGCGCTGGCGTCCGGTGGGCAAGGTGAAGACGTCATTCATCCAATGATGGTAGTGCAGGAGAGTCCGGTGTTGTGGATGTAGTTGAAGTACCCACTGGCGGAGGTGACGTGCCCGACCGTGTGTCCTGCTATGTGGCCTGTTGAGGTGACTTGCTGCTTGCGTCTGATGTCGGTGACCTTCCCAAGGAGGGGGTGGTGCTCTGGTCACTGGGGTTACCCAGGTGGAACTTGAGTGCACCGAGTTGGATGTCGTTGGTGGATGGGAGACCCTGGGGTGCAATGAGGTCCTAAATGGGATTGGAGAATGGGGGGCCACGTCCTGGGGGGCCTGCACATGAGGGTGCCGCAGAGGATGTTCTTGGGCTTGGTCCGGATCTGGGAGTTGACGTGGTCCATGGTCACCCTTGGCACATCAGAGTGCACGGTCAGTCGGAGTGTGCCCCTGTAGGTGACCGCAATGCCTCCTCCTTGACTGTCGGGTGCTCCTTGCGGGTGATACTGCAGCCGTCTGTGATGGCGAAGGCGAAGTCTGGTATGGAGCAGAGGTAGGTCCTGGCAGGCGAGCTGGAGTCCAGGGTTGATGGCGAGGAGGGTGCAGGCGTCGTAGCAGTGGAGTGGCCAAGAGGAATGCTCCTTGGTGCTGAGCGCGGTCCAGGGGCTGACGGACGCAAACGGCATAGCCTATGTGTTGCCTTTGGCACGGGAGATGACCATTACAATGCAGGCAGTACATCGTTAACAACGCAACTCCGACAACGCCGGTGCCTTAACATCGTATTCGATTACAACGCATTGTGAGGTCAGTTATGGGGTAATTTTAACTTTTTCATGTGTGAATGTGTTTTGGATGTCAAAAATGAAAATTGTTGTTTTTCTGGGGCAGATTTGAAAAATGGGGTGTGCTTTTGGGGTAAAATATGAAATTTGGGGTGTATTTGGGGGTAAAATATGAAATTTGGGGTGTATTAGGGGGTAAAATATGAAATTTGGGGTGTGTTTTGTGGTAAAATATGAAAAATGGGGTGTGCTTTTGGGGTCAAATATGAAATTTGGGGTGTGCATTTGTCTCAAATGTGATTTTCCGGTGTGTTCTGGGGGTTCTAAAAGGGATTCAAGGGTTCATGTTAGGTTTTGTTGTGCAAAGGTTAGTGTTGGGTTGCACTCACTGAAGTGGGAACAGTGATCTTGATGTCTCCGCCATGCAACACCTACCCTACTGTTGAAATGTGCCTAGTATTAGTATGCATTGGAATGGAATGCGAGGTTATGGCATGCGTCGCAACTACGTATGTGCCTTTGGCACACGAGTGGTATGGCCGCTGTGCATGGGCGCACAGCAGACAACATTGAGAAGTGCGGGGGGTCTGGACAGCTGTGGGGTGGTAAACGCCGGAAAGAACACTGGATGGTGCATGGACGCGGGGATGTGTGTGTGAGCGGGTGTTGTGAAAATTTATTGAGGGAAGTCTTACCTCCAAGCCAATTCCCTTGTCTTCTTAGCTCCTGCTCTCCTGCGTCTGCTTCCAGGAATAGGAAGTAGCCAGCCAGGCTCCCTCCCCGGAGTCAATCACAACGCTGCAATGCAGTGGTGGGATTGGTAATTGGCATCGGGACAAGTCATGCAGCCCGGGACCGGAGGGGTGGGCATGTTCTCCATGCAGGCTGTAATGCAGCCTGCATTGCGAACAGGGAAGTGTGCATGACTGCATTGGGCAGTCTGAGTGGGCCGCACAAACAGTTGTTGCACACTTGAGTGGGCATGCCAATCCGCCCATGCCCTGCTCCGTGTTTGGAGCAGTCTACCCACCCTCCCCCCGAGGATACATAGCATGTTTACATCAGTTAGTTAGCCCTTGTGTTCCCCCTTTATAAATGATTTTTTGGCTTCTCTGAGCCCGCACTTCCCGCTTCCCGCTGCTGCTGCCCCTGCGGCCCCACACCCCTGTCCTCGCCCATTCCCGCCTCCCAGCTGATCGATCCTCCACCCTCCCCTCATACATGGCAGACGCTGCGCGATTGCGCAGCGGACAGGCCCCGCTGACGCACAGATGGCGCGCCTAATACAAGCCCGTCTGCGCCCGTCCGCAACCCAGCCACGACCAGCGCCAGGAACCCTGGATCACGGGCCACCCACTGCTACAGCACAGCCACCCTCCATGCACTCAACCCTGGAAAAGTCATAGACTGACAACAGGCCTCGGCTAACACGACCCACGGCCAGTTCTCCTGCCTCCACTGCCACCAGAGCGTAATCACCACCCCGGACTCCAACACAGCTGATGCCAGCACCAGCAACACCCTAAGATGCATCCTCCTCCACGTGCGCTCCGTGCACATACATGCCGTGGAAATCTGGGACCTACTCGACTCTCTCTCGCCCGACATTGCCTTCTTCACAGAGACCTGGACCAACGCCTCCTCCGCACCCGACATCAACCTTGCCATCCCGAACGGAAAAAAGATCCAGAGGAAGGACTGCCACAACCACCCGGGAGGGGGCCTCGCATTTGCCCCCAAAACCACCCTCCGCCTCACCACCTCCAGCAAATCCTTCCCCACCGCTGAACACCTGCACTTCCAGATCCAGACCAACCACAACTCCACACTCCCAGGAACCCTCGTCTACAGACACCCCGGCCCACGGACACACCAGCCAGCCACCATCTCCACCTGGCCGCCAGTCACAGCCGAAGACACCGCCTCAACCATGAAAGGCATCCACTCGGGGTCGCCCATCAACCCATGCGCTCCTCACATCTACCACAGAGCCACGGACACCATCACACACGAACTACAACGCACCATCAACACCACCTTCAAAACAGGCACCTACCCAGACGACTGGAAGCATGCAGAAGTCTGGCCCCTGCTGAAAAAGACCACAGATGACCCCACCGACCTCAAGAAATACCGGCCCATCTTGCACCTCCCCTTCACGCACGAAGTTGCAAAGTGAACAGTCAACAGGGAACTGACACGATTCATTGATGGCAATGCCATCCTCGACCCGTCACAATCCAGATTGCGAACCAACCACAGCAACGAGGCTGTCCTACTCACCGCCACAGACGACATCCGCACCCTCCTGGACCAAGGCCACTCCACAGACCTCATCCCACTTGAGCTTTCAGCTGCCTTCTACACCGTCTCCCACCGCACACCTGTCGCAAGAATACACGACGCCGGCATACAAGGTACAGCCCTAGACTGGATCCGATCATTCCTCCCCGGAAGAAGCCAAAGGATCAGACTTCCACCCTTCCTCTCCTATCCCACGTAAATCACATGCGGACTCCCACAG
This sequence comes from Calotriton arnoldi, assembly GCA_963921515.1. Taxonomy (NCBI): domain Eukaryota; kingdom Metazoa; phylum Chordata; class Amphibia; order Caudata; family Salamandridae; genus Calotriton; species Calotriton arnoldi. The sequence goes on from CAWUFW010003087.1 coordinate 385,083, forward strand.
GGGTCATCTCTGAGCCCGACCCTATTCGACATCTACATAGCCCCCCTCGCCGCCACCGTCCGGCAACACGGCCCCAACATCGTATCCTATGCTGGTGACACCCAGCTCATCCTCTCCCTCACCAAAGACCCCACCGCCGCCAGACTCAACTTCCAGGAAGGAATGCAGGACGTCGCAGTCTGGATGACCAACAGCTGCCTGAAGCTCAACGCCATGAAGACAGAAGTCCTTGTCCTTGGAAGCACCCCTTCAGCATGGGACAACACCTGGTGGCCTTCGCCCTCGGAAGCCCACCTACCCACTCAGACCACGCCAGAAACCTCGGCATCCTACTCGACCCATCCCTCACCATAAGCAGACAGGTCTACAGCGTCACCTCCAGCTGCTTCAACACCCTCCGCATCCTCCGCAAGCCCTTCAAATGGATACCCCCAGAGTCAAGGGAGACAGTCACCCATGCACTCATCACCAGCAGAGTGGACTATCGACAATCACTCTACGCCGCCATTTACAAGTCCCTACTCCACAAAGTACCGACATTACAGTACACCGCCGCCATGACTCGTCCTCGGCATTCCCCGGCACTAACACATCGGCCAACACCTACGTAGACACCACTGTCTCCCCGTGGTGTAAAGAGTGACCTTCAAAATCATCACTCACGCCTACAAATGACTACACATCAACGTAAACAAATACCTCAACGACAGAATCAAATTCCACGTACACAAAGGAGACATCCAATCTTCCAACCTCGCACTGTCCGAAACCCCGCACATCCACAGAGCCAGAGCAGGCGGGAGATCCTTCTCCCACATTGCGTCCAATACCGGGAACGAGCTACCGGCAGACATCAGAGGTGTCCCCTCCCTGTACACCTTCAGGAAGACCCTCAAGACCTGGCTCTTCAGCTAACAGATCAGCAGCACCCCACCTCAGTGCCTTGAGACCCTCATGGGTGAGTAGCGCGCTTACAATTCCCCTGAGTGATTGATTGATTGTGTTATCATCATCTGATGATTGTTCCTCTTCTGCACTGCTTGAGGTGGTGGGGCAACGCTCTTCCAACATATCGGTAGTGCCGCCACTGGGGGTGCGTTATCTACATGTGATAGGCATGAGCAACTCCCCCCCCAAGCCCTCCTGCGCTACGCGTCCTACCTTCTCCTTACCTTTACATTGACCCCGTGGCGCTGTCCAATGCACTCTCTCCAAATCTGTGACTCAGCCAGCAGGAGCCTGAGCCAGGTGTGCTTTCACTGGGCTGGGTACAGCAGTCACCGCGTTGTCCGCTAGTGGACCACCCGATGCAGTTGATGCAGCAGGGCTCCCTTAGGCATGTAGTTGCAGCGCTCAGACCACACAAGTGTGGCGTAGCACAGGGGCCTCACCCTCCAGAGCATCCGGCCAGCCCAACATCATCTGTCCTGTGATGCAGGGAGACGGCACCCACCATTGGTAATCCCCTCCGTGCACCCCGGTGTAGTGGTGGATTGTAGTATTCGATGCGGACCCCACTACGTTGGTGCGCATGAGCGCCTCTACCATTAACTGCTCCAAGGTGAACAAGGCGGACTTCTCACACAGGTCACCAACGTGTCTCCATGCGACCTGCCAGACTTCACCACCAGGTACGGATGATCGTCACACATCAATGTCTCCAGCCGCGGCTCATCGACTCCACGGCTCCTCCACATCCCACTCAAGGCTCCAGACGCAGGTCCAGTGAGGCATCCAGGCACAAGACGCAGGTCCAGCAAGGCATCCAGGCACAAGACGCAGGTCCAGCGAGGCATCCAGGCACCAGACGCAGGTCCAGCGAGGCATCCAGGCACCATACGCAGGTCCAGCGTGGCATCCAGGCACCAGACGCAGGTTCAGCAAGGCATCCAGGCACCAGACGCAGGTACAGCACGGCATCCAGGCACCATACGCAGGTCCAGCGAGGCATCCAGGCACCAGACGCAGGTCCAGCGAGGCATCCAGGCACCAGACGCAGGTCCAGCGAGGCATCCAGGCACCAGACGCAGGTCAAGCGAGGCATTCAGGCACCAAACGCAGGTCCAGCGAGGCATCCAGGCACCTGACGCAGGTCCAGCGAGGCATCCAGGCGGTCATCCTGGTCATCCTGGATGTTGGGTGGCTTGAGGGGGTTGTTGTTGTGTGCTGCACTTGGCCCTGGAAGCTGCATTAAACTTTTTTTTTGTGCATCTTTTGTATGGGAGGTGGACTGATTGGCTATTTTTTCTATGTCCACACTTGCTGCTTAGCGTGCATTTTTTTATCGCTGATTGGCTTCATCGCTAGATTCCGCCCGCTATCGCCTGTTTCCCTATCGCCATCGCTCTGCGGTTAGCGGCAGTTTTCGCCGCTGATCCCTGAAGCTATCGCCTGTTAGCGACGTGTTGGTAATACGTCGCTAACATGGCGATAACTATCAGGGATCGACGGTGATAAAAAAAATGCCGCTAACCTGGGTTAGCGATAATTATTGCCTCTTCTTGCTAATATGCCCCAAAGTCTTTCTGTGTTGGCGTTGTTTTGCATTGCTCTGACGAGTTAGTGAGCCGTTCAGGCAGTCAGTACGCTCAAAAGCAAACACCGTGGGATCTAATCAGGTGGAGTGGGGGATCGGCGAGGCCAGAGGGTGAATCCTAAAATGTTAGAGGTTCACATTCATCTCTCATAATGCGTTTAAAAAAGATTAATTCAGTTACAGATAAATACAATTATTTTTAGCATGCTTGGTTCAAGAAACATGTCTAGTTGGGGTGTTGTTCATTTTATTTCACCATCTCAATGGTTAGCGAAAGATAATTGTTCCTTAATTGCGTTTAGGTTTTATCGGTTTCCCTCGATAACAAGAGAAGAGCCCGCTGTTATTTCAAGACCTAGGGGCAGATTTACAAGCCCCTTGCGCCACTTTTGCGTCAATTTTAACATGGGAAAAGTGACGCATAAGTGGCGCAAGGGGCTTGTAAATAAGCCCCCTAATTTTCATGAATGTCTTGCATTTTTGATCAGTGCTATAGAGTATCACATCACCTTTTATCTGTTAATGACTTTAAAGAAAGCTGCCTGTTTATGACCTTATCGTGCCCTTGAATTTTGAAGTATTTTGAGTATAACCAATATACAACCATAATGAGAACGTATCAACTTGCAAAATGAACGGATTATGTATTTACCTCTAGCCCAAAAATTATACATTTGTCCCATGAGATAGGCATATTTCTCAACTGGAGTGTTCTCATCTATGCTATAGTCGCCCTATACAAGTCATCCATGTTGTGTGCAACAAGATTTTAAAATGTAAAAAAAAAAACGAAGTGAACATTCATCACTCAATAAAGTGATTTGAACTTGAGTAGTCACTCTTTTGTCGTTTGGTGAAACACTACTTGTAGCATCCTTGAGTGTTTCCACATGACCACAACCAAATCTGGTAGTTTACATGCTATTTTACAAGGGCGTGGCAACAGCCTCTGTGTGCAAGGAGATGGAAACAGTTGCCCCTCCCTTCTAATGCTGGCTCGTACTGTAGACAGAGACGAGTATTGCATTTGAAAAATATTGGTATTGTTTCAAATGCTTGGCAGCTGTTTTAAAAGTAGGTATTTTGTTAATAAAACGTATTCATTTTGTCTAATTTTTAGGTCGAGCATTGGAGACCTCTTGTATATTCTTTAGTATATACTTTAGTATATATACTTTAGTATATACTTTAGTATATACTTATATGTGTATGTACTTTGTGGGCTCTGGAGATCAGCCCTAGGACTTGTCTGCTTCCGCTTAGGGACTTTGGGGCATATTAACAAGGTGCGGCGATAATATTATCGCCGCTTTAGAGCCCGTTTTCGGGCGAAAAGCGGCGATAATATTATCGCATTATCAACAAGGTCACGCTAGCGCGTGTATCCTTGCATTAGCGCTCTTGTCAGCACGCCTCCCATCGCATCGCTAATGAGATGCAAAGGAGGCGTGCCTGACCAGACTCCTTGGGTAAATATCGCTAACCCAGCTTCCTCATATTAACAACGAGGGTTAGCGATATTTAAAATCACGTTAAGTATGCCTTAACGCAGGAATTTAACATCTGTTAAATTCCTGACTAAGGCATACCTAACATGGGGGGTGGATTGTGTGGCTAAGACCACAGGCCCTATCACCAAGGATATCGCTGTTTTCCATGGAACATCGCTGGAAAACCAGCGATGTTCCATGGAAAACATCGCTATCACTGAAATAATTATCGCCGTTGCGCTATGCGTTGTTAATACAGCGCTAGCATGGCGATAATTATCTGCGATAGCTGGCGATAAAATTCCTCACGCTAAGAGCGGCCAGCGATAACTATCGCTGCCGCTTGTTGATATGCCCCTTTGTTTCTGTTCAACTGCCTCTATTTAACTGTCTTGATAGATAACGACCAGCAGAGGTCAGTAAAATACCAGAATTGCTTTCTGCTGAGGGACGTTCTTTTTTTAATTTTTCTGGCAACTGCCTCTATTTAACTTTCTGATAGAAAACGACCAGCAGAGGTCAGTCAAATACCAGAATCACTTTAGCATTCTCTAGATTCCAGTCCATAGAAATTGTCTTCCACGAGCACCCGTAGACAATAATATTTTTTCAAATCTTGTATTTTCAGTGATATGACCACCGAAGGACCTGCTTTTATATTAAAAACAGAGCTTTGGACTATACCATTTCCTGCTGAAAGGCAATATTTCTCTCCATGTGTTCCCATACCTGGTGTGTCACGCAGTTTGGTGCTTACTTTCCCTCCATGTTAAAGAACAGTAGATGTTTCAGCACCCAGGCTAATGTGCTGCATAGCTAAATACATATAGAGTCCCAAAGGCGAGACCGATTGCATTGCAAATGCTTGTTTGTTTTTGCATAAAATTTGTGTTGCTCCATCTGCACAACTGCAATATTGACAAATTCTGTTTCACTACATATCAGGTTAAGGGGGATATTTACAAGACAATGTCGGAGCACGGTGTTACTCCAAAATTGGTAATGTCATGCTCCAACATTTTTAAAATGTAGGTATGCACAATATTTACAAAAATACAGCGCACCCCTGTGTTTCTCCTAGCGCTGGTGCTAATAAAGCTGCCTAGCACCAGCGCAGGCACCCGTGCACCATATTGCAAGGGTGCCTGCGCTCCAGGGGTGATTGTTTATGTGCAGGAAGGAACACCTTCCTGCACATAAACAATCATGAAAAGCGATTTGCTCTTGGGTGTTGCTGCAGAACGCCCACTGCAACACCCATTACACACCTTTTTCACGCTAAGTGAAGTGTGAAAAGGGGCCTTACATATAAAGCTGCATTAAGCCACATTAAATGGCTTAACGCCACTTTGTAACTAAGGAGAAGGGGATATCGTCACCAGAACATCGCTAATAGTGACGTTCTGGTGGCTATATCCCCTTGTAAATATTTCCCTGGGTTTTTTACTAGTCCGTAGGTGCAATGTCGAGAAAGCCGTTCCAGGGTTAAGTTGCATGCCCATAATGCCATGGACTCTAGATTCCGGTTTAAGCTGCTTCCTCCTTTTTAATTGTCTTTTAGCCACACCACTGATATGTTTGAAAGTTGTCATTAGCCAGAGCTGAGTAGATGGGTAGTGGGCTCTAGTTCTCAAAATCACTCTCACTTTAAAATCTTTTCATATTACGGTTTTATATACTATTCTGTCAGATTTTTGCTGTAGCTCACATTCTGCCTGGAAAACATTCCAGCTTTTCCTGCTTGCTGATCTCCCAAGTTTGAAGGGGAAACAGCAACAGTGATTGAGAAGGAGGGTGTGCAGGGTTAGGGAAAGCAACATGGAAAGCCAAGTCAGTGGCATTTGCTAGTTATTGTAAAATAAGTAGGAATAGAACCTAAGTAGCAAACACATATGCAGTGCTTTAAACATAATTAACCCCTTAACTGCTGTCCCCCACAGTGCTGAGCTATTTTTGTGTATTTTGGGGTGGTAGTTTGCGTTTAGGGCTCCATAACTTTGTTTCAACATAAGGTATCCATGAGAAATTTGCATCCTTTTTTTCCAACATCCTGAGGATTCTAAAGGTACACAGGGCTTGTGAATTCCCCTGGAAGGAACAGAGAAAATACTCAAGATATAGCAATATTTTGAGATTTTGGGGAAAAATAGGAAAAAAGTGCTTTGGATAAAAGTATCTGGTTTTTTTCCTACAAATGGCATCAACAAACAGTTTGCTGTGCCAAAGTCATAATCTTCCCAGTTTTCAGGAACATGAAGAGCTGAATAAAAAAAAACAAATGTTTTACCACAGTTTTGGCATTTTTCAAAGAGGTAGCCCATTTATTTCCTATATTTTTGTTATCCCAACCTACTTCTAGGCTGTGCTGGAAACCAGCTTAAAACCCATGGATAGTCCAAGAAAGCAGTAGTGTTCTAAAACATAGAGAACATTCTGAATACAGCAAGTGCTCATATGTGTAGATCCCTGTTGAAATAAAGAAATATTCAATTTGAGTAGGAAAAAACAGCCATATGTGACCACATTTTAATCTCTAACATTTTGCCACAATGTCCAATTTACAAAAGTAATATACCATTATGTCTGCTAGACTCTTCTGGTTGTGCGGATATATAAGGTTTTAGGTTCTCCAAGAACCCAATGTACCCAGAGTCAACTACTGAGCTGCACCATATCATTTTTTATTGTGTCCAGAGTATAGACCAATTCGTAGGGTGAAATATGTAGAGTGAAAAAGGGGTGTCAAGGAAACCTGTGTATTTCTGAAATTTGCTTAAGATATGTAGTTTAGAAACTGTTGTTATTTGTACTTCTCTAAATGTGTGGATACCCATACTAGCACATGAATTAGAGGGCATTTTTCAAAATGTCTTCTTTCTTAAACACTGGCTGACATTTTGAAGGCACAAATGCAGTGAACTCCAATTGGTAATAACAAATGTTCTACTGTTCTATACTACCATGTGTCTTCCGATAAAAATGGTACCTCGCTTGTACATTTTTAAAAAGTATACATCAGGGTTGGGTGACTTGCATGGCTCTCACCAAGTTTCTTTACCCAGAATCCTTGCAAACCTCAAATTTGAATTAAAAAAAAACAAATTCCTCACATTTCTATGATGGAAAGTTATGGAAGCCGTAGGGAGCCACAAACTTCCTTCCACCCAGGATTCTCCCAAGTTTCCCGATAACAATGGTACATCACTTGTGTGGGTAGGCCTAGTGCCTGCTACAGGAAACGGCCCAAAACACAACATGGATACATCACATTCTTCAACTCAAATCTGACCCCTTTTTTGCAAAGTGTGGATTTTGGGCCCTAGCTTAGCCGGCACTTAGGGAAACCTTGCAAACCTGCACATTTTTGGAAACTCCATAACCAGAGGAGTATAGGGGTGTGTGAATTACGTGGATCTCTCTAGGTAATTTCACCCAGAAGCCCTTCTAAATGTCAAACTTTAGTAAAAAGCACTCATTTTCCTCACATTTCTGTGACGGAAAGTTCTGGAATCTGGGAGGAGCCTCATATTTCCTACCACCCTGAGTTCCCACTTGTTCCCCAATAAGAATAGTACCCTGCATGTGTGGGTGGGCCTCGAGACCATGACACAAAATGGTGCGAAAGCGCCACATTGAGCGATAAGCAGTCAGGGTAGTTGTGTTATTTGAGGGCATGCTGTGGTGCCACCAATGGAAGTCTATGAACCACAGACCTTTTTGAAAACTAGACAACCAGCGGATTAAAGGGTGAAGTGCCTTATGTGAATCCCATGAGGTTTTCTTACCCGCAATGCCCTGCAAACCTCACACTGTGCCTAAAATCACATATTACATCCTTACATTTCTCTGACAGAAACTTCCGGAATTTGCAGGAATCCACAAAAATCCTACCACCCAGCATTACTCCACTTGTGCCAATAAAAATGCTGTGCCACTGGTCTGGCTGGGACTAGTGCCCGGAAAAGGAAGATTTGCAAGGCATTGCAGGTAAGAAAACCTTATGGGATCCACGCAAGGCACACTACCCTGAAATCCCATGGTTGTCTTGTTTTAAAAATGTCTAAGGTTCATAGATTTACATGGGTAGCAGCCGATCATGGCCCCAAATCCCGCAGCTACCCCTATTGCTAATCTTTCATCATAGCATTTAAGGGCCTTTTGTGTTAGGGTCTCTTTGCCCACCCACAAATGTAAGGTACCATTGTTATTGGGAGACTTAGGGGAATTCTGTGTGGTAGGAAACTTGTGGCTCCCCACAGATTCCAGACGTTTTCCTCAAAGACATGTGAGGAAAGTATGCATTTTTAGTCAAAGTTTAAGGTTTGCAGGGCATTATGGGTAAGAACATGATGTGGAATTCATGTGAAGCCCACCACCCTGGACTCCCTTGGATGTCTAATTTTCAGAACTGTCTGGGTCTGGTAGGTTTTCACAGGTGGCAGCCTACCCAAGCCCAACATGTCCTTGCCCACATGTAAAAGCAACACCCAAAGGAATCAAATATCCTCTCATTTGCCATTGGGATGGGATTTCGTAGTGCATAGGGGAGCAGAAAGACTGTTTAGGCTTTAGGGGTGTAGGTGGGGCAGGTGTTAGTATGGACTCAGAACCACCCCAATATTTTATTTACAAAATGTATTCCTACCATACAGTGGGCTTTCTAGCCCCCCGGGGCAAATTGGAACAAACCTCCTGTCTGCCCTAGGGACTGGTTTGTTCCTTTTTTGGAGGTGGGGGCATGGCCAATGCAAGAGTGAAACATGACACCACTTTCTTTTGCCCCAAAGGAAAACTCCTTGGTGTCAGGCTGTCAGGTGGACTTTCTACCCCAGGTGCATATTTGGGACCATCCTCACAATTGGGACTAATCTCCTACCTACCCCCGGGGGGGGGCAGGCAACAACTATTGTCCCTTCTGGGGATGCGGTATGGCTTGATGGATGGGTAGGCCACACCCTCCTTTTGTTTGTATCTGCTTCATTTTGAAATGCCTAGTATTTAGTGGCCATTCTGTCCCCCTAGGGGGCAGAATGGGGGTGAATATCCTTTCCACCCTCTGGGGGGGACAGCAAGTTTATTGGGCTGTGAAGTAGGGAAAGCATAGTCTCATACCCAGGGAGGCATTTGTGGGGAGACTACCCCACAAAAATACTGCATAACTGTAGTCTCTGGTGTCTAGTGGGCTTTCTGCCCTGGAGGGGGGCACATTGGGATAATTACTCCAATCCACCCCCTATGAGGGCAGAAAGACTGTCTGTACCCTTTTGGTGTGGGGGCATGGCCATGCCCATGGTGGGCATCCCCATCCCTATAATTTTTCCCCTGGTATCTAGTGGGCATTATGCCCCCCATGGGGGAGAGATTGGGGGTAATCACCCCATCTGCCCACCAGGGGGTGCAGAAACACTGTCCCCATAATTTTTTGGGGTGGTGCCATAGCCATAGTTGGAAGTCCCCACCCCTATATTTATTTTGTATTAGACTCTAGTGTCTAGTGGGCTTTCTGTCCTGTGGGGGCAGATCAGGAGGAATTACCCCCATCTGTCACCAGAGGGAACAGAAAGACTGTTTGTCCTTTTGTTGGGGTGGGGCATGGCTGTGTCAATGCTGGTCAGCCCCCACCCCTGTATTTATTTGGAAAAAAAGACATTCCGTGGTGTATAGTGGGCTTTCTGCCCCCCCCCTTGGGGAGCAAACTGGGAGCAATCACTCATATATGTCCTCCAGAGGGGCAGAAAGACTGTCACCATATTTCTTTAGGAGTTGGGGCATGGCCATGGCAATAGCGGGCAGCCCCATCCATACATTTATTTTTACTGACCCTGGTGTCTAGTGGGCTTTCTGCCCCCGGGGAAGCAGATTGGGGGTAATTACTCCCATCTGCCCCCTGTTGGGGTGGAGGCATGGCCATGCTTATGGTTGGCAGCCTCCACCCCTATATTGTTTTTTTCCAAAAAGACAGTCTCTCATGTCTAGTGGGCTTTCTGTTTCCTCTGGGGGGATTGGGGGACAATCACTGGCAATCTTATATCTTTTTAGGAATGGGGCATGGCCATGCCCATTTTGGGGGACCCTAACCCTATAATTTATTTTTAATGACTGGTGTCTAGTGGACTTTCTGTACCCCAGGAGGATAAATGGGTGGCGATCATTCCTATCTCCTCTCCAGAGGGGGGCAGAAAGATTGTCACCATATTTTGTTTAGGGGTCATGCCCAAAGTGGGCAGCCCCTACCCCTATATTTTTTTTTACTGACCCTGGTGTCTAGGGGGCTTGCAGACCGCGCCCCTACTAGGGAGGGCAGATTGGGAGTAACTGCCCCATCTGCTCCCCAAAGGGGGCAGGAAGACTGTCTGTCCTCTTGTTGGGGTGGGGTCAAGGCCATGCCCATAATGGGCAATCCCAACTCTATGTTTATTTTTTTATTGACCCTGGTGTCTGGCAGGCTTTCTGCTCAACATGGGGGAGGGCAGAAAGACTGCCTATTCTCTTGTTGGGGAGGGGGCATAGCCACGCCCATAGTAGACAGACCTCACCCCTATATTTAAAAAACAAATATTGTGTATAGTGGGCTTTCTGTCCCCCCACCCCCAGGGAGGCAAATTAGGGGCAATTACCCCTGTCTGCCGTCCGGGGGCTGAAATTCCTTCCCATATTTTTTGAGGGATGGGCGATGGCCATGCCTATTACACAGACCCTGCCCCCACCACATCTTCCACAGAGCCACAGACATCATCACCCCCAAACTACAAAGAATCATCAACCGATCCTACGAGATCGCCTCCCCGATGACTGGAAACACGCAGAGATCAACCCTCTCCTAAAGAAACCCTCGGTGGACCCCACCGACCTCAAGAATTTCAGACCGATCTCCCTACTTCCCTACCCGACGAAAGTCATTGAAAAAGCTGTCAACAGCCAACTCGCCTCCTTCATCGACGAGAATGACATCCTCAACTCCTCCCAATCGGGCTTCGGAAGAACCACAGCACAGAGAACGCCCTCATCGCCGCAACAGACGACATCCGCTCCCTCCTCGACAGAGGTGAGACTGTGGCCCTCATCCTCCTGGACCTCTCCACGGCCTTCGACACAGTCTCACACCGCACCCTAGCCAGCAGACTCCACAATGCAGGAATCAGGAACAAAGCCCTCGACTGGATCCGCTCTTTCCTCTCCGGCAGAACGCAGTGGGTCAGACTCCCCCCCCTTCATTTCGGAGCCCACGCCAACAACCAGCGGAGTCCCCATGGATCCTCCATCAGCCCAACCCTGTTCAACGTCTACATGGCTCCTCTTGCTTCCATCGTCAGAGCACTCGGACGCAACATCATATCATACGCGGACGACACACAACTCATCCTCTCACTATCCAACAAAGCCAATATCTCGAAACACAACTTTCAAGAAGGAATGGAAGCAGTCGCCAGGTGGATGAAGAACAGCTGCCTACAACTAAACACAGACAAAACCGAAGTACTCATCATAGGCCCACACCCCGACACCTGGAACGACACCTGGTGGCCCCCCCGCCCTAGGGAACCCACCCCCACCCACAGACCACGCACGTAACCTCGGAATCATCCTGGACTCCGAACTCAAAATGGTCCGCCAGATCAGCGCCGTCACCTCTTCCTGCTCACTCACCCTCCATCTCTTATGCAAAACTTTCAACTGGGTCCCCCTCAAACACAGGAAAACCATCACCCACGCCCTCATCAGCAGCAGACTGGACTATGGCAACGCACTCTATGCCGGGATCAACAAGAACCTCACCCACAAACTCCAGAACATCCAAAAGGCCACCGCCAGACTAGTCATTAACCTACTGCGCCACTGCCACATCACTCAACACCTGCGGGCACTACACTGGCTCCCCGTTGAGAAGAGAATCACCTTCAAGCTTCTCACCCACGCCCACAAGGCCCTCCACAACACCGCCTACATAAACCACTGCCTCTCCTTCCACGCACCCCAAAAGATCCCTCCTCTCAGCCCAGCTCTCCCTCGCCACAATACCACGCATCAAGAAGACCAGAACAGGGGGTCGCTCCTTCTCCTACCTAGCGGCCAAGGCTTGGAACTCCCTCCCTCTACACCTCCGCCAGACACCTACTCCCTCCAAATTCCTGAAGGATCTCAAGACCTGGCTCTTCGACGAATCACCATGAACGTCCAGCACCGCTCGCAACCCGATGGGCGATGGTAGCCTTCTGATGATCCTCCACGAGGGCATTGGAGCCGCGTGCCCCCCCACCCCAGCACCTTGAGACCCTTCCGGGTGAGTAGTAGCGCTTTACCAACCCTGATTGGTTGATTGATTGGTAAACCACAAAAGTTACTAATAAACCTGTTCTTAACTCTGTGGTAGATTGGCACAAAAGCAGTAAGGCTTTACTTAGAGGCAAACTGTAATGTATTTGTGCAGTACCTCAAACAGTATTAAAGTGAGATAGCAACACAAGAAAAATCCCAAACCAATTTAGAAAAATAAAGTATAATTTAATAAATAAACTGACGCAAGGAGCCCAAAACTTATGGATTTTCGCCTGGAATTCAGGAGCAGTAAACTCTGGTGTGAGGCAGGGCTCCACGACCTGAGGGGCACCTCTTGGTGATCACGACTCACTCCAGCAGAGGACAGTAACTGGGCTCGAGCAGGTCCTGACAGGCCCAGTTTGTGTTGGTCAGCTGGGTAGTTGCATGTAGGCATTCGGAAGCTTGTTGTGCCCATGTAGTTCAAACAGGCGGTCAGCTAACTGACTCTTGGGGTCACTTTTGAGGAGCCTGGGCTCAAGGCAAGCAGGCCCAGTGTTCCTTCTTCAGGCAGCAGGGCAGTCCTTCTTTTTAATCTTTCACAGGACCAGGAGTATTCTGATGAGTGAGAATTTCCATCCCCTGCCTGTGGGTGGGGATGTCCCCTTTGTCTAACCTGCCCCCTTTCCTCTATTTGGCTGCAAACTGTCTAGGGTAACTAAGGGCAGGCAGGCCTAGGTGAGAGCTGCATTTGTCAGTGGCAGGGCAGGCAGCCCTTAGAAGTCTGGAAGGGGAAGGGCATAGCCCTGAGGCTACCTGAAGCTCAGCTTAGATAGGGCTGAGTACACCCCCCTCAGGAAACCTTTCTCAGGAGAGAAACACCCTGTTCATCAGTCAAGGCCCTATTGTCCCCATGCCTGGAAGAAATAGTCAACACACCACAGAGGAGCCATTCACAGTCATATGACCTTGAACAGTGGCAGAAAGGAACATTTGGTTTAGGCTGAAAAATCCCAGCTTTCTAAAAGTGGCATTTCTAGAATTGTAACTTAATATCTGACTTTACTGTTGCTGAGGATTTTAAATTGCAATTCAAATGAGTGGAAGAAGCATTTCTTTATCTGTTGCTAAACTGAAGTTATCACTTTTATAGTAGGTAGGATGCTGTTTAGTATTACTCTCCAAAGAACTGTGTTCCGGGCTACTTTCGCAATGGGATCTATTCCGAGCCCCAGTCAGCATACTGTACTGGCCACTCCATCAGAGGAACTCTACTCGGGGCCTTGGTTGCAGGAGCATATTCACCTTCGCCTGAATCTGGTACTGCACGTGTATGTGTTTTTTTTTGTTTATACTAATCTAACACTGGCTCCTGATGCACACAGATATGACCTCATATCACATGCTGGTGCCCACACCCATTGCCCACACTACTAGCTTTGTCTATACTACCTCACGCTTTCACTGTAAATTGGTTAAGGTAAGCATTCACCACCTCATCGGTGACCAGCAATAAGGGACCCTGCCCCCACGACGTCTATTAGCTCACGCCTACTCAGATTGCCTAAACTGATAAGATTGCAGCTGGACCACTCACTAATGCCCCATCATAACACTGTCATGAAAAGGTACGACATCAACTCATACTGCATTAAATTTACACGAAACCTCTCCAAACAGGCCGCTAAAAAGTTCAAGTACAAAATTCTCAGAGATCATCCAGAAACACTAATTACTGACATCTACTACAACCCAGCATATGAGGGCCGCAAAATTGACTCAGTCTTCTACACATAAAAACCTGCCAAATGGAGAGAGAACTTCCTTCAACACCTTCAATAACCAAAACTTCCAACATTCCCCATGGAAACAAGCTAAATATATCCCCGTCTCACAACTTCAGTGGAAAACTGACCATAACTGTCGGCAGAAATGGGAATATCCTAGTCCAACCTTCAGAACAAAACCTTATGATATTTGATTGACACTTCACTGCACTCTGTACCTCCCTGCCTTCTGGTTCCTCCCCCACCCCTCTCCCCTCTACTAGTAATCAAACCAATCCACCCTCTCCCTGTGAAAGATCCATGCACCCACACCTCCGCCATCAAAACCCATGGCTTTTATTTCCCCTCACACTGTCTCCATCTACACTCCTACTTCACCCACCTCCACTACCATCCGCCTGGACTCTACAGTCTCACCCCAGACTCATCTTCAACTTCCCCATGGCTCACAGCCCAGCCCGAGTCACACTTCACACCTGTATTCCCTCAGTCCGCCATCCTCAACAGACTGGCTTGTTCCATAGCCCCCTCCCCGCGCTCCGACGTGCAACAGCACACTTTGCCCCCTACCGCTGTCCCAGCCGTCTCTCAACTGAGCCCCACAAAATCCCATCTAGAATTCAAAGTCGACACTATTCTGGATGAAATCTTGTCACTTCAGCAGAGGCAAAGAATATCCATACCCTGTCTCAACCTCTAGCACCAGGGGTAAACTCCGACCCTGCCACAAACACGCCTCTCAGCCTCAAACCCAAATGCATCTCGTCTGGAAAGTTGCAACAGGAGGCGGAATTGATCAATACAACTTATGGAAATACCCCCAGCCAAACTTCCCTCCACAAGATCCCAGTTGCCCTCAGCTTGAACAGGAGCACAAACATCTCTCACCCTCCTAGGCTGCCCTCCCAATTGACTAGCATCCAACCCAGTCATCATGAACAGAGGCCTTCACCCATGCCTCACTTCATGCTACTAAACTGCCGATCAGCAATCAAGCATGCCACTTCTATAGCTGATACCATCTTACAACATAACACAGACATCTGCTTTCTAACTGAAACCTGGCTAATCGATCATTCTTCCCCTTGTATCAACCTCCTCTCCCCACCGGGCTTCTCAATCATCTGCAGCGACCATAAAGGTGGCAGGGGTGGTTGAGTAGCCATTACACAACATTTGAATATCTGTGCAGCTCTCCTCAAATGGACCCAACCCGATCAAATTCCACATTATCTATCACCCTCCAGGTAAAAACTTACAATTCATTGAAGACCTAGCAGGCCTAATATTGCAAATCTCCCTAAAAGACAGCACTAACATTATACTAGGAGGTTTAAACCTGCACCTGAACAACACTATCTCTGCGCTCTATCCAACCATCTGACTGATCAGATCACTATCAAATTCTCTTCGACCTTAATACCACTCATCATCTCTCACACCAATGCAGCCGTCCCAAGTGTTGGGCCAGAAACATCCACTAAATCCCCCAAGTGGGGCTAGAAGCACTATTCAATACCCAAATCATTCCTCCATCTAACCTTTCATCTGCTGAGGCCCTCATCACCCACTACAACACAAAAATCACAGAACTCATGGAAACAATTGCCCCCCTGAAACTCAAGAAATCAGGGAATATCCCCTCCAGATCCTGGTTCAACAAAGACTTGAACAACTAAAGGCGACAACTCCGTTTAGCAGAAAGGAATTGGAGACAACCCTCATCTGAATCCAATTTTTCGATCCTCCGGGCTGAACGCAAAAAATACAAAGAAAAATCTGCCTTCTTCTGAGATCAACGTGACCAGTACAGGAACAGACCGAAAGACCTATTCAACATCATCAAACAGCAAACCTCCTCCTTCCCCCAACATTCAATTAATAACTCATCTAAGTACTGTGAAGAATTTGTGACCTTGTCCGCCAACAAAATGTCGAACATTGAACTATCTTTTGAACCACCTACCTCCCCACTCTGCACCAAAGATACTCACTGCGGAAAGGACTCAACCATAGCCCTACCGTCAATTAATGGATGCCGCCTCTCCCTCAAACTCAGCTCACCAACTTCCACCC
This sequence comes from Calotriton arnoldi, assembly GCA_963921515.1. Classification (NCBI taxonomy): domain Eukaryota; kingdom Metazoa; phylum Chordata; class Amphibia; order Caudata; family Salamandridae; genus Calotriton; species Calotriton arnoldi. The sequence continues at coordinate 401,228 of CAWUFW010003087.1, forward strand.
CTTGTAACTGAAAGAGAACGCAACCTGGTCTAAATTCAACTATACCCCTGTAGAAGTCCTCAAAATACTCTCCAGCATGAAGCTGGCATCTCACATCTCCGACCCCTTCCCTTCTGCGATTGTGAAAAACATCAGTCACATCATCTCTCCTATTTGGACCGAAATCATCAACTCCTCCCTATCAAGCGGCTCCATGCCAGCTCCCCACAAAATTGGCCAAGACACCGCCCTCATCAAAAAAATGGATGCTGACCAGAACAACTTTAACAGCTACAGACCTATAACCAACCCCCACCCTCACCAAAACCATTGAAAAATGTGTGCTTTCTCAACTCTAAGCCCACATCAAAAAATACAACCTGCTTGACACCTTCCAAGCTGGGTTCAGGAAAGGCTGCAGTAAAGAGACTGCTATAGTAAATATCATAGACGTCCTACACAGATCTTTAGACGACGACCAGGCAAGTCTCCTAGTCCTCCTAGACCTCTTGGTCACCTTCGACACTGTCAATCATGACATCTTCCTAAACACCCCCTCACAGCGTGCAGGCATCAACGGGACTGTCCTTCAATGGTTCACCCCCTTTCTAGGCCAATGCTCACAGCTAATCAAGCTCAACAACTCAACCTCAAAAACAACACTAGTTTCCCAAGGAGTCCCCCAAGGGTCAATCCTGACTCCTACACTATTCAACCTCTATACATAACCCCTTGCACTGATCCTGAAGCAAGCTAGAATAGCCTATCATCTATATGCAGATGACACTCAACTCTATATTAAAATCTCGTCAATCAAAGACATCCAGCACTTAAACAACACTTTCTTCACAGCTCAAGCCTGGCTGACAAGCAACCAACTCAAACTCAACCCCAACAAAACTCAACTCCTCCTCAGTTATCCTAAAGGAAAATCCTTTCCAGTAGACAGCTGGCTCGACAAACTCACGGCATTAAACTGCAAACTTACCTTCTCCAATTCAGTTAAATCCCTGGGGACTAGACTTGACTGCCACCTAAGCATGAAAGACCATATCAATGTCTCTGCAAAAAGCGCATTCTACACAGTGAAAAACCTTAAAAAAAAGTAAAACCCTTCACCCCCATTGAAGACCTAAAGACGGTGGTGCGATCCGTAGTCCTACCCAAGCTGGACTATGGCAAGGAAATGTTTGTGGATGCCCCAAAATCTTATCTAGCCACATTGAAAGCTACACTCCATGCTGCAGCTAGACTTATATCAGGGGAAAGGCTCTTTGACCACATCACTCCTACCCTCAAACAACTCAACTGGCTGCCAATCGAGGCAAGGGCCATACTAAAACTGCCTGCATTAGTCACAAAGCACTTTACACTGAAAAACCAATCAACCTCACAAATAAAATATCAAAAGCCAGCCAAAAGAGACCTCTACGAAGCTCTAACAGTCTACTCTTGAGCCTCCCAAAATTTAAGAGAGAGAAATTGCACCGACTCCTTTTCTGTGAATGCTCCTAGAATCTGGAACTCCCTGCCCCAGTACCTGTGGGAAAATAAAATGCTTCCCTCACTTCAAGAAGAAACTGAAGTGTCTACTCCTCACTAAATATCTAAACCCCCCTTAAAGCACTTGACTAGCCTGCGGGTCCCTGCAGCCTACATTGAGAAAACGGCCTCCCCATGGACGCCTGTGTGGTCGGCATCCCAGCCAATCACAATACTGCCATTGCAGCATTGTGATTGGCTTAGGGGAGGAGAGGGAGGCTGCCTGCTTCCTGGGACTCGGAGGGACGCAACGCGGGACCGGGCAGGCGAGGTAAGTTTTAATTTTTTTTTAATTAACCCCCCCGCGCAACCCCCTCCCTGTGTGACCCCCCGCACCCCCTACCCGCTAGTGATGCCGACCGCGACTGGTGGTCAGCATCCCAGCCAATCACAACGTTGCCATTGCAGCGTTGTGATTGGCTTAGGGGAGGAGAGGGAGGCTACCTGCTTCCTGGGACTCGGAGGGACGTGACGCGGGACCGGACCGGGCAGGTGAGGTAAGTTTACATTTTTTTTTTAAATAACCCCCCCGTGCAACCCCCGCCCCCAACCCGCAAGGCATGCCGGCCACAACTGTAGGTCAGACCTATGCATTTTGATGCATTCTCACAAAACATATCTTCAGTGCCTACAATTGTCCCATTACAAAATCTCTGAATTTCTCCGCACTAATCGCACTCCCAATGGGGCTAATGATACCCAGGGTGCCAGTAACTCCAGTGGGTGGAGTTATCGAGCATTACAGGAAGAAGCTGAAATCTTCTCGAGAAATGTACCAGGTCCACAGAAAAATGTATATCTGTGGCCTTGTGTTTTGTTAAATTAAAGCATTACCGCTTACGGGGAGGCTGCGGTGGGGTTTGTGCCCGTGATTGAGGCTTGTTTGTCCTCTTCCGGGTTCACGCTGTCCTTTTTGGGTCCTCTAGGCTCCTGTTAGGTGGAAGGGGGACGCCATTTTGGGCTGCAGCACTCTAGTCGCGCCAGGGCCAGACACCCTGCCACTTGCAGCTCAGGTTTGGTGCAATTCTCCTTAGACGAGCTACGTTCCCTTAACTGCGAGTGAAACATCACATGTCAGCATTCGGTACAGGTAGAGTTGGGACAAAATACATGCGTGGGGTGTTACGCCCGAGTCTGTTAAACTCCTCAGACAGCCCAAAGATGTCCCAATACTTTCTAATAAACTGTTGAATCCTTTCCATGCACAGATTTGAAATTGCAGACGTGATTGTGGAAAGAGAGATGAGTGCTCTTTTCCAGGTAGAAACATGGCTTCATGCGCAGTCCGCTCCCGACATTCTAGATGCCATTCCTAGGGGCTATGCAATTACCAGATTGGATAGACCTCAGGGGAGGGGAGGCGGGCTGGCGGTGATATACAAGCTACAGCTACGCTGCAATCTTTCAGAAGTACAGATCAGTGGGGCCGAAGCAGCCTTTTTCTCTCTAACTATCTCAGGCCAGTGCTCTCTCAATGGCCTGTTGATTTATAGGCCACCAGGGGCAGCCGCCTCGTTCACTTTGGCACTACTTGATACGATTCCGGCGTTCGCTATATAACACTAAAATTTCCTCATTTTAGGGGATCTTAACCTACACTTGGACGACCTTACCTCACGCAATAGTGTAGACTTTATGGAGGACTTAAAGTCATTTCAACTCTCTCAGTTGGTACAGGAACCTACTCACACACGGGGGCATATTCTTGACCCCATTTTTGCAAACCCTGATTTAGTGAAAGTTGCTTCCCTGATTCCTATTGCTTGGTCCGATCACTATGCTATCCCCTTTCAGATTCTGGATACCCATCCCCCACCTAAACCAACCCAGGCCCGACTCATCAAAACTCGAAACTAGACTAAGATTAGTCAGGAGGCGCTTATTTCTGCCCTGAGCCATAGTCCTCCATGCCTAGAAAACTGCCCACAGGCCGCCAACCTGCAAATCTCAACATGGTTAGAGGAAACATTAGATATGATAGCACCGTGCAAAACACAAAATTTCACACGTTCCAGACGTTCAGCAGGTTGGTTCATGGAGGACCTTGTTCAAACTAAAAAAACATGCAAACGCCTAGAACGTAAATGGCGGAAGTACTATTGTTCCCAAGACAAAGAGTCCTACCTATGTGCGCTAAAGGAATACCATAAAAAGATCAGGGTGGCGCGGACGGTATTTTACACACAAAAGATCGACGAGGCTAAGAACGCCCCTCGAGAGATTTTTAGAATTGTAAAATCCCTCACCTCCCTGGATACGGTACCTGCGGTCTTGGCTCCTAGCATGAGCAGCTGCAAGGAGATTGCCCACTTCTTTTTGGATGAAATCTCTTTGATATATGCATCCTTTCCTGAAACCGCTAATAACTATGGCTCTTCCTCCATGAGGAATTCTGATTCCCTCCCCGCCGGTGCTCTCAACATTGAGAGCATCTCAGTGGAAAAGCTAGGCTCATTAGTGGCAAAAATCAAATCTGGCTCTCCGCTAGACCCAGTACCTCCAGCTATTTGGAAATTGGGGCTACCTGCACTGGCTCCCAGATTATGTTCTGTGCTTAACCTGTCGTTTGAAGTCAGCCGACTTCCGGATGAGTGGAAACATGCAATGGTGATCCCGCTCCTTAAAAAACCTTCTCTTGATCCTTCTAAACCAGAGAACTTTCACCCCATTTCTCTACTTCCTTTCCTGGCTAAACTGGCTGAAAAGCACATCAACTCCCAATTGACGGAATTCATCACAGAGAAGAATATCCTCCACGATACCCAATCAGGTTTCAGGCCGCAGTATAGTACGGAATCGGCCTTGCTCTTGGCCTCTGAGACACTACGCAGGGTTGCCGATGAAGGAAAAACAGGGGCTCTTATCATGCTGGATCTTAGCGCAGCATTCGATACAGTCTTGCACACTATGTTACTGGATCGATTGTGGACACAGGGCATAAATGGCAGAGGTTTTGACTGGATTGCTGACTTCCTTTATAGGCGCTCAGTCCAGGTAATGCAGAAGCCATACACCTCTGACATTATCCCATTACAGCGGGGAGTGCCTCAGGGGTCGGCACTGAGCCCTACCCTTTTTAACCTTTACCTGTGCCCATTGGCCGATGGTATTGAGGGCCATGGAGTGAAGATGGTGTCATATGCTGATGACACTCAGCTTATTATCACACTAGCTAACGATGATGATAGGGCTGCAGCAAATTTTAAACTATGTCTCGCTGACCTAGCGACATGGATGCAGGCTAGCTGCCTGAAGTTGAATGCAGAGAAAACAGAGGTGCTGGTGGTGGGGAAACAGCCCTCTATCTGGTCCTCGGCATGGTGGCTGGCAGATCTGGGCCTCACCCTGATCTCAAAACCCAAAGTGAAAAATCTAGGCATCCTCTTTGATGCACAGCTATCTTTTCAAAGTCAGATCAGGGCCATAGTTGGCATATGCTTCGGGGTGCTGAGACTGTTAAAGAAGCGTCTTAGGCTAATACCGGCTGCAGCACAAAAAACAGTAGTGCAGGCTTGCTGATGTCACGGCTCGACTACTGTAATGTGCTCTACTTGGGTACTTCGAGAGGTAGGCTGGCAATGCTGCAGAGGGTACAAAACGCTGCAGCCAGGATGCTTCTAAGATTACCAAAATGGTCTTCCATTAGCCACGGTTTGGCTGAACTTCACTGGCTCCCAGTTAAACACAGAATCGCATTTAAAGCTCTGTGTTTCACACACAGGATAAGGTATTGGGGGGGGTCCCAGTTATCTCTCCCCATGATTAAGGCTCACACTCCTTCCAGAGCACTTAGATCTGGAGGAGCAGCACTGGCAGTAATTCCCAGAGTCCTTCATGCACATCTGGGGGGCTGCTCTTTTGGGCTGCGCGCAGCCAAGCTATGGTATTCAATGCCGATCGACCTGAGACTTGAACAGTCTGAGGCAAGGTTCCGCAAAAATCTGAAGACCTGGCTCTTTAGTCAGAGTTAGAAGCCCATTTGCCCCTGACTTGCCAAGCCCTGATTCTGTTTAGCGCGGGGACACTCCATCGGAGTAACCAGGCGCTTTATAAATCTAAAATGTATTCATTTATTCCTTGTAGTTCCTATAGGGCCGGTCATGGCAGAGGCTCATAATGAGAACGAGAGGACTTGCTATTTGGGGATACTGGAATTTCCTTGTTGAGGGGTCAGCTATGTGACTGTTTTTAGAATGGGAAAGGCTCCCATAATCCAGTCCTTAAACAGTTAACCAATTATATTTGAGAAATGGTGTTATAATTTGCACAGGTAAGCCCATTTTTTCTAAAATTGTCTTCAGGGAGAGAAACCCTATCAAACCCAATGAGAAGGAATGTGCGGGTCTGCTACACTGGTGTGATGCAATATGCAATATGGGACTTATATCAACATTTTTTGTCAGAGCTGGTTTTGGTTACCAATCCATCCTTGGTGATGTAGCCTTCAGAGTTAAAATTCAAAAAGTACCTTAGGCTGTGAAACACATATCCATGAAAACAGTGCATGCAAACATGATCTCAAGATTCCATAGTTAGGATTTGGTTTTATCACACCTGCATAAATGGCTGCTTTAGTGACAGTCCCTGTATTTGACAAATAGGTCGTTTACAGACATGCTGCTGCCTGATTTGATTCTATGTTCTTGGGTGTAACAAGTTTTATTAGACCAACACAAGGCGTTTTAAAACGGAATTGCAAATTAGATATTGTGATTTCTATTGGTTTTTCTTCTGAAAATAATAACGCCAGAAGAAAAGACCAGAATAGTTCAAAAAGCTAATTTTAAGAATAATATTTGCACATTTTAAGAGTCAAGTAAAATGGTGGATAAAGTAAGTTCATTCTGGACCATTTCTGCTGCTTTCATGACATCGTATAGAGCTAGCAGATTTTTCCGACGTTCATATTACATTACATATTTCTTCTCCCGGGAAACATATGTGGAGAGTGCATCTATTGCTCTGACCCTTTTTGCATTCAAATTAGCGGTTTTACTTCAGCGTGGGTCAGGACTGGAGCCCAGATGTACATAGAATGAGTCTTAAAAACCTAAAACAAATATTTTGCCTTTACCATAATTCACTCGTTCACTTTTGAAAAGTGGAAATAAATGCGTAGTTGTTTTATCATGTGCACACAGCAAATTAGAGCAAACTCAGTTAGCTAAGATTTCTGCTGAGGTTCAAAACTGCAGTTTGGAGAAAATCCAATCAAGGAAATGACCCAAAATGGAGAGTGTGTACTGTAACTGATAAAATAAACTGATAAATTAGGTGATAAGATGTGCTCATGATGATACAAAAAACATATTTTACTGTATTCCTTGCGTGCTATAATTAAGCATAGTCAAAACAATAAAACTAAGGGGCATATTATCAAGGATCTGCGATATTTATCGCAAAGCGCGCTTAGCGCTGTTTTTCTTGTCGCCGGCTATCGCTGGATTTCCTCGCCATGATAGCGCGGTATTATCAGCGCGTATCGCAAAGGCGATAGGAAATCCAGCGATAGCGTGTAAAACCAGCAATAGCGTGAGAATTCCAGCGCTAAATTAACAGCGCTAATGAAAAGCTTGCTAATAGGCAAGTGTATACTTAACCCAACAATCCACCCCCATTGACAAGCTGGTTATGCCAAGTTTTTTTCAGGCGTTAAATTCCAGCGATAAGTGCGGTTAGCGCGACTTTTTCCTATACGCTCGCGGGCATTGATAATAGGGGAAGTTGTGTTTGCGACTGTTTCAATGGAGTTTTAGTCAGGAACGCCTACTTTGCATGTCATTAGCGATATATATCGCTGACATGCTTAGAGGTAAAAAATCGGCCGCTATCGCTAATAAACTCACGCTAAGGCCCGTTAGCTGCAGCTTGTTAATAGTGTGATAAAAATATTGCCGCATTAGCGTCAGAAAAGTGCCGCTAACGCGGCGATAAAGGGCTTGATAATATGCCCCCAAGACATTAATATTAACTGTCGCCTGCATGACTACCCGTCTGGCTTAAGATCATGCTGCAGCATGGAGACTGCCACCTTACACATCATAGACCATGCCCTCATGACCATAGATGAAGATGACCCTTGCCTCCTGATATTGCTGGGCCAATAACTAGCTTCCTCTCCTAACACTCCTTAACTTTATCCTTATATTTGACCCTGTGCAGTGCTGTGCTGCCTTCTGACTAAGTTAGCAGAAAAAAAAACACATACATACATATGTCATTCTTGAGAGCACAGCACAAACGTTTCAGAAACCTGCTGTGATTTCAAGTAACTCTCAAATGATCCTATTTATTTATTAGGTTTAAAGTCTGCTTGTCCTGGGTTAAATGCTTTGTTAAGTGAAATAAGAGATGATAATGTATTTTTGCTCCAAGTGTGAAAACCACACACCCATTTCGTCTGCTTGACATTTGTTGAACTACTTCACTTTACGGATTATGGTAAACCCTGCCCCCTCACCACAAAAGCTGCGTCACATGTTACTGTACTTGCCTTTTTACGAGAAAGAGGCCACAGCATTTGTCAGAGGCACTGGGACAAAGTTGGAACATTTTGCCACTCCCTCCAAATCTAGTTTACGCCAAGGAATGCAGAAGAGTGCTAAATTCCAGAGAATTACTGTCCTTTCTCTTGTTTCGCTATTTAAATCAAATTACACTTTGAAGACATTAGAGTTCGAATAACGTGAAGGGGCGTGGCTTGAGCACTGGAACAAGATGGCGGCGTCTCACTGAGCTCCGTCTTTTCATGGAGCCGCGAGTGCTGTTTTTGGCCACACTGAGACCATACACAGCGCTTCCAAGGCTGGTCTCCAACGCCTCATTGTTATGGCATGATGCTGAGCTGACGGGAGACTCGCTAAACCCGTTTTCCATCGTTTCTCGCCGCGACGACGTTTTGAATGGCGCGTCGCTCGAGTTTCTGTCTCTCTATCCCCTCATGCGGCCAATTACTTCTGGGTGAGCATTCTTCAAGTTTATACTAATCTCACCATTTCCTTGCACCTTGGGTTTATGCCATGGTTTTACTTCAAACCTGTGCTATGGTGCTTTATTTGTTTGGTCCCTGCATGCCTTTACCTCCAATTGGTCTTCAGTGATATATTTTTAAATAATACAAAGGCGAAAGGAATTAATTTGCTGCAGTAAGCATATATACCCTGGAATCTATGTCCTTATGGTGCATATAGTTCACGCGACCTGGAGCGGGTTTTGGATATCTATACATTTCCTTACATAATCCTACTGTGCTCAAGGGTTATAAACAGTCGCTGGATCAATTCTCCTTGTACCTCTTTTGACGGATCTTGGGGAGAGGTCAATGTGATTACATGTGCTGTGAGGTGTCCCTTACATGTGTATCAACCAGTGGAACTCTTTTCCATATCTCCTCACTTCTTAGTGGTACTTGTATCATTGCACACTTATACTGAACTATCATTAACTGTATGGGCAGGCTTGTTGCCATAAAAGGGATTCCTCAATGTCAGTCACGCTATATTAAAATGTCTAGCGACTCGCTTAACCTTACCATGGCATCCTCCTCGGGCACTAAACCTAAACGGGCCAAAAATGATCCTCCATCTCCGGTCCAGTCATCTTTGAATCCTGTCCTGGATGCAATTTTGGACGAACTACGTGCACTCAAACCATTCATGAGTGCCACCAACGAAAAACTGCAGTTGATTGAGGACTGATGGATTAATATGGAAGGCAAAATAACTGAAATGGAACAACGTGTTGGCCACCTTCAGGACGTAGCGATTAAAATTCCTCTGCTGGAACAAGAGATCCAAAAGCTTAAGCTCCACACAGAGGACCTTGAAAATCGCAACAGAAGGAAAAATCTACGTCTTTATGGTTTACCGGAGAATATTGAGGGCCCTAATCTACTCTCCTTTTTAAAGACATTTTTGCCTGACCTTCTAAGTCTTCAGTCCTCTGCTCCTCTAAACATCCAACGAGCACATCGTCTTGGTCGTCCTAAGCTTCACTCTACCAGACCGCGTGGCATTATAATGCTCTTTTTAGAATTCACCGACCTGACGCATGTACTGAAAAGCGCCAGAGAGAAACGTCGTCTTGTTTGGTCTGGTCACAATATCTTTATCTCTCAGGACCTTTCTAATGCAACCAATGCTAGACGTAAGGAATTTTTGACACTTCACCCTCAAATGAGATCTCTGAATATCCGATATGGCATATTACACCCTTGTCTATGCAAGATTGCTTACGAAGGTGTTTCCCGCTCATTTGAAGATCCGACTAAAATTAAAACTGTTCCTGCAAACCATCACCAGAACACCTATGGACACAAATGCACAATCTTCCTAAACTGTTAATATTGCTGTTCCCAATACATGGCTTCTTGTCTCTAGTTGTATTCCCTAGTTATGCTCTTCAAACACGGGTTACGTGGCTGAATTATTTCTATTTTATAATTGTCTTTTTCCTCTCCGCTGTTGCTCTTGTCTCTGGGTGCCGACATGCCCGTTTCTCATCTTACTCTCTCTTTGCTTCAGATCTGGCTTTATGTTCTTGATCTGTCCCCTCTCTTTTCTACCTTCCTCATTCTTCTCACGTTCCCTTTATTTCTATCCTCGTCTCTCCATTCCCTTCTCTCTCTTCCTTTCCCCATTTTCTTTCTTTATAATCACATAAGGGTCTTTCTCTGTTACCTTTTCATGTTTTTTATAATCCTTTTAGGTTATTCTATTGTTGACAAACGGTGTCTTTTTGCTTTCATTGTTGTCTCTGCAGTGTGTCATCATTGTCCCTGTATCCTTGTCTTTAAGCTACAACATGCTTAATGTTGTGCCGTGGAACGTCCGTGGTCTGGGTCATCCTGTCAAGCATCAAAAGGTACTCTCTCATTTATCGAAACTAAATTGTCAAATTGCTTTCTTACAGGAAACTCACTGTAATGATATTGAATCACTTAAACTCAAACGCCAATGGGTGGGCCAAGTTGTTTTCTCACCTGCGGTCAACCGTAAGGGTGGTGTTGCAATTCTATGTCACAAATCCCTAAAGATTCAAATTTTATCTACTGAATGTGACACAAATGGACGATGGGCAATACTTCAAGCCACGGTCTATAATAAAACGATCACTTTTTAAAATATTTATGGACCAGTTAAATCTGACCCTGATTTTTGGCATATGATCAAATTAAAATTATCCTCTATTACTAATCCCAACATCATTGTTGCTGGCGATTTTAACAATTGGCTAGACCCTTTTTCTGACAGATAATCAAATTGTAAATTCAAACCGGATAAGTCGCATAAAGTATTTCAGTCTGCTATTGCCTCTCGTCCACTTTATGATGTATGGAAGACTTGTAATCCTGATAAATATGAATTTACATTTTTCTCTAATGTTCACCATACTATGTTGCGTATTGATTATATATTGGTTTCAAAGTCTCTATTCCCCACTGTCCAATCTTCGGAGATTGGATCCATCTTTATTTCTGACCATGCCCCTGTCTCTGCGTCATTTGATTTGTCCCTTACCACCTCCAAACATGCCCGATGGAGATTTAACAATTCCCTACTATCTGATCAATCCTACATTTCTGAGGCTACCTCCTTTATAAATGAATTTTTTCAGTTTAACAAGCCTAGTGACACTTCTATCCACAACAACTGGGATGCCTTTAAATCATCTTTCAGAGCCTTCATCATTGCCTACACTGCCAAAAAGAAAAAATGATTGAACTCCCAATATCTCTCTACCCTCAAACATATTAAAACTATTGAACACTCTTATTTTACATCCAATTGCCCCACTCATCTCCGAGACCTTATAAAGGCGAAATCAGATTTAAATAAACTAGCTACAAATGATGCTTGCAACATCTTACTCAAAATAAAATCCAAATATCATAGGGGTCAAAATAAAGCGGGTAGAATGTTGGCCAATTATTTAAAAGTTCAAACGGAAAGGAAAACCATTGGTCCTATTCGTAACACCCTCACTAGCAACTTACTTCACTCTGATTCAGATATTGTTAATGCTTTCCAATCCTACTATAACTCATTATATATGGATGATACACATCCTTCTCAAAGTGATATCCAGTCATTCTTTGGTGGTCTCCCTTCTCCTCCCTCCATGCCGGATGCTATGGCTCTCCTTGAAAAGGATATATCTCTTCAGGAGATTTTAGATGCCATTAAATCTTTAAGGAGAGCCAAGGCCCCTGGTCCAGACGGTTTTTCTATTGAACTAATTTCCTCTTTTTCCTCTATTTTTGCTCCTCATTTACTTGAACATTTTACCTCTTATATATCAAAATCATAACCTGAAGGATCCTTTTTAGATGCTCTTATTGTAATCATCCCTAAACCAGATAAAGACCATACCCTTTGTCAAAATTACCGCCCAATCTCATTAATTAATTATGATTATAAAATGTTTGCGAAAATTCTTGCCTTTAGATTAGATGATGTTATACCCTTGCGTATTAAACCCAATCAATCCGGCTTTATTAAGGGTAGGCTCACTTCTGATAATGCTAGGATGTTTTCTAACATTCTTACGTTGGGGAAAAGGTACCCTGATCCTTTAGCTGCACTATCCCTTGATGCAGAAAAAGCATTTGATCGTGTAAATTGGTAATTCCTGTTCAAAACTCTTCATTGGTTTGGTTTCGGTCCCAAATTTATTTCATTTATTAAGTTATTATATTCAGAACCACGTGCCTGTGTTTCTGTTAATGTTTTTTTGTCCCCGTATTTTAATTTGCATAGAGGTACTAGACAAGGTTGCCCCCTTTCCCCTCTTTTATTTCTTTTGTGTCTTGAGCCTCTTCTTGAACGCATTCACCATAATCCCCTAATAACAGGTTTTCAACACAAATCCCATGAAATCAAATTATCTGCCTACGCAGACGATATTTTGATATATCTCTCCAAACCTCCTACTTCTCTACCTCCCTTTTTACAGGAAATTGATTTATACTCCAAAATATCTGGCTACAAATTAAACTTCTCTAAAACTGAGGTCTTACCTTTGAACTCCATGTGCTACCAATTCATGTTTTCTGACACCAACTTCAAGTGGTGCCCATCTAAAATCAAATATCTAGGCGTCTGGTTTTCTCCTACCATCCCCCAAACTCTTTCCCATAATTTCAGTGCGCTAAAACTTAAGATTCAAAATTCATTTACTTCTTGGTCCCCTCTCTTTTTATCTTGGTGGGGCACATTGGACACCATCAAAATGATGATTGTTCCTCTCATTCTCTTTTTGCTTTCTATGTTGCCTTTTGGAATTCCCAATTACTATTTTAAGCAAATTAATTCTCTTTGTAATACATTTTTATGGAACAATAAACCTACCCATATCGCTCTATCTAAATTAATTAAACCAAAAACAGAAGGGGGTGTGCGATTCCCTAATTTTAAATTATATCATACTGCTTTTTTAATTAGACAATTTTATGCTCTAAATAAGCAATATCAAGATTCACTGATACCTAGATGGATTACTTTTGAACGCTCTTTATTACATGATTTCTCTTTTTATGACATTTGTTCTATGTCCAATTGTACTTCTATTTCCCAATATCCCATTTTAAAATATTCCCAACATTTGATACATTCACTATTCACTGATGGTGCTAATTTTCATCAAGCTTTTCTTGCCTCTTCCATCTGGTACAATAAATTAATTAAGTTTCCCCACAAATCATTCTACTTTAAACATTGGAAAGAAAAGGATATTCTTTATGTTCATCAATTAGTATCCCATAATTGTGTCATACCCTTTACTACATTACAAGAACGTTATAACTTACCTCTATCCTACTTATCCCAATACTCACAAATATCACAAGCACTTCAATCATTCTTGCTATCCAAAAATTTTCCTGGTGACTCCACTCCATTCACTTCCCTGACTACTTTGTATAATGTTTCCCCTGACTCTATCCCCAAAGCTTCCTTTATATATAAACTTCTATCTACTCCTATATCTGATCGACCAAAATCCTTAATAGAAATAGCCTGGGAACAAGATCTCTCGTTATCCCTCTCTACTCAAAGATGGAACAAACTATGGCACACAATTTTTACCACCTCCAGAGCTGCTAATATCACTCAATCCCTATTTGTTTTATATAACAGAGCGGTTTGCACTCCCATTTTTATTCATAAGATTAGTCCCTCCTCCTCTCCCCTTTGTTGGTCTTGTCTTTCCTCGGATGGCACACTATTACATTTAATATATTATTGTCCTAATGTTTTTAAATTCTGGAAATCCATTTGGTTTACGTCTTCTAAGATATTTCAATGTTGTATTCCATTATCAATTCAAAATGTATTTCTTGGATCCATTTCTGATGATTTTTCTGACACCTCACTGAAGTTGAAACTGGTTGATCTTTTTATTTCTCTTGCATTTAAAGGTATTTTAACTTGCTGGAAAGATAATTCTAAAGTATGTACATCAACATGGTGGAACTTTATTTCTAACGAGCACAGAATTTCTACTGTCTCAGCGTCATCGTTATCTCAGAAAATCAAATCCGATTTATTCTGGCTTCCTTTTACTTCTTTCTTATCTTCACACCCGTCTTTACACTAATAACTCTTTTATTATCCCTTCCCTTTCTTCTCTCCTTTCCTCTTTCTCTCTTTCCCCTTTCTTTCCTCTCTTAATTTTTATTCCAAAAATGTATACTACACTATTATTTGCTTTGATATGTACCTTTATCTCCTCTTACTCATTTTCTTGCATAAGGTTGTTTCTTTCTATATCTTATTCTTACCATAACAGTATATTCTTTATTACTATAACATTTTTCAATAATATATGTTTATTATACTACTGTTTCATCTTATGCTAATTGTAACTTTGGTACTTTATTGTTATACCAATAAAAATTATTTAAAAAAGAAATACCTCTGCAAAAAAAAAAAAAGAGTTTGAATAACGTAAACATCCCATTTGCATTATTAATTATCTTAGGCGCCATCCTACATTGACAGGGCGACCTCACCAAATAGCTAATTTTACATTCTGAAAAGCGATTAAATGTAAATGCAGAACACTAAAGACCCAGCATATGGCAGTATCTCGAGTGCGTAGGAAAGATGGCGTTTGATTCGACACAAAAATTCAATATGGTGCAGAATGACACAATAAACAGTTCCACTTTACTGTCGGGAGATAATGGCTATACTCTTAACATACAGGGTGGAAAAGGTGCATTTATTCTAACCAGAGGATTCGTCATGTTTGTCCAATAAGCTTTTTATAACCATCATGATTCTTTGAATCAAGGTAAAATAAGATACATGGCATCAACAGGAAACAAGAAAAGAAGAATGTGTTGACCTGTGTTTGAATGTCATGGTTTACTTACTGACTTGAGGCGCTAGTCTGGAACCTGTTACTGCTAGTTCTGCTTCCCTGATGACAGCGGCAAATGTCACCTTCTACTGTGTCTTTCTCTTTGGGCTAGGCACTTTACATCAATGAGTGAAATAATGAATGTGTTAATGGCCTTGCATAGTCGAGCTTTACGGCATCAATTCCCTCTGCCACATGAATTCTTCACCGAGCTCCTGGATTAGTAGAACGTGTGCCTAGCAGGTTCTTTTAAATTTCTTTCTGAATGTGAGATAGTCTTGGCATTAAATGTTCGTATGGCGCACAATCCGAATTAGAGTTTCTTCTCCAGAGAAGCATCCATCTCATTTTATCTGCAGTATGTTCTAAGAGGTTGGTAAGTGTTTTGTGTCATTAGACAGAGGTGTATCTAGATGGATGCGAGAGAAATTCAAACAGTTTTTGGCACGAGTGTGAAATTGATTTTTGTGGAAATATATTGTTCTTTCTTTTCATAGACAATGGTGTCAGAATGTAGTAGTATTTACCTTGTAGTCTGCGACCCAGAATGTTCAGGATGTCTTCCCGTGATGAGTTTTGAAAATCTGGGTTGAGTTTCAAAGAATATATTTAGTATAAGTGGTAATGATGTTTTAATAGGGTACAGATATGATTTATAAGCGATTGTTAAAACAACTTCTCTTTCGTCTAGCACTATTCTATCTGATTTGAGTTGATCAATGACACCAAGCCAGCAAGATAATGTTTCATCTACAGAAGGTGTAGGCAACTGTAGCAATTAGTCATAACATATAGGGGTCGATTCCGATTCGGGCCGGAAAAAGCACCGACCGACTCGGATCCGGAAATTATACCGACCGACACGTACCTGTGGCGCCCGACACGCCAAGTACGATGCAAGGCGTGCAAAATCCGACCGACACGTACCGAACCCAAGTCGACCGACCGAGCCGCACGGAAAACAGCAATCCGGTCGGAAAAACACACGAATCCAACCGACCGACACGCACCCGGAACAAATCCGACCGAAACGTACACGCGAACTCCAAACCGCAAAGTACGATGCAAGGCGCGAAACCACGAGCGAGTCGGACGGAGGACAAGCCGTACGACCAACACGCATACAAAACCGAGCCGAAGCAACACAAAACACCGCGACCGACGCGTACGCAGCATAGAAAACTGCACATACACAGCGTGTACGAAACGGAGAAGACCGTACGAGACAAATGCAGGGTCCGACTCGGTCACAAGAACGTTTCCAACATACACAGACAGTACAAAGGAAAAATCACACAAAAAAAGGCCAAACAAGCAATTACTAAGCCAATAAATACTGGGGGGGGGGTGGGGACAGAGAACAAAGACACACCCACAACTCCACCCATATAAAGGACACAAATCACAACCATGAGCCTTTTCAAATGCCATTCCACTGGCAGCACCCAAGAGAAAGCAACCACACACCCACAGCTCATCCCTCACACAAGCCACACACATCAGCACACCAACAAATACCTACCTCACATACACCCAGCAAAACACACACTCACACACCCTCACCTGCACACCAACACACACATCACTCACCATCACCACCCATCACCATGCCCCCCAAGAAGAATCCCAAGTTCCTAGATTGTGAATTGGAAGTCATGGTAGACGAGATCCTCAGGGTAGAGCCACAGCTGTTTGGCACACTGGTCCAACAGACCCCCATCTCCCAGAAAACCAAGATGTGGGAGAGGATCATCAACAGGGTGAACGCACAATCACCATGTCGGCGCACAAAGAGCGACATCCAGAACAGGTGGTATGACGTGCGCAGGAGGGTACGGGACATGCTCAAGAAAGACTACATCAACAGCCAATACACCGGCAGTGGCCCTCCTGCCAAGCCAATATACCTCAGGACCTGGGAGGAGAAGGTGCGGGCCATCCTTCCGCCAGTGAGCGTATATGGACTAGAGGACATCCCAGAGCCTGGTGAGTACACAACAAATGTACACAATATACTGCCACAAAACACACACACATCACTGTCAAGGGAGAGTCAAACCATGCACTCATAGCAATTACACAGCAACCAGAACAGAATCATCCCAAAATGTGTATGTCAGTCAGATAAACACAACACATGCCATCAAAAAGTCACATCCAACTGTGCCATCACATGTACAAACACAACTACAACTACAGCTAGGCAGTGGCACAAATAGAACTAACAAACACATCCAGACATGTAGCCACCACAACAACACCAACACACAGTGAAGACCACTCAAAGGAAGGAATTCTGTGTATGCTGGCCAAGTCAGTGTAGCCAATAGCATCATGGGAGTCGCAGTCACACATATTGCCCCCCCACAACTGTCCCATCAACACCACCATGAACCATGCGCACATCACAGGGAGTGGAGAAGGACTCACAAGATGGCTGACACTGGCAACTGCTGTGGGGAGCACAAGGCCCTGCTGGCAACTGTGTACCAACAAACAGCAGGACACCACTGACTGACATCCTGAGAGACAACTTCCACTCCCTGCAATGCAAGCACGTTCCATGGTGGGATATCTGGCTGGCTGGGTGGGAAGGAGGACTTGCAGCACTGACCATAGTCACAAGCACCTCCCCTCACAAACACCCCCCAACATAAACTCCACAGAACCCACCTGGTAGAATGCAATGCCCCCCATCCTAACACAAGATCCCACAAAGAACCACCACCCTGGGTTATGTTGTGTGAAGCACAGGGCCACTCTTGGGACCTTTAGCCAAACAACTGCCAGGACAACACTCCCAGCCATCCTGTCAGCACAGCCAGCCCACCCCACAGGGAAGCAGAGTCAAAAGGAAGGAAGCATTGGCATGCTGGGAAGGGGGGTGGAGGCAACAGCATGATGGGAGTCGTAGTCACTGATATTGGTCACCCCCACAACTGTCCCATCAACACCACCCTGAACCATGCTCACATCACAGGGAGTGGAGAAGGACTCACAAGATGGCTGACACTGGCTACTGCTGTGGGGAGCACAAGGCCCTGCTGGCAACTGTGCACCAACAAACAGCAGGACACCACTGACTGACATCCTGAGAGACAACTTACACTCCCTGCAATGCAAGCACGTTCCATGGTGGGATATCTGGCTGGCTGGGTGGGAAGGAGGACTTGCAGCACTGACCATAGTCACAAGCACCTCCCCTCACACACCCCCCAACACAAACTCCACAGAACCCACCTGGTAGAATGCAATGCCCCCCATCCTAACACAAGATCCCACAAAGAACCACCACCCTGGGTTATGTTGTGTGAAGCACAGGGACACTCTTGGGACCTTTAGCCAAACAACTGCCAGGACAACACTCCCAGCCATCCTGTCAGCACAGCCAGCCCACCCCACAGGGAAGCAGAGTCAAAGGAAGGAAGCATGGGCATGCTGGGAAGGGGGTGGAGGCAATAGCATGATGGGAGTCGTAGTCACTGATATTGGTCACCCCCACAACTGTCCCATCAACACCACCCTGAACCATGCTCACATCACAGGGAGTGGAGAAGGACTCACAAGATGGCTGACACTGGCTACTGCTGTGGGGAGCACAAGGCCCTGCTGGCAACTGTGCACCAACAAACAGCAGGACACCACTGACTGACATCCTGAGAGACAACTTCCACTCCCTGCAATGCAAGCACAGTCCATGGTGGGATAACTGACTGGCTGGGTGGGTGGGAAGGAGGGCCGGCTGTCAACCAAACACAACCAATGCAGACCATGTTCACACCCCAAAAAATACATAGAAATGCCCAAATAATGCAGGACAATGTGCCACACCAATATCAACCACTGACTGTGACGACTTAGGACAATGCAATGTACAGGCCTGCACCCAGAGGCACAGTCACAACTGTCATGTGTGTCAACCATTGATGCCTGCAGAAACATAACATACATTGTGTGTGTCTCCCAAAAACAGGTGATGATGGGGACACAGCAGCAGACGCTGAGGAGTCCCAGTCCCAGGCTCAAGAGGATGCGGAGCTCACTGGCGTCGTATAGCCTCTGTCCTCCTCGGACGAAGAAGACCAACCTGGCACATCCGGTGCAAGTCTACATGCAGCACCAGCAGGACCACCAGCTGCAGCACCAGCAGGACCACCAGCTGCACCCCCTGCACCCACCCCTCCAACGACTGTCACCACAAATACCATCCCTGCCGACATGGACAGAACAAGGAGCAACACCAGCACAGGGACACTGGACCAACTTGGGGCCATGGACACCACCACCACCACCAACCCCCAAGGTGGACCAGGGTCATCTGTGCGTGCCACTGCACGCACTGCACATGTCAGCAGGGGTGGTGGGAGGGGTGGGAGACAGAGGTCGCTGCTTGCAGAGGTTGCTGGTGTGCATGATGACCCACAACTGGTACGCATAGCTGATGCGTACCAGTCCAGCACCGGAGACCTCAGCCAGGTAGTGGGGCTCCTCAGAGACATGAAACAGCAGCAGGCTGCCCATCATGCCCGCCTGGACTCCCACATGTCCCACGTGGAGTCACACATGTCCCGCGTGGACTCACACATGTCCCGCGTGGAGTCCAAGTGGGATGCACTGCATGAGATGATGGCGGTGCACAGGGACATTTTACAATGCCTCCGCCAGATGAACAGCAACCAGTCCATACCTCCCTGTGTGCCAACAACATCTGGTGCCGAACAAACTGCAACTGCCACAGGGAGGGAGGATGACTCTGGCGGCGAGTCCCCTGCACCGCAGCAGCCTGTACTTGAGGGGCCCCCCCCCCAAGAAGAGGGGTCGTCCGAGGAGGGGCAAGTGAGAGGCCGATGGCCAAGCGCAACTCCCAGGAAGCCTGAACCTGTTCTGGATGTTCACCTTTGTGCACAGACTGTTCACCCTGTTGACGGCAACACTACTCCCACACATTGCATGGGGAGTACAAGTTGGACCAATGTGTCAGACAACTGTGGCCCTGATACTGGGGATTCTGTCTACCAGGACTTTCAATTCACCTAGGAACTTCGGATTGCAAGATTTATGTACAGCACTACCCATCCTATGCACTATTCACACAAATGTATCACAATAAACACACTAATACACCATACTTGCCTCTGTTGTGATTCCAACGTGGGTGCTGTTATGGGGATGATGAACTGCAAAATTACACTGTGTATGCGAACTGCAACAGCAAGGACAACACAGGCATGTGAGTAAAGGCAACGTGACACATATGAGGGAGACACACCACCAGGGCTACACAACACATACACACCTAGGCCATCTGACTCATTGCCTACACTGATGTTGCCAGGGAAGACGGTGCAATGCACAGACACCACACCCATTCCCAGTTGTAGTCAAGTAGCCCACAGGTGCAGTAAGCAAATGGCAGTCAAATGTGTGACCACAGACAACGCACATCACAAAGTGAAGCACAGGTTTATTACACAGTTGCAACATGTCGTAACCACTACAGATGCAAGGTAATCCCACCTGGCAGCGGGCACACAGTCAACAACTGTAGACGGAAGGACATGTGGTGCACATCACCTGTAGGGACACAACAGCTACCAGCCTGGAAGTGCAATCACGTCGTCGGTGGACACAGTTAACCAAACGAATCTGAAAGTACCCTGTGAAGGACAGAAATGACACACAGTCAAAAGCAATGGAGTACAGGACAGAACAGCAAAACTCATGCACAATACATGTTACAAGATACCCACCCAGAACCAAGTTAGCATGTCAACACTGTTGGGGAGTACAGCCCACCTGTAAGCACACATCGCAACACACATCCAGTCAAGTGGCCCATGGACACACTCCAACAGCACCAGAGCACCACCTACACATCATGCCAACTCACATCATTGACATGACACCTCAGGATACTCACATTCAGCTAAAGAAGTTGGTGATGAGCTGTGTGCGGACATCACCATCATCATCATCATCATCGTCACTGGCATCGTGGTCCAGGCCAGGATCCTCCACAGGTGGCGGATGTTGGTCATTGTCATCCTGGATGAGAGGCAACTCCTTCCGCACTGCCAGGTTGTGGAGCATGCAGCAGACGATGATAATCTTGCACACTTTCGCAGGGGCATATGGGAGGGACCCTCCGGTCTTGTCCAGGCAGCGGAAGCGGCTCTTCAGGAGACCAAATGTCCGCTCAATCACTCTCCTGGTCCGACCATGTGCCTCATTGTAGCGCATCTGGGCTGGTGTCACAGGGTACCTGAGGGGTGTCAGCAACCACGGCATGTTGGGGTATCCCGAGTCACCTACGGACAGACAAGTGCACATTAGCTGACTTGGAAAAGTGGGCGGAATACTACAGATCAGATCACACACAATGGCACAAAGTCAGTACACACCGACAAGCCAGGCACGCTGGTTCTGCATCTGTGCCATCATCCTGGGGATGCGACTACTCCTCATCACAAAGGCATCGTGTGCTGAACCAGGGAAACGGGCACACACGTGTGTGATGGTCATGTCTGCAAGACACACCACCAGTGCATTGACCGAGTGGTAGTGCTTGCGGTTCCTGTAGGCCTGCTCCTGGGCCTGTGGTGGTACCAAAGCCACATGTGTCCCATCAATGGAGCCAATGACATGCGGCATCCTCCCCAGGGCATAAAAGTCACTCTTCACGTCAGTGAGTCGTCGCAGTCTAGGGAAATAGATGTACCGGTTCAGGAATAGCAACATTGCCGCCAAAACATCGCGGAGCACACGGCTCAACATGGTCTGTGACATCCCACTAGCAGTCGCCACAGTATGTTGGAAGGTACCGGTGGCAAAGAAGTGTAGGGCTGCCATCACCTTCACCTTGGGGGTCAGCGCTGTAGGATACGGCCGGCCAGGCTGCAAATGTGGGGACAACTGCACTGCCAAATCCTCAATCAGCTGCCTGGTGAAGCGGTACCGTCGGATGCTGTCCCGTTCCACCATCGTTGCCAGGTCTGGGAATGGTCGATGGACAGCAGGAGCCCTGCAGTGCAGAGGAGAAGTAAGCAAGATTGTCAGTCACCCCACATATGCGGCATTGAACACACTCAATATCCCAACATACATCATTATGAGGCACAACTACATGAAGTGTGCAGTTCCGTAAGGACATGTATGGTACATACATGGCCAACATCTGTCAACACGGTCCAACAGGTGGCATCAATTAGTCCCAGGTTGGCCCATTGGATATCATGAGGCCGTGTCACAGTTCCCATCTCCTGCTGCCGTGTCACAATCACCCCCACAGTGACATGTGAGGACAGATGTGCCCCAGGCACCACAGCTCAACGACAGGTACATTCCCAGGGACCCTGTATTGCCACATGGACACTGGCATTACATGGAGTATCATGTATACACCACAGCAAAACAACCATGACCCCCACAGGTAGTGGTCCCACTTGCCACGGCAGGACAGACATGGACGTCTGTGACACACACACGCACAACATCAAAGTCCATGCACACACAACCTGGATGTGGAGACTGTCTCCCATTGTGCACATGAAATCAGAGACATTGTAAACACTACATGCACAAAGACTGTGGAGGACCATCACTATTGTGCCACTGGGACACCCTGGCTCAAACATACCGTCCCACATGGGACTCACGGGGTATGTGACATGACATACACATACACCACCGTGAAATGTGACCATGGCACATGCACAGATATGAACAGTTGCACATCACAGTGGTCATGTACACGTAACACCCAGGATCCTGTCCCCATTAACACGTGCACAGCCTGGGGGTGGCTGCCCACAGGTGACACCAACAGGACAACATGTACACCAACATACACACAATAGGAAATGCAGCCTTACATGCCTTATGATAAAGTTTGGACAGGCTGTCGTGATGTAGGTGTGCCCCTCACTCCCTGGGAGCTATCTGTGGCTGGCATATGTCCATCTGAGACAGGCATGCTGACATATGCCAGTCACATGTACAGTGATGCGTTGAACAGCAATGGACCGATCGGTGCCCCCGGCCGGCCCATTGCATTCAATGTGTGCGGGTACGCGTTGTACCCCTGTACGTGTTGTACCCCTGTACGCGTTGTACTGCAATGGACCGATCGGTGCCCCCGGCCGGCCCATTGCATTCAATGTGTGCGGGTACGCGTTGTACCCCTGTACGCGTTGAACTGCAATGGACCGATCGGTGCCCCCGGCCGGCCCATTGCATTCAATGTGTGCGGGTACGCGTTGTACCCCTGTACGCGTTGAACTGCAATGGACCGATCGGTGCCCCCGGCCGGCCCATTGCATTCAATGTGTGCGGGTATGCGTTGTACCCCTGTACGCGTTGTACCGCAATGGACCGATCGGTGCGCACCCATTGACAATGGGCTTGCCTGGCAACGGACGCGTTTTCGAATTTCGAACGAGTCGGTTGCTGGAAAATCAGTTGGTCACCCACAACAATGTTGCAAAATCATGTATGTCATGAAGTTGAAGATTTGAAGGATGCTGTGGGCGTGTTTTGGTGCTGCTATTCCATGGATTGGCCAGATTCAGAAGATGCAAACGACTTGGACCTATCACTTTGGACACAAGGGACAGTATCTGCCTCTCCAGCACATATATATTGCTGGCTGTTCCCCTGAGAGCTCACTTGCCTGCACTACATGCTCCAGGACGACATCTGCCACTGCACTGCTGCTGTCTCTGCCCCTCTGGACCCTGCAATGGCACGTACTGTGGAGAGAGCCCCAGCCTTCAGCCTTGAGGAGAACCAGGGCCTGCTGGACAGCCTACTTCCACAGTACAGCAAGCTGTATGGGACACCAGGGGAGCAGGTGAGTGTTCTGTGCACTGCCTTTCTGAATGTGCATATTGTCTGACTAGCAAGGCTGAAAGTCTGCACGCCACTGGCTAGCAGGCTCACTGAGTAGTTGTCACCCCCATAGTGTGTAGTGACATGCACTGGACAGGTATGGTGCAGTGACAGTGCATTTGAACAAGGTTTTACTTCCCATGCAATGATACCATGTAGTGACGTCTGGCAAACTGTCCATGGGCAGCTTTGCACTGCCTGTGTACATCATGTGCCCCTGTGATTGAGACATGTATATACAACTGTGTCATGCACGGATATGTTGCATGTGTAGTAATGGCCTTTTCACTTTGTCATCCTGACAGGTTAATGCCCATCGGAAGCAGGAGATCTGGAAGGACATCGTCCGGGCCGTCCGGTCCGTGGGGGTCTACAAGCGCCGGATCCGCAATTGCCAGAAGAGGTGGCAGGACCTTCGGGGCTGGACCCGGAGGATTGCATGGGTCCAGCTGAAGCTGTCGCCTCCTCGCAGGAGGGACGGAACACGGACCCTGACCCCCCACATGCTCCAGATCCTGGAGGTGGTGTTTCCAGACCTGGATGGGCAGCTGAAGGCCAGACAGCAGCAAGGAGGGGGTGAGTCAAAGACTGCACTGTGAACTCTGTATTACATGCTTTGTGCCCTCCTCTGGCCTGGTTCAACTGCCACAGTGCAGCAGTCATGTTGTCCAGGAGCCATGTCCCTCTATTGTGCACTGCCCACTGCTCATCTGATACCCAGGTGTGGCCCTTACATTCAGGGAATTGTGTCACTTGGGACTGTGTCCTTGCAGTTTGCTTCACTAAAGGTGGGGGACAGCATCTGTTTCCCTAACTCTGTTGTGGGCATCATGGGTGGGTCCATTGTTCACACAACGCCTGTGTTCGGACATGTAATCTGCGTGTTGCTTTGATATGCGGTCCACTTGCTGAGCTGAGCCACCACATGTGCCTGGGGTATGTGGCACACGCCCATGCAGCGGGTGGGAACAATGTTTGGGCCCCAGGAGTGTGCAGATTACGTGTGTCACACATACATAGCCAGCTATCCACTGTCCAGGGCTTATCCCTCATTCATGTGGAGCAGGACAGTCATGCCTACTCCAGGCCATGCAATGCACTCTGTACTCCCACTCCCGTGTATCAGCTGACACATTGTGCGCAGTGATTTGACCCCTCAGGTGTCTGCCTCTGTGTCAGTGTGCTGTGGATTACTTGCCAGGACTGCTGGGGTGTTTCTTGGTAGGGGCTCAGCATGCCCCTGGAGATGTGACCATAGGAGACGATACTTGTGTGTCACATAGGTGTTTGATCAGCTGCCCGTGCAGACTGGGGTATGCGAATGTGAAGTTCAGGCAGCTGTTCCCCATTCACAGCAGATTGTGAGGGGCTCAGGTTCAGAGGGTAGTGTCACAGGTCTCCCATATGTCCAATAGGTATGACCTGGACAGATGAGGGTTAAGATGATGTGTTGTGTGGGGGATGTACATGTGCACTTGTGCAGCTCCAGGACTTGCATTCCCCATGACCTACTATTGTGACACAGTGCATAGTGTTGTTGTCTGGCTGCCAAGTCATACATCACTGAGACAGTGATGTATGACTTAGCAGTCATGCCTCTGCCATGGCATGTGTCAACTTATTGGTGGTCCTGCAGGGGAGTGACATGTGCTACATGCACACCATTGTGGCGATGGCTATCAGGACATGGGTGCATTATGGTGTCTGTCACTGGTATGCATCACATGCATTTCCTATTTGACTCTGGGCATCCCTTTCATCCGGAAACCTGTACTGACTCAGTGGCAAGAGCTGTGATGTGTGCATGTCCACATGCCACACCGTGTCCTCTGCACTGTCCAACTACTGTGTACTTGGTGCATGTGTCCACACTGGGGTGTTGCAATCCAACAGACACCAGACAGATGGGTGCAAGGCCATGTGGGATGTGAGTGCCATGCTTGGCATCAGACTGACAATTGGCTTCTCCTGTTCAGTTAGGGCACTTTTAGCAATGTACAACTAATGATGCCAGGGCTTGCTCTGTAATGTGCTGTGCTCACAGTGGTGTGTGCGTTTGGTGCAGGTGACTGATGTCTGTCTGTTTCCCCATTGTTTGCAGATACATCCACGGCCACGGAAGGGGACAGCTCCATGGACCAGGAGGAGCCAGAGAGCCAGACTGGGTCAGCAGCCGAGGAGTGGTCGGAGGGACCCAGTGGCACGGAGGGCGAGGGGAGCCACACCGAGGAGTCCTCAGCACCATCCACCTCAGCTGAGGACCAGAGCAACTCGGAGGATGACTCCCTTATGGAGGCGGGTGTCAGCAGCCACCACACCCTAGCTAGTGTTGCTGTCCCCGCCACCACCAGCACCACCACCGCCCTCCCATCGGCTCCCATTCCCCAGGTCCGTGGAGGCTCCCATGTTCGGGAGCGTGTCTCCTTTGGGCCAGGCACCGCACCTCCTGCCCCTGTGTCCCCTGCTGTCCTGAGTGAGGAGTCTGTGTACCTCCTTCGCCAGCTCCATGTAGGGCAGACAGCCATGCTGAGTGTCCTCCATGCGCACACCGCTCTGTTGACTCAGCTGGTGTCGTTCATGGAGGGCATCTCATCGGGCATGTCTGACCTACAGAGGGGCAATAGGTCCATGGACTCCTCCCTGACGGCAGCAGTGTCCCTCCTCAGACAGTCCCTCACCCCTCCTGCCTCTGCTCCATCCACACTCCCCAGCACCTTACCCGTCCCAAGCACACACACACCGGCACAGGCACACACCAGCACACATACGTCCAGCACACAGACACACACGCCACAAACAAAACGCACATGCACGCACAGTCAGGGGACTGAAACCAGACTCACAGGGGATGGGGCCCTGGTACACACACACGCATCCACGGGCACTGCGCAGTCCTCAGTTGCCTCTCCCTCCAAAACACCCTCCCTTGCCTCACCTGCAACCCCAAAGACCCAGCGCCTCTTCCTCAGTGACCTCGGCCTCTTCCCCTCCGATCCAGCTGCTCCAGCATCCAGGGGGAAGAGGAAGCCCCCCACACGGAGCAGAGTGCCCTCGCCCCCGGACACCCTCCCCCAGGCGCAGACAGACTGAGGCCCCCACCCGCAAGTCCCCCGGAGTGGTAAGAGCAAGACCCCGCCGCCGCCCTGCAGCTCAAGCACCAGGTCTCCTTCCTCCATCCCTCAGGCCCCCACTCCACAGGTGCCCCCACCACACCCTGCCCCAGGTTCCCCCACCCACAGATATACCATCCCCAAGAGGATCCGGCCTTCTCCCCTGCCACTTGCTCTCCCGGCACCACACCCCGCTGCGCTTGTCTGTGCCACTGATGTGGTGAGGGTGTCCTCCCCTCTGTCCAGCCCACCTTGCCTGTTCCCCATTCTCCTCCCCTGGTGGTAGGCACTGCAGTGGAGTCCACTACCACCCTGTCTGACTTAGGCACTGCAGTGGCGGACCTGTCCACTCCATCTGCAGGGTCCACTGCAGTTGTGCCGGCACCCACAACATCTGAGCCATGCCCCCAGTTGTGCCGGCACACACCATGTCAGACACCTCCACTGCAGTTGTCAGTGGCTCTCCAGCACCCACCACCCCTTCCCTGCTTCCTCCTGGTGAGCCCTGATCCTGTCCCTGCGGTGCCTGGCCTACCCCCCGGTTGCCCCTCCTAGTGGATTGTCCCTGGTTTTGTGCAGGCATGTGTAGGGTGGCATCTGCCACTGTCACCCACTTGTGACTTTGTTGATGGACTGGCCATTGGCCTTTGTTTATTTTCTACCGGACTTCTACTTTTAATGCCACATATGCTGAATAAAGCAACTTTCTGTTCTCTAGTGCTTTTGCTTCTGATGTACATGATGTTGATGATGCTAACCATGCCCTTGCTGCAGTGATGGTGATATTTGGTCTCATGATAATGAAGTGTTACTGTGCAGGAACCCATGTGGTCCAGGGGGAATGTGTCCTATCCTGTGGTGTATCCATGTCATCCATAGCAGCATCTGAGGGTGTCATGTGTTCAGTATTTGGCAATGGGATTTCCTACTTAGATTGCCTATTTCACATCTGTGGCTTCCACCCCTGCACATCTGTTGTGCCTGCCATTGTTCAATTCGTCTACTTCCCTGACCGTGTGGCCATCTCCAGTGGACATGCAGGTTTGGGCATCAATGGGGAAGGACTCATCTGTGTTGTCAGTGCAACATTGCTATACAAGTGTGTTGGATCTGTGCTGATGATTCCGTTGGCACTTCCATGACCAGGCTGATGTTACGGGAGCCCTCATTTGGTGCTAATTGTTGATTGTGTGACCAAGTGCTCAGCTGACATGATGGGGCCCTACTGAGGCAACATATGGCACAGCTTTCCTCACACAGGAGTGGAGTCCCCTCATGGCAGTGTGTACTCCTGTGACATTGCCTGCGCCCAAGGTGTGTGTTGTATGTGCATGTCTGTGTGTTCACTTCCGTTTAGCTGTGCATGCTGTGATCCCTAGTGTTGTACCTGTTTGTGATGCTAGCTGAGTTGACCTATGTTCCCCCAAAGTCTTTGCCCTGGGTTCTCTGTGATGTGGGTGCATGGCACATTACTGGTCATCAGGGTGTCACCCATAGGTGTGTTTGCTGTCAGGGCTGAGTTTGTGTGCAGACGCAGATGGGTCACAGTCAGGTTTCCCTTGGCACTTGTTGTTTGCCCCTGTCATGTGATTTCCAGTTTGTGTTATCTTTCAGTGATTGTGACACGTTGTGTGTGTGACTGCTGGCACTCCTCAGGGTCCGGGCTGCAATGTTGGTTGTTGTCTATGTGTGTTCTTTGTGGGTGACCTTGGCTTCTTCATTGGTGTGTGACTGTGGCTGGGATCCCATTGGTTGGTGTGGTATTGCCGTCATGTCCATGTACAGCGTAGTGTGCAGTGTGTCAGACATTCAGGAGTCTTGTTGAGTGGCCATGTGTGATGTGTTTCTGCACCTTGGTTCCCACCCACCACCCTGGAATAGTCATGGGTGCATGTGCAATGTCACCAGTGCATGTGTGCTTCACTGCTGCACATTGTTGGAGGTCGAGGGGTGTGGTGTTGAGTGTGTGCAGATGAGAGTTGTTGACCGGCTAGGCCCCTGCCTCCATGTTGGCCTTGGCTTACTGGCCATGCTGTTTGATTTGTGCTTGTGTAGGTGTGATGGTAGTTAGTTGCTCAGGACACATGACTGTGGTTCACAGTGTGAACCACATTTAGCTTTGTCATCACAGTGGGATTGTAATGCAGCCCAGGGTCACCACATTGTGGGGGCCCTGGGGGTGGTGCTGTGGTGTGTCTGTGTCTTGCTGTGTCAGTTGTTGTCCCTACGTGCCTGTGTGACATGTGTGATTTGTGCTCCCTCTCATCTGACAATGCCTGCTTGCCCACATAGGGGATTTGGATCCATGAGTTACCTTTGTGTGGCACTGTATGCACATCTGTATGATTGGTATTCAGGTCTCCTCATATGTTGTGTGGTTGCCTGGGGACACTGGCACCCCCCCCCCCCACCTGTTGTGTATGATGTGCAGTGTGGGTCTGCCTGTTTGTGTTTGTGCATCTGCACCACTGCATTGGCATATCTTGGGTGTGCCATTGGCTGTATGTAGTTTGGTGGGTTTCCCCTGCTGTCCCTGGGACTCCTAGGTCATCGGTCAGCACAATGATCATGGTTTGTGTGTCCCATTGCTGCCATGGTATGGTATCTGTTCACCTCCCATCTGCAGTCTCCACAGGGTATCTGCATTTGTGTGCCCATTGGTTCAAATATGTGGGTCTGCATTCTGATGGTCACTTCTGTCATTGTGTCATTGATGATTGTTGACGGTGTCAGCCCCCATGGGTGTTGTTTGTCTGCACATGGCCAAAGGTATGTCTTATTTGCACTGCAGTATTTGGCTCCCCCAATTTATGTTGCAATGGGACACATACACTACTTTGCCACTGATGTGTTTGTTGTTCTGTGACCAGGAATCATCCATGCAGTTTGGCAGTTGCACCTCTTTCTTTTCAACACTTACCTTTTGGTCACTGTGATGATGGGGGTTTGGACCCCATTGCCACAATGTTCGAAATGTGCTTCAGCTATGGACCCCACACTTACATTTTGGTCACTGTGATGATGGGGGTTTGGACCCCATTGCCACAATGTTCGAAATGTGCTTCAGCTATGGACCCCACACTTACCTTTTGGTCACTGTGGTGATTGGGGTTTAGACCCCATTGCCACAATGTTCAAAATGTGCTTCAGCTATGGACCCCACACTTACATTTTGGTCACTGTGATGATGGGGGTTTGGACCCCATTGCCACAATATTCAAAATGTGCTTCAGCTATGGACTCCACACTTACATTTTGGTCACTGTGATGATGGGGGTTTGGACCCCATTGCCACAATGTTCAAAATGTGCTTCAGCTATGGACCCCACACTTACCTTTTGGTCACTGTGGTGATGGGGGTTTAGACCCCATTGCCACAATGTTCAAAATGTGCTTCAGCTATGGACCCCACACTTACATTTTGGTCACTGTGATGATGGGGGTTTGGACCCCATTGCCACAATGTTCAAAATGTGCTTCAGCTATGGACCCCACACTTACCTTTTTGTCACTGTGGTGATGGGGGTTTAGACCCCATTGCCACAATGTTCAAAATGTGCTTCAGCTATGGACCCCACACTTACATTTTGGTCACTGTGATGATGGGGGTTTGGACCCCATTGCCACAATGGTCATGGCCTGCTTGCATTGTGGGTGCCACACACATATATGTGTGGCACATGTGCTAGGGGTCACATTGTATTTTCAAAGTCATGTTCGGTGTTGTAGGCATTTGACACAGTCTACACACGCTTGTCATGGTGTTGGGGGATGTCTTCTTCTTGCATTCCCTAGGTTGTGGTGTGCTGGTTGTGTCATGCATTGTCCATCCTATGAGTGGGGGTGGTAGTAGTGGTAGGCATCCAGCCCCCCTGGCTGAGGGTGGTAGTAGTGGTAGGCATCCAGCCCCCCTGGGTGAGGGTGGTAGTAGTGGTAGGCATCCAGCCCCCCTGGGTGAGGGTGGTAGTAGTGGTAGGCATCCAGCCCCCCTGGCTAAGGGTGGTGGTAGGCATCCAGCCCCCCTGGCTGAGGGTGGTAGTAGTGGTAGGCATCCAGCCCCCCTGGGTGAGGGTGGTAGTAGTGGTAGGCATCCAGCCCCCTGGCTAAGGGTGGTAGTAGTGGTAGGCATCCAGCCCCCTGGGTGAGGGTGGTAGTGGTGGTAGGTATCCAGCCCCCCTGGCTAAGGGTGGTGGTTGGCATCCAGCCCCCTGGGTGAGGGTGGTAGTGGTGGTAGGCATCCAGCCCCCCTGGGTGAGGGTGGTAGTAGTGGTAGGCATCCAGCCCCCTGGGTGAGGGTGGTAGTGGTGGTAGGCATCCAGCCCCCTGGGTGAGGGTGGTAGTAGTGGTAGGCATCCAGCCCCCCTGGGTGAGGGTGGTAGTAGTGGTAGGCATCCAGCCCCCTGGGTGAGGGTGGTAGTAGTGGTAGGCATCCAGCCCCCCTGGCTAAGGGTGGTGGTAGGCATCCAGCCCCCCTGGCTGAGGGTGGTAGTAGTGGTAGGCATCCAGCCCCCCTGGCTAAGGGTGGTGGTAGGCATCCAGCCCCCTGGGTGAGGGTGGTAGTAGTGGTAGGCATCCAGCCCCCTGGGTGAGGGTGGTAGTAGTGGTAGGCATCCAGCCCCCCTGGCTAAGGGTGGTAGTAGTGGTAGGCATCCTGCCCCCCTGGGTAGGGGTGGTGGTGCGCATTCAGGCCCCTGTGTGCATATGTGGCATTGGTGATGGGCATCCCGCCCCTATGGTGCTGCTGTTGCTGGTGTAAGTATATTCTGCATCCCTCTGTGTGTGTGTGATGTGTCGTGTACGTGTTGTATGTGTTTTGTGGTTGGTGTCTGGCTTACCTTCTGCGCCGCACGCGTCCGTGCCTGTTCCGGTAGTAAATGTAGAATATTGGTATGATCGGGACAAAGGGATTCATGGTTGGTTCGTGTCGTTCGTCCTTCTCGTTGCTTCGCGTCGTCCTCGTCGCTTCACGTCGTCCTTGTCGCTTCGCCTCGTCCTCGTCGCTGGCGTGTTCGTCTCGTAGCCGTGGATCGTGTTGTGGCGCGAATCGGAGCTTATGTGCGCCTCTCCGGATGCTTTGACGTGCCGTGCGTAGCGACGGGTTCGGCGCGTACGGAAAGCGCATCGTACTCGCTCGGCCGGACGGAGCTGCATTTTCCTTCCGTGCGACTCGATTCGGCGTTTCCGGATTCGCCTCGGTCGGGGAACAGGACCTGGTTTGGGTGAGTACGGCTCGGCCGGATTCTGTGCTGTTGTGCGCATCGTACTTACTCGTTCGGTGTGCTGTACGGATCGGTCGGGAAACAGGCTTTCGCATGGCTTTTTTCCCGACCGAATGCTATTGGGTGCGCCTCCGACCGAGATCGGAATCGGCCCCATAGTGTGAGGTTTTCCAAGCAGCCCTCGAAAGCATGGAAAATATACACATGCATATGAGTAAGTAGTCTGGTATAAATCAACTAAACGTTTAATTTTTTGGGGCGAAGCATGGGTAGATGTTTATTTAAATGTCAATTCAAATTAATACATCATTTTTACTTCCCTTTATTTAGTACTCCTTTTAAGTTTTACTTGCACATCGCTTGTGCTGTACTTGCAAAATCTCCTATATACAAAATAAATGTAAAATCTTGAAAGGGGCTTAGAGCCTGCCCATTGCTTACCAATACTTACCATTGCTTAACTTCCATGGTACTCTCGCTTCCTTGCTTCTGATTGGTCAGTGGCACCTACTCCCTCCCAGAATTTCAGCGTTGTGTCTGCCGTGGAGCATGGGCCTAGAACAGCTACCTGTCTGCGCCAGTGTCTTTCCACTAACTGCAGGCTCTTGCAGGTACTCTTTTTGTAACTTTTGCTCATGAACTTTCAAAGAGTGCATGTCTTTGCAGTCTGTGTTCTGCCCTCCCCCTGCTCCCTCGTGTTGCTTTTCTCACCCCACCTCTATGCCCCCTCCCACTGACCACTGTTGGTGCTCCCTCCCTCCTCGCCCCTCCTGTTGTCCGTTGTTGCTCCCTGCAACTCCCTCATGTTAGATTCCAATCCCCCTCCAACCGTCCATTCTTGCTGCATCTTCCCTCCTCCCCCACACTTCCCTTGTGAGACTTGGTTATTATATTGGCTTTTATTTAATGCCCCCTCCAGCCCTCCAGCCCACCACACAAAAACATTAACAAAGACAAATAGCTCTTGGAGCAGCGCAGGCAACATGACTTAGCAAACAAAAAGAGCGGTATGATGCGGTCAACACTGGCCACGCCATCGGTTTTTATTTACTTTAAGTCACGTTGCACAAAAGCCTGCACTGCTGTGCAGCACCTTTAACCCGTTTGCTGCTGCTGTCGGCCAACGGCCGTCGCGAGCACTACCACGGGAGTGCTGCGCACGTCCGTTGGCCGACGCGGCCCCGCCCGTTTAATAGAACGTTTCGCACTGGTGCGGAACGTTCGAAGCAGCAAACGGGTTAAAAAACATTGACAATGCCAATAAGTCTCGCATATGCGAAACAGATGTGCTTTGCCAATGCTTGCATTTAGAAGAGACAAACATATCTTTACACATATGTTCTTTGTATGCGTTTTTGTATTTTTTTACATTTTAATATTCCTTTTTTTAACAATTGTATGTCATTTTACAAGTATAACACCAATATTTTTTGATAAATGCATATTCATATATACAACATTATGCATAGAAGTGCCATTAAATGTACATGGTTTTTTATGTGTTTTGGACAGCATTTTTTTTAAACAAAACCTTCTGGTTATATATCCTGAAACCCTAGTATCTCTATATATGATTTATCTCACCTATCTACTTCCTCCTTATTCGAATTCACCCTGTAGCTGTCTTCCTGTGTGTATAGCGATGCAGCAGATGGGCTTCAAATTTGTGGACATGTTTCAGCCCCTACTACTTATTTCTTCAGGCCTCCTCAGGACTTCTACAATGGCATGAGATGCTTTTAGACTCTTTATTTGGATCGAGTTCAGGCGTCAAGCGATTTTGAAAGTGGCATTGCATTATCAGGATGTAGTGAGTTCAGGGGAACGTGCATTGGAGCGGGCTGTCACAATTAGTCATTACATTGTGGATGACGTAGTTGTGCACTTTATGCTTCTTTTTAATGGATTGTCTGGTGGTGAAAGGGGATCCAGAAATGTTTTGTTATTTGGTGCTGTAAGCATTTATTTTCCCTAGAGCGTTTTATCTAATATCCTACACTTGATGTTAGACAGATATGGCAGTCTTTTGATTATCTCTGGGCAGTCCTGCTTCGGAGTGAATTGAACAAGCAGTAGTAAGAACAGCCTTTTTAAGTGATGTGTGAATTGACTGTTCCTAATGCAGTCCAGAATGGATGAGGTTTGAATGGTGGTGTAGGAGGCTGTGGTGAGTCGTGTTTTGAGCCTACAAGGCTGAACTTGCCATTTGTCCTTTGAGCATTTCCCGGGGGGATGGGGCAGTGGCTGTTGGTGGAATTTGAAACTGGTGGGGCGTACGCAGAACGAATCAACGTATGCGAGCGAGCACAGCGAGCGAGCCCGATGGCAATAAGGTGGGTTTGGGGGGGTTCTCCCCCCGTGAAGAAATTTTTAAAAAATTGGCATCTTTTTGGTGCGATTTTCAGCACTATTTCTGTGATAAATGGACTAAAATTCAGTTCTTCTAGGCATTCATAAAAGAAAACTCATACATTATTTCAGAGAATTTCTGGGTTGCCAAGCAAGTCTGACTTCTGAAGAGGGCTAGGGTACTAAGCAAGACTGCTTTGGCTCTACCCTTTCCAATAGAAAACACTAATTAGCGATGTG
The DNA here is from genome assembly GCA_963921515.1 of Calotriton arnoldi. Classification (NCBI taxonomy): domain Eukaryota; kingdom Metazoa; phylum Chordata; class Amphibia; order Caudata; family Salamandridae; genus Calotriton; species Calotriton arnoldi. The sequence continues at coordinate 435,915 of CAWUFW010003087.1, forward strand.
AACAAGTTCAATGGACAAACCTGGGGTCTAGGGAGAGTCCCTCTCCTGAGAAAGAAATTTAAAAAAGATTGGCAAATGGTGCATTTTAAAGCAAATGAATGCAGCGATAAAGCAAGGCTTATTAAGCAGTGGGAACGTATAGTCTAAAACTGCCCCGTATCTTCTTGCATTAATTTGTTCAACAGTTACTGTAATATGTAAATTGTTCTGCATGACAACTTTAGCCCTTTAAAATGTATGCTTGCCCAGTGTCTTGCACTGCATGCAGCATTAACTTTGGAAAAATATGCTCTAACCAGACTTCGGGAAGCACCCACAGCTGCTGGCTGTAACCAGTCATATAGAAATATGTGCAGACAGGGAAAGCCGAATATGTCCCGGGATGGACTTCACGGGACATAGCCTGTGAGCCGGCGCCGGGTAATGAAAGTCAGTGTCTCTCTGGTCTCTCTGTAGCAATTTCACCATACATGTTGGCCTCGTACACAAAAATACCTTCATACAAGCGTGCAATTGTGCACACACAAACATACACACCCCCACTTGCTCATGCTGGTGGCAGGCCCTCTCTTGTGCTGACGTATGGTGGGATTCACTCACACAAAGAACTGGTACATCACAGCCAGCAGCAGTGCAAACCTCACAGGTATGTGCAAGTACAGTAAGGCAACAGTGGTTGAAGTGACACTACAGCAAAGAATCTGTGCTTGATTTGATATTCTCGGGTTCAAACCCGTGTGGGTCCAGTCAACCTTTCATCCTCCTGAGGTAATTAAAAATAGTACCTTTGAGTGGTCTGTCAATAAATATGTCTTATTCAGCACCAAGATGCCCCAACAGTTTAAAGTGCCATTACAAATACATGTTACATTATTCACAGCGATAAGGTATGCCGCTTTACTCACACAGTAATGGTGTAGCACTGATAGGGTTTTATGATGAAGTACTGGCCACTAAAGTAACGTGGTGCAAAATTATCATTACACACCCAATCCCCAATAAACACAACAACCCAAAATTAAAAACAATTACAATAAGTTTTACAGTAATGTTAATATAAACGCACAACACCATAATAAAAGCTGACGTTAAAGTAAACAGTAGTTTACATTTCGATATTACATTAAAGCAGTGAAAAATACATACTAACATTTGATATTTCAGCCCACGATATTTTTGTCATCATAATATTTTGACCACGGTATTATGGGCTGCTGACATTTTTGAGAAAATATTTAGCTGGAATACATAATGGTAGCAGCAGCGCAGGTGCCGATTGCAAGCACACAGGTACATCATGAGCCGCTGCAGGTCACATTTCCACCACACCCACCGAAAAGGTACAGCAAAGGTAGCGACAGAGACAGGTTCTCACACTCATACACACAGTAGAAGTGGACATGAGTTTATCCAAGCACGGCCAACGTGTACAACGATAGAAATCTAATTGGAAGAGGAGGAGTGGGATGTAGGTGTGTTCTTTCCTCCAAACACCGCCTGGATGGCATACATCCTTGATGTACACATGGGTTAGTTAGTGCAAGCTTCACACCGGATAGCGGATTGGCGGAAATCCATGCATCTCAGCACTTATGTAAGTGTCCATCCATAGCTCTGGCACCTGCCCCGCTCTGTACATAACTTCTTACCCTATGTAAAACACACTCGTGTCCTCTGTGGCAAGGTACGCACAATAAATACACTGAATAAAGATGAGAATACAATGTGTGATGCTGTCAACCAGAATCGGCTTTTTAGCCACTGGCTCATTGCATTGCGAGGCTTGTATTTCACCTTTTGCGTTGTTGTCATTGTTGACTAGTTGGCCTACAAGTCCCAGCATGCAGTGTGTGCTGCTGCTAAACAGAAGGCCAGGACTTGGAGCATGGTGGACTTCTAACATGATGCCTCTGGCAGGTTAGTACTGTGGCAAATTTTTAACTCAGATTCAAGCAATAGCCTGCAGATCGTGCTTTGCCTGTGGGATACTGACATAAAAGAGAACCGACAAACAGCGTACATTTCTTCAAACTTTACATTTTCAGGAGAGGGTGGCTTGCATTACAGTATGTTTCAAACTAAGGATAAACATCAGAAAGCATACGGTGTTTGGTCAACAATCAGTGCATCGCTTATGGGGTTCTCTGCCCTCTTTAATTCATTACGTATGGCTTCTTGTGCAAGGGGGTTATTCATCCACGGCCGGCATGCTCGCGGGAGGTGGGGGGGGGCCACGAGTGGGGAATACAAATAAAAAGTAAAAGTTACCTACCTTATTGCCGGTACCACACCGCCTCCGAGTCCGCTCCTGGCCGGTCCCGCGTTTTCTGAATCCTGGAGGAACAGGAAGCAGCCAGCAGGCAGCCTCCTTTCCCGGCCCTAAGCCAATCACAACGCTGCAATGGCAGCTTTGTGATTGGTGAGGCAAGGAGGAGAGCGCCCTAGCCGGGCCATTTTCTCCATGTAGGCTGCATGCAGCAGCCTACATAGAGAAAAAGGGGGAGTGCGCATGACTGCTTTGTTCGGCCCTGGGGCCGACCAAACAGTCAGTACCCACAACAGTGGGTAAGCCACTCCCCCCCTGCCCTCGAGCAGGACCGCCCACCCTCCCGCCCCCAACCAGGCACCAGGCACTTCTGCTTTCTCGCAGTGCGAGAAGCAGAAACATAAAATGGTAGTTTTACCATTTTATGTTCCTGCCTTCTCGCACTGCGAGAAAGCAGTGGGGCGATGCCCCTACGCCCCCATGGTGGAGCCGCCACTGGGATGGGGTCATTTGGAGACAGTTTATGAAGGCCAAAGGGTGCAGAAGGTGCTGTGATATTTTTTCCAGCAACCCATTGTTAAGTGTGGCAGGCACCACTGGGGCTTCAAGAGAGATGGACAAGAAGAGGAAGAGGAGGAGAGAGAGAGTTATCCAAGAGTAAGGGGGGGAAGAAAGAAGGAGAGAGACAGAGAATGCAAGGATAAGAAAGTGAGACCTGGGTAGAGGAAAGGAGCATAGTTGGTTTCACATTTTTGGCATGGCTACTTTTGATTCCCAGTCCAGCCCTGATTGGCGATTGACACTAATCTTAGAGCTTAAGATTCATGTGTGAGTGATGTTGAAAATGCTGTGGAGAATGGTGACTTATTTCACTACGGAAAGGAGCAGTGAGTGTTAAGATTTACATTGAGTGAATAGTGGTGTTGTGAGTCACCCTGGTAAGTTTCTTTTTGAATGACTGTAGTAATTTATAATGGACTTTTTTGACAGTTGGTTCGAGTTGGAAAGCCACTTAAAAGTGGCAGATGTTCTTATTATGTTAAGTCTTTGTAAATTTGGGAATGCATCAAAATCCATGGGTATTGTGTGGGAACGCTTACCACAATGCCCATGGAACACCTCTTTGAAGCAGAATAAGGCAACACAGTGACTTGCACTACTTTGCCATACTCCATATCTACGAGGTCATTAAAAACCACGCAAAGTGGCTTTGCATGGCCTCGTAGATATGGGTCTGCATTCTGCGTCACCGGTGCGTCAAAAAAAAGTGATGCAATGGCAGCACAATGGGTTGTAAATAAGCCCCTGGGTCTTTAGTTGGGAGAGGTATGCACCCTGTACAAGTAAGGACCACAATCTTAGTCGAGGTAAGTCAGTAACACACCATAAATTAACCTGTGCTCGTCCTCTGGTAGCTTGGCACAGAGCAGGTAGGCTTAAATTAGGAAGCAAAGAGTAAAGTATTTATGCACTTTATTTAGTAAAACAGTGCAAGTTATCACCCATAAATAATCCACACTAGTTTGAAAAATAAATTTATAGAACAAAACAAGACCAAAACAACAAAAATCCAATAAGTAGAATGAGAGTTATGAATTTTTAGCGAATATCTGCAGAATAAAGTGCCAACCAGGGCTATGTTGTCGCAATTGCCCGGGTCAAAACCAAACGTTCAGGCTGACCACAAAGGAGCACAGTTTAGATAAAGAGACTAACTTTGTCCCGCGAAAAAGTACCTTGGTTGGAAGATGCGTAAATGACGAGGGCGAGATGCGAGAAGCGGGGAGGCGATGAGTCAGTTCTGATTCTTAGGCTTCATAGGCGATGCAGCACTGGATGTAGGTGATGTGACGTCGTCAAGCCATGCAGCCAGCAATACGATGTTCTCGAAGCAGGCGATGCATTGGCACCAAAGGGGAATCGCTGGTTCCGACCAGCGCAGAAATGGTGATGTGTAGATTTTGAAGATGCAGCACAGAAAACCCACTTCCAGGGGCCCAGGACTTGATTAGCACCACTTGGTAGGGTAGGACTCACAGGTGGCAGAGTCCAGGCGTTGTTGCAGGATTGCTGGAAGTCTTTGATGTCCCTGAGACTTCAGAACAGGAAGCAAGCAGAAAAGCCCTTGGAGTCACTATTTGCTCAAGTGGTTCAGTCCAGCTTTTCTTACGCAGGGAGAGAGGGAAGCAGGCAGTAGGCAGGTCATCACAGATGAAAAGCAGTTCTTCCAAAGCAGCGTCCAGCAGACTGGCAGTCCTTCAGCAGCACAGCAGTCCTTCTTCTTGGCAGTGTATCCACAGGTCCAGAAGTGTTCTGAATTTGTAAGGTCAGAAGTCCAGTTCTTATACCCAGTGGTGCCTTTGAAGTGGGGGGGTGATATCAAAGAAGGGCTTTGAAGTGCACAGAGGTCCTCCCTTCCCGCCCTGGCTCCAGACATCCTCCAGGAGGTTAAGCAGTCCTTTTTTGTGTGTGAACAGGGTACAACCAATTCAGGTGTAATTGTCAGCATCTCCCTCCCATACTGCATGCAATGAACCATCAGGATGGGAGTGGCTCATCAGCTACACCTATGTTTCCTTTATGTATGACTGTTGAGAGGGAATGCACAAGGCCCAGCTGTCACCCACCCCAGATAAGTATTGCGACAGGCATACAGGGCATAAGAGTAGAAAAATGTCAACTTTATAAAAGTGGCATTTTTATAGTTGCAATATTAAATTCAACTTTACCATTAAAAAGGGTTTATTATTGCAAGTCCATAGGTACTAAATATGACAGTTACACTCCTTCTCAATCAGAAATTACACTTAATAAATGTAATAAGGAATTCCCAATGTTAACCTGTGAGAGCGGTAGGCCTCACAGTAGTGAAAAACTCATTTGGGAGTTTTTCACTACCAGAACATGTAATGCTAAAAAGTATATATCCTGCCTTATACTTACGCAGCACTGTGCCATATGGGCTAGCTAGGGCCTACCTTAGGGATGGCTTATGTGTAAGAAAAGGGGAGTTTAAGGCTTGGCAAGGGGATTTAAATGCCAAGTTGGCATGGCAGTAAAACTGTACATACATGCTGTGCAGTGGCAGGCCTCAGGCATATTTAAATGGCTAATTAAGTGGGTGGCACAATCAGGGCTGCAGGCCCACTAGTAGCATTTAATCTTCAGGCCCTGGGCACATATAATGCACGTTACTATGGACTTATAGGTGAATTAAATATGCCAATTGTGGATGAAGCAATATTACCATGTTTAGGGGAGTGAGAACATGCACTTTAGCACTGGTTAGCAGTGGTAAAGTGCCCAGAGTCCTACGGTCAACAAAAACAGATCAGCAAAAAGTGAGGCAAAACAGGAAAAAAGTTTGGAGGAAGACTACGCTAAGGCTGACAGGTCTAACACACATCATACCCTAATATGGGGTACCAAAGCAAATCTTCATCCTGGTAACATGCTAAAAACATAAGAAACCGTATGGTTGTCAAAGTGTTGGATTTGGGAAGCGTTTTGGTATCATGCATTGACCTTGCCAGGTAGGTCGCTCCCCCACCACACAGCTCCGCCTGTGTTGTCTGCCCGCTGCTTCTGCAGGTAAGATCGCCCCTCAGCTGCGGCCCCGGTGCCCGCACTTCTTGCTTCCCCCTTTTTTTCCTTCTGTGCCCCTCGCTGCCCCATTTACGTTGTGCCCGTGATTTTGTCTGTTTTTATCCCCTTTTTCCTTCTGTGCCCTCGCTGCCCCATTTACGTTGTACCCGTGATTTTGTCTGTTTTTATCCCCTTTTTCCTTCTGTGCCCCTCGCTGCCCCATTTACGTTGTACCCGTGATTTTGTCTGTTTTTATCCCCTTTTTCCTTCTGTGCCCTCGCTGCCCCATTTACGTTGTGCCCGTGATTTTGTCTGTTTTTATCCCCTTTTTCCTTCTGTGCCCCTCGCTGCCCCATTTACGTTGTGCCCGTGATTTTGTCTGTCTTTATCCCCTTTTTCCTTCTGTGCCCCTCGCTGCCCCATTTACGTTGTACCCGTGATTTTGTCTGTTTTTATCCCCTTTTTCCTTCTGTGCCCCTCGCTGCCCCATTTACGTTGTACCCGTGATTTTGTCTGTTTTTATCCCCTTTTCCTTCTGTGCCCCTCGCTGCCCCATTTACGTTGTGCCCGTGATTTTGTCTGGTTTTATCCCCTTTTTCCTTCTGTGCCCCTCGCTGCCCCATTTACGTTGTGCCCGTGATTTTGTCTGGTTTTATCCCCTTTTTCCTTCTGTGCCCCTCGCTGCCCCATGTACGTTGTGCCCGTGATTTTGTCTGTCTTTATCCCCTTTTTCCTTCTGTGCCCCTCGCTGCCCCATTTACGTTGTGCCCGTGATTTTGTCTGGTTTTATCCCCTTTTTCCTTCTGTGCCCTCGCTGCCCCATTTACGTTGTGCCCGTGATTTTGTCTGGTTTTATCCCTTTTTCCTTCTGTGCCCCTCGCTGCCCCATTTACGTTGTGCCCGTGATTTTGTCTGGTTTTATCCCCTTTTTCCTTCTGTGCCCCTCGCTGCCCCATTTACGTTGTGCCCGTGATTTTGTCTGCTTTTATCCCCTTTTTCCTTCTGTGCCCTCGCTGCCCCATTTACGTTGTGCCCGTGATTTTGTCTGGTTTTATCCCCTTTTTCCTTCTGTGCCCTCGCTGCCCCATTTACGTTGTGCCCGTGATTTTGTCTGGTTTTATCCCCTTTTTCCTTCTGTGCCCCTCGCTGCCCCATTTACGTTGTGCCCGTGATTTTGTCTGTCTTTATCCCCTTTTTCCTTCTGTGCCCCTCGCTGCCCCATTTACGTTGTGCCCGTGATTTTGTCTGTCTTTATCCCCTTTTTCCTTCTGTGCCCCTCGCTGCCCCATTTACGTTGTGCCCGTGATTTTGTCTGCTTTCCCCCATTTCCTTTCTGTGCCCCCGCTGCCTCTCGCCATTCCCGCCGCTGCGTCCCCTGCGGCCCCGCCCCTGACTGCCCATTCGCTGCCCCTGCCTCCCGCCTCCCAGCTGCTCCTCCCTCCCACCTCCCCATAAATGGCGGCCGCTGCGCGGTGAGGAGAGCGACCCTTGACCTTGCCAGGTAGGTCGCTCCCCCACCACACAGCTCCGCCTGTGTTGTCTGCCCGCTGCTTCTGCAGGTAAGATCGCCCTCAGCTGCGGCCCAGGTGCCCGCACTTCTTGCTTCCCCTTTTTTTCCTTCTGTGCCCCTCGCTGCCCCATTTACGTTGTGCCCGTGATTTTGTCTGTTTTTATCCCCTTTTTCCTTCTGTGCCCCTCGCTGCCCCATTTACGTTGTACCCGTGATTTTGTCTGTTTTTATCCCCTTTTTCCTTCTGTGCCCCTCGCTGCCCCATTTACGTTGTACCCGTGATTTTGTCTGTTTTTATCCCCTTTTTCCTTCTGTGCCCCTCGCTGCCCCATTTACGTTGTGCCCATGATTTTGTCTGTTTTTATCCCCTTTTTCCTTCTGTGCCCCTCGCTGCCCCATTTACGTTGTGCCCGTGATTTTGTCTGTCTTTATCCCCTTTTTCCTTCTGTGCCCCTCGCTGCCCCATTTACGTTGTACCCGTGATTTTGTCTGTTTTTATCCCCTTTTTCCTTCTGTGCCCTCGCTGCCCCATTTACGTTGTGCCCGTGATTTTGTCTGTTTTTATCCCCTTTTTCCTTCTGTGCACCTCGCTGCCCCATTTACGTTGTGCCCGTGATTTTGTCTGGTTTTATCCCCTTTTTCCTTCTGTGCCCCTCGCTGCCCCATTTACGTTGTGCCCGTGATTTTGTCTGTCTTTATCCCCTTTTTCCTTCTGTGCCCCTCGCTGCCCCATTTACGTTGTGCCCGTGATTTTGTCTGGTTTTATCCCTTTTTCCTTCTGTGCCCTCGCTGCCCCATTTACGTTGTGCCCGTGATTTTGTCTGGTTTTATCCCCTTTTTCCTTCTGTGCCCTCGCTGCCCCATTTACGTTGTGCCCGTGATTTTGTCTGGTTTTATCCCCTTTTTCCTTCTGTGCCCTCGCTGCCCCATTTACGTTGTGCCCGTGATTTTGTCTGGTTTTATCCCCTTTTTCCTTCTGTGCCCTCGCTGCCCCATTTACGTTGTGCCCGTGATTTTGTCTGGTTTTATCCCCTTTTTCCTTCTGTGCCCCTCGCTGCCCCATTTACGTTGTGCCCGTGATTTTGTCTGGTTTTATCCCTTTTTCCTTCTGTGCCCCTCGCTGCCCCATTTACGTTGTGCCCGTGATTTTGTCTGGTTTTATCCCCTTTTTCCTTCTGTGCCCCTCGCTGCCCCATTTACGTTGTGCCCGTGATTTTGTCTGGTTTTATCCCTTTTTCCTTCTGTGCCCCTCGCTGCCCCATTTACGTTGTGCCCGTGATTTTGTCTGTCTTTATCTCCTTTTTCCTTCTGTGCCCCTCGCTGCCCCATTTACGTTGTGCCCGTGATTTTGTCTGGTTTTATCCCCTTTTTCCTTCTGTGCCCCTCGCTGCCCCATTTACGTTGTGCCCGTGATTTTGTCTGGTTTTATCCCCTTTTTCCTTCTGTGCCCCTCGCTGCCCCATTTACGTTGTGCCCGTGATTTTGTCTGGTTTTATCCCCTTTTTCCTTCTGTGCCCTCGCTGCCCCATTTACGTTGTGCCCGTGATTTTGTCTGGTTTTATCCCCTTTTTCCTTCTGTGCCCTCGCTGCCCCATTTACGTTGTGCCCGTGATTTTGTCTGGTTTTATCCCCTTTTTCCTTCTGTGCCCTCGCTGCCCCATTTACGTTGTGCCCGTGATTTTGTCTGGTTTTATCCCCTTTTTCCTTCTGTGCCCCTCGCTGCCCCATTTACGTTGTGCCCGTGATTTTGTCTGTCTTTATCCCCTTTTTCCTTCTGTGCCCCTCGCTGCCCCATTTACGTTGTGCCCGTGATTTTGTCTGGTTTTATCCCCTTTTTCCTTCTGTGCCCCTCGCTGCCCCATTTACGTTGTGCCCGTGATTTTGTCTGTCTTTATCCCCTTTTTCCTTCTGTGCCCTCGCTGCCCCATTTACGTTGTGCCCGTGATTTTGTCTGTCTTTATCCCCTTTTTCCTTCTGTGCCCCTCGCTGCCCCATTTACGTTGTGCCCGTGATTTTGTCTGCTTTCCCCCCCATTTCCTTTCTGTGCCCCCGCTGCCTCTCGCCATTCCCGCCGCTGCGTCCCCTGCGGCCCCGCCCCCCTGACTGCCCATTCGCTGCCCCTGCCTCCCGCCTCCCAGCTGCTCCTCCCTCCCACCTCCCCATAAATGGCGGCCGCAGCGCGGCCGCGCCGCTGGCGCGCCGAAGGCGCGCCTAAGGCAAGCCCGTCTGCGCCCGCCGCGACTGGACCGCGCCCAGCGCCAGAACCCCTGGATTCCACCGATGCAACACCACTCGACGGACCTACGACGCCGCCACACTCACCGCACTCAATGCCGGCCGGAACCCTGCCTGCTACCGAGCCTCACCGAGACGCACCCACGGACCCTTCACCTGCCAAACCTGCCGATTCACCTGCCCCCGGACGTGCACCACCTCCGCCAAGTCGAGCACCAGCAGCAACAACCTGAAATGCATCCTGTTGAACACCCGCTCCGTCCACAGGCACGCCGTGGAACTCTGGGACCTGCTCGACGCAACAGCACCGGACATCGCCTTCCTCACCGAAACCTGGATGAACGCCTCCTCAGTGCCCGACATCGCCATAGCCATCCTGGACGGATACAAGATCACCCGGAGGGACCGCGTCAACCAGACGGGAGGAGGCATCGCACACAAGAACACCATCCGCATCTCGACTAACTCCGACGAGACCTTCACCGCCGCCGAACACCTACACTTCCAGATATACACTGACCCCAAGACCACCCTCCGAGGCACCCTCATCTACAGACCCCGGGACCACGCACACTATTCAGCGAAGACATCGCAGACTTCATCAGCCCGCACGCCATGCCCTCAGCCGACTACATCCTCCTAGGGGACCTCAACTTCCACCTGGAGAACAACAACGACAGAAACACCACCGCCCTGCTGGACAACCTCGCCAACCTCGGACTCAAGCAACTGGTGAACACGCCCACCCACTACGCCGGCCACACGCTTGACCCCGTCTTCTCTTCCAGCAAGCACATCTCCTTCAGCCACGCCACCGGACTACACTGGACCGACCACAGCTGCGTCCACTTCAGCTTCAGAAAGACTGCGACCCACCACCACCCGCAACAGGCTCCCCGCCGGAGCTGGAGCAAGATCACCACCGAGCAGCTCACCGCCTCCCTCAGCCAGAACACACCCACCAACACAACGGACCCAAACGAAGCAGCCAGCAACCTCGCCAAGTGGCTGACCGCCTGCGCCGACGACCTCGCACCACTAAAAACCCTCCCAGCAGACCCGGAAGCAAGAAAACCCCTTGGTTCACCAACGACCTCAAGGAATCCAAGAAGAACTGCCGCACTCTCGAGAGAACCTGGCGACTCGACCAGACCACAGACAAAAGGACCGCCCTCAAGCACGCCACCCGCAAACACCACCAGCTGATCCGTGCCACCAAGAAGTCGGCACTCAAAGAACGACTGGACAATAACGCCCACGACAGCAAGGAACTTTTCAGCATCGTCAAAGAGTTCTCCAACCCCAGCGCCAGAAACAACGACATCACCCCTCGCAAGACCTCTGCAACTCACTCGCCACGTTCTTCCACCGCAAGATCACCGACATACATAACAGCTTCGACGCACAAACCACGCACCCTACCGCCGAACCAACGCCCGCCACCACCACCCTCTGCAACTGGACCCCGATCAGCACCGAAGACACCACCCGCACGATGAACTCCATCCACTCCGGATCACCAACCGACCCCTGCCCACACCACGTCTTCAACAAAGCCGACGCCACCATCGCACCCCATCTCCGGGACATCATCAACTCCTCCTTCCACACTGCCACCTTCCCGGAGAGCTGGAAGCACGCCGAGCTTACCGCCCTCCTGAAGAAACCAACGGCGGACCCCACCGACCTCAAGAACTACCGTCCCATCTCGCTCCTTCCGTTTCCGGCCAAAGTCATCGAGAAGACCGTCAACGGACAGCTTGCCGCCTTCCTCGAGACGAATGGATCCCTCGACCCCTCGCAGTCCGGGTTTCGGGCCAACCACAGCACCGAGACCGCCCTCATCGCAGCCACCGACGACATCAGAACCCTAACCGACAACGGGGAAACAGCAGCCCTCATCCTCTTGGACCTCTCCGCGGCGTTCGACACCGTCTGCCACCGCACCCTAGTGAAGCGCCTCAGCAACATCGGAATCCGAGAGAAAGCACTGGAATGGATCATCTCGTTCCTCGCCGGAAGAACCCAGAGAGTCCGCCTCCCCCGTTCAGATCCGAGGCCACTGAAGTCATCTGCGGCGTTCCACAAGGATCTTCACTCAGTCCAACGCTCTTCAACGTCTACATGAGCCCCTCGCAGCCATCGCACGCCAACACAACCTCAACATCATCTCCTACGCCGACGACACCCAGCTGATCCTCTCCCTCACCAACGACCCCACCACCGCCAGAGCAAACCTACACGACGGGATGAGAGACGTCGCCGACTGGATGAGGAACAGCCGCCTTAAACTAAACTCAGACAAGACGGAAGTCCTCATCCTGGGCTCATCACCCTCCGCCTGGGACGACTCCTGGTGGCCCCCGGCCCTGGGCACCGCGCCCAAGCCAACGGACCACGCACGCAACCTGGGCTTCATCCTGGACTCCTCCCTGTCGATGACCAGACAAGTCAACGCCGTCTCATCCTCGTGCTTCAACACCCTGCGCATGCTCCGCAAGATCTTCAAATGGATCCCCACTGAAACCAGGAAGACCGTCACCCAGGCACTCGTCACCAGCCGACTGGACTATGGGAACACCCTCTACGCCGGAACCACAGCCAAACTTCAAAAAAGACTCCAGCGCATCCAGAACGCCTCCGCACGACTCATCCTGGACATCCCCCGACACAGCCACATCACCGGACACCTGAAAGACCTGCACTGGCTCCCCGTCAGCAAGAGAATCACGTTCAGACTCCTCACCCACGCACACAAGGCCCTCCACGACCTGGGCCCAAAGTACCTCAACAACCGCATGACCTTCTACACACCCACCCGCCAGCTACGATCAACCAGCCACGCCCTCGCCACCGTACCACGCATCCGCAGAACCACCGCCGGAGGAAGATCCTTCTCCTACCTGGCAGCCAAGACCTGGAACTCCCTCCCAACTCACCTTCGGCGAACCCAGGACCATCTCTCCTTCAGGAAGCAGCTCAAGACCTGGCTGTTCGAGCAGTAACTTACCCCCTCCCCCAGCGCCTTGAGACCCTCCCGGGTGAGTAGCGCGCTCTATAAATGCCGTGATTGATTGATTGATTGCATGAGTAACCAGAGTGGTGTTCTTACTTTGTTTTGGGATGCAGTCTATAGTAGTGCGATGGAGAAGGAGGAGTGCAAGAAGGAGGAGTGAGTGATAGTCAAGCAAATAACAATCGTAAACAGGGCTAACATATATTGACAGGTACAAAGCACTAACCTAGTGAGATGGGCAGCAGAATACTGTGTGAGCATGCACAAAAAGGTTCTAATCAGAGAGGCCCCAGTAATATACAAAGCAACATGTACAGGGCAGAGATGCTGTTTAATGAGCAAAATTATGCTAAATGGCATAAATTGGAAATGGTGACAAGAGAATTAGCCATACAGATTTGTAAAGGCAGGAATACTGCCTATTACTGTACAAAAACACCTCATAAGCGAATCGAAGAACTTGAAGCTCAATCAACTTGACAACCTGAGCAGCAACAATACCTATTTTAAAGTCAAAGATGGCGAGACATTTCAGCAAAATCCCTTTCATTCACCCAAAAGTGGACATGCACCAGCTAGGTGAGTCCTAGTGGGATCATGGTTGAGGCAGTAGACAGAAAGGTACTCTGTACATAAGAGGTTGAGATAAGGAGAACTTAGTAGCTTGATTTCCTGACAGTACAAGAATAGGTGATGATGATGATGATATAGTTTTATAAAGCACTCGAATGCCGAGGCGTCTTGGCGCTGGGAGGTGAGAAAAGAGAGGGACTGCTTACAACTGTACCGACCGTTTTAGACCACGGGGAACAGCCAGGTTTTTAGCAGTTTCCTGAACATAAGCCTGTTTGGTTGCAGTCTCACAGAGGTCGGCTGTTGGTTCCATAACCTGACTGCACAGTGTGATAGACTCCTCCCTCCCCATCTGGCTCTACAGATTTTGGTGCTACTGAGACGACCCGTATTTGAGGATCTGAGGCTTCTGGTAGGAGTATACCAGTAGACGAATTTGCAGAAGTCGGCTGCCCCACCGCCATATAGTGTCTTGTGAACCAGGCATAGGGCTTTAAAATCTATTCGCTGTTGTATCGGGAGCCAATGCACTGACCTAATGGCAGCAGAGGTAGAGTGGCCTTTTGGAATATTTAATAGTAGCCGTTCAGGGGCATTTTGTATAGATTGCAATTTAGTCTTCTGCGCCTTGTCAATGCCAATGAATAGTGCATTGCAATAATCTAGGCGTGATAGGACAAGGGCCACTACCATGGTTTTTCTTAGCTCCTGGGGAATGAAGGGGAACACCTTTCGAAGAAGCTTCAATACAAAGAAACAGGAGGAGGTTACACGGTTTATCCGGGCCGAAGAACTAAGCTGGTCATCAAAAATGTCCCCTAGGTTCTTAACCTTGGCTGATGGAACTGGACATTCACCGGCCTCTATCGGCCACCACGTGTGGTTCCACAGGGACGGACCGTTGCCAAACTCCATCACCTTCGTCTTATCCGTATTGATTTTGAGATAATTACTACTCATCCAGCTCATGATGTGGGTCAGACAAGCATGGAAACTAGCGGCAGTAGACTCGGACTGTTTAGATACAGAGATGACTATCTGTGAGTCGTCCGCATATGACACAAGCGAGAAACCATGCTCTCTGATGAGACTGGCGAGTGGGGTGACATATATATTAAACAGAGTTGGTGACAATGCCGATCCCTGTGGCACTCCACACGGGAGAAGGAAAGATTCAGATTGTAGATTCTCCCAATGTATGGTCTGTTCCCTAGCCTCCAAAAATGAAGAGAGGAGGGACAGAGCCAAATCCCCAATCCCCACTGCCTTCAGCCGCCGCACTAACACCGTGTGGTTCACGGTGTCAAATGCTGCTGATAGGTCTAGGAGGATGAGGATGGCTCTACCCCCCCATCTACCTGCTTCCGAATCTCCTCTGTTGCCATGACAAGCGCGGACTCTGTCGAATGACAGGACCTGAAACCGTGCTGACTTGAGTCCAGCAGATTGTTAATATCTAAGTATGCAGTCAGCTCCTGGTTTATCGACCTTTCAAGGATTTTGACTGCAATCGGCAGACATGAGATAGGTCGATAGTTCTTGACCTCCAAGGGATCAAGGGCCGGCTTTTTCAAAATTGGTCTAATGCAGGCTTTTTTCCAGGCCAATGGATAAATCCCCGACTCAGCTACTTGGTTTAAGGGGGGAGTTAGGTGTCTACTAATAGCCTCGGAAACCAAATGCATAACAGCCGGTGGGCACGGATCCTTTGGGGACCCTGATTTAGTAGATAGCAGGGCTTTGTTAACTTCGTTTGGAGTAAGCGCGCTGAATCTGTTAAAATGGAAGTGCAACGTCTTATCCTCCATTACTGTATTCAGGCCATTTTCATTTACCTGCATACTGTTACGAAGGTCGTCATAGATCAATTGGACCTTCGTTTGGAAAAAGTTTGCCA
The DNA here is from genome assembly GCA_963921515.1 of Calotriton arnoldi. Taxonomy (NCBI): domain Eukaryota; kingdom Metazoa; phylum Chordata; class Amphibia; order Caudata; family Salamandridae; genus Calotriton; species Calotriton arnoldi. Next base: position 450,997 of record CAWUFW010003087.1, read on the forward strand.
TTTTATTACAGAATGCGTGGTCTGGTCTGAATGAAGTACTCTGTTGTGGTTTAGATAGCAATTGAATAGATTTAAAAAGCTCCTTAGAGGAGTTGTTGGCTGCCTCTATTTTTGCGGTATAGTAGGCAGTTTTTGCTTGTATGATAGCCTCTTTGTATTGTTGAAGTGCTATATTATAGGCGGACTTATGCTCTCTACTATAGTCAGTTCTCCATAAGCGTTCAGATTTCCTACATATGGCTTTCAGTCTTTTCAGCTCAGGACCATACCAAGGCGATGTCGCCTTGGATCTTCTTATTCCGATAACTTTCTCGGGCGCCACCTTATTTGCTGCCGTAACTATCCAGTTATCGAACTGGATGGCAGCCTCATTATTATCAGAGGCCTGTAAGGGAGGGCTGCAGTTTAGGGCCTGCTCTAACTCTATCCCTTGGACTTTGTTCCACCGTCTAATTTTTATACTAGCTAGTTTATTTGCGACAGGCTGGTGGGGCTGTATAACCTTGATGTTGAAATATATCGCCATGTGGTCAGTCCAGGGGAGCGGAGCTGTTTTAATTATCATGACATCCGTATTGTTGGCAAAAATGCCGTCAAGTGTGTGGCCAGCAGAATGTGTAGGTCCCACCACTTTTTGAAAAAGGCCATAATCTGCTAGATTATCAAGTAGCCTATTGGTGTCAGAGTTATTATTGAGTTCCAACTGATAGTTGAAGTCACCCAAAATAATGAGCGAATTGGAGTCTGTGCAGGATTCAAGTAATGTCTGTAGGGCTTGTGTAAAAGGGACTCTGGGACCAGGCAGCCTATAAAGAAGTATGCCATGTAGGGTGAAGGTGTTATTAATTTTCAGCATGAAGCGCATTGCTATAGACTCTACGTGCACCTTTAAGTGATCACGAGAGATTATCGCTATGCCCCCTCCTATGTTTCCTACCCTATCTTGACTAACCACAGAATATCCAGCCGGTAGCGCAATATTCCAGTCTGGGTCCGAGGCCTGGTTAGTCCACGTCTCTGTCAGGAATACCAGGTCCGGCGCGGAGACCTGGAGCAAGCATTCTAGTTGATGCTTATGTTTGCCCATGGATCGCGTATTGAGCAAAATGCATTTAAGCTGTTGTTCATTCCTCACCCCTCCTATAACGCTTAGATAATTAGCGCTGTCAAATCTGTTAGCCAAGCCTTTAGTTGGAGTCTCCGCAGTTCCCATCTCACCCTCCCCTTTGCCCTCCGTGTTAACACCAGCCTCAACAGTATTGGTGTCTAGGTTTTTTGTGAACCGAAAACCACAGCCAACACAATTATTATTATTATTATTATTATCAGCATTTATAAAGCGCAACTAACACCCTACGGGTACCCTGGCGCTGTGATACAAGTGCCTGACTGAGTGTAAATATCCGTGAAAGCCCTTTACTAGACGTGAGGATAGCAAGATGTAGATAGGCCAGCTTGAGGATAGAGCCAGGTTTTTACCCTTTTTCTAAATTGCAGGAGATCGTCTATTTGTCTAATATCAGACGGGAGTCTGTTCCAAAGGCGTGAAGCCGCTGTGCTAAAGGCCCTGCCTCCTGATTTAGTTTTCCTGACCCTAGGCACTTTCACCAGATTAGCCGAAGAGGAACGGAGCATCCGAGGGGGAACATACCATGCAAATTTTTCCTGCAATGATTTAGGACCACTGCCATGCAAGGCCTTGAACACAATGCACAAGGCCTTAAAAAGTATCCGCTGCGAGATTGGAAGCCAGTGCAGCTCTGAGAGTGCCTGAGAGGCGGAAGAACGGCGTGATCTCATCAATGCCAACTTGGCCGCCATGGTCTGTATTCGCTGTAATCTCTCAATCAGATACTTCGGTGATTCCAGCAACAGAGCATTACAGTAGTCCAACCTACTAAAGATAGTACCTCTAATTATCAGTGTTCTGGCCTGTATTGAGAACAGTGGGAAAATTTTTGGAGTGCTCTAATCAAAGTAAAGCAGCACCCGACTGTTTTATTAACATGCTTTTCGAGTGTCAACTTATCATCAAACATGACTCCCAGATTACGTACTGATTTGCTAGGAGCCAATGAAGTAGTAGTAGAGGTAGGCCAGAAATCAAACGGAAGTATAGGGGGAATTCTACCTACGGCACAATGTAAGATTTCTGTCTTATCAGAATTGAATTGAAGAGAATTCTCCCTAAGCCAGAGTGCTGTGTCCTGTAGACAGGCGTGGAAGTCTTCTAAGGGTACAGATTGCTCACTCTCAAGGGACAGGATAAGCTGGGTGTCGTGTGCATAATTTACTAAATTAATATTATGAGCCCTTATAACAGCAAGTAAAGGGCTCATATAGATATTAAATAGTATAGGACTAATCGCCGACCCTTGTGGAACACCATGCAAAGTATTGGAAAACTTGGAGCGAAAAGGAGGAAGGGCTACTGCCTGTTGTCTATTAGATAGGTAAGATTGGAACCACTTTAAGGCAGTGCCCACAACCCCCACCTCTTGAAGCCTGGATAGAAGAATTTCATGGTTTACCGTATCAAATGCGGCAGACAGGTCAAGAAGAATCAAAATAGCTGACTGTCCCCTGTCTGCATGCAAGCGTAGGTCATCCATGACGGTCACCAAGGCAGTTTCCGTACCATGGCCGGGGCGGAAGCCGAACTGCACCCTGTCCAGAATGTTGTTTGTTTCTAAAAACTGGGAGAGTGCTTTACTAACTACTCGTTCCAAGATTTTAACTGGATAGGGTAGAAGAGAAATCGGTCTATAGCTTTTCGGGCACGCTGGGTCAAGTGATGCTTTTTTCAAAAGGGGCGTAATAATCCTCCCTCATAATGCAAGCTTTAGGAGAGCAACACTCACCTCTCCTAAGCGCCAATAGCTGGGATCTAGCGAGGAATTGGGGCACAAAACTGCCAGGGTTTCTGGCGCTGGGCGCGCTCCGGGGGCAGACGGGTTTTCCTTTGGGCGCGCCGGCGGCGCGGTCGCGCCAGCGTGCTTTTTATGCGCAGGCTGAAAAACTAGAACGCTGACCCAAGAACACACTGCGGTCCCGCTCTTACATACGGGGACCGCGAGGTCAGTGTAAAATAATGTGGCAGTAAAGCTTTTTTTTAAAAAAAAGATATTGCAAAGGTGCAGTTTTTAAAAGCAGGTTAAAAAACGATGAACAAACATGAGCCCTGATTTACTTTTCTGTCCTCACTACTCCATGTGATCCTACAGACACGTTGTTTTTTTAGTTTCCATGAGGATACATCCTCCTGTCCTTGTAGAGTCATTCATCCTAGACATCTTCAACTTTCGTTAGAGAATGTGATGAAAGTACACTTACCCTGCTTAGATTGTTTAGACTTGAATAAGCTGTATTGCATGGCTAGGTAGATCCCATTTGTTCACCCATAGCCCAGCTTGTCTCTGACTTGCTAACCTTGCAAAAACAGTTTGTATATGTTTTCACAAGTTAACATTTATTCTGGTCTCCTCTGCCTGCTCTCTTACCACGCTCCCCCACCCCATGTCTTTAACTCTACTCTCACTTTAACAAGAGGCATTTTTCATCCAAACAATATTAGCTAAATTCTTGTCATTTCCTGTTCTATACAACTCCTAATTCAGCCTCTCGTAATGCCACTCCCAAAGCCAAGCCAGCAAAGTTTGTTTAACGAGTCTGCTGGACAATGAATCTCATGTGCACTCTTGGAGAGTGTTAATTTTGCCTACCTTGTTCATTCAAGAGCTATTACTTTGGTGCACTGTAGGATCATTTATTAAAAACAAGCAAAGTACACCTTTCTACCTCAATACTAGCTGCAAAGTATTGAGCAAACTTTTCTGATGACTGAGCACTTGGTCCAAGTGTGCTGGCCCTTCTCACTGCACAAATATCACCTACAATCTCCTTTCATTGGCATTTTAAGATTGAAGTATGTCAAACCCTAACAACTTAAAACTTTACAGGGCCATAACTTTGGCTAGAAATACCTTGGTGCAATGATGCTACTTGATGCAGTCTGCTGGATACTTACGGTCATGTCTGCCCAAAGAAAGTGGAGCTTTTGGCTGCCTTATTCATTCAAATACTCTAGCCTAGTGGCCTTGTAGGAACTTTTTAGGGAGCTATCAAACTATACCTTACAACTTTAAGGATGACTGCGATGTCTCAGGGTAGCTTTCATAATTCCTGGGTACTTTGACCCATACTGCTGACCATTACCATGCAGAAATATCACATGGAACTTGCTTTCATCGCCACTTTAAAGATGAAGTCAATTGAGATCTGTCAACTAGTAACTTTACACACCCTTAGCTTTTGAAAAGATTGTCTTGGTGCATAGTCTAATGCATTCTTTGTCCATCCTACTCTTCCATGCACTCCGGTCTTGCAGCCTTGTGGGAACTTTGTAGGGAATTTGCCAACCACCCCTTATCACTTCAATATGGGTCCCAATGACTCAGGCTAATCTTACCGACTTCTAGTTACTGACCTCATCCAGATGGCCCTAACCATCGCAAAGATTAAAAATGCAACCAGTTTTCAACTGCATTTAAATGATGAAACTGGGGGACCCCAGCCAACTAATGGGGCATATCTACAAGGGCTTTATCTCCGTTTTTCTGGCTTTAAAAGCCAGAAAAACGGAGATAAAACTATCGCCCTATCAACAAGAGGGTGCTAACATGCATAATCGCATGTTAGCACCCTTTTCTCGACGCCTCCCTTTGCATCTCTAATGAGATGCAAAGTGGGCGTCACTGAGCGTACCTCGGACGGACTGCCTTGGAAATATCGCTGATGTTCACGTCGCGATATTAACAAGGCAGTCCATAGATTTTAGCAGACGTTAGATTTTGGCGAAAACGGCCGTTTCGCCAAAATCTAACGTCTGCTAAAATCCTGACTTACCTATGTTAGACATAGGGGATGGATTATGCTGATACGACCACAGGGTCGTATCAGCAAGGTTATCGCTGTTTGCAGGGAACATCGCTGGAAAACCAGCGATGTTCCCTGCAAAACGGCGATAACCTCGCTATCTCTGGAATTCTTATTGCCCTGGGGAAACGCGTTGTTAATAACGCGCTACCAGGGCGATAAATACCAGAGATAGCCTGCGTTAGGGAATTCGGCGCTCAGCACGGCCAGCGATAATTATCGCTGGCCGTTGATAATATGCCCCTAATATGTTTACACACCTTTAACACTGCTAGAAATGTCTTGGTGGTGGCAGCAACAAATTTGGGTGCAACTCTAGGCCTGAGGAATACTTAGAATTCATCACACAGCCATTCGTAGACAGAAGTAAAAGTGCCCCAGGAATTACTCATGTCCTTCGCAACTCAGGATAATGGAGACATTTGTACAGCTCCCTGGGTCTCATGCAACCCTAGGGGCTTTCTTCAGTCTTGTGGGAATTGTTAGACCTGTCAGCTTTAGGGTGGTCTTCCTCCAAACCTTTGGCCTTCACCCTCCCATTTTTGCTGATCTTGATTTTGTTGGCAACAGCACTCTGTGCAATTTACCACTGTTAACCAGTGCTAAAGGGCTTGTGCTCTCTCCTCTAAACATGATGGAACTGTCTTGTACTAAAGTGGTACATTTAGTTTACTTGTACGTCCCTAGTAAAGTAGTACTGTACCCAGGGCCTGTAAATTAAATGCTGCTTGTTGGCCTGCCGCACTGATTGTGCCGCCCACTAGGTAGCCCTATAACACATGTCCTAGGTCTGCAATTGGAGCCTGTGTGTGCAGTTTTAAACTGCCATTTAAACCTGGCAAAATAAACCTTTGCCAGGCCCACATCTTCCTTTTGTAATAGATATGTCACCCCTAGAGCAAGCTCAGAACAGCACAGCAATCAGCAGCTTTGTTATCAACACCTGGCAAGTATGACACTTCAAACTGATAGTGCTGTAATGCTACCAACCACCTACAGATGGTAGGCTATAGCAATGGTTTTAAAATTGGGGGGAATCCTATTTTGAAGTATCTATTCAAATGCCCTCACTCGAAGCACTGTGTCCTTTTTAGCAAATTGTTTTAAGCCCTAGGGGAGTCCCATTTAAAAGTCACTATACACAAGACATGCACTTTTAGCACTTTTTCACTAATTTTAAGCCCGGTATGTGTTGCACTTAATCATCCTGGCACACTGCCTCTTGTGCCTGATAACATCCTTTTGGGGTGAGAGGGGGCAAGCAGGGTCTGGTCAGTGATTAGATCATCCAGCGGGGAATGGCTTGGATAATAGCGACGTGGGAGTAGCAGTCATTTATGTATAGTTTTAGCCTCTGAAGCACCCCGGAGCTTTTTTATAAGTTTTACTGCAGTGAGTTTTTGCTGATGATGAGTCACATCCAAGGAGACGGTTTTATATTTATATGTGATCTGTCTGTGTTTTATTGTAATGATTTTAAACAACTGTGCAATTTGTAAATAAATCTAATCTATGTTTTAACTAGATAATATATAATATTGTAATTGTTTTTTACCTGTGGGAAATGTAGTAAATTCATGATTCTACAGAATGTGGAATTCGAATACTTCCTTCAGGTGGATATACTATCTCTGGCAAGGTTGAAGCTGGCAGTTTAATAACAGTCCGGTTGTTGGTAGTTGGTCAGAAAAAAATACTTTTTGTTTTAGAAAAAGCAGCAGAAAGCTAAAGTACTTTTTTGTTTGTAAAAAAAATACACATAGTGGAAGCAAAGTGTTTTTGTGTTTCTTGGTTGTGCCTACCTTCCAGTTCAGAAAGACACGGTGGTGTCCGTATTGTGGAGCTTGGTCGGACATACCTTGTCAGAACAGCGACCTCCTCACAGATGAATACAATATAGAGGTTGTTCCTTAATATGTGTTTTCATTTTGCTATTGCTGCCTAATGTAAAACTATGCATTGACCTTGGTTCAAAAACATATTTTTTGGGTACAGAACTTTATGTTCGAATTACAAGACATGAAATATATATAAAAAGAATAAACCTTTTATGAAAACGCAGAAAAAGGACATTTTTGAAAAAAACACTAAACATAAAATGCAATACAATAACACCAAGAATATATTTTGATTAAATGTGAGATAAAAAAATTGCGAAGTAAATGTATTTTTCATAGAAAATACAGATATGAGAAGTTAATACATGAATGGTGAAAACAGCCAGGGAAAATACTTAAAATGACTGAAAACCATTCTTCAATCTCCAATCAAATCTACTTTGAATTTGACTATTTGTCTTGGTACTTCTGCCTTTTTCTCTATATCTGCTAACAATCCTATCCCAGGGCTGATTTGGCATACTAACCAAGATAATTTGTGTATCTATGTATTACATTTTTCACCATTGATTAAAAAATATCTTCTGTTGAGGATTCATTTCTGTAGTTGTTGCCCAATCAACAGCGCGGTTTTTAGTGACATGTGGAACCTGAATACTTGTTAACCCAGAAGAGACTCAGAACGTTTTTTGAAAAACAGAAAATGACATACATGACTTCATATGTTCCGTTCAGAAATACCATCAGAACATTAGTTAGCACTAGCTGAGTATCATTGTGAATAGCTTTGTATACATGATTGCAATACATGCACACACATTTACTTCTAGTGCCCAGGGTTTACATGCTCACTGCCTTCATAAAATTTTGGTCCTAAAGTTACGTAGTGGTAGCCAGATTTTCCTGAGGCACGCATGGGGTGGGAGGCATAACTGGGCACCTACTTCGCAGTTCTCGTACCAGGATAGTTGGGGAGGGGTTGCGGGACTATCTCATAGCCAGGCATCGCTTGGCAATCAGGAGAGTCTAGACTGTAAACTTGGAATTGCCATAGGGAGAGTTTTAACGTACCTCAGAAGCACCGTCATGGGGTCTGCTGTCATCTACAAATCTGTCATGGTTGGCAAGTGTAGTGATGGCCCTTGGGGTCATGCAGGACAGCAACCAGCCCTTGGTTTTAGAGGCTAAGGCCGCGCACTCTAAAGAGAAGGAAACCACACCGTAGTTTGCTTTACAGGGCATACTCTGGCAACTGCCTCCGCAGCCTCCGCCCACTTTATTTATACAGTACTCTGGCATCCGGCAGGACTAATCCATTGTGCTTATGCACACAGGTGAAACTTAATCAACCACGCCACCAATGTGGTGGGGGTGGTATATTACATTCCTCTTCAACCATAACTACCATAACAAAATCAACAATATGCGAAACTTATATTGTTAGCAGACACAATGACATTATAAAAGTTACCCAGCTTCCCTCCTTCACCTCTGGCAGCTCCTCCTCACACCAGGAAGTCAGCAAGCCTCGATGATGATGCGGGGTTGTTTCCCAGATGATATCTGGAAGAGGTGCTATGGCCAGAAATCCTCAGAGAGCACCTTTCAGTCTCAGTCCCACTGTTCACTGTGGAACTTCCTCTACTTGAATAAGGAGTCATTGCTCCTTCGTCACAGTCTGAGGAGCTGTTTGCTGAGACATCCTGTCGAGGTGACATCGGCAGTGTCTCGGAAATCTCCTCCCTCTCTCTAGGGGGAACGGAGTACTCACTGGACTCGTGATCCTCACTTCTAGCTCTCTTGAAAAATCAGACATTTTGTGTGACCTCTTCATCTCCTTGGCACGCGGTAATCATTGTACCCTTTCTGCCTACTACTGCCCAAGGGCGTTGCTCAAATGGCAGACAGAATTTGCTGCCTGCGTAGTGGTCTTTAAGATACACCGAATCGCCTTGCTGAAGTTCGGACTGGCAAGCTCTCCGATGCTCACTGGACTTATCATGGTAGCTTTGCGTCTGGCAAACACATCACTCATATTTATAGGGCCCGGGACCCAGGTGTGATGGTGAGGAATAGTGTCTGCTACCATGCGCCCCATATAGGCATAATCAGGAGTTTGGCCGTGAGGAGTTTGTTGGGACTTGCGCAATAAACCATAAAAAACCTTCTCAATTGGTTGCTGGCCAGCATGGGCTATGCACACTATTTTGTTGAGGGTCCGCATAAACCGATCCACTTCCCCATTGGCTTGAGGCCATCTCGGGCTCACCTTTGTGGCTGTGGCGGAGTGTCACCCCTCTGCTCAAAAGGAAAAATAAAATGATAATAATGTATCGTTATTATCATTTTATTTTCCCTATTGCAGTCAGTTGCGGAGCGGGCGGGGTTGGCCAGAGCAGGGGAGGAGTGGTGTGCACTCCCTAAGTGTGCATGAACTGTTTGGCCTGCCCTCTTGGGCCGACCAAACAGTTCATGCGCACTTTGTATGTTCCTACCAGGCTGCATTACACAGAATGGTCAGGAACATGCACAGGCTCCCTGTTCCAGTCTGAGCACCTATCCAGGGTGCTCAGACCAATCACTGCATTGTGATTGGCTCAGGGGAGACTGGGTGGTTCCTGCTGCCGGCTGGGACAGGAAGAGGAAGAAGACGAGGACGGAGGATGGAGGAAAGGCGGAGGCCAGTGTTTAAAGGTAAGTCCTTTTTTTATTTCATTCCTCTCCCCACTGCCCCCACCACCCACGTCCGGTGGCAGCCGCTACTGGCCGCCTGTCTCTCCACAGCACCAGGTGGAGCAACTTGCGTGAGTGCTGTATGGTGTAGAGTGGGGCCCTGTGATTTAAATACAGATTCCATAGGCAAAACCTATCCACAGCCCAGCCGGAGCACATTATTTATTAATCATCATCAACCCTTCAACAATTCAACTTTTCAACCATGTGGCAAAATAGCTTCAAGTGTTAAAATATCTGATTCTGAAACTTGTTTGCACCATGAGTGTGAGGGGATCAAATGCTTGAGTAGGTTTTGTATGCAGTCATGGAGCGAAATAAAAAAGAGCGCACTGCCTAAAATAAGTTATTATCTCACTCATTCGCTCTGGAGTTAAGTGTCTTCAAATTACAGGGAAGCTTTTACATTTCACTGCACAAGTTATTTAGGTTTCCGGTTTTTATTTGCTATTCATTTTTGTAAGCATGTCTTTATTCTGCTTTTGCTTTTCATGTGCAAACAACTGTTTAAAATACATTGAGAAAATTAAAAAATCGACGTTTCATATATCAATACATTTATATTGGTGCGCAATACAATCCAGTTTACAGCATTATTTTTCTCAATTAGAATTGTAAAAACAGTTTTATTTCTTTTTGGTCACTCCACAATTCTGCACAATGCAGTATCAGAAGCACCAGAGCTCCCAGCTTGAGAAGGTCCGGCTGGGGGTGAGCACAGCACCAGATAGTAGAGAGGCAGGGGCTTTTGAGATGGTCACCCACAGATTCTTTAGCCCCACTACTTTCCAAGTCCACCAGCTGCCACTGCCTTGTGGTGATGGATATCCCAGGACTTCAGATAGTCAGTGAGCTCTTGTCCATGGAAAGGTGGACCCTTTGTTTGTTTTTATTGCTTTCATGATTCCATGCGTGGCAATGATTTTCTCTAGTTTGGTGATGACTGTCTGTGACCAGTGTTTCTCAAGATTCCTCCAGTCACTGCAGATGACAGCCATTATCACTGCTTGAAGGTACTTGGCTTCTTGAGTGGCCTCTTCGACTTCTTTCGACATGGCAGCACGAGGAGGGTGGAAAGGTAATCCGTGAAGTTCGACGAACCTGTTCTATATTCGAACTGGCAATCATATTCCTGTAGTTGCAGAAGCCACTTCTCTATTCGAGGTGGAGGTTTTGAGGCTGATCCTTGGGACAGAGGCAATAGTGGTTTGTGGTCCGTAGAGACTGCAAAGGGGTGCCCATACACGTAGATGTGGAAATGACGGCGGCAGGCCCAATGTATGGCTATGGTTTCTCATTCGATTTGTGAGTAGTGTTCTGTTTCGGTTAGGGACCGACTGGAATAGGCAATGGGAGCCCAGTTGTCGTCTTTCTGTCATTGCATCAGCACAGCACCCAGGCCATAAGGGATGGCATCGACTGCTACATTGGTGGCCTTCTTCGGGTCAAAAAACGCTAGGGTGGGGCTTGCTGACAATGCTTCCTTCGTTTGTCTGAAGGTAGTCTCATGCACTTCTCCCCATTGCCAGGTTGTGGTCATTTTGGTCAGTTCTCGCAGTGGTCATGTGCGGCCGGTGAGGTCTGGGATGAATCTTCCACAGAAGTTCACCATGCCCAGAAAACTTCGTACCTCTGATATATTGCACGGTGCAGGAGCTTCCTGAACATCTCGTACCTTCTGAGGATTTGGCGCCACCCCTCGCTCAGAGAAGGTGTACCCGAAGAAGCTGATTTTTCTCTTCAGAAATTCACACTTTGTCGTGTAGTTCCTGTATAACCTAAACAGGATCTGGCGTTTGGATAACATAAACTGTGGGATTGGTGGCGGACTGATTCCGTGCACCCCCACCGGATACGTTAGCCTGTCTGTATCAGCTAGCTCACAGTGCCACTATAATCTCCTCTTACCAAGGAGAGAATAGATTCTGGCAACCTCAGAACATGACAATCCTGATCCCTCAGAATCGTGGAAACAATATACTACCTTTCGCTCAGTCACTCGTGCTTACTTAGTTTGTCTCAGATAGAAACACAGAATAAACAGGCTGGGCGTTTTCAATATTTATTGAACAGTCATTATTCTAGTGTAGAATAGATGAGCTGCAACAACCATTAGACAGTAGCAGAGATATATGATTAGGAGTACTACGAAAGTAAAGGGATGGTAAAGATCTACCATCTTGCAGAAATCATGAATATATACAAGTACATAAAACACATGATAAAAAGTGCACACTCCTACAATGCCTACCTAACTAGATGTACCTAAATGTACCTAGCATCTGTGTAGGTGTTATGCCAAGAATCCCTCTAGGATCTAGTCAACCCCATTACCTGAGAATGAGAGAATATGGGACCCCGTCCTGGTCTCGAGTTGGACACCCTGCGATGGATGTTAGACCACTGTGAGCTGGAGTGTCTGCATGCCGGAACCTCAGCGTCTCTGGTCAGTGTGTCAGCCGGGAAGTCTCGGTCTCCTCTGTCCTTCTAAGCAAGATGTGATGTATATATACCCATAGGTCTCCCCAGGGGTCCTACCTTGCTGTGTTACTGTGTCGGCCTAAAGGATGACGTCTGGCCTGAACTTTATACAGAGATATTATACAGTCCTGCTGTGCTTCCAAGAAGCCTCATGCATAATGTATGAGATTTGAACTAGGGGGAAACCTGCGTTCTGAATGCAGTGTCGTATCTAGGTAAAAGGTCAGTCTCTAAGAACCGTTATGTATGTAATGTAGGGAAGAATATAGGTGAAAGGTTGCAATGTTACCTGCGCCTATATAGGGTACCTATATGGAATATAACAACTTGTCCTTGTGCAACATGAGACCGACATCTCAGATTCTCTGTAGTACTCCCCATAGGTAGGTATACATGGTGCTCTTTTAGTGATTTGGCATAGACGTGGATGTAAATGTTGATATTTATGGCCCCAGTTGAGCCGCTTAGCATTTTTCTGATCGTATTCTGAAAAACGTCTGCCCCACTGGAAATGCTGAAATTGAGGTGGCTGTAGCGGCGTAGCCCAACATGGGTGGAGAAGGTGGTAATATATCGAGAATCGAGATGAAGTGGTAGTTGGTGACATCCCGATCTGAGATCCACCCTTGAAAACCATTTAGCTCCACTTAGCTTTCCCAGTATGTCATCAATCGTCAGGGTTTAATGCCTCTCCCACTTAATAGCAATGTTGGAGATCCTCATGTCCACACATATGTGGACCTGTCCTGGTTGCTTGGTCTTCTTGGCAATCACAATGGGAGATGCCCACAGGGTGGGCCCTGTGACCTTTTCTATGATGCTGGCTTTCTCCAACTGTTCAAGCTCTTTCCTACCTTTGGCATTAGGTGGAATGCAATGCGGTAGTGTTGAAGGGTAACTGGTTGGATGGATTTGTCTATGTGCAGTTTGACTTCTTTGTTTTTAAGGCAATCAATTCCTTTAAAAATAGTGCCAAACTCTTCAAGCAGTCTCGTTAGCTCTTCCTCCTGTACTTCTAGCGCAAAGGATATCAGCCCTAGTGCCTCTGCAGTAGCACTGCTTACCAGCATACTGTGTCCTTCCTCAATGACATAGACCATTGTGGCTGTGTTCTTTCCCTATGGGTTAACGTAGAGTTGAAACACCCCATGAGAGGGATAGGTGCTTTCTGTCAGTGTGTGAAAACGCTGTTCGGGGCGGTTATTCATGGCTCGGTATGTGGGTGCAGACATTGGCTCAATAGAGGCTCCTTTGTCTATGGTGGCGGTGATTTGTTGAGTGCGATGGTGATTTGACGCTTTGGAAGGTGGAGACGAGTGGATATGGGTGCAAAGATGTAGAATACTCTTCATTCTCGTCATCCATGTCTTACTTGCTGTCTGGCACATTGGATACCACTTGCGCTGTCTCCTTTTTTACCTTAGATGATCTACCCAGCTTCACAAAGTGGTTGTATTTCCCACATGCTGTACATCTTTTGCCTTTCCGCTGGACAGTTGCTAATTTTCTGTGGAGATCCTCCGCAGTATCCACATTCTCTTTTCCTTTCTGGGAATAGGTTGGGGGTGTTGATGTTGGGCGTGACTTGGTCATGTTGACTTGCTCCGTTTTGATTAGGCGATTGAGTGCTGCCTCCATGTGTGAGGCACGTGCTTTCGCTGACTCTTTCGACCTCCCTATGGTCAGAATATCTTGTAGGGACTTTCCTGATTCTTGAAGAACTGTCATTCTAGGTTTTGCAGGGTAACACCCTTGTATAATCTGAGCGCAAATTTCTTCCCTCGCCTTGGAATCCTCCGCAGGTGCCTGCCAGTTCTTTTAAGTCTTCATGGAAAGTTTTGAGGGATTCCTCGGCTTCATGGTGGGCCTGCCGGAAGACAAATCACTCATAATCTCTATTGGCCATGGGCTCAAAGTGAGCATTCAGAGCATTAAGCAGCATGTGATATGTCTTTAGCATTGGCTCTACCAATGTTTTGTAAATTCTGTGGACATCCTTCCTGTCCAGATGTAGTACCAGGGCTCTCTGTCTCTCTCTAAATATTCCTGCACCTTCAAAATAAAAATTCAGTCGGTCCATCCAATTCTTCCACTGGGGAGCTAGCGTGGACGGCGCACCATCCACTACGAATGGCTCAATGTCTGGAATGGCTGACATGACTGGTGATGGGTGTGACCTTACCACTTCCAGGACACCTCACAGCACAACCGCTGCCTCAGTCTTGTGGTGTTGAGAACAGCTGCCAGGCAGAGGGAATGAGCTGACTATGGGTGTGGAAGACGCAGTGCCTGGTTTTTGAATACACCAGGGCTCTGTGGCCAAAAATCCACTAGTGATCCCCCTTTTCTCTGTGGTTTCAGCAATAACATCCTGCATCAGAAACTATGCCTAGCAGGCAGCATGCGGTGCACTGTTTATCTCCCTTTCTTCTTCTTGTTTTCTTTTTCACTTTTTTGTATAAGCTGCAGGTCGCGCTGCAGGGAGCTCCCACGCATTGTTGCAGGAGTTGAGTGCATGTGGTATGACAGTAGAGAGCAGCTGGAGAGCCTTCGGTCCCCGCAAGGCCCTGCATGCACCACCGCAGCCTCACCTGGCCACCGCTTGATGTCACGGGGTGGGGCCGCCGGCACAGGGTCGTGCGGAAGGCTGAGCGGCCGCAGCAGAAGACAGGGCAATGGGATTTCTGGGCCCACGTGGTGAGCCTGGGACTATAGGTGGGTGCAGAGGCAGCACGCTACCGTTCTTGAAGCTGCGAGGGAGGCTGACAGTCTTTGGACGTTGGTGGACCAAGTGTTCTGCCGCTGGTGAGGTGGGATTCAGGGTCAGTGGCCCCCTTCATCACCAGTGTAGTGACGGCCTAGGGGTCATGCAAGACAGCAACCGGCCCTTGATTTTCGTGGCTACGGCTGCATACTATAAAGAATAGGACACCATATGACAGTTTGCTTTACAGGGCATTCTCGGGCAACTGCCTCTGCAGCCCCCACCCACTTTATTCATACAGTTTCCCGGCATCCAACAGGACTAATCCATTGTGCTTACTCACACAGGTAAACCTTAATCAACCACCCTACCAACGTGTTGGGGGTGGTACATTACAGGCATGTTCCCAAATACTTTTGCCCAGTATTGAAATATGCTAGGGCAATTCCATGCCAAGTGAAGAAAGTTTGCTTCCGGGTATCCACATCGTTTTCACTTCACTTCTTCCTGAAGCTGTGGGTTGCGGAGCTTGTCTGGGGTGGAGTATACCACATGCAATTATTCATAATGTATGTCTCTTTGACATCTTTTGCGTTTGTGATATTTCCATTGCTCATCCGTTACCTTCCATCTTATTTTACTTTTATGTATGGGTTTTGGATCTTGTGGCCATGCACATATAATATGCGGTCAAAACTATTTGTTTCTCATAGCTCGTGTCTTTATAAGATATAAAGGTTGAGGTAGCTCAGGTTGCTCTTGAGAAAAGTCAGATAGTACCTGTTTGAGTGCTACTTTTAATATGTGGTACAGAAATGTGTCCAGTGGTGTTCTCTCTTCTTACTCCAGGAACTCGTCAAGTGACAAAAAGTTACCATTTTGAAAACAAATTCCCATAGTTTCGTACCCCTAGGTGATAAGTTGTTGCTTGGCTTTTGGTTCTGTAGTGAGAGATATAGGAAGGTTATCGAATAAGGGGATATGCGGAGAGTACAGATGATGGAATCCAGAATATTTCGACATGTAGTGCCATGCCTGAGTGGTAGTACAAACTGGGTTTATTTCTTGCTATAAGCAGGATATGTTCTGGAATACTGTGATAGGTAGCTTTGTTGGTTCAGCAATACCTGACTCTACGACCATGTGTTGTTGGTTGAGCGTCGAGTGGTACCAGTAATAGGCAAACTGTGCCTGCACACAAGTGTAATATAGAGTAGATTCTGGTACTTTGAGCATACCATCTTGGTATGGAAGTGTTAGCACATCCCATTTTACATGGGGTTGTTTGCCTGCCCACATTAGTTTTGTCAGTAGCATTGGGAGGGTGTAAAAAAAGGGCCTGGATGGGTGTATAGGAATGCTATTAAAGAGGTAGAGAAGCTTGGGATTGTTAACATCTTTATCAGGGACATTTTTTCAGTTATTGCCAGTGGTAGTTTGATCCCCTATCCAACTGATCAGTTAGTCCGATGAGGGCTTTGCTATAGTTTTCTTTGAGCACTTCTGCAATTTCCGTATGGACATGTACACCTCAGTAATTCACAGATGTAGTGAACCAGTCCAGTGGATAGTCCAGTTGGCATGGCTGTGTAGGTGTTGTTATAGGAAACATGGTGAACTTACCTCAATTTATATGTACCCCAGATAGACTGCCAAATTTTATCATTGTCCTGATAATAAGTGTCAGGTATGATGCAGGGCCACTAATGAAGTGAGGAATATCATCTGCATATAGCGAAAAGATGATGCATCGCCCCTAAAGCCAAGGTCCCTATAGATGTGGTGCCGACAAAAAAAGCAGATAATATATACCGTGCAAATGGCAAATACCAGCATGGACAGAGGACTTCCCTGCCATGTGCCAAATTAGATATCTATTGGTGGGGATATCATATTATTGATTTGTAGTATATAATTGGGTGAGCTTACAGTAATTGCACTCAAGCAATGAAGATTGGGCTTAGACCTAGTCCGATGAGGGCTTTGCTATAGTTTCCTTTGAGCACTTCTGCAATTTCCGTATGGGCATGTATACCTCAGTAATTCACAGATGTAGTGAACCAGTCCAGTGGATAGTCCAGTTGGCATGGCTGTGTAGGTGTTGTTATAGGAAACATGGTGAACTTACCTCAATTTATATGTACCCCAGATATACTGCCAAATTTTATAATTGTCCTGATAATAAGTGTCAGGTTTGATGCAGGGCCACTAATGAAGTGAGCAATATCATCTGCATATAGCGATAAGATGATGCATCACCCCTAAAGCCAAGGTCCCTATAGATGTGGTGCCGACAAAAAAAGCAGATAATAGGTACTGTGCAAATGGCAAATCCCAGCATGGGCAGAGGACTTCCCTGCCATGTGCCACATTAGATATCTATTGGTGGGGATATCATATTATTGATTTGCAGTATTTAATTGGGTGATCTCACAGTAATTGCACCCAAGCAATGACGATTGGGCTTAGACCTATGGAACTGGGAACTCCAAAGAAGTATGGTCATTCGAGGGAGTCTAATTCTTTTGCTGCATCAATCAAATACTTCTGTGGCATTCAACTCAGGATTTATATGGTGCAGAAGAGTGATATTGTTCACAAATTGAAGGACATGGAACATTCTGGCAAAATGCCAACTGTTTTGACAAAACAATGGTGAGCAAAAGAGGGAGTAGTCGTCTGGCCAGTAGCTTTGTCAAGACTTTTTTATCCATTTTAATGAAAGTGGCCTGTAGGAGTCACAACATGTAGAATGTTTATCGGGTTTAAGCGGAGTGATTAGGAAAGCCTCCCGTAGAATGTTAGGGTGATGGTTTATGTTGAACGCCTCTTGGAATACGTTAACAAATTGCCGGTCTATGATAGTAGCTGTTAGATCCGCCATCTTTGGCATGTTTTTCCCCAGCCTTTTTTGGTTCTGACCTCCTGTTTTTGACTGTGTGCTGCATTTCGCTTTTGCTGGTTTTAAAAATCTGGGCACTTTACCACTGCTGATCAGTGCTAAAGTGCAAGTGCTCCCTGTGTAAATTGTGATTGTAATTGGCTATCGATGAGTGGCATATGTGATTTACTGGAAAGACCCTAGTAAAGTGCACTGTGTGTGCCCAGGTCCTGTAATTCAAACTCTACCAGTGGGCCTGCAGCACTAATTGTGCCACCCACATGTGCCCTGCAAACCTGTCTCAGACCTGCCATTGCAGTGTCCGTGTGTACAGTTTTTAACTGCCATGTCGACCTGGCAGGTACACCCAATTGCCAGGCCCAAACCGTCCCTTTTTCTACATGTAAGGCACCCCTAAGGTAAGTCTAAGGTAGCCCCATGGGCAGAGTGAAGTGTATGTGAAAGGTAGGACATGTACTGATGTGTTTTACATGTCCCTATAGTGAAATACTGCCAATTTTGTTTTTCACTATTGCAAGGACTATCTCTCCCTTAGGTTATCATTGGAGTTGTCTTGTAGCCTCTTACAAGTGTAACTTCCAATTGGGAAGAGATAGAGATTTGGAGTTTGGGGATCATTGAACTCACAAATGTAAAAAAAAAATCTTTTAGTGAAGTAGTTTTTTAAATTGTGTGTTTGAAAATGGATGCTTGTTTCCAGTCCAGGGAGGACCTGGCCTGGCAGTTCGGGCTGGACTGTTCCCATGGGGAACAGGGTCAAGACTGATTTGCATATGGCTGGGTTTGAACTGGAATGGCATGGGGAGCAAAAAAATGATGGATTTAGGCCCAGATCTCTGTACTGGAGTGAATGTTTGACATTGTGCAGCATTCTGTCCATCAACTGTTCTTTATGCATTTGTCACTCTGAGTGGGATGGGTATGCCCAGACGTGGGTCCCGTGCTCTCCATGCCACTGGAGTCAAGCTAGCCTGGCTGATGAGGGGTGATGCCCCGAAACCGGTCCAGGATGCTTGTTTCCAGTCCAGGGAGGACCTGGCCTGGCAGTTTGGGCTGGACTATTCCTATCAAGACTGATTTGCATATGGGTGGGTCTGAACTGGAATGGCATGGGTAGCAAAAAAACAATAGATTTAGGCCCCGATCTCTGTACTGGAGTGAATGTTTGACATTGTGCAGCATTCTGTCCATCAATTGTTCTTTTTACTTTTAGAAAGTGGGCATTTTCTTGCTCTACCATTCCGTGCCTCTGCCTGCCTGTGGAATCCACGTCTGGTTTAGACTGACAGTTGGGCTGTTTGTGCATTCACTCTAGACAGTCACACAAAGGGAGCAGAGGTGAGCCTTGCATATCCTCATGGCACATCACCAGGCTGATGGGTCTTCCTGAGCTAGAGTGGTGGAAGGAGTTGTCACTGACACTTGAATAGGGCTGTGTTTGTCCTCACACAAAGCTGTCTCCACCCCCTTCAGGGTGTCTGGAGCCAGGTCAGGGAAAGCCAGGGTCTTGTGCACTACAAAGACATTCCTTTGAAGTTTGCCTACTTCAAAGGTAGAAACTAGTATAAGTAATGGAGTTGTGACACCATAGCTTCAGAACACTTCTGAACTTAGAGGAGATTCTGCCAAGAAGAAGAGCTGGAGAACTTGTTGGAGGGGAACTGCCACTCTGCTTGTTGCCATTTTGTGCTGGCCTACTGCTTGCTTCTGTCTTGGGCAGTGAAAGGACTGGAATTGTGCTTTCTGTATCTTGCTTTCCAAGGTTCTCCAAGGGCTTGTCTGTTTCGAAGTCTCAGGGCCATCAAAGAATTCATCTACAGCTCCTGAACTCCTCTGCTGGGAGATCTGACCTTCCAAGTGGTGCCAATTCCAGTTATTGGCCCTTGGAGGTGACTGTTGCTGCAAAGAAGCTGGAAAATCCATGCATTGACCTCCAGTGCCTGGTTTTCCTAACTCAGCACTACTGTGTGGTTGAAAAACCAACGCACCTCCGTGGTGCAGCTGAAGAATTGATGTAGCGCCTGCCATGGGGTTGAAAGACTGCCACAGCGCGAGTCCTGAGAACCGTGTCTACGATGTCTGAGGCACCCGCTCCAACTCCGATGCAGACCCTGCTGTGTGGCTGAAGATATTGATGCATCATCTGCTTGTGCCTGGAAAATTAACGCAGCGCCTGTGTCGCCACTGCCGCATTGACTGAGCGCATCTGGATTTTCGACACATCGCACCTGTGCACCAAGTTCTTCATCGATGTTGCCCAGCAATAAGGAACTGAGGCCGCAGGTCTGAAAACTGATGCATCCCTTCCCCTTACAGTAAGGAATCAACACTTCATCTCCCCTGACAGTAAGGAACCAACGTGTTACCTCCCCTGCACTGCAGTAAGGATCTGATGCATCACCTCCCCTGGCAGTAAGGAACCGACTTATTACCTCCCCTGGGAGTAAGGAACTGACGCATCACTTTGCTTTTCCAGTGCCTCACCTCCCTTGTGCCTGTTTTTGTCTTTCATTTTGACGCATCCCAGGCATCTTGTGATAAAAGTGACACATCCATAGTTTTCTATGGACTGAACTATTTTGTACAACTTGACTGTAAGGCCATCACTGCCGGGGGCTTTACCACTTATCATGTAACATATTGTGTTTATTATTTCTTCCTTAGGGATGTGCCTAGCTAAGTATTCTCTGTGAATATTAGTTAACCATACCAGTGCTATTTCATTTAGATAGTCATCTAGTTCAGGTTGGGAGATTTTGTTAATTGATTTATATAATGTTTCATAAATGTGACTAAATGATTGTAGTACAGCTCTTGATTCTGTCATGGTCTCTGTCTCAAAAATGTGGTTTTTGGTGATATCAGAGTCTGCCCATGGCTCACATATCAGGGCTGCTAATGAAATGGCCGAGCACTCTTTCTTCCTGTATCTAGAGTTTGTACAGTATTTCACAAGGAAGCGTATTTCCCTGTCTACTTCAGTTTGGAATTCGTGGAAAGTCTGCATAAAGTTGCGTTGTATCGGGGAATTGGTATACTGACCGAGCTTCACCTCCAGTCCAGGAATTTCATTTTCATATGCAGATAATCTACTCCTGATTGATTTGAGTATACCAGCCGATTTAAATACACATGCCTCTGGTATATACTTATTTTTGTGTGTTGCAATTCTTTATTAACAGTTCTTAAGAATTTACATTGTGGGAAAACAGCAGCAGCCACACAAATACAATGGCCAAGAAACAATGAGAACTTGGATGGCATGTGCGTCTCATAAACAGGAGAGATTATGTAAAGGGTAGGAGGTGGGGGAAGGGGGTGGGCAAGGAGATGGATAAGGGGGGTGTGTGTCCATTGAGTGGGAAGCGTATAGGTGGTGATAGCTCAGGTGGTAATTATCCCCTGTCTCGGGGTAGGGGGGGAGTAATCCTGAAGCATGAGTGGAGTTGTAGAGAGCCCTGAGGACTACGGCCCGACTCCGTATTCAGCTCAACGGTAAAACCCATATTTTCGAGACGCCTGCCGAAGAGACTGAGTTCTGGAAGAATCAGAAGCCGGTCTTGACTCCGTCCCCCGGGAAGTGATTTACCACCTTTCAGTCTATAATTATGGTATAACGGAGAAATGTGGCCCCAGATGCCAGGACACAATGAACTTGTGCATAATGACAATGGGCACCAGCTATAGTGTAATATCCTTTATTTATGCATTTTCTCTCTTGTGTTCAACAATAGCTGTGCTACTTCTGTTGGAATAATTGTGCTATTCTAAGTGGCCCACTCCGGTTGTTGGCTTTCCCCCAGGAGATCTCCTATTTTTTGGTTGTGGGACAAAGGGATTCACCGGATACAGGTTGGGTGGTTATTCGATGTGGGTGGAGGGTGGGGGGTTAGGGGTTCTATGTTATGCTCTAACACATTTTGGTTTTCTGCAGGATGTTGCACATTACGCTGGCTGGCTGCATGACACTATATATATGGGCACGCCACTTTACA
Source organism: Calotriton arnoldi (assembly GCA_963921515.1). NCBI lineage: Eukaryota > Metazoa > Chordata > Amphibia > Caudata > Salamandridae > Calotriton > Calotriton arnoldi. The sequence continues at coordinate 472,585 of CAWUFW010003087.1, forward strand.
AACCGTCATGTCTGCTGTGAGGCGACCGGATGGGGATGCAGGGGCTCTTGCGCTGAACTGCATGTCATGGAATGTGAGAGGTCTATCCAATCACTGTAAGGGGAGACAGGTACTAGCCTACCTTGCCAGACACAAGGTAGAAATAGCTTTTGTACAGGAGACCCACTACGCTCCTCTCTCAGACAATCGTTTTGCCGCATCCTGGCGCACTAGCCGCTTTTTTGCCAGCTATATCACCTACTCCCGTGGAATTTGCATTCCAATCCACAAAACAATACCTTTCACGGTCCAGACAGTGATCATAGACCCTGAGGGAAGATACCTACTGGTGGCAGGGAGCCTTGGTGCAAAACAGATACTATTGGTCAATGTATACGCGCCTAATGTAGGTGCCTGTGGGTTTTTCACCAACATCTCTTCACACATTTCCACTATACATATCGACTTCATCATATTGGGCGATGACTTCAATCTTACACTGCAGCCCACTCTTGACACTACGGGCACGGGACATGTCACTAAGGCACAGTCCCTAGGGGAACTTACAGTCCAGCTGCGCACCCATTTATTATCTGATGTTTGGCGGCATCAGAATCCTGCTGTTGCTGGATTCTCATTTTATTCAGAACCTCACAGTACATGGTCTCATATAGGTCATTGGTACCTGACCCCTGATCTCCTGCTCCATGTGCTATCAATGGACTACTTGCCCCGAACGCTCTCGGACTATTCACTGGTGCTGATGTCACTGACAGTACGCAGCATTGTGCAACCATACAGATCCTGGCGCTTCCCAACTGACGCACTTCTTGATGCCATTTCCAAGAACAAGAAAAGCGATGCTATTGTCGAATATTTTCAGCTCAACTCGGGCTCCGTACCCCAATACCCCACTTTATGGGAATCCTTTAAAGTATACAGGGTATCTGCATAACTAAGCAGGCTGGTGTCTTACACACAATCTGGCGTGATCTTGACGCGACCAAGAGGGCGCTGAGAGACCTCGAGGCTTGCGACCCGCCCTCTCCCTTGCATCAGAGTGCAACACTTCTGGTGGAATTCCAGGAACTCGCTGCCCATGAAACTGCTTATCCACACGGGCCTGGGTATACAGGGAGGGGGAGAGGTTGGGACAGACTTTAGCCAGACTACTCAGCCCCCGACACCAGACCTCATACCTCATACATTACCCAGTTGTAGTTGTACGACGGCACCCACATCACAAAAGGTGCAGACATACTCTCCACCTTCCTTACATACTATTCTCGCTTATACACTGCATCCTCCCCACCTACAGATGCCGCTCTTGCCAACTAATTAGAAGAGATAGCGATGATCTGGATCGAGGAGGGTCAGCAACACCTCGCCTTTAAGCGCCGATGAAATCTCACAGGCCATAGACGACCTCACAGGCCTTTTTTTTTAAGACATACAAAACCTTAGTGGTCCCACACCTCTTGGAGGTTTATGGCGAGGCAACGCTTCCTCCCATGATGCGAGAGGCCATTGTCTCTTTGCTGCTTAAGCCGGGTAAACCACCTGATAGATGTACGTCGTACAGCCCCTTATCCCTACTAAACCAAGACTACAAAATTTTAGCTAAGGTGCTCGCTACACGCATATCACTTTAACTGATCAAATCATTTCCCCTCTTCAGGCTGGTTTTGTTCAGAACCGCTCAACCTCCGTCAACCTGCATACAATATTCGCGGTAATCAATCAAATTGACCCTGACCTCCCAGCTGCTGCAATCATGTTAGACGCCGAGAAGGCATTTGATTCCCTGGAATGGCCGTTCCTCTATGCAGCACTTAACAAACTGGGCTTCCCCCGTGGCATCTGTGCTCTCATCCGCATTCTTTATACCGCTCCTGTGGCTCGACTCCAAATCAATGGAGAACTCACTGATCAATTCCCTCTGTCGCGAGGCACCAGACAAGGCTGCCCGCTCTCGCCCCTACTATTCATCATTGCTATGGACCCTCTGGTGCGGCATCTCCAGGAGCGACATCTCCAGCGGGGCCTCAGATTTCACTGTGGTCCCCTTCTGGCCTTGCTATATGCAGATGATGTGCTCCTATTTGTCCGTGAACCTGAAAACAACCTTCCTCCGCTCCTCTGGGAGGTGGTGCGTTTCGGGGTTTTCTCTGGCCTTGTCATCAAATGGACCAAATTCGACATTTTCCCCTTGACGGACGCCACGCTCCCCTTCACGCTAGACTTCCTCTTGCATTGGTGCGATGACCCTCCTCGATATCTCGGTATTACATTACTTCGCACTGCATCTGAAGTCATCCGCCTTAACTATGGCCCTGCAATCGACCAATTATCAACGCAAATTGATCGTTGGATGACACTCCCACTGGCAGTCGCTGGTAGAATAGCCATCATTAAGATGGTCATACTGCCTCTATTTTTATATCTATTTTAAAACATCCACCCCCAGCCGGACCTTCTCAAGCTGGGAGCGCTGGTGCTTCTGATACTGCATTTGCAGAATTGTGGAGTGACCAAATTTTTTTAAACTGTTTGCAGCATGTTAATTAGGCCGATGTGGGCCAACGGCCAGGCCCCCATAGGATGGCAAACACTCACGATGCCCTTTGCATGGGGGGGTTTTGGGGTCCCAGATTTTTATCTATACTATCTGGTAGCACAAATACACTACACATATTTTTGGTATCACCCAGACACAGAACTACAATACCAGAATCTCGAATACTCACAGGCTCGCCCCAGCCCTCTCGCCACCATTCTCCCCCTCGGCCTCACGAAATCCCCAACCGGGATCCAGACATTACACACCACATGCTGGGCTTGGGAAAAACTTCGCTGATACCTCAAGGCTGATTATCTTTATTCCCCACACTTGCCACTACCAAACTATCCCTGACCACAAACACTGACCAAGCCCGTGCTCTCCCGATGTGGACTCCGTACTATGGGGGACTTATTCTGCGACACCCAATTGTGCTCTATCTCTGATATGGTTGCAGGTCACACTGTATCTCTATTAGATAGATTCCTTTTACACAGGATGAGGGCCTCAATGGTCACTGCGATATAGCCCTCAACGGTGGAACCGCAGGAGTTCTCTCCCCTATCCACAGTAATTATATCACCTGATAATACACACTCAGTGTCCCATTTATATCACTTTGCTCAGACACTTCAGCCAGAGTTGGGGGGGGGGGCAGGGGCGGCGAGGGAGAGAGATCTGGGCCACCCCATACCAGACAAGACGTGGGCATACTGCTATGAACAGACTCGTTATATGTCTAGCAATTATAAACACAAGCTTCTCCATTTTAAATATCTACACAGCCTATGTCACCCCCAAGCTCCTCACTAGGATGGACCCCAACAGGCCCCACAGCTGCATGCAATGTGTGGCTGACCATGCTGACTTTATTCATCTGGCATGGAATTGCCCCCCTGTCCTGATGTATTGGGAGGCAATTTTCACACATCTTGCATCAATGATCGAGGCCGAGCTGACCCCCTCTCCATTACTTGCATTGCTAGGATATGTCCGACCTTTGGGGACTGTGACCCGATGCTTTACTGCTTTACTGCTATTGCCCTCCTGATAGCCAAGAGGCAGGTTTCTCTGCACTGGGGCGGCTCCACCACGCCTACGGTGAAGGCTTGGATGAGAGATCTATTATAATGTGACACTACCAGTGATGTGTATGTGACGTTGTTACACTCTGCCTACAGGCCCAAAAACATTTGGCAACCACTCCGCTCCTTTCTGTTACTACACCCTGAATTGACTGAGTAATGTGCGACCGCGAATGAGATACCCGATATGCTTGTCAGCCATTGTGATAAATATGCCATTTACTTTGTTTTTCCCTTTTAGTGTATACACCTGCATTGTTCTTTTGAGTTGTTATTGAACTATGAGCCACTGTCATGTTTCATGCTATTGGTTATCTTATTGTATATTCATCGTATGTACTGTGGCAAATGTTTATGAAAAAATCCAATTAAAACAGTTTTAAAAAAAATTCTATTTGTAGCACTATTGACTGTTTCTCTTATGACAGAAAGAGACCACACATCAACAACATGAAAACAACAAATGTATTGCATTCCTTTTGCCCACTCTCCACCACTAAATGGACCTCTTTCAAACTTCTCTCAAATAGTGAACTCAACCACATCCTGAATTCATTCAAGGTTACCAAAATATATTATGAAATATCTTTGAGGAAGAGAACTCACTGCCCTCCTCAACATTGCCAACTGAATCCTCAGACTAGAAACTAGTATACTAGTACTGAAAATCCATTAAATACGGGCCATGAAACTTTGTGCCTGCTTCAAAGATTTTTCATCTGGTAGTATTTCTTTGTATCTGCACTAACAATGAAAAGTACAGATGCAAAATTAAAATGTGCACAGGCTAAAGTCCATTCCTAACACTAGCATTTCTCTGTGATTCAAATCATTATCTATCTATCTATCTATCTATCTATCTATCTATCTATCTATCTATCTATCTATCTATCTATCTATCTATCTATCTAGCTATCTATCTATCTATCTATCTATCTATCTACCCTTTCATCCACCCACCCAGTCTGTCTATCAATAAAAGTATTTCAACGAAGCATTAACATGGAAGGTTTCTTAAAGACACAGAATTACTAACTGCAGAGTAGGTGTTCCATAAAATGTGAATGTATATCGGTTTGTCAAAAAATGTGATATTATTTTGCTTTCTAAACAATATATTGTTTATTTCAGCCTTCAATTGTATAAGAACTCAGATCTTCTGAACTATCTGGCTAGTTTACATTTACAGACTACAAGAAGAGGGGAATGAGCCTCAGATGACGGAGTATAATGATTTCGAAAGAACAAAAGGACTAGAAGAGAATAGGACTAAGAAGAGTAATAAGCACAATGCATGCAGATGTGTATTCCATCCTATATAATGTATTTCAGCCTATGTAATGCCTTATTGGGAAGCCCTAGATAAACCAAATTGTAGAACAAAAATAAATAAATACATGCACTCAGTATTAAAATCTTTTAGGCAAAATATAGAAATAACATAGCAAAATCCTGCGAAACCCTCTTAAGTAATAAAAACAGTTCAAAGGCACAGAGGAAATAAGAGTCATGGGAGGCAAAGCCTGCAATTGCAGAGTGCTGCATTCCAGAGTCCCAAATCCTTGTTATTTTTGGCAAAATGATTTATTGTATCAGTATTGCAAATGGCCTTCATAAAGCCAAATCTAAAAATATAGCAGCACAACACTTGCTCTGCCTACACCCGAAAACCACACTGTCCTGATCCCTCTCACGAGCTTCGAGTGTCAAAACAAACCAGCCTAAAGGTTCTACTCATCATATGCAAAATTTACGTTTGTACAATTCCAGAGTAGCACTGTAGCAACTTTTCATATTTCCACCCCACGCGCAGACGTATTTCATCCACTGCTCTAATACTAGCCAACATCAAATTTAACAAACCTTAGAATGGAGGTATGGATTCTCTGTTGCAGTGTCGGTGTAGTAGGAGGCTTGAACATCATCGACTAAAACCACCATCCACCATTTGAGTTTCAGGGATATACTCAGAACACAGCTTTCCAGCCCACCTACCTCCCAAACATCAGAAAGACTGATTGGATAACATACAAGACACCACCGTTCACCTCCCTATGGAGAACATTGTAGGAATACATCTCAGAACTATTCAGAACCTCGAGGCCTTATCATTGACAGAGGCTGCACTTATTAAGAACCCCAGATTCAAAGTAACAACATTCCAAAGCTAAAAATATGCATAGCTGCTAGGAAGATGGAAATATGAGATATTATGGGCATAGATTCAGAAGAATGATACACCATCCTCTCAAGAGTTTTGAAGAAATGTTGGAAATTTTGTGGTTCACGCTGGTTTATTTCTGGTTTCATTTTAGAGGTATCCATTGTGATTGCATTCTAGATGCCCCGTGTATACATACACCTTGTGTGTGTAAAGCCTCATGCTCTCTGATCATTGTTCTTAATGTCAAGCCTTCTCCGTGCTCGCATGCCTTCACACCCTTGGGCTCAGGCACTGACTCTAGCACTAGTGTACATTTAATATAGTTTTGCACCTTCCCAAATCACATTTGCACGCACATTGATAGCTCGCACTCACACAGACAGAACATGTGTTGCTCTCAGCTGTGCGTCCTCTTATCATGTAATTATAAAGGAGCAAGGGCAACCTTACATGCCAGATAGGAACCTTAGATGAATGCAATACACAAGCAAACACAGCAGGATTTTCTGGTCATCTCGCACCATTGCCTGTACACGGCTATTTAGGAGATTCACACTTGGGCTCTTGACACTTGCGGGGCTTTGCTCATTTCCACAAAGGGCAACTTACCACTTCCTCGAGTCATTCCATTGTAAAGGTGATAAAAATCATCTATCAGATGTGGCCCATTTCTGTACAACGCTGCAAGTCTTATCCTCTGCTCTGTTCTGTTTTTCACTTCAGGATTCTGCATTCGTGTCTTTGCATTCCAGTCAGCCTCCACCACCAATCTGCCATTTCTTAAAATTCTGGCATCTGTTTCGTTGATACAATTCTGGGGCATATCATCAATGAGGCGATAAACAATTATCGCCGCTTTTGCGTCCGTTTTCGGACGAAAAGCGGCGATAATTTTATCGCCTAATCAGCAAGGTCACGCTATCGCGTGAATCCTTGCATTATCGCACTTTCCCCCAACGCCCATCTTTGCATCTCTAATGAGATGCAAAGTGGGCGTTACTGGGCGTACCCCGGATGGACTACGTTGCAAATATCGCTGATGTTCACATCGCGATATTTACAAGGCAGCCCACATGATTTTAGCAGAGGTTAGATTTGGGCGAAAACGGACGTTTTTACCAAAATCTAGCGTCTGCTAAAATCCTGACTTAGCCATCCCTAACATAGGGGGTGGATTCTGCTGATACGACCACAGGGTCGTATCAGCAAGGTTATCGCCGTTTTGCAGGGAACATCGCTGGAAAACCAGCGATGTTCCCTGCAAAACGGCGATAACCTCGCTATCTCTGGAATTTTTATCGCCCTGGAGAAACGCGTTGTTAATAACGCGCTACCAGGGCGATAAATTCCAGAGATAGCCTGCGATAGGGAATTCGTCGCTAAGCACGGCCAGTGATCATTATCGCTGGCCGTTGATAATATGCCCCTCAGTAAGGCAGGAATAAAGACGAAAACCTTATTCAGGAATTTTTGAAATACAGAAGTATTCCTGAAAATTAAGTCTGACTCTGTTATTCCAGTCCATTATCGACAAGACTAAATTCAGCATAAGCACAACTGGGACAGTCAAATAGATTAACACCTAGAAGGTTTTGTATTTAGTGACATCCCTTATGATGTTTTTTGGTTGCTTGGAACGTTGTTCAATAGGCACCTTTCCGCAATATCTTTTGGACGAACATTGTGGATCATGGACTTTATCTAATCTTTCACAGTTGGAGGGAAATCTATTGATAAATAAAGGTGTTTTTAGAGTTCTGTGTTTTTTGACGAATGAGGAAAATTGTTATTATTTTAGAGCAAGTCAGCCACTTGCCACACCTCACTCAAAAGACGGTGGCCTTGACGGCATTACTAAAATGAGTTAAGAATTGCTCAGCAAACCTATCAGCACTAATGTCATCTGGGTGACTTGTAGTGACAGCAGGCGGCGGGTTAAAGTGGTGGGATATAAAGGAGATGAAGATTATTACTTTTTTTCTTAGTGCGGAGCTCATGTTTTTTTTCAGAGCACGGAGAACCTAGAGATCTTTTCTTTGTGAAATACTACTCTTAAAGGTTGCAGGGGGCATCTTTAGCTTTTCCGCAATCTGAAGAAATAGTGCTCGCTAAGAATCAAAGTAATAATTTTACGCCTCACCACTTTAACACTTCACAGCTGCCACTGGCTACACGTTTGGTAGTAGTACATCTATGGAGCATTATGCCTTTGGACAATCTGTTATGTTATGTTATGTTACCGTGACTTATATAGCGCAAACAGCTGCCCCAGCAAAGGGGCGTCCCGGCGCTGACAGCAGAGCAACTGACACAAGCGGGTGGAAATTGATAGCCAGACTATGGTGCAGGGAAAAGGTGAGTTTTAATGGCCTTCCTAAATTCTAGGTAGTTGTTAAGGCCCCGGATGTGAGCTGGAAGTGCATTCCAGAGGAGGGCCGCTCTACTACGAAAGGAGCGGCCTCCAGCGCGGGCAATCTGCAACTATGACTGGTCCATCTTCTCAATAACATATCTAATTTAGATCCCTGCATGGATTTTATTAAAACGTTTAGAGATCCTAACCAAACATAACACACCTTCTCTTATAACCGAGACTATGAATACCTATTGTGGAGAATGCAATTTGATTGAACTGTGTATGTGATGGATGATGTACACAACGAATTGTTGAACTATGTATCCTTTGTACTGTTCACAAGTATGTTAACTCACTATGAAAGAAGTTCAATAAACACATAAAAAAAACACAACTATTGTGCTTGTGTCTCGTGCAAACTTTTCAGAGTTTGTAACCCTCAGTGCAAACAGCTGGCTGTGTGGTCCATAGCCCAAAGTAATACATATCATAGAAAGAGAGTGGGATGAACAGGTGAAATGTAAATACTAACATGTGTTTTGAAATCCTGATTGAATTCACTATTGGCCTGATTATGAGTATGGCGGTCTTGCGACCGCCAGACTCACGGCGGTGCAGGAGTGGCGTTTTTCCGATTACGACTTTGTAAGTCGTATAGGTAGTGACAGCCGGCTGCGCCAGGGAACAGTCGTTCCCTGGCGGTGGTGCAGGAGTGCCACAACGTATTATGCTCAGCATGGACTTAGCATATTTTAAGTTCCTGGACCGCCAGCCTTTTCATGGTGGAGCCCCCCCATGAAAAGGCTGGCGGTGAAGTAACAAAGGGGGCCCTACATGGCCCTCATGTCCCCCCCGCCACATGGATACATTCAAGGGGAACAACATGTGCCCCCCTGTCTGTATTCCCCCCAGTTCCAGCATGGCATGGACATCACCGTCCATGCCGTGCTGGAACTTTTTGGCCGTTCCAATTGCAGTGCCTGTTTTCAAGGCACCGCCATTGGAAAGGCCAAAGGACCGCCGACCGTATTACAAGTTGTGCTTTTACGACTCGTAATACGGCCAGTGGTCCACGTGTGGGTTTGGCACAGCGTAGCGGGCATTGAGCCGGTGCCATTGCGCCAAACTCGTGATCAGGCCCTATGTTCTTGGATTATTTTATTTTCACATTCTGAACCACTTGCAAATATGTTTGATAGCCCTACGATGCACCGTAAAGAAGGCTATGCTTCCTTCTCCAAAACAATCTCTTTGCAAGGTCCATTCTGAGCCCACACAAATAAAATTAAGAAAATACCTACTTTGTCTTGAAAGAGTACAAAAACATCATAACAAAGCATATGAGACAAACATTTCTGACATTCACACTGAATAAAACACCACCACAAAATGAAAAATAAGCAAATTATGCACTTGTGTATAATAAAACATTTATTGCATATGACATGTAGCTCTGCAGTGTACATACCTGAAGCGTAGAAAGCACTCCAGGCTGTGTGTTTTTCAGATACACATACAGTGAAAATACCCCAAAGATTCTCAACGGTTTACTTATTACTCACTACTCACATCACAAGAGATAAATATCTGGAAGAACTTACATAGAATTAATAGATTTCATTTACTAAAAGCCAAAAATCACGATATTTTAGAGAAATCCAAAGTATTGCAATAATTAGAGAAGGAATGCCACTTCAAATTGAGGGTCTTATGAGAATGAATGATTTTGTAAGTTCACTTTTAACTCAAAAAGGCTTGTAGTCCATGATCTGTGATAGGACTAGAAATGTGCAAGTCTTGCAGTGCAGAAAGATTATCATTTGATCATTAAATACATTTTTCGAATCCATTTGAATATGTGCAACTAGCCTTAAGCTGACTTGACAGGGGTTCAACCAAACTTGAACGTGGTAGAATGGATGCATAGTTGGTTGGAATCAGCTTTATCTCGCTTGATCCATAGATAACTGCTAGGTTGAACCTCCTCAGGCCAATTTGACGCTACATAGGAAGGTTTCCTTGGGTTTTACTTCAGTTTGTCTAGAAGAATTGACCATCGAGAAGAAGAGAAGGAGAGCGAGAAATAGAGGGGCATATTCTCAAGTACTTATCGCCGAGTTATCGGCTCTTTAGCGCAGCAAAAGTGGCGAAAGAATTATCGCCCCATTCCCAAGCTGGTGCAAACTGCCCACATCGCCAGTTTACCAGCGATAGCTGCCGCAAAAAACATCGCCACGGATGAGAGAGACAACTAATGATATGCAGAGAAGGCGTTCCCGTGCAAAAACACACGAAAACACCACTTCGCGATATTCTCAACTTCCAGCCGGATCTGCGATGCAAACCAAAAACAGGCGATAAGGCGCGTTAGCAGAAGGGATTTAACACCTGCCTTTAACTGGTGTTAAGCAGGACGACAAACTGCAGTAGAAAGGGAGCCCAGTCCAGAGCCACATCTGAAGACCAACAGATGCCATGGAGACACTGATCATGCAGCTTGGAGACCCAAGAGGGCCACAGCACCCACCGCCACCACCCCCAGCCCTCCCAGGACCCACCCCCCGACTACCACTGAGGCAGCGCAGAACAGGACAGTGGACGTCCCAAAAACGGCATGGCCCCTCAGCCACACAATAGCAGAATGTGGGGAGAGGTGGGAACCAAGTATGTGTGAAGGAGGCAAGTCACCCATGAATATGAATGCACACAATGCCAAGTGTGGCGGTGATGTGCTGGACAGACCTCAGTATGCAGAGCACAGACCTATCCATATGGACATATACTGCAGGTGTTGGCAGTGTCGTGGACAGTGGACACAACCATGTTACCTCAGGCAGTGGGGAAGACCTCGGTCATGTAGCTGTGCCGCCCCCCCCCTGTAAGCGTAAGCGGAGTGGGCTTGTCCGGCGTACGCCATCCCAGCGTAGGAGTGTGAATAAATAGGCCGGGGCTCTGGGCGTGGTTCACTTCGGGATGGCCAACGCATCTGCCAGGGCGGCGCCCCTCACCCTGCCACGAGTTCGCAGCCGTGACTGCCAGCCTTCTCAGCCGAACGCTGGCTTCTGCGACACAGGCCCCCAGCACACCCAGCCGCACAGCACCACGGAGTTATGTGTGTGCTGGATACTGCCTCCGGCCTACACTGCGGTCAGCAGGGCTCACAATTCAGATCTAGTCATGATTGCAGATGACGCAGTCCAGTAGGCAACAGACATTGACCCCAGTGCGGCCCGCCCGGACCACGCATCATCGCTGGCTGTGCACCCCCTGAGCGCCAAAGGTGCCACTAACTCTGTGCACCACAAGTCAGCGTCACGTGGCTGCGGGCCCTTGCTGACCTCTGCCTCCGGCCTACACTGCGGTCAGCAGGGCTCACAATTCAGATCGAGTCACGATTGCAGATGACGCAGTCCAGTAGGCAACAGACATTGACCCCAATGCGGCCCGCCCGGACCACGCATCATCGCCGGCTGCGCACCCCCTGAGTGCCACAGGTGCCACTAACTCTGTGCACCACAAGGCAACGCCACGTGGCCATATTGAGGCAGAATTCAATAGGCAAAAGACATTGCTCCCAGTGCGGCCCGCCCGGACCACGCATCATCGGTGGCTGCGCACCCCCTGAGCGCCACAGGTGCCACTAACTGTGCACCACAGCTCATGGACCCTTTATGATTGAATCACGTGCAGTGGACTGCGGATGCAACAATGTCACCTCAGGCAGTGTGGAAGACCTGGGACGATGATGATGAAGATGAGGCAGGTGTTACACACCCCACTGCAGCTGCAGCAGGAATATCCCGAAGGGACACAATCATTGACAATTTCTCCACATGAGCACACCCAGCTCTGGTGCCACTATCTCAGTGCACCACAAGTCATGGCCCCTTCTGATTGAATATTGGGTGACCTCTGTACTTGCTCCGGCTACCTTCATGGTGCTTCGCAGTTGTTAGTGTTATGTTGGTGTGTTCTGTTTCCGCTTTAATAGTGATCACTGTTCAAGTTGTTGCCAGCACCAACCACTCACTGAGGACTGGCTCACACTCACCCCACACCCATCCAGCACAGGCGTCACTGGATATGTGATCCTGGTAATAAAAAGGGGCTGGGCGCACGTGCCCGTAGCCAGTCCACTATCTATCCAAGTGTGTCCGTGTGGTCATTATGCATGAATGATGGCCCCGGGCCCTACCACATTACATTGTGCTGTGGACAGCGGAGGCAACCATGTCACCTCAGGCAGTGGGTAATAGCTTGGACATGTAGCTAAGTCGTCCCCCCCTGTAAGCGACAATGTTGCAATGTAGCTTGCTCCCGGAGGGCGGGCTCGCACGAACGGAGTAATGAAGGAGCGCAAGACCGTTGTGTGTAACTGTATTGCCGCAGCATGAGCAAAATGCCCAGCCACATTAGCAGCGCCAGTTCAGCCAGGCATGTACTCTACATCTGTGTCCGCCCTATCCTTTACATAGGCCTACACTCACGTGGCCCACCACCTTCAACGGCCAACATCACAGTGTTGTTGTCAGGCTTGTGAACCTGCGCAGACAGGCATGACAATACTGTGCCATAGGAGTGCAAGTGATGCAATCACACAGCGCACATAAGTAAATGGGTACGGTGGAGGGAGGAGCAGCTGTGAGGCAACTTAACACACAGTGATGCCACTCATATGCCACATGCAAGTCATGTCAATAATGAATCACAAAGTCCCACTCATCCCACCCCACCCCCAACAAGCCACTTCACATCCCATGAATGCAAGCAGATTACAAACTTACACTAGGGATGAAAACTCCTTTCTCTGAACTATCAGGCGGAAGCACATCTGCACCTCCGACCTCGGAATTGCATGTGCCGGGCACCCCCTGATGGATACTATAGCAGCTGATGACGACTCCCACACTACGCACAGCCCGATGAAAGACCAACGTATGCACACCCCACACACAGAAGTCCTTGCTCGAAGTTATCTTGCATGGAATGGCCTTCACAATTACTCCCACAACATCCCAGGCGTACAACCGGTGCACACTATAACAACTCATTGATACGAGATGTGGCATTTCATCCACAGAACTGGCGCAGGTCAGAACAGTGCCGCTTCAACAAGAGCCACTAACGCAATGGCCGAACATCCCGGACACATGCACAACCCCTGTCACTTGGAACTGTACCATGCACAAATGCTGCATTCACTGGGGGCACTGCCATTGGCACGGCTAAGCTTCCGCCTTGCCAACGTCACCTGCGTTCAGCCTGTGTTGCATTGTCGATCGTGCATGTTCGAGTGGTCCATGGATGTCTGCCTATCCAACAGGACGGTAGCTGAACTGGATTTTGACATGTGTGTGCACCCCCTGTTGGCCCACGACCAGGAGTGTCACCGTGATACCCGTTTATGGGATGCCTTGATACTTGGCATACATGCTGGCAGCTGGACCTGGGAGATTGCACAAATCCTCGTGTGCAGTGACCACATTGAACCGCTCCCATATTGGGCTGTAGTGCTAATTGGTGAAAGGGGGTGGATGCAGCACATCTGTCCGGACCTGCTAATGGATCGCCTCACCTTCCTGTTTGATGAAGTCGACACCGACCTCATGTTGGAAATGTTAGCCTACGAAGCTGCAATCGCTTTCATGGACGAGTAACTACGTACCTGCAGCCACAACTGATTGGAGCACATTGCACATGTCCCGACACCTTGTTGCATCTTGGAGATCTGGTCACATATCCCACAACAACAGTGGACATGGCTGCACTCGCCTGGACTCCGAAGACATGAGCAGACAACAACGCGTGTTAACACACACCTGTGAAAGGTGAGGCACTCCCCCGGAGTTGACAGCGGCACTTGGCAAGGTTCCTCATTCTGAAATACTGCTGCATTGGTCTGCATGTTGTGGCACTTATCTTGCCTGTACTGACACGCATATGCTAATAAAGTCTACTCAGCTTCACTTGTATTCAACTGTGATGAGTGTTGATTTGAATGACAATGTGTGTCTCAATGCCTATCTGGGCCACGGCCATACATGCGCATTGATAGCATTACCCAGGGAGTGCCTCTTTTGTGGAACCACTGTCCCTACATTCATCCATACTTTCATTCTTGATTGGTCATGGCCATGACACATCAGTGTGAATTGGGATGTTTTATTCACATTCAGTGGAGTGTTGAAGCTGGGCCAGTACAGGGCCATGCAAACCCCACTTTACATTGTTGCCCCGTGGAGGGACAGCCAGAGTCCTTTCGGGATTGACAAGTTCACAGGGAGTGGAAGACTACAGTCCGCAGTGTGATTGCTGTGTCATTGGTAACCACACCAAATATAGCAGTCCATGTCGAGGTCCAAGGTGAGTGTCGCTCGGTGTATGGGGGGACAGTGGGAGGTGTTATTCCAGGGCATGATGCAGAGGGCAGAACCAAGCTGAACACGGCCATACGGCGGAGAGGAATGCTAACACTTCATTCTAGCCACAAAGCCATATCCATCATCATCTTCGTCCTCTGATGTGTCAGGTGCCTCACATGCGGGTGGTGGTGTTCTGTCTGCATCACTGTGTGGCAGTGACACATCAGGGGACGGAGGTGGGAAATCTGCCGCACTGTGTGGCACTGACACTTCAGGGGGAGGAGATGTGGATGTAGTAGTGGCACCCGCATCCATCCGTGCCAGGCCTTGTGGTGGCAATGCCATGACGAGGATCTGCAGGGCATGGAAGATCACAGCTACATCTCGCTGGTGTGCAGCCGTGGCACACATTCTTTCCGCCTGCATCCGCTCCAAGCTCTCCATCATTCTCCTTATGTGTCCCAACTCACGGATGACATCGCTGGGGCCACTCTGACTGGACAGTTGTTCTTGTCTCAGAGTCATGACTCCAGCGATGTCAGCCATGGCTTGTTGTAGAGCAAGGAGCGGACAGTGGGTGTCCGTTAGGGACTGTGAGTGGTCCCTGATGGGACTTAGACACCCACGTACGGCATCCAGTTTGGCTGCCATGAGGTCGAACCCCACCCGCAGCTGGTCAGACATCTCCTCCTGGCACCCTAACACACGGCGTTGGGAGGCCATATGTTGGTCGTGGGGTCGTGGGGGTCCTGGGAGAGAGCTGTGGTAGTGGGTGCTTCCTGCTGTGTGGCCTGTGCAGGGGGTGGGGTCTCATGGATGCAGCTGGGATGCCCTGCTCCTGGAGGTGGTGTGCCGGAGCTGTCCCTGAGCTGTTGCAGTGCGTCGGTGTAGATGTTGGGGAGGTCCTCTTCATCATCAGTGCTGTGTTTTTGGCTCTGCTCTGCAGGAGGTGTTGATTCTCCCTCTGCAATGTGAAGGGAAATGCAGATTGACATTGTGTTCACTTGTATGTTCACGCATTCTGCAAGTTTACTGTCAGACTGCATGGCAATGTACATTGTGACTGTGTATGAGGAGACGCCTATTTGAAGCGGGACACTTGGCATTTCTACACCATCAGGGATGTGAGGTTGTACTTGTACGTTGTCATCTCACAGTTTCCCGCTATGCCAAATGCGAATGGCCATTTTATAAACACAGGCAGCAGCAGTTGTGTCCTCTGTTCTGTTGTGTAAGTGTTGCAGTTTGTACCACATTGTTGTCAATGTTGGGGTGCTCTGCATCTTGTGTGTGTGCTGCATTGTGGGTGATTTGCACCTTCGGGTCTGATTTTGCTTGCCCTTATCCCTTTCAGGCGGTGTGCCTTTCACTTCTGGGCTTATGCAGTGCTGAGCTGTTGCAGACTTGGGTAAATTGGGCCGTTGGTCGGAGTTGTGACTCTTGGGCATGGTTTGTCCGCAGATGTGCTATACTTACTTGTGCATGTGTGCCATTGTGCCCATCTCCCCCCGTCCCCCCAGTCCCTGGTCGTTACTCACCCTGTTGCTGTTGGCTCAGGTCATGTTGGGCAGTGTCCGGTCCCCCGACTCCTGCCACCGTCTCCCCAATGATGGTCCCAGGCTGGTCCTCCGTGGGGCTTGTGGGGTTCTGGTTGTCCTCTGTTCTTGCTCCGGCTACCTCCATGGTGCTTCGCAGTTGTTTGGGTCTTGTTTGTGTTTTTGGTTGCCGCTTTTATAGTGATTTTGGCCGCCTGACTGGTGGGACTTGCAGGCTGGCGCAGCTTATCGCTGGTTTGGTATCGCGGTTGGGCCCATCGCGACTTTTTTCGTGTTCGGGTTTGGATTTTTATCGCCGTCCTGGTGATGTTATCGTGGCCATTTGACGCGTTATCGGGAGACTATCGCATATTACCGCCGTGTTGAGAATACGACGTTAACACAGAGTTATTTTCCCGCAATAGACGGCGATATGAAAACGTGCGTTAGCCTTTTTTGGCGATGATTATTGCACGTTCTTGAGAATATCCCCCAGAGTCTTTAAGCGAAAGAGCAAGAGTAAGCGTAATGAAGAGTCAGGCACAATATGTTTGGGCTAAAAACGTTTTCATTGATAAAATAAGCAGATCAGCATTAAAACTCTCTTTAAATAAACATGTATCTATTGTAAAGAGGTAAAACAGATAATGGATAAACATGTTATTTGTTGAAAATCCATCTTTTATCATTCTTGCTTCTGGTGATGAATAATGTGGTATGAATTCAGTGGAGTAGTAAGGAGACCATGGACCATAAAAGCAAGGAAGTAAAATGAAGCAATTAGCCACTTGTTTGGTAGTAAAATAGAACAATTCTCATGGTTTAGTAAGCCCTCAGTCCTCTGAGCCCCAGCGCCACTGCACTTCCTGCGCCATTAACAGCTGTGCCTCTACATTGATATAAAAATACTTCTGAAACATTTCAGAGACTGAAATGAATGGCCCTAAACTGGCTACAACATGGTATTTTTAAGGGTTTGAACAGGTTTCAAATCTTTTCAACCATTTTTGATTGTTGATCTAATCATTTATAATCATTGAACCTGATCTAGGCCACTGTTAGTTTAGTAATGGTTTAATTATTAGGCAGTTAATTATACGTTTTAAAGTTATGCAAAAAATCATAACTTCTTAATAAGGCCACTTGTATCCCTGAAATAAGAACTGCACGATCTGCATATTTTAAAGGACTTGCAGCCACAATAAACCTGTCTGGGGATCTCGAATAAAAATTCTTAATGAAATATGTGACAAAAAAACACCCCTGAAAGACTATTATCCACTCATGATCTTGAGAACACTGCATTCTTGCTGAAATGAACTGCCAAACAATTAGCTGAGTGAAGTCCCTAATTGGTTATCAATAAGTCACAGGACAAATGTCATTTTTCAGCTTCTCTTATAGCAATATTTAAGGAATCTTGTGGTTTAAAAGTGTTGACTTCGGCCATATCTTCAGGTGGTAAACTGTGGAAACTTCTAGCCAATGTTGGAAATCACTAATAAAATTACTAAATGAAATAGCTGCCAAAACACTCTTATTCTCAAGGTTTGAAACCATCCATAATCTTTACAATAGCCCATTCAGATACAATCTCAGTGCCAACCAAGTGCCTGATAGAAGTCTGTGAATTGCTGTCACTAAGCCTCAGTGTATATTTCATCTTTCTATTTTCTGTGACTCAGCGAGGTTCATGTTTGAATACCTGGATAAAAGGATTATTTCCAGTGGAGACAAAGCACCCCCAATGTTGCACAGAATACTATTACATAACAAAATGGTAGTTCACACGTTTAACCCACAAGTGACCTCACAAACAGGAGAAAAACAAAAATCAGGACGTTGATGTGGACCGAGTAATTTATCTCAAGCAAATTACATTAGATGGAAAAATATTTAGCTTAAATTATATCCAAAACCTGAGCCCAACCTGGTTGCACATTGGCTGTAAGCATACACTAAATAACTACCGGAACATATTAAGGCTGTTTAGTTGTAATCGACTTTATTACATTAGGAAGGCAAACATTTCCTTCCTTTGTCTAATCTGTTTCCGTTGATCCAACATATATGTCAAGCTGTAAACTGGAATTCCTGTTATACTCACTTTTCTTAAAGTGTATAATATAATATGCTAGTAACTCATTAATGTGTTATTTGTTTAATACTTGTTATGTCCTCCACACAGCAACAGGAGCCTGGATATGAAATTTGCAGCGAGTGCTTTGGCACCGGCAGCCAGAGGCCTATGTGGTTCACTGAGGTACACAGACAAAATATCAAGGGGCCCATTACGATGTCGGGCGGAAGCACTACCGCCGTGCTGGCGGATGCAAAAACCACCAGTTACCGTCCGCACGCAGCAGTCCACACGCCCGCCCGATTACGATGCGAAAAGTCAGCCAAACACCGCCGGCAAGCCAGCGACACCGTCCGCCATCAAAGTGCGCCTGTACACGTAGCGGCGCAGCCCAATTGACACACACCGTCCGACGAAATCACGTACCGCCCGGCGTACAAATTACGATGCCGCAAACAAACGGATCCCACGGCTAAGAGACACCGTACGTCAAACCGAAGCGGTAACACGAACGCCGAGCAAGGACACCGAAGAAGCGGCTCCCCCGAGCATGAATCCAGCACTGCAGGCCCTCCCTATGCTCTATCTGATGCACCACCAAGGACGCAACGTACCACGGAGACGCAGGTAGGCACACACACAACAAGTGCACGCAAACAGCGCACACAGTGCAAGGGCGGAAAAAGCGGACAACCCCCCACCCCCGCGTGTACACGACACATCCACCATTGCATCCACATATGACACACAGGCCAAATTGTAACATCTCGTAACACATGTGTACACACCACCTGGGACTAGGAACCAACGACCCCGTCACGGCCCCAAAGCGGCGATGACGCTGCCACACATGCGCACAACGCAGAGGCCAACCGCAGCGCCATGCATGCGTCGCACACAGACACAGGGACACAACCAAGCAGCACACACACCAGCCCCACCCCGAACGCACATGACACGTGACAGGCCTGCCACAGACATGTCCCCAACGCCCAATTCACGGTCAACACCCAACGTCACACAACCGACGCCCACATGTCAGTCAAGTCACGCAATATCAGGACACACCCCAGTGCAACAAACATGGCGAAGCACACAGCGGCGGCAACACCAACCAGGAGAAGCTGGGCCCCTTCGGGAAGAGGAACGCCAGTACCACACTGAAACACCCATACCACCCTGCACACATGAACAAGACATACAAAACGGAACACCAAAGAGCCCGGGGACCGACAACAGGTGGCCCAAGAATAACATCCACACACAAGGCCCAACGCAGAGCGGAAAGGCAGCCTGCCGCCCACACAAGGGAGAGCAGACAGCACTGAATGACCTTCCATTCCAACTCCGAAACCACAGCCCTACGAAAGAAGCCGGTGAATACAGCCATTGTCCAAAAAAAGACCAACACAGGCATGCAGAGGAGACCGACCACAGGGCAGATAGCGCATATCACCGAAGAACACTACGGACGGGAAAGAAAAAAGAAAACACTCCCCCATGTCGGTCCCATGCAAGTTATCTGGAAGGAGTCACACATCACTGACCTTAAACAGTCTGAGAAGCATGTGGGATGAGGGCCCGTGTCCTCCGCACAAGCCAACAGAACACAAGTCCTGTCTCCCTACGACTACACAGAGCTCACAGCAACCTCGGAGCGTGCACATTGCAGACTGCACACACAGCCGGAGCACGCCACCACAACGCACCGCTGCAAAATGGCACTCTCAACACACCTACCCAACTACGCCGGACAGGTCAAGCTGTAAAAACACAACCTGATACAGATATTGGGATGCGAACCCCTGTCCCTGCTGAATGTAAGTTACCGACTGACTTACCGCATTGCATTGTTCAGCTGCGTCATACCCGTCTTCTACTGTCGGAGGTGTCCCTTCCACCATCCTGTGGAGTTGTGTCTCTCCAACCCGGCATGTCCAAGGGCGGACCTGCTACCACTATTCCACCCTCTGGACGCACACGACAGGGTGTGCTCTGCCTATGGGGGCATGGCATATGTGGCCAACATCGCACCCGCACTGCAATGGGACCACTGTGCCTCCACACGACGGATCATCGAGCACAGCTACATCGAATGTCACCCAGCATGCCCCATCATGCTCCTCCAAGGGACAACTTACGAACAACACCTTGACAGCCACCATCCGCTACATTGGCTGGCAAACATGTATACCACCAATGACATGGAAGCCCTGCTGGACGGCATCGCATACCTGACAACCTGTCAATTCGTCGGACCCCGACGCAAGTCCCCCAATTGACCTATGATGTCCAACCCCGCACCCATGCTTAGCTTCCGCACGGACTGGCCAGTCACCACCACAACAGCCATACCAAACGACCGGCAACTGTTACCACACCATCAACGACATCGCCATGACATCGGATATGACCGGGACATGCACACTGTTCCCCATCACATCCAGGAACACCGCATGCATCGTGGGAGGCAGTGGCATGGGGTCTGTGTATCGCACCCACATGGACGGAACTGCACGAACAACCAGGACACGACATGGATCCAGCGCCCATGGACACACACACCGCTCAGTGGACATGAATAGGTCGCCTGGAGTCTGTGGGTGCTGCACCCCTCCACCCCCGCCCCGGGAATCCCATACCAGGACCTTTGCATGGACGACAAGTGCATACAACAACAACACGACCCCAGTGACTGTGACATGTCCAGTAGCCACCACATTGCAACAACAAGTGGCACGCCGCTGCATGCACGCAAGCCCATGCCCTGATGTCATCTCACATGCACGCGTGCATGAGGAACAACCGCAGCAAACCTGTCACATGGAACTGAGATGGACTGTGCCCATGATGCCAAGCGGTCTGGTAGGCTACTTGTATACCGTCTGTGTCAAAGTCCGCAGCTCCGCAGCTATACGTAAATGTACATTAGCACAGCCTTGGCCAAGCAGATGTAACTCTGAAGCCCACATCCCACATGCAACAGCTAATCACATGTAACCCTACACCCTATCCCATTTGTAATCATGCTCAGTATATCCTCAACATGTATTCCGCTGCCAGTAGTGTCCACTATACTGCATCACAGAGGACAGAAGACTCAATATAATGTTTGAAACCAAAACTGTCTCCGCTGATTCAATACACAAGTACGAATGAGAGAGGATGAGAGTATGTGAAGTACACGGCAGTCGTGACATGACCATGTAGTCCACTGGCATTGGATGTCAACGCAAATGAGTAGCACAACTGTGGAAGACACACATGTGTCGTGTGAAGTCGTATGGACGCAGTGCTCAGGTGGGTGGGTGTGACGGGTAGATGCGCACATGCCAAGTTGGAGCACGCCGTGTTGGGAGGGGTCATGAACAGTACACCACCGCTTCCCTGGGCATTGTGAGAGGACACCTGTCGGGGGAAGTGAACACGTGTGTGCACAGCAGCCGGGCACACGAACAATGCGGTACCAGGCGCACACGTCAGCCCACCCTCTGTGGACAAGCTGGATCCTGTTGTGCGCCCGCCATGCCCCTTGACAAGGCACACACAGCCCCAGTCGACCAGGTGTAACCCCAACATAGTCAATCCGCACAGGCGATACAGGGCACGGGATGGCAGTGGAGCATGGTGTGTGAGAGGTCTCCTCGCGCTCCTCCTGGTCATATCACGCAGGCAATAGAACCTCAACGTGTAGCATGGCACAAGTCAAATGGAAGTGTAGGGGGACGCACCACAGCACGAGCAGCACTGACGTCACGGGAGGTGGCTCGCACCATCCCATCCATTGCCCATTATTCCAACCACGCCACATGCCATTGCGACAAAGTGCAAGCGCGTGCGCCACCACCCCCGAGCCCTCCCCAGAGAGGCCAAAGAGTGAATGTGTGGGCCATCAGCTACAGACGGACGCGGCCTGGCCGCAAGGGCAGCCACAGCCTCTGGGTGTCGCAGGTGGCGGATCCGGAAGGCGAAGACTGTGATGCATAGTCCATGCAGGCCGGGTCTCCATTTGGGGCACCACGCAGGTGGACGGCGTCCCGCCACACATCATACCCTGAGACAGCCCACTCGTGCAACTGGACCCACACATACACTCCTTGCCCTCTCTGGTGCGAGCTTGGGGCTGCCTGTGCAAGCGCTAGCCTCGCAGGTGCACATGCATATTGGGGGAGCGAGGGGAGGACATGAGGGCTGGGGCGAAGATGACTGTATCACTGTCAGTGAGTACAAGGGATGACCCAGATGTGGACAGGAAGAGACGTGTCCCGTGTGTACTGCAACTAGTCGCCAATCCAACTACCCCCCATGTCCGGAATGTAAGCCCGCACCTAGGCCCGCCCATCCGCCACATCGAAAATACCACCAGCACAACAACCTTCCCATTCGAAACACTGACTGGGGGTGGCGACCAGTGAACAATCATGTGTAGCCTACCCACGCGTACATGTGGGCCCTCCATGATCCATGTCACCTGCGGCAAAGTCATGACATGCGCAATGAGGGAAGTGAGGAGAGCTGTCCGCCCCACGCACAGAAGGTGCATCAGCTCCACAGACCCAGCAGCGAGTCCAGCAGGGGTCACATGTGCAGGGGCAGCTGTGCCTGGTGTGAAGGCACATGCATATAGACAGCACATCGACCAATGTGTAGTCTGCCCACATCTACAGTCCATCATCATGCGGACATAGGAATTGAACACAGGGCAACACATCTGAGTGGGTGCACCCACCGTGACCAACAATGCGCAATCATCGACGTACCCGCCCTGTGCATGGCCCCCCACCCAACGGAGGCACATCCAGTGCCACCATCCCACACACACAAGCCTTCCACGAAACATGCTGTGTCCAATGGTCAGTACAGAGTCAGCGCCCATCTGGTGGATCCTGAACAGGAGACACATGCACACACATGCCAGCTCCCACTATGTACGTCTGCCACCTGGCACGTGCAATGTAACCTCTCACCTGTGACGTGTGTCTGCAAGCACACAGCCGTTTTGGCATGGGGCTGTCAATGTGGACACCTGTCAATGTTTCGGGAGGTGTGATCCGTACAGTGCTGTACATAGGGTGCAGTGCTGACACCTACTACTGTCTCATATCCCCTCGTGCCACAGGTCCCACTTGTTTTGGCCGCTCAGCCTGTGCCCACATCGTCGTCGTCGTGTGCCATACTCATCCAGCCTCGGAAGCAGTGCCATGCTCAGCAGACATTCATGTTGCCGTGGCGTTGCCGCTTGACGAATATGCAGTCAGTCCCCATCAGCACGCCCCGCAAGTCATTGGGGCCTAGATCCCCATGTGCATGCTCATGGCAGTGGTTTGTATCACTAGCCATTGCCATTGGTGGGAGACCTGTGTAAGTGTATTGTGGCCGTGCCGTCCCTGCTTGACAGCTGGGCTGTGACTCATGTGCTTGCTCAGTCATGTCAGTGATGTGAATGCGAAATTGCTATGTGTTGTGTTGCTTTGACATGTGTCCACTGCCATCTTCCCTAGGCGGAGACCGAACATTGACCGCCCATACCAATTGCTGGCGGACATGGACGATACTGAGGTCATAAGGAAGTTTCGGCTGGACAGGCCAACCCTGCATCGACTGTGTGCCATGTTGGAACCCCATCTCCGTCCCCGCAGGGTGTATCCGACAGCATTCACCCCCACGGCTAAGGTGATGGCCGCCATGCATTTCTTCGCCACTGGGTCATTCCAGCACACAGTGGGCAGTGGAGGAGGGATGTCCCAGCCCATGTTCAGCAAGGTGCTGAGGGATGTACTGGCAGCCATGATGCTGTACCGAAACAGGTACATCAGATTCCCCAGGGCTCGTGAATTGGCGGCAGTGAAGGGTGCATTCTATGCCCTTGGCAGGATCCCACACGTCGTTGGTGCCATTGATTGCACACATGTTGGCCTTGTTCCACCACAGGCCACTGAGCACCTGTACCGCAACAGGAAGCACACGCACTCCCTGAATGTGCAAGTGGTGTGCCTTGCGGACATGGTGATAACCCACGTGTGTGCAAAGTTCCCAGGCTCGGCCCATGACGCACACATAATGCGCAACAGCATCTTGCCACGACTGATGTCCAATCTGCAACAGGATCGTGGCTGTATTGTCGGTGAGTATGTGGAGTGGTGTAGCGTGCTGGCTGTGCGATGCTGTCCCCTGTCCAGTTGGAATAGCAACGGTTCTCTGTGTCCCTCACACCCAGGTGACTCTGCGTACCCGAATGGGGCATGGCTGCTCAGTCCATTGAGAAATCCTCGCACCCCAGCAGACGTTCGCTACAATGAGGCACATGGGAGGACCAGACGTGTGGTCGAGCGTACCTTTGGCCTCCTCAAGTCCAGGTTCAGGTGCCTGGACCGCACCGGGAGTGCGCTGGCGTACTCCCCACAGAAGGTGTGCCAGATAGTGGTGGCGTGCTGCATGCTGCACAATCTGGCCATTCGGAAGCAGATCCCCCTCATCGTGGATGACGGAGATCAACCAGGGCCCCAGCCCGCAGACCAGGACAGCTCGAGTGAGGAGGACAGCGGAGAGGATGAAGCTGGGAATGTGCGTCAGCAGCTCATCGCCCGCTACTTCACTTGACGGTGAGTGTCCATGTACGACGGCTGATGTGGCTGTATCTGTGCAGGTGTGTGTGTGCTGTGTCAGGGTGGCCTTTTGTTCACTGCGTGCTGTGTGTCAACGCTCCATGGCCAGGTTAGTATGCCACTGTTGGTGGCTGTGGCATTGTGCCCTATTGCTCTGTGCGATGTGTGTACATTGCTTGTAGTTGTTGACATGTACTGTGTGATGGGTGTGTGACACACTCATTGAATGTGCTCCTGTTCTGTCTCCCACCCCTAGGTCCCTACAGGCCCTCCGGTTCCATTGCCATGCCACGCATCAGGTGCCGTTCCGCTCAAGGTGGCCGTTGTATTCCGTACAATTAAAACACAGGGCACAGACAGCAGTTTGTGGAAGAGGTGCATTTATTTCAAACTGTGACATGTGATTGTGTGTAAGGTGATGACAAAAGTGGTGCGTGCAGTGACAATGAGCTGTCGGTCATGGCTGCGTGATGCTCAGGGTGTACCCACTGGTTCTATGTCCATAGTCCAACACACACATGCCATCCAGATGGCTGTGTGGAGTGGGATCGTAGTCCAAGTCAATGCAGTGGGTGGTCAAGGAAGGCTGGCTGGCTGCCTCACTTGCGTCTGGAGCGTGCGAAGTCCTCCCGGGAGATCTGTTTCCACTTCGGACGGCCCCTTCCACGTTTGCGAGGGGGGTGCCTGCTTGCGACCTGCTGGTGTTTGAGGTGTGCTCACTGGCTGTGGACGCAGGGGAACTGGACACTGCTGCTCGACCCTGCGCCCCGGCAGGTGGTGGCGGAGGTGGTGTTGCTGGCCTTGCCTGTGACCTCACCGCCACCACCAGCTGGCCCATGAGGTCCACGAGTTGGTCCATACGGGACACGAACTGGCCCATATGGGCGTCCATGGACCTCAACACCCCCAGGACCTCCCGCGTGTCGGAAGCAGACCTGGCCCACTGTCCTTGGGCCTCCTCATAGGCCCCAAGGACTCTGGCAATTTGAGGCAGGGCATGGCTCCCAGGGGAGACTGGCGTTTCCCTGACCCTGCTCCTCCTACCAGTCCTGCTGCCACCGGCCTGCCCACTGTCCACATTGCTCACCACGGTCGTCGCCCTGGCTCCCAGGGTGGGTCCAGTCGGCCGGGCCACCACCTGCGCTGGTGCTGGGGCCAGCGAAGACGTGGTAGCGGTTGCGGCAGTGGTAGAGGCCGCAATGACCGTGGGTGTGGCCGCAATGACCGTGGGTGTGGCCGCAATGACCGTGGGTGTGGCCGCAATGATCGTGGGTGTGGCCGCAACGACAGTGGGAGTGGCCGCAACGACAGTGGCTGCAGGGGGCTGTGAATGTACAACAGCCCTGGATGATGGGTTGGTGGGTAGGTGGGGGCCTGGGGAGCGGCTGGGCCCTGCCACACCAGATGGGCCTGCTGGGTGGTCCGTGTCCGAGGAGGAGGACAGATCCTCCACATCCGTGTGTCCTTGTTGGGGGCTTGCAGGCTGGCTGTGCTGGCTGCTGTCTCCATCCCCAGCATCCAGCAGTTCGTCACCTGTGGGGAGAATGAGATTTGTTGTTGTGTTGCACCTGGCGAAGTATGTATTGGTCGTCTGACATTCACAGTTCGTGCAATCTCGTACATGGGTTTCCCGGAGGCGTGTGTGTGGCTGTAGCATTTGTAGTTGTGTGTGCTTGGCAATGGGACTGTGTGCTGTGCACATGTGGCATGGGACGGAATGGCCATGCCGATGGGTGTGTTGCTGTGCTCCTACTTATTGTGACTCTGGTGTATGCGGGCTCCTGGCCCATCCTGGGTCTGGTTTGTACTTTGCATTTGGGGTTCAAAAGGAACGCTTAGGAACGCATATGGCAACATGGGGTCCATGCCCCAGAAACGCATTTGGGATGGAATATGCTTTTGGGGTACATGCTGTGAGCCATGGGTGCCGAACGTGACATGTGTTGTGGCAGCATGACAGTGCATGGTCTGAGGTGTGTGCATGCCTGACATACCCTGCATATTTGCTGTCTGTTGTGATTACTGGTCATGGCATTGGACGCATCGTTATGAGTGAGTGATGGTTGTGTGCCACCCGACGTATTGCAGTTGTCCCATCTCCTTGGTGTGCGTGCTGCCCTGTGCCATGTGCATCAATGCAGTGCTCGTGGGGGGGGTGTGTGGCCCATGTTGTGTGTTGTTGCTCACAGTGTGGCGTGCGCTTCATTGACTTCTGGCACATGGTTGGTCATGGGCATGTATCTTAGCGTGACTGCTGTATGTGTGACAGCTGTTCGGATGACATGCCTTTCATGAGACTGGGGCTGACGGATGGGATGGATGGTATGTTGTATGTGCATGGTGTGTCTGTGTGTTGGTTGGGTTCAGTGGTGTTCGTGTGCATTTATGTTGTTCCGCTCTGTTGCGTCTAGTGTTGTTTGTCTTACATAGGCGTAGTTGTGGGGGGTGTGGTTGACAGGCAGTAGGGGCTACATGGACAGGACTTCAATGGTGTTTCGGTTGTGTGTGATGGGTTGCACAGTGGCTGCCGTGTGGTACTGTATTCAGTGTGGCTTGTGCATGCAGACGTGGCTCCTTGGGTGTTGCTGTGTCTGTGATGGGTCATGTGGGGTGTGAGTCTGTGGTTCATGTCCGTGTGCACATTGTTCACTTGTTCGTGACAGTGAGCGGTGCTGCGTGTTCGTCTGCTACGTGACATGTCCCATGTGTTGGTCGTGTTGCGGTCCTCATGCCTCCAGTAATCCAGCCCTGTCCAGTTTCCCACCTGCAGGTTGTTCGAGCGTGCACTGTACTGGATGCCACATGGTTCTAAGCGGGGGGTGCTCCATGTTGCAGGTCTGTGGGGGTGGGGGCGGTGTTGTGGGTCGTGGTGATGGCTGGACACCCACTGACACCGATTGCTGTGGACCGTGATGTCTACCTTTCGGCTGTCGGTGTGCACTGCGGTGGCTGACACGTGGGTGTGGGGTGTGGGGGATGCTCCTCCTTGCTGTGCTGTGGGACTAGGGGCCTGGTGTGTGTTGTACTTGAGCTGTCCACCCTCCCACCCACTGCACTTTGTGTTCCTGCTACTTACCTGTTACTTGTCGGTTAGTGCAGCTATGGCGGACACATGGGTGTGGGGGTGCTCGTTGTGGCGCTTCTGGCGTACTTGGGGACCTGTTGGTGGTTACGTGGCTGGCTGAGTGTACACATGCCCCCACGTATTTTTCAGTTGTTAGGTTTGGGCTGTGTGTGGTGGTGTCTGTTGCATGTGTGTGTGATGTGTTGTGTATAATGTACTGGACATGGGGGTGTTTGTCCCTGGGAGCTGTGGCATGGTGGTAGTGCATGTGAGTACATAGCGGTGTGCTGGTATACATTAGTTTGTACTTACCAGCCTCCACTCCCCCTGCTAATCCGGTGAGGATCTCCGGATGGATGATGACTCGCACCTTCTCCTCCCACGCTTTGAAGGTCTTGTAAAGCGCGGGATTCCCTCCGCCAGTCAGGGCAGCCAGTTCTCTGTTTTTGCTCTCCTTCTTCTTGACCAGGCTTTTGACGTCGTTCCACCGTTTGTTTATTTCTCCTCTGTTCCTGGGCAGGGTCCCGACTGCATTGACCTGGTCTACGATCCGGTTCCACATTCTGTTTCTGGTGGCTAGTGGTGTGTGCTGGACCAGGTTTCCATAGATTTGTGGGTGCACCTTGATGATCTCGTCGACCATGACCGTCAGCTCAATGGGCGTGAACTTGGGCATTCTTTGTGGTGCCATGGTGTTTGTGGTGCTGGTGCGGTGTGTGTTGTGTAATGTGCAGGGGGTTTGTGGTGCCGGTGTTTGGTGGTGGTGGTGGTGGTGGTTGTGATGTGTGCGTTTCTGTGGTGTGCTGCTGTCCTTGCTGTGTCACTGTGTCCTCTCCTCTCCTCTCTGGTTTGCAATGTTGCAAGGGGTTGTGGTCTGTGGGAGTGCTGCTTTTGTACTTACCTATGTGGGTGTGTCCTCATGGTCTGTTGTTTTCAGGTGTGTTGTGTCTGGTGTTCTGGCCTTTGTAGTTTTTGTTTGTCCAGGGGGGTGTTTTCGGGATGTGTACTGTGCTTGTGTATTTGTGCGTGCCTTGCTGTGTGGACTTGTTGGCCATGTTGTGTGCGATTGTTTTTGTCAGCGGATGGTTTCTGTGCAGGGACGTGGCCGCCATGGCTTCTGCCGTGTCAATTTTCATCGGCGTTGTTTGCGCTGGCGGGCGGTATATTTGTAGTTTTCCCGCGCTCATGGCGGTGCGATCGTAATTTCACGTGCGGTGTGTCGGCCGTGAGGGCGGGCGGTTTTGTGTTGTCGTGCGTGTTTCCGTCCGTGGCGGGCGGTTTGACTCCGACTCGGACGAGGGCGGGCGGTATCTTGTGTGATTTTTCCGCCGATGGCGGTTTTCGGTTTGTGTCATCGTAATGGCGTGGTCGGTGTTCAGACGGTGTGTGCGGGCGGATTTTTGCCGCTTTCATGCGTGGCTGATTTTTTTACGCCGGGTATCGTAATGGGCCTTTGAGTTTTTTATTTCGACATACAGAAATATCGAGTTGATAATATCGACAGTGTTAAATATCGATGTTCTGTATATCGATGTAAAAAATATCTATTTGAGTGTGTAGGTAAATATCGATGTAAGTAATATCGAAAGCACAAATATCGACATGTTAAAATATCGTTTTTGTATGTTTTTGAAATATTTTATAGTGAATGTTAAGTATTAAATTGTGTTTAAAATGTGTATAATAATGTTTTATTTTTATATTGTTTGAGAAGCGGGATGTTGGGTTATATGGGATAAGGGTGGAGAGTGTTTTCAAAAAGTTAATTTTATTTTTCAAAATGTTTATATTTTAAGTATGAATTTTTTTTTTTATTTCGAATTTCAAATTAAATTTTAGGAGCGGTATGTTGAGTTTATAGGGGTTAAGGGTGGGGAGTGTTTTAAAAAATATTAACATAATTTAGTTAAATTTAAAAAAATTAAAAATCAATTTATAATTTGAATTTAGAATTTCATTTAAAATTTTAGGAGCGGGATGTTGGGTTTATAGGGGATAAGGGTGGGGAGTGTTTTAAAAAATATTAATATAATTTCTTTAAATAAAAAAAAAATTAAGGGGCTCATTACGATGGCGGGCGGAAGCACAACCGCCGTGCTAGCGGATGCAAAAACCACCAGTTACCGCCGGCACGCAGCAGTCCACACGCCCGCCCAATTACGATGCGAAAAGTAGGCCAAACACCGCCGGCAAGCCAGCAACACCGTCCGCCATCAAAGTGCGCCCGTACACGTAGCGGCGCAGCTCAACTGACACACACCGTCCGACGAAACACGTCCCGCCCGGCGTATAAATTATGATGCCGCAAACAAACGGCACCCACGGCCAAGAGATACCGTACGACAAACCGAAGCGGTAACACGGACGCCGAGCACGGACAACGAAGAAGCGGCTCCCCGAGCATGAATCCAGCACTGCAGGCCCTCCCCATGCTCCTGCTGATGCACCACCAAGGACGCAACGTACCGCGGAGACGCAGGTAGGCACACACACAACAAGTGCACGCAAACAGCGCACACAGTGCAAGGGCGGAAAAAGCGGACAACCCCCACCAGCGCGTGTACACTACACATCCACCATTGCATCCACATATGACACACAGGCCAAATCGTAACATCGCGTAACACATGTGTACACACCACCTGGGACTAGGAACCAACAACCCCGTCACGGCCCCAAGCGGCGATGACGCCGCCACACATGCGCACAACGCAGAGGCCAACCGCAGCGCCATGCATGCGTCGCACACAGACACAGGGACACAACCAAGCAGCACACACATCAGCCCCACCCCGAACGCACATGACACGTGACAGGCCTGCCACAGACATGTCCCCAACGCCCAATTCACGGACAACACCCAACGCCACACAACCGACGCACACATGTCAGTGAAGACACGCAACAGCAGGACACACCCCAGTGTAACAAACATGGCGTAGCACACAGCGGCGGCAACACCAACTAGGAGAAGCAGGGCCCCTTCGGGAAGAGGAACACCAGTACCACACTGAAACACCCATACCACCCTGCACATATGAACAAGACATATAAAACGGAACACCAAAGAGCCCGGGGACCGACAACAGGTGGCCCAAGAATAACATTCACACACAAGGCCCAACGCAGAGCGGAAAGGCAGCCTGCCGCCCACACAAGGGAGAGCAGACAGCACTGAATGACCTTCCATTCCAACTCCGAAACCACAGCCCTACGACAGAAGCCGGTGAATACAGCCATTGTCCAAGAATAGACCAACACAGGCATGCCGAGGAGACCGACCACAGGGCAGATAGCGCATATCACAGAAGCACACAACGGACGGGGAAGAAAGAAGAAAACACTCCCCCATGTCGGCCACATGCAAGTTAATTGGAAGGAGTCACACATCACTGACCTTGAACTGTCTGAGAAGCATGTGGGATGAGGGCCCGTGTCCTCCAAACAAGCCAACAGAACACAAGTCCTGTCTCCCTACGACTACACAGAGCTCACAGCAACCTCGGAGCGTGCACATTGCAGACTGCACACACAGCCGGAGCACGCCACCACAACGCACCGCTGCGAAATGGCAACCGCAACACACCTACCCAACTACGCCGAACAGCTCAAGCTGTACAAAACCAACCTGTTTCATATATTGGGATGCGATCTCCTGTCCCTGCTGAACGTAAGTTACCGACTGACTTACCGCATCACATTGTTCAGCTGCGTCATGCCCGTCTTCTACTGTCGGAGGTGTCCCTACCAGCATCCCGTGGAGATATGCCTCTCCAACCCGGCATGTCTGAAGGCGGACCTGCTACCACTACTCCTCCCTCTGGACGCACACGACAGGGCCTGCTCTGCCTATGGGGGCATGGCGTATGTGGCCAACATCGCACCCACACTGAAATGGGACCACTGTGCCTCCACACGACGGATCATCGAGAACAGCTACATCGAATGTCACCCAGCATGCCCCATCATGGTCCTCCAAGGGACAACTTACGAACAACACCTTGACAGCCACCATCCGCTACATTGGCTGGCAAACACCACCAATGACATGGAAGCCCTGCTGGGCGGCATCGCATACCTGACAACCTGTAAATTCGTCGGACCACAACGCAGGTTCCCCGATTGACCTATGATGTCCAACCCCGCACCCATGCTTAGCTTCCGCACGGACTGGCCAGTCACCACCACAACAGCCATACCAAACGACCGGCAACTGTAACCACACCATCAACGACATCGCCATGACATCGGATATGACCGGGACATGCACACTGTTCCCCATCACATCCAGGAACACCGCATGCATCGTGGGAGGCAGTGGCATGGGCTCTGTGTATCGCACCCACATGGACGGAACTGCACGAACAACCAGGACACGACATGGATCCAGCGCACATGGACACACACACCGCTCAGTGGACATGAATAGGTCGCCTGGAGTCTGTGGGTGCTGCACCCCTCCCACCCCCGCCCCGGGAATCCCATACCAGGACCTTTGCATGGACGACAAGTGCATACAACAACAACACGACCCCAGTGACTGTGACATGTCCAGTAACCACCACAGTGCAACAACAAGTGGCACGCCGCTGCATGCACTCAAGCACATGCCCTGATGTCATCTCACATGCACGCGTGCATGAGGAACAACCGCAGCAAACCTGTCACATGGAACTGAGATGGACTGTGCCCATGATGCCAAGCGGTCTGGTAGGCTACATGTATACCGTCTGTGTCAAAGTCCGCAGCTCCGCAGCTATACGTAAATGTACATTAGCACAGCCTTGGCCAAGCAGATGTCACTCTGAAGCCCACATCCCACATGCAACAGCCAATCACATGTAACCCCACACCCTATCCCATTTGCAATCATGCTCAGTATATCCTCAACATGTATTCCGCTGCCAGTAGTGTCCACTATACTGCATCACAGAGGACAGAAGACTCAATATAATGTTTGAAACCAAAACTGTCTCCGCTGACTCATTTCACAAGTACGAATGAGAGAGGATGAGAGTATTTGAAGTACACGGCAGTCGTGACATGACCATGTAGTCCACTGGTATTGGATGTCAACGCAAATGAGTAGCACAACTGTGGAAGACACACATGTGTCGTGTGAAGTCGTATGGACGCAGTGCTCAGGTGGGTGGGTGTGACGGGTAGATGCGCACATGCCAAGTTGGAGCACGCCGTGTTGGGAGGGGTCATAAACAGTACACCACCGCTTCCCTGGGCATTGTGAGAGGACACCTGTCGGGGGAGTGAACACGTGTGTGCACAGCAGCCGGGCACACGTACAAAGCGGTACCAGGCGCACCTCAGCCCACCCTCTGTGGACAAGCTGGATCCTGTTGTGCGCCCGCCATGCCCCTTGACAAGGCACACACAGCCCCAGTCGACCAGGTGTAACCCCAACATAGTCAATCCGCACAGGCGATACAGGGCACGGGATGGCAGTGGAGCATGGTGTGTGAGAGGTCTCCTCGCGCTCCTCCTGGTCATATCACGCAGGCAATAGAACCTCAACGTCTAGCATGGCACAAGTCAAATGGAAGTGTAGGGGGACGCACCACAGCACGAGCAGCACTGACGTCACGGGAGGTGGCTCGCACCATCCCATCCATTGCCCATCATACCAACCACGCCACATGCCATTGCGACTAAGTGCAAGCGCGTGCGCCACCACCCCAGAGCCCTCCCCAGAGAGGCCAAAGAGTGAATGTGTGGGCCATCAGCCACAGACGGACGCGGCCTGGCCGCAAGGGCAGCCACAGCCACTGGGTGTCGCAGGTGGCGGATCCGGAAGGCGAAGACTGTGATGCATAGTCCATGCAGGCCGGGTCTCCATTTGGGGCACCACGCAGGTGGACGGCGTCCCGCCACACATCATACCCTGAGACAGCCCACTCGTGCAACTGGACCCACACATACACTCCTTGCCCTCTCTGGTGCGAGCTTGGGGCTGCCTGTGCAAGCGCTAGCCTCGCAGGTGAGCATGCATATTGGGGGAGCGAGGGGAGGACATGAGGGCTGGGGCGAAGATGACTGTATCACTGTCAGTTAGTACAAGGGATGACCCAGATGTGGAAAGGAAGAGACGTGTCCCGTGTGTACTGCAACTAGTCGCCAATCCAACTACCCCCATGTCCGGAATGTAAGCCCGCACCTAGGCCCGCCCATCCGCCACATCGAACATACCACCAGCACGACAACCTTCCCATTCGAAACACTGACTGGGGGTGGCGACCAGTGAACAATCATGTGTAGCCTACCCACGCGTACATGTGGGCCCTCCATGATCCATGTCACCTGCGGCAAAGTCATGACATGCGCAATGAGGGAAGTGAGGAGAGCTGTCCGCCCCACGCGCAGAAGGTGCATCAGCTCCACAGACCCAGCAGCGAGTCCAGCAGGGGTCACATGTGCAGGGGCAGCTGTGCCTGGTGTGAAGGCACATGCATATAGACAGCACATCGACCAATGTGTAGTCTGCCCACATCTACAGTCCATCATCATGCGGACATAGGAATTTAACACAGGGCAACACATCTTAGTTGGTGCACCCACCGTGACCAACAATGCGCAATCATCGACGTACCCGCCCTGTGCATGGCCCCCCACCCAACGGAGGCACATCCAGTGCCACCATCCCTCACACACAAGCCTTCCACGGAACATGCTGTGTCCAATGGTCAGTACAGAGTCAGCGCCCATCTGGTGGATCCTGAACAGGAGACACATGCACACACATGCCAGCTCCCACTATGTACGTCTGCCACCTGGCACATGCAATGTAACCTCTCACCTGTGACGTGTGACTGCAAGCACACAGCCGTCTTGGCATGGGGCTGTCAATGTGGACACCTGTCAATGTTTCGGGAGGTGTGATCCGTACAGTGCTGTACATAGGGTGCAGTGCTGACACCTACTACTGTCTCATATCCCCTCGTGCCACAGGTCCCACTTGTTTTGGCCGCTCAGCCTGTGCCCACATCGTCGTCGTCGTGTGCCATACTCATCCAGCCGCGGAAGCAGTTCCATGCTCAGCAGACATTCATGTTGCCGTGGCGTTGCCGCTTGACGGATATGCAGTCAGTCCCCATCAGCACGCCCCGCAAGTCATTGGGGCCTAGATCCCCATGTGCATGCACATGGCAGTGGTTTGTATCACTAGCCATTGCCATTGTTGGGAGACCTGTGTAAGTGTATTGTGGCCGTGCCGTCCCAGCTTGACAGCTGGGCTGTGGCTCATGTGCTTGCTCAGTCATGTCAGTGATGTGTATGCGAAATTGCTATGTGTCGTGTTGCTTTGACATGTGTCCTCTGCCATTGTCCCTAGGCGGAGACCGAACATTGACCGCCCATACCAATTGCTGGCGGACATGGACGATACAGAGGTTATTAGGAAGTTTCGGCTGGACAGGCCAACCCTGCATCGACTGTGTGCCATGTTAGAACCCCATCTCCGTCCCCGCAGGGTGTATCCGACTGCTGTCACCCCCACGGCTAAGGTGATGGCCGCCATGCATTTCTTCGCCACTGGGTCATTCCAGCACACAGTGGGCATTGGAGGAGGGATGTCCCAGCCCATGTTCAGCAAGGTGCTGAGGGATGTACTGGCAGCCATGATGCTGTGCCGAAACAGGTACATCCGCTTCCCCAGGGCTCGTGAATTGGCGGCAGTGAAGGGTGCATTCTATGCCCTTGGCAGAATCCCACACGTCGTTGGAGCCATTGACTGCACACATGTCGGCCTTGTTCCACCACAGGCCACTGAGCACCTGTACCGCAACAGGAAGCACACGCACTCCCTGAATGTGCAAGTGGTGTGCCTTGCGGACATGGTGATCACCCACGTGTGTGCAAAGTTCCCAGGCTCGGCCCATGACGCACACATAATGCGCAACAGCATCTTGCCACGACTGATGTCCAATATGCAACAGGATCGTGGCTGTATTGTCGGTGACTATGTGGAGTGGTGTAGCGTGCTGGTTGTGCGATGCTGTCCCCTGTCCAGTTGGAATAGCAACGGTTCTCTGTGTCCCTCACACCCAGGGGACTCTGCGTACCCGAATGGGGCATGGCTGCTCAGTCCATTGAGGAATCCTCGCACCCCAGCAGACGATCGCTACAATGAGGCACATGGGAGGACCAGACGTGTGGTCGAGCGTACCTTTGGCCTCCTCAAGTCCAGGTTCAGGTGCCTGGACCGCACCGAGGGTGCGCTGGCGTACTCCCCACAGAAGGTGTGCCGGATAGTGGTGGCGTGCTGCATGCTGCACAATCTGGCCATTCGGAAGCAGATCCCCCTCATCGTGGATGACGGAGATCAACCAGGGCCCCAGCCCGCAGACCAGGACAGCTCGAGTGAGGAGGACAACGGAGAGGAGGAAGCTGGTAATGTGCGGCAGCAGCTCATCGCCCGCTACTTCACTTGACGGTGAGTGTCCATGTACGACGGCTGATGTGGCTGTATCTGTGCAGGTGTGTGTGTGCTGTGTCAGGGTGGCCGTTTGTTCACTGCGTGCTGTGTGTCAACGCTCCATGGCCAGGGTAGTATGCCACTGTTGGTGGCTGTGGCATTGTGCCCTATTGCTCTGTGCGATGTGTGTACATTGCTTGTAGTTGTTGACATGTACTGTGTGATGGGTGTGTGACACACTCATTGAATGTGCTCCTGTTCTGTCTCCCACCCCTAGGTCCCTACAGGCCCTCCGGATTCCATTGCCATGCCACGCATCAGGTGCCTTTCCGCCCAAGGTGGCCGTTGTATTCCGTACAAATAAAACACAGGGCACAAACAGCAGTTAGTGTAAGAGGTGCATTTATTTCAAACTGTGACATGTGATTGTGTGTAAGGTGATGACAAAAGTGGTGCGTGCAGTGACAATGAGCTGTCGGTCATGGCTGCGTGATGCTCAGGGTGTACCCACTGGTTCTATGTCCATAGTCCAACATACACATGCCATCCAGATGGCTGTGTGGAGTGGGATCGTAGTCCAAGTCAATGCAGTGGCTGGTCAAGGAAGGCTGGCGGAAGGCTGGCTGGCTGCCTCACTTGCGTTTGGAGCGTGCGAAGTCCTCCCGGGAGATCGGTTTCCACTTCGGACGGCCCCTTCCACGTTTGCGAGGGGGGTGCCTGCTTGCGACATGCTGGTGGTTGAGGTGTGCTCACTGGCTGTGGACGCAGGGGAACTGGACACTGCTGCTCGACCCTGCGCCCCGGCAGGTGGTGGCGGAGGGGAGCTGCTGTCCCTGGCTGTGACCTCACCGCCACCACCAGCTGGCCCATGAGGTCCACGAGTTGGCCCATACGGGCGTCCATGGACCTCAGCACCCCCAGCACCTCCCGCGTGTCTGAAGCAGACCTGACCCATTGTCCTTGGGCCTCTTCATAGGCCCCAAGGACTCTGGCCATTTGAGGCAGGGCATGGCTCCCAGGGGAGGCTGGCGTTTCCCTGACCCTGCTCCTCCTACCAGTCCTGCTGCCACCGGCCCTGCCCACTAGCCACATTGCTCACCACGGTCCTCGCTGTGGCTCCCAGGGTGGATCCAGTCGGCCGGGCCTCCACCTGCGCTGCGGCTGGTGCCAGCGAAGACGTGGTGGTGGTGGCGGCGGTGGTGGTCGGTGCGGCGATGGTGGCGGTTGCGGCAGTGGTAGTGGCCGCAATGACCGTGGGTGTGGCCGCAACGACAGTGGCAGCAGGGGGCTGGGAATGTTCAGCAGCCCTGGATGATGGGTTGGTGGGTAGGAGGGGTCCTGGGGAGCGGCTGGGCCCTGCCACACCAGATGGGCCTGCTTGATGGTCCGTGTCCGAAGAGGAGGACAGATCCTCCACATCCGTGTGTCCTCGTTGGGGGCTTGTAGGCTGGCTGTGCTGGCTGCTGGCTCCATCCCCAGCATCCAGCAGTTCGTCACCTGTGGAGAGAATGAGATTTGTTATTGTGTTGCACCTGGCGAAGTATGTATTTGTCGTCTGACATTAACAGTTCGTGCAATCTCGTACATGGGTTTCCCGGAGGCGTGTGTGTGGCTGTAGCATTTGTAGTTGTGTGTGCTTGGCAATGGGACTGTGTGCTGTGCACATGTGGCATGGGACGGATTGGCCATGTCGATGGGTGTGTTGCTGTGCCCCTACTTATTGTGACTCTGGTGTATGCGGGCTCCTGGCCCATCCTGGGTCTGGTTTGTACTTTGCTTTTGGTGTTCAGATGGGACGCTTAGGAACGCATATGGCAACATGGGGGCCATGCCCCAGATTCGCATTTGGGAGGGGATATGCTTTTGGGGTTCAAATGGAACGCTTAGGAACGCATATGGCAACATAGGGGCCATGCCCCAGATTCGCATTTGGGAGGGAATATGCTTTTGGGGTTCAAATGGAACGCTTAGGAACGCATATGGCAACATGGGGGCCATGCCCCAGATTCGCATTTGGGAGGGAATATGCTTTTGGGGTTCAAATGGAACGCTTAGGAACGCATATGGCAACATGGGGGCCATGCCCCAGATTCGCATTTGGGAAGGAATATGCTTTTGGGGTTCAAATGGAACGCTTAGGAACGCATATGGCAACATGGGGGCCATGCCCCAGATTCGCATTTGGGAGGGAATATGCTTTTGGGGTTCAAATGGAACGCTTAGGAACGCATATGGCAACATGGGGGCCATGCCCCAGATTCGCATTTGGGAGGGGATATGCTTTTGGGGTTCAAATGGAACGCTTAGGAACGCATATGGCAACATGGGGGCCATGCCCCAGATTCGCATTTGGGAGGGAATATGCTTTTGGGGTTCAAATGGAACGCTTAGGAACGCATATGGCAACATGGGGGCCATGCCCCAGATTCGCATTTGGGAGGGAATATGCTTTTGGGGTTCAAATGGAACGCTTAGGAACGCATATGGCAACATGGGGGCCATGCCCCAGATTCGCATTTGGGAGGGGATATGCTTTTGGGGTTCAAATGGAACGCTTAGGAACGCATATGGCAACATGGGGGCCATGCCCCAGATTCGCATTTGGGAGGGGATATGCTTTTGGGGTTCAAATGGAACGCTTAGGAACGCATATGGCAACATGGGGGCTATGCCCCAGATTCGCATTTGGGAGGGGATATGCTTTTGGGGTTCAAATGGAACGCTTAGGAACGCATATGGCAACATGGGGGCCATGCCCCAGATTCGCATTTGGGAGGGAATATGCTTTTGGGGTACATGCTGTGAGCCATGGGTGCCGAACGTGACATGTGTTGTGGCAGCATGACAGTGCATGGTTTGAGGTGTGTGCATGCTTGACATGGCCTGCATATTTGCTGTCTGTTGTGATTACTGGACATGGCATTGGACGCATCGTTATGAGTGAGTGATGGTTGTGTGCCAGCCAACGTATTGCAGTTGTCCCATCTCCTTGGTGTGCGTGCTGCCCTGTGCCATGTGCATCACTGCAGTGCTCGGGGGGTGTGGCCCATGTTGTGTGTTGTTGCTCACAGTGTGTCGTGCGCTTCATTGACTTCTGGCACATGGTTGGTCATGGGCATGTATCTTAGCGTGACTGCTGTATGTGTGGCAGCTGTGCGGATGACATGCCTTTCATGAGACTGGGGCTGACGGATGGGATGGATGGTATGTTGTATGTGCATGGTGTGTCTGTGTGTTTGATGGGTTCAGTGGTGTTCGTGTGCATTTATGTTGTTCCGCTCTGTTGCGTCTAGTGTTGTTTGTCTTACATAGGCGTAGTTGTGGGGTGTGTGGTTGACAGGCAGTAGGGGCTACATGGACAGGACTTCAATGGTGTTTCGGTTGTGTGTGATGAGTTGCACAGTGGCTGCCGTGTGGTACTATATTCAGTGTGGCTTGTGCATGCAGACGTGGCTCCTTGGGTGTTGCTATGTCTGTGATGGGTCATGTGGGGTGTGAGTCTGTTGTTCATGTCCGTGTGCACATTGTTCACTTGTTCGTGACGGTGGGCGGTGCTGCGTGTTCGTCTGCTACGTGACATGTCCCATGTGTTGGTCGTGTTCCGGTCCTCATGCCTCCAGTAATCCAGCCCTGTCCAGTTTCCCACCTGCAAGTTGTTCGTGCGTGCACTGTACTGGATGCCACATGGCTCTAAGCGGGGGTGCTCCATGTTGCAGGTCTGTGGGGGTGGGGGGTGTTGTGGGTCGTGGGGTGGCTGGACACCCACTGACACCGATTGCTGTGGACCGTGATGTCTGCCTTTCGGCTGTCGTTGTGCACTGCGGTGGCTGACACGTGGCTGTGGGGTGTGGGGGATGCTCCTCCTTGCTGTGCTGTGGGACTAGGGGCCTGGTTTGTGTTGTACTTGGGCTGTCCACCGTCCCACCCACTGCACTTTGTGTTCCTGCCACTTACCTGTTACTTGTCGGTTAGTGCAGCTGTGGCGGACACATGGGTGTGGTGGGTGCTCGTTGTGGCGCTTCTGGCATATTTGGGGACCTGTTGGTGGTTACGTGGCTGGCTGAGTGTACACATGTCCCCACGTATCTTACAGTTGTTCGGTTTGGGCTGTGTGTGGTGGTGTCTGTTGCATGTGTGTGTGATGTGTTGTGTATTGTGTGCTGGACATGGGGGTGTTTGTCCCTGGGAGCTGTGGCATGGTGGTAGTGCATGTGAGTACATAGCGGTGTGCTGGTATACATTAGTTTGTACTTACCAGCCTCCACTCCCCCTGCTAATCCGGTGAGGATCTCTGGATGTATTATGACTCGCACCTTCTCCTCCCACGCTTTGAAGGTCTTGAAGAGCGCGGGATTCCCTCCGCCAGTGACGGCAGCCAGCTCTCTGTTTTTGCCCTCCTTCTTCTTGACCAGGCTCTTGACGTCATTCCAACGTTTGTTTATTTCTCCTCTGTTCCTGGGCAGGGTCCCGACTGCATTGACCTGGTCTACGATCCGGTTCCACATTCTGTTTCTGGTGGCTAGTGGTGTGTGCTGGACCAGGTTTCCATAGATTTGTGGGTGCACCTTGATGATCTCGTCGACCATGACCGTCAGCTCAATGGGCGTGAACTTGGGCATTCTTTGTGGTGCCATGGTGTTTGTGGTGCTGGTGCGGTGTGTGTTGTGTAATGTGCAGGGGGTTTGTGGTGCCGGTGTTTGGTGGTGGTGGTGGTGGTGGTTGTGATGTGTGCGTTTCTGTGGTGTGCTGCTGTCCTTGCTGTGTCACTGTGTCCTCTCCTCTCCTCTCTGGTTTGCAATGTTGCAAGGGGTTGTGGTCTGTGGGAGTGCTGCTTTTGTACTTACCTATGTGGGTGTGTCCTCATGGTCTGTTGTTTTCAGGTGTGTTGTGTCTGGTGTTCTGGCCTTTGTAGTTTTTGTTTGTCCAGGGGGTGTGTTTTCGGGATGTGTACTGTGCTTGTGTATTTGTGCGTGCCTTGCTGTGTGGACTTGTTGGCCATGTTGTGTGCGATTGTTTTTGTCAGCGGATGGTTTCTGTGCAGGGACGTGGCCGCCATGGCTTCTGCCGTGTCAATTTTCATCGGCGTTGTTTGCGCTGGCGGGCGGTATATTTGTAGTTTTCCCGCGCTCATGGCGGTGCGATCGTAATTTCACGTGTGGTGTGTCGGCCGTGAGGGCGGGCGGTTTTGTGTTGTCGTGCGTGTTTCCGTCCGTGGCGGCGGTTTGACTCCGACTCGGACGATGGCGGGCGGTATTTTGTGTGATTTTTCCGCCGATGGCGGTTTTCGGTTTGTGTAATCGTAATGGCGTGGTCGGTGTTCAGGCGGTGTGTGCGGGCGGATTTTTGCCGCTTCCATGCCTGGCGGATTTATTTACGCCAGGTATCGTAATGGGCCCCTAAATCCCTACTTTCAAACAGTAATACATAAACATAGAAAAATCGTAATTGTGAACTGAGCTCTTAACTAAACATTTCTTTTCAAACATCTAAAATATAAATATTATGTCAATTAATTTTAACTTTTTGAAAAAATTATTTGACATAATAAATATATTTTATATATTAAAAAATATCAATAACAATTACAAAAATTACATTTCTCTCTCATTGTAAATAATTTAAAATAACTTACTTTTTTGTAGCTGAAGAATTTAATCCAAACTGCCACAAATAAATCCAAACGTGGAAAAATCCCAATACTTAGTTTAAAGTATCCCAAAAAAATGGACAAATACAACTGTGTAAAATATAATCCACCGGCAATATATCCATAGACTTGAATCCATAAAAAACCTGAAAAATTTAATTAAAAAAAGAAACGATCCAAGAATACCCGAAAAATAAAAGTACTGTAAAATAATTATTAGTTTACTAGAAACTAAGGGGCTCATTACGATGGCGTAACGATCGCCACCGCCGGGCCGGCGGTGGCGAATGCACGCCACTCGTCATGTAAAATACCCCGCCATATTATGATGGCGGTGGGCATCGTGGCAGACGCAAAGTCCGTCCGCTTCTCTTCAAGTCGCGCGGTCGCCAATCGGGTAGGATTGCCAGCCGGCGAGCTGGCGAGCGCTACTCATGCATGGCGCCGTGCGCCGGAGCAGGCCTGTCAGGACGGTAGGCCTGTCCAGGTAGACGTATACCGCCGTGGCCGATGGCTGCGTGGACGACTTGGCGAGGCTGGCGCAGCGGTGCCTGGTTCCGAGGCCGTGTGCTGGAGCAGTGCAGGGGAGTGCCACGTGACCACGATGTGCATGCGCCATGCTCCACGCAACACTTGCGGCCAGCGACAGCCGCCCGCAGCAGTCGTGCCACCGTG
Source organism: Calotriton arnoldi (assembly GCA_963921515.1). Taxonomy (NCBI): domain Eukaryota; kingdom Metazoa; phylum Chordata; class Amphibia; order Caudata; family Salamandridae; genus Calotriton; species Calotriton arnoldi. Next base: position 515,122 of record CAWUFW010003087.1, read on the forward strand.
CTGCAATTGCAACAAGCGATATCGCCGCCGTAAGTCGGGCTCGTGGTGCACCAGACGGCGGTGCCGGCGCCGCATCGTCTGGCGATTGGCCCATCTACCGATGTGCACGGCGGGCGGATGGTGATGATCCGCCATCTGTGGCACCATCGTACTTACGGTGGTCTTCACGGTCCGCACGCGGTGGCCGCCCACCGCAGCGGCAGACGCGACTTGCCCGCAGAGATGCGGCGGTGCCATGGCAATGGTGGATGCGCACCACCACGGTGGCGGTGGCATCCGCATCATATGTGCCGTTAGCAGCAGGCCGGTGCTGTTGGCAGCACCACGGCAATGCAATCGCAATGGCCATGTCACCATTGGCATGACACCGTGACGGGCCTTGACCGCGGTGCCTCATGCCTTGTCATGCCAGCATCGAGCAGACCTCTCATACGCCCAGCCTGCACCCCCACCTGGCCCGGGCCGGCAGTCCTAAGCGATAACCGCATGGCTCTGAATTCCGTCATGCGATCTTCTCTCTGCCATTCTAAGCATTGGAGATGCCTACAATGCTAGTATGGCTAGTGGTGCAGTGCAGGCACCGTCACCAGGCCTATATTCGCCATATCACTCCTTAGGCACTCGGAGACGATTGCCGTACGCGACGTCGACACGTCGCACTGTCTGATCCGTCCGCTCGGTACCAGACCGGCCAATGGCTAATGCGGGCAGAGGCACGTCCGGCGAGGTAGGTGTTTTGGCGGGCGTGACCGCCCTGCATGGCTAATAGGCCCCATAGTTCCTTAAAAAACAAAAGCATACTTCTCCCAATGGCAACTTCCAGGACGCAAAAACCTGTGGAAAAAACAACACAATCCCTCCCGCACAAATATACAATAAAATCATTAAAAAACACACATAAACATACTAATAACATCATACTCTAAACATAATTAAACATATATAGCAAACCCTAACACCTACCTATCAACGCAGTAACTATCTTTCGCATACGCAAAACTACAAACAAAACCTCACAAAAAACTAAAAATGCAAACATTACATATACTATAGACTACCTAACTACCTTCGCCCAACTCCTAAATTAAGCCTAAAAGTAATTAAATTAAACTTATCTTAACTGATGCGACACAGCTTACAACCGCAAGCTTCTCCCCTCAGAAATGACCTAAAACAACACAGATAGCCTACAAAATAGAACTTAGTTTAAAAAATGGCTGCCTAATTGAAATAAGAAAAATACTTTTCGACATTAAACTCAATGTACATTAGAAATGTAATAAAAAAGTTAAAAAATACTAATTATTATTACTAATGTACAAAATGTTTTTTTTACTGTTTAAAATTGTTAAATTATAATAGTAAATATTAGTACAAAAATAATATTTATTATATACATTTAAAAAATTATGTTAACTTACCAATGTAAGAAAAACAATTGTACTGCTTGCTAAAAATGTGAAAACATGTGTATTAAAGTTAAAAAATATTTTTCTTTTACAAAATGCTTTCTTACCTCTATAATATTATTTATATTTTATTTACATTTTAAATAATATTATACAAAATATAATATTATTTATTAGGAATTATGCCAAAAATATAAAAACGTATACAATGAAAAAATTACTATATGTAATTATGTAATGCATATTTACAATATAAATAAATATTCTATAACTGTTACCAAAAAAATATGTATTAAAAAATGTATACAAATCAGTGGATAACTGCATCTTTTATTTGTAAAAATGTACATATTTATTAACTTCTCCATTATATAAAACATAAAAATGTTTCATGCTGAATATACTTAAAAATTATATGTTTATGTTTAAATATGTACTAAATATGCAATGTATCCAAAAATAAAAATGTATTATTATTTCTCTGTATAACAATATATATATATATCAAACAATGTAAATAAAATAAAATGCATAATATTTCTTTACTTGAGTCTTTGAATGAAAATAAACACTTAAATAAAATATAAATATTATTCTGTATTTAACTCCAATATTAATTTTTTTCTATATTTACAATAAAATAATTATCTTACATTAATTGTCAGTTATAAATATTTTTTTTTTAAATACACATATATAACATACTATTACCACTTAAACATACATTTTTATCATTAACCTTACTCCAAAATAAAGAACTAGTTTTTTACTATTCCCTCTGTACACTATATCAACTCAGGGAAAGTGCTGGACACTAAACATATATAATTTACTATTCGCACTCCAAACTATATTAATTCAGGGAAGGTGCTGGACACTAAACATATATAATTTACTATTCCCACTCCAAACTATATTAACTCAGGGAAGGTGCTGGACACTAAACATATATAATTTACTATTCCCACTCCAAACTACATTAATTCAAGGAAGGTGCTGGACACTAAACATATATGATTTACTATTCCCACTCCAAACTGTGTTAACTCAGGGAAGGTGCTGGACACTAAACATATATAATTTACTATTCCCACTCTAAACTACAAAAGGTCAGGGAAGGTGCTGGACACTAAACATATATAATTTACTATTCCCATTCTAAACTATAAAAAGTCAGGGAAGGTGCTGGACACTAAACATATATAATTTACTATTCCCAATCCAAACTAGAAAAAGTCAGGGAAGGTGCTGGACACTAAACATATATAATTTACTATGCCTCTACTCTAGTCAGATATTATTGTCAGAGTAAGGTGCTGCACACTAAAGCATATATAATTTACCATTCCTACCCAGTAGTAAGCATTAAGTCAGGGAAGGTGCTGGACACTAAACATATGTAATTTACTATTCCCACTCCAAACTATATTAACTCAAGGAAAGTGCAGGAAACAATATACTCATAAAATGTAATATTCCAAAACAAATTACATTAACACATATAAAATAATACACACTATACATATATATTAACCTGTTCAACTTAAAACATATCCAGAACAAAGTTAAGATACTTTTTAACTTGTTATTTAAGACATGTTCTTGTATTTATAAATTACATGATAAAAATAATATTATAAGAATTTTACTTAATATAATTATTAATTTTATATAAAAATAATAAACACTAAAAAAATTAACTTTTCATTTTTATAACATTAATAATTACAAACCCAAACATTCAACATCCTCAAAGTTTAGAATTCTATTAATTTTTTAGTAAAAAGTTTGAATTTTTAAACTATTATTACACATTTTAAAAAAAAGCACAATAATCCCATCTCAACACAAAAACACCTCTACATTAAATATTTATTTGTTTTTATGAAATTTTATTTTTCAACTACTGTAATCCCATACTAAAAACAACAAATCGTAATAAAAAAAAATTACATTTTATTTCAACTTTTAGTTTTTCCAATTATTTTTTATTTTAAACATTACTCCACAAAATTATCTGCAATACCCACAAATTTTCACTATTAATATAAACTTTCAATGATTATTTGTAAAAAAAAAGTAAAAATAAATAAAAACTACCCCATCATCTCCTATAAACCCAACATCCCACTCCTACAAAACATTTTTAATTTAGCCACGAGAAACCCGAACGAGACGACCCAACCATGAATCCCATCGCGCAGGTCCTACCAATACTGTACATCTATTACCGGAACCGGTACGGACGCGTACGGCGCAGACGGTAAGTCAGACACCCACTACACAAACAAACGACACGTACCCGACATATGTCACACACATAGGGATGCAGAAATGACGTACACTAGCAACAGCCGAACCATAGGGGCGGGATGGCTATCACCAATGCCATACACACCCATAGGGGCCTGATGGCTACCACTACCACCACCCCTACTCATGGGAGGCTAGATGCCTGTCACTACTACCATCCCTACTCATGGGGGGCTGGATGCCTGTCACTACTAACATCCCCACTCATAGGGGGATGGATGCCTACCACTACCACTACCCCTACTCATGGGGGGCTGGATGCCTACCACTACCACTACCCCTACTCATGGGGGCCTGGATGCCTGTCACTACTACCATCCCTACTCATGGGGGCCTGGATGCCTGTCACTACTACCATCCCCACTCATAGGGGGATGGATGCCTACCACTACCCCTACTCATGGGGGGCTGGATGCCTACCACTACCACCACCCCTACTCATGGGGGCCTGGATGCCCGTCACGACTACCATCCCCACTCATAGGGGGATGGATGCCTACCACTACCACCACCCCTACTCATGGGGGCCTGAATGCCTACCACTAACACCACCCCTACTCATGTGGGCCTGAATGCCTGTTACTACTACCATCCCCACTCATAGGGGGATGGATTCCTACCACTACCACTACCCCTACTCATGGGGGGCTGGATGCCTACCACTACCACTACCCCTACTCATGGGGGCCTGGATGCCTGTCACTACTACCATCCCTACTCATGGGGGCCTGGATGCCTGTCACTACTACCATCCCCACTCAAATGGGGGGATGGATGCCTAGCACTACCACCACCCCTACTCATGGGGGGCTGGATGCCTACCACTACCACCACCCCTACTCATGGGGGCCTGGATGCCTACCACTACCACCACCCCTACTCATGGGGGGCTGGATGCCTGTCACTACTACCATCCCCACTCATAGGGGGATGGATGCCTAGCACTACCACCACCCCTACTCATGTGGGCCTGGATGCCTGTCACTACTACCATCCCCACTCATAGGGGGATGGATGCCTACCACTACCACTACCCCTACTCAAGGGGGGCTGGATGCCTACCACTACCACTACCCCTACTCATGGGGGCCTGGATGCCTGTCACTACTACCATCCCTACTCATGGGGGCCTGGATGCCTGTCACTACTACCATCCCCACTCATAGGGGGATGGATGCCTAGCACTACCACCACCCCTACTCATGGGGGGGCTGGATGCCTACCACTACCACCACCCCTACTCATGGGGGCCTGGATGCCTACCACTATCACCACCCCTACTCATGGGGGGCTGGATGCCTGTCACTACTACCATCCCCACTCATATGGGGATGGATGCCTAGCACTACCACCACCCCTACTCATGGGGGGCTGGATGCCTACCACTACTACCATCCCCACTCATAGGATGGGTAATGCATGACACAACCAGCATACTCCAACATAATGAATGTCAGCAAAAGACATCCCCCCAACATCATGACAAGAGTGTGTAGTCTGTGTCAAATGCCTACAACACTGAACATGACATTGAACATACAATGTGACCCCCTATCACATGTGTCACACATAAATGTGTGTGGCCTTCACAATGCAAGCAGACCATGACCACTGTGGGAATGGGGTCTAAACCCCCATCATCACAGTGACCAAAAGGTAAGTGTGGGGTCCATAGCTGAAGCACAGTTTTGAACATTGTGGCAATGGGGTCTAAACCCCCATCATCACAGTGACCAAAAGGTAAGTGTGGGGTCCATAGCTGAAGCACATTTTGAACATTGTGGCAATGGGGTCTAAACCCCCATCATCACAGTGACCAAAAGGTAAGTGTTGTCATGGAAAAAGCTGCAACTGCCAAACAGCATGGATGATTCCTGGTCACACAACAACAAACACATCAGTGGCAAAGTAGTGGTTGTGTCCCATAGCAACATAGATTGGGTGAGGCAAACAGTGCAGTGCAAATAAAACATACCTTTGGCCATGTGCAGACAAACATCACCCATGGGGGCTGACATTGTCTCCATTTATCAATTACACAATGCCAGAAGTGATTATCATAATGCAGACCCACATATCTGCACTAATGGACACACAAATGTAGATATCCTGTGGAGACTGTAGATGTGAGGTGAACAAATACCATACCATGGCAGCAATGGGACATACAAACCATGATTATTGTGCTGACTGATGACCTAGGAGTCCCAGGGACAGCAGGGGAAATCCTCCAAACAACATACAGGCAATGGCACACTAAAGATATGCCAATGCAGTGGTGCAAATGCACAAACACAAACAGGCAGCCTCACACTGCATATCAAACACAACAGGTGATGGGGGTGTGCCAGTGTCCCCAGGCAACCACACAACAAATGAGGAGGCCTGAATTCCAATTACACAGATGTGTATACAGTGCCATACAAAAGTAACTCATGGATCGGATTCCCCTATGTGGGCAATGAGGCATCGTTAGATGAGAGGGAGCCCAAATTACACATGTCACACAAGCGTGTAGGAACAGCAACTAACACAGCAAGAGACAGACCCACCACAGCACTACCCCCAGGGACCCCACATTGTGGTGACACTAGCCTGCATGATAATCCCACTGTGATGACAAAGGTAGATGTCTTTCACACTGTGAACCACAGCCATGTGTCCTGAGCAACAAACTACCATCACACCTACACAAGCACAAATCAATCAGCACGGCCTGTCAGCCAAGGCCAATATGGATGTAGGGGTCTAGCCGTGCAACAACTCACATTTGCACACACTCAACACCACACACCTTGATCTCCACCAATGTGCAGCAGTGAAGCTCACATGGACTGGTGACATTGCACATGCACCCATGACAATCCCAGGGGTGGTGGTGGGAACTAAGGTGCAGAAACCCATCACACATGGCCAGTCAACAAGACTCGTGAATGTCTGACACACTGCACAGTACGCGGTACATGGGCATGACATGAAATCCACCCCAATCAATGGGATCCCGGCCACAGTCACACACCAATGAAGAAGCCAAGGTGACCCACAAAGAACACACGTAGACAACTTCCAACATTGCAGCTCTGACCCTGAGGAGTGGCAGCAGTCACACACACAACGTGTCGCAATCACTGAAAGCTACCACAAACTGTAAATTTCATGACTTGTGTAACCAACAAGTGCCAAGGGGAATCCTGACTGTGTCCCATCTGCGTTTGCCCACATCCCCAGCCCTGACAACAAAGACAACTAGGGATGACAACCTGATGAACATTAGTTTGCCATGCACCCACATCCCGGAGAAACAAGGTCCAAGATGCTGGGTGAACACAGGACAACTCAGCAAGCATCACAAACAGGAACATCCGTAGGGACACAGCCTGTGTAGGAAAAGGGAAGGGAACACACACAGACATGCTTACACAACACACAACACGGGCCCAGGCAATGTCACGGGATTACACACTGCCATGAGGGCACTCCACTCCTGTGGAAGGTCCGCTGTGCCAAACCTTGTCTGTGCACCACTCAAACATGTCAGCAGAACACTCGGTCAGTGAGTCAACACTCACAACACACTGAAGGCTCTGCTCACATCAGCCTGGGTACGGGAGTGTCACGTCAGTCATCTGCATATACCCAAAACACTTGTTAAGCAAGTTGCACTGTATACACAGATGAGTCCTTCAACATTGATGTGCTAAACTGCATGTCCAGTGGAGATGGGCACACAGTCAGGGAAATAGAAACATTGAACAGTGGTAAGCCCACCAGATGTGCATCAGTGTAAGCCACAGATGTTAATTTACAAATGCAAAACGTACATCCCTGTGTCAAATGCTGAACATTACACCCTCAGACTGCAGCAAAGGATGCTATGGATCCAGACTAGATTAGGACACATATCCCATGGACCACATGGAGTCCATCACAGCAACACTTCATTTTCCTGATCTGAACACTATAACAACAGCAAATGCATGATGATACTCATCTACATCATGTACATCAAAAGAAAAACCACTAGTAAACAAAAAGAGGCTTTATTCAGCAAATGTGAAAGAAAAATTTGAAGTCCAAAAGAAACTAAGGCCAATGGCCAGTCCACATACACAGTCCGAACAGGGTGATATGTGACAACTTGTCACCCATTGCTTGCCTGCACTGGTACGGACAGGGGACATCCCCCTCGGAGGGGCATACAAGGGGCAGGCCAGGCAACGCAGGGACAGGATCAGGGGATGCCAGAAGGAGGCAGTGAAGAGGTGGTGGGTGCAGGAGTGTCACCGGCAACTGCAGTGGAGGTGTATGACTCAGTGGGGGCCGGCACCACTGTAGGGCACAAGTCAGATGGTTGTGGACTCCACTGCGGTGCATAACTCCAAGGGAGTGAAAGGGGGGGCAGATGAGGTGGGCAGGACAGAGGGGGGGGACCCGGTCTCCACACCAGTGGCACAAACCGGCCGAGCGTCTGGGTTGGGGGTGGAAGAGCAAGTGGTAGGGGGAGGGCCTAAGCAGTTTGGGGATGCGGTATCGGTGTGTGGGGGAACCTGGGGCAGGGTGTGGCGGGGGAACCTGTGGAGTGGTGGCCTGGGGGATGGAGGAGAGAGACTGCGTGGTGGAGCTGCGTGGTGGTGGTGGTGGGGTCTTGCCCTTCCTGGTCCGGGGGGACTTCCTAATGGGGTCCTCAGTCTGCCTGTGCCTGGGGGAGGGTGTCCGGGTGTGAGGGGCACTCCCCTCTGTGTGTGGTGGTCGCCTCTTCCGCCTGTACGTTGGCTCAGATGGATCTGTGGGGAAGAGGCCAAGCTCACAGAGGAAGAGCTTCTGGGAGGGGGGTTGCAGGTGAGGCAAGGGAAGGGGTTTTGGAGGGAGAGGTATCTGAGGACTGCGCAGTGCTCGTGGATGCGTGTATGTGTGTCTGGGCCCCATCCCCTGTGAGTGAGGTATCAGTCCCCTGACTGTGCGTGCGTGTGCGTCTGGATTTTGGCGTGTGTGTCTGTGTGCTGCTTGTGTCTGTGCTGGTGCGTGCCTGTGCCGGTGTGTGTGTGCTTGGGACAGGTAGGGTGCTGGGGATTGTGGATGGGGCAGAGGTAGGAGGGGTGAGGGACTGTTGCAGGAGGGACACTGCTGCCGTCAGTGAGGAGGCCATGGACTGATTGGTCCGATGTAGGGCAGACATGCCAGATGACATGCCCTCCATGAATGACACCAGTTGTGTCAACAGACCCGTGTGTGCATGGAGGACACTCAGCATTGATGTCTGCCCTACATGGATCTGTTTCAGCAAGTCCACAGACTCCACACTCAGGGCAGCAGGGGAGACAGAGGCAGGGGGTGCGGTGCCTGGCATGAAGGAGACACGCTCCCCTACACGGGAGCCTCCACGGACATGTGGGATGGGAGCAGATGGGAGGGTGGAGATGGTGGTGGTGGCGGGGACAGACTTGCTCGATTTTGTCCGTGGTCTGCTGACACCCGCCTCCACAAGGGAGTCCTCACTGGAAGTGCTGTGTTCCTCAGCCGAGGTGGTCGTAGCTGAGGTCTCCTCAGTGTGGCTCCCCTCACCCTCCGTGCCACTGGGTCCCTCGGTCTCCTCTGCAGTGGACCCAGTCTGGCTCTGCCGCTCCTCTTGGTCCGTGGAGCTGTCTCCTCCTGTGGCCGTGGATGTATCTGCAAACAATCAGGATAAACAGAGCAACATTAGTCACCTGTACTGACCACACACACCACAGTAAGTACAGCACATCACAGAGCAAGCCCTGCCATCATTCGCTAGACATTGCAATAAGTGCTGACACTGATTTGAAGAAGCCCATTGTCTGCCTGACAGTCATTCATGCCACTCATATCCTACCTGTCCATGCACCCATCTGTCTGGTGCCTGTTGTATGCGACTAATCATATGTGCACACATGCACCACATACACAGTTGTTGGACATCCAAGAGAACATATGGAAATGTGTCACTCCAAACACATGCCATCTCCTGCCACTGACTCAGTACATGTGTCAGGAAAAGTGATGGGCAGAGTCTCTGTCGCTATGCGGGTTTTGGTTCCATCACCAGACACAATGAGGTCCTCATGTCCTGATAGACAATGCAACAATGGTGTGCATGCAGGACATATCACACTACTGCTGGATCACCCTTTGCAAGTTGAATGTCATGGCACAGGCCTGTCTGGCAAGTCAGTCATAACTGTCTCCTGTCACAGGGGCAGTGCATACACACAACACCAGTCTGCACTGTGTCACAATCATGGAAGTTTTGGGAATGCAAGCCCTGTAGCTGACAGGTGCACATGTGCACCCCTGGCCACCCACATCATGAGGACTAAGATGATCCCACGTCATTCAAATGAGACATTTGAGTGACTGCAAACACAAATCCATACACATGAGCACTTCACCGTCTGATGAGAATGAACCAAAGCTGCCTGCACCTCAATGTTACATACACCATTGTGCACAGTCAAGGGATCAGAGACCTATGCATTAACCAATGTGCAGATCCTATAGTCACAACTCAGATGGCTGGCCACCCCAAATTGTTAAACACTCCAGGAGTCCAAAAAGCAAGGCCACACCACGGTGACACAGAGGCAGACACCTGAGTGCACTCTTCACAATGCCCAATATGTATGCTGACACACGGGAGTGGGAGAACAGAGTGCCTTCGATGTCCGGAGTAGGCATTACAGTCCTGGTCCATGTGCAACATGGTATTACCCTGAACACTAGGCAGGTGGCTATGCATGTGTCACACACATGATGTACATACTCCTGATGCTCCTACCTTGGTCTCTGCTGCAGCATGGGTGTGTGGCACATACCCCAGACATGTGGTGAGTCAGAGCAGCAATTGGAACACATATTAAAGCCATACCCAGAGTACATGTCAGATCACAGGCATTGTGTGAGCAATTGTACCACCCATGCAGCCCACAACAAAGTTCCTGTAACTGATGCTGTCCCCAACTTGAACCACAGGTAACTGCAAGTACACAGTACCCAAGTGACCTAAGTCACAGACTGTAAGGGCCACATCTGTGTATCAGATGAGGAGGGGGCATGACACAAGTGAGGGACATGAGTCCAGGACGACAAGACAGTCGTACTGTGGAAGTGGAACCAGGCTAAAGGAGTGCATAGAGCATGTTAGTCATAGTACCCAGAAAAGGCTAGCACTTACCCCCTCCTTGCTGCTGTCTGGCCTTCAGCTGCCCATCCAGGTCAGGGAAGACCACCGCCAGAATCTGGAGCATGTGGGGGGTCAGGGTCCGGTGTCCGCCCCTCCTGCGAGGAGGCGACAGCTTCAGCTGGACCCTTGCGATCCTCCGGGTCCAGCCACGAAGGTCCTGCCACCTCTTCTGGCAGTTGCGGATCCTGCGCCTGTAGACCCCCACAGATCGTACTGCCCGGGCGATGGTCAGCCAGATCTCCTGCTTCTGGTGGGCATCAACCTGTGAGGATGACAAAGTGAAAAGGCCATTACTACACATGCAACATATCCGTGCATCACACAGTTGGATATACATGTCTCAATCACAGGGGCATATGATGTACACAGGTAGTGCAACTATGGCTATGAACAGTTGTCCAGCAGTTACTAAATGGTATCATTGCCTGGGAAGTCAAACCTTGTTGGAATGCACTGTTACTGCACTATACCTGTTCAGTGCATGTAACTACACACTTTGGGGGTGACAAGTACTCAGTGAGCATGCTAGCCACTGGTGTACACACTGTAAGTCTTGCTAGTCAGACAACATGCACAATTAGTAAGGCAGTGGACAGCACACTCACCTGCTCCCCTGGTTTCCCATACAGCTTGCTGTACTGTGGAAGGAGGCTGTCCAGCAGGGCCTGGTTCTCCTCAGTGCTGAAGGCTGGGGCTCTCTCCACAGTACGTGCCATTGCAGTAGCCAGAGGATGCAGAGACAGCAGCAGTGGTAGTGGCAGATGTCGTCCTGGAGCATGTAGTGCAGGCAAGTGAGCTCTCAGGGGAACAGCCAGCATTATATGTGTGCTGCAGAGGCAGATACTGTCCCATGTGTCCAAAGTGATAGGTCCAAGTCGTTTGCATCTTCTGAATCTGGCCAATCCATGGAATTGCACCACTTATACACGCCTACAGCATCCTTCAAAATTTCAACTTGATGACCCCCATGAATTTGCAACATTGTTGTGGGTGGCCAACTGAATTCACTGCATCCGACTCGTACAAGCTTCGAATACGCGTCCGTTAACATGTCAGTCCATAGCCAATGCGTGCGCACGGATCGGTCCTTTGCTGTACGACGCGTATTTCGTAACACAACACGCATCCGTCAACGTCAGATGCAATGGCCAATGCGTGCGCACGGATCGGTGCATTGCTGTGCGACGCGTATTTCGTAACACAACACGCATCCGTCCACATCATATGCAATGGCCAATGCGTGCACACGGATCGGTCCATTGCTGTACGACGCGTATTTCGGAGCACAACACGCATCCGTCCACATCATATGCAATGGCCAATGCGTGCACACGGATCGGTCCATTGCTGTACGACGCGTCCCTGTACAAGTCACTCGCATATGTCACCATGGTTGTCACTGGTGAACGTATGCCAGCCACAATTACTTGCCAGGGACTCAGGGGCACACCTACAACACCACAGCCTGTCCACACTGTATCCTAAGGCATGTAAGGCTGCATTACCTGTGTGTGTATGGGGGTCAACATGTGGTTTGTTGGGTGGCACTTGGGGGCAGCCACTCCCAGGCTGTGCACGTGTTCATGGGGACAGAATCCTTTGTGTGTTGTGCACATGACCACTGTGATGTGCAACTGTTCAGTTCAGAGCATGTGGCATGGTCACATTTCCAGGTTGTGTATGTGTATGTTATGTCACATACACCCTGAGTCCCATGTGGGATGGTATGTACGTCACAGGGTGACCCATTGCCACAATTGTGATGGCCCTCCACAGTCTGTGTGCATGTTGTGTTTCAGATGTCTCTGATTCCATGTGCACAATGGGAGACAGTCTCCACATCCACGTTGTTTGTGCATCGACTTTGATGTTGTGCGTGTGTGTGTCACAGACGTCCATGTCTGTCCTGCAGAGGCAACAGGGGCCACTACCTGTGGGAGTCATGGTTGTTTTGCTGACGTGTACATGATACGCCATGTCATGCCAGTGTCCATGTGGCAATACAGGGTCCCTGGGAATCTACCTGTCAAAGAGCTGTGATGCCTGGGGCACATCTGTCCTCACTTGTCACTGTGGTGTGTGTTTGGAACGTGACAGCAGTACATGGGTACTGTGACACAGCCTAATGATTTCCCATAGCACAACCTGGAACTTGTTGTCAACACATGTTGAACTGAGATGTTAGATGTTGGCCATGTAGGTGCCATATATGTCCATACAGAACGGCACACACATCAAGTACTTGTGTCTCGTAATGATGTATCATGTGATATTGAGTATGGTCAATGCCACATATGTGGGGTGACTGACAATCTTTCTTTGTTCACCTATGCACTGCAGGGCACCAGCTGTCCATAGACCATTCCCTGACCTTGCAACCATGGTTGAACGTGACTGCATCCGACGGTACCGCTTCAACAGGCCGCTGATTGAGGAATTGGCGGTGCGGTTGGCCCCACATTTGCAACCTGGCCGGCCATACCCTGCAGCGCTGACCCCCAAGGTGAAGGTGATGGCAGCCCTACACTTCTTTGCCACCGGTACCTTTCAACACACTGTGGCGTCTGCTGGTGGGATGTCACAGACCATGTTCAGCCGTGTGCTACGCGATGTTTTGGAGGCGATGTTGAGATACTTGAACCAGTACATCTATTTCCCTAAACGTCAACAACTCACTGACGTCAAGAGTGACTTCTATGCCCTGGGGAGGATGCCACATGTCATCGGCTCCATTGATGGGACACATGTGGCTTTGGTACCACCACAGGCACATGAGCAGGCATACAGGAACAGGAAACATTACCATTCTATCAATGCTCTGGTGGTATGTCTTGCAGATATGAGCATCTCACATGTGTGTGCACGTTTCCCCGGTTCTGCACACGATGCCTACGTAATGAGGAGTAGTCGCATCCCGAGGATGATGTCACAGATGCAGAACCAGCGTGCCTGGCTTGTCGGTGTGTACTGACTTTGTACCATTGTGTGTGTTCTGCAATGTTGTATTCCACCCTCTTTTCCAACTCAGCTAATGTGCAATTGTCTGTATGTAGGTGACTCCGGATACCCCAACATGCCGTGGTTGCTGACACCCCTCAGGAACCCTGTGACACCAGCCCAGATGCGCTACAATGAGGCACATGGTCGGACCAGGAGAGTGATCGAGCGGACATTTGGTCTCCTGAAGAGCCGCTTTCGCTGCCTGGACAAGACAGGAGGGGCCCTCCCATATGCCCCTGCAAAGGTGTGCAAGATTGTCATCGTCTGCTGCATGCTACACAACCTGGCAGTGCGGAAGGAGTTGCCTCTCATCCTGGATGACGATGACCAACATCCGCCACCTGTGGAGGATCCTGGCCTGGGCCACGATGCCAGTGATGATGATGATGATGAGGGTGATGTCCGCACACAGCTCATCACCAACTTCTTCAGCTGAATGTGAGTATACAGAGTTGGTATGTCAATGATTTGAGTTTGCATGATATGTGTTGGTGGTGCTCTGTTGCTGTTTGAGTGTGGCCATGTGCTACTTGACTGGATGCGTGCAGCGATGTGTCCTTACAGGTAGTCTGTACTCCCCAACAGTGTTGACATGCTAACTTGGTTTTGTGTAGGTATCTTGTGACATGTATTGGGCATGAGTATTGCAGTTCTGTCCTGTTCTTCAGTGCTTTTGACTGTGTGTCATGTCTGTCCTTCACAGGGTACTTTCAGAGTTGTTTGGTCAACTCGGATCCCCCGACACCATGATTCAACTTCCAGGGTGGAAGCAGTCGTTTCCCTACAGGTGATGTGCCACACACCCCTGGACTTTATTTCTTCTACACTTGGTGACTGTGTGGCCACTGCCACGTGGGATTACCTTGCATCTGTAGTGGAAACAACATGTTGCAAATGTGTAATAAACCTGTGCTTCACTTTGGGATGTGCGTTGTCTGTGGTCACACATCTGACTGACATTTGCTTACTGCACCTGTGGGCTAGTTAACACATACTCTGAATAGGTGTGGTGTCTGTGCATTCCACTGTATTTCCTGGCAACATCAGTGTAGGCGATGAGTCAGATGGCCCTGGTGTGTATGTGTTGTGTAGCCCTAGTGGTGTGTCTCCCTCATATGTGTCACGTCGCCATGACTCACATGACGGTGTTGAACTTGCTGTAGCAGTTAGCATGCACAGTGTCATTTAGCAGATCATCATCTCCATGACAAAAACAACGTTGGAATCACAACAGAGGCAAGTATGGTGTATTAGTGAGTTTATTTACATACATGTGTGAGGATAGTGCACAGGATGGTGGGTGCTGTACATTGGGATTGGAATCCAAAGTTCACAGATGAGTTGGAAGTGTTGGTAGCAGAAATGTCCTGAGTAAAGTCCACAGTCATCTGATACATTAGTCCAACTTAAACTCCCCATGTCATGTGGGAGAGTTGGGTTGCATTCGACAGGGTGAACAGTTTGCACACAAAGGAGAATTTCCAGAACAGGTGTTGGGTTCCTGGGGGATGTACATGGCCATCGGCCTCTCAGTTTTCCTTCCTCGGACGACCCCTCTTCTTTCTGGGGGACCCTCACGTGCAGGCCGCTGCGGTGCAGAGGACTCTCCACCAGAGTCATCCTCCCTCCCTGTGGCAGTTGCAGTTGTTGCGGCACCAGATGTTGTGGGCACACAGGGAGGTGTGGACATGTTGGTGCTAATCTGGCGGAGGCATGTCAATATGTCCCTCTGCACCGCTGTCAGTTCTTCCAATGTGTCCCACTTGGACTCCATGCCAGACATGTGTGTCTCCACACGGGACATGTGGGAGTCCAAGCGGGCATGATGGGCAGCCTGCTGCTGTTGAATGTCCTTGAGGATCCCCACTACCTGGCTGACCTCTCCGGTGCTATTCTGGTACGCATCAGCAATGCGTACCAGTTGTGGGTCATCATGCAGTCCAGACCCCTCTGCAAACAGCGACCTCTGCCTACCACCCCTCCCACCACCCCTGGCCACACGTGCGGGACCTGCGGTGGCACGCACAGGTGAGCCTAGGCCCCCTTGGGGGTTGGTACTGGGGTTGTTGTCCGTTGCTTCACGGTGGGCCGGGGTCCCTGTGCTGTTGTCATTCAGTGTCCTTGGTCTGTCCGTGTCGGCGGGGGTGGTCTGTGTGTTGGCAGATGTTGGAGGAGTGGGTGCAGGGGGTGCAGATGGTGGTCCTGCTGGTGCTGCATGATGACTCACACCGGAGGTGCCAGGTAGGTCTTCGCCATCCGAGGAGGGCAGAGGCTGTTCCACACCAGAGAGCTCAGGGGCCACCGGAGCCTGGGACAGGGACTCCTCATCATCTGCTGCTGTGTCCCCATCATCACCTGTTTTTGGAAGAGACACACAATGTATGTTATGTTTCTACAGGCATCAATGGTTCAAACACCTGACAGTTGTGACTGTACCTCTGGATGCGGGCCTGTACATTGCATTGTCCTAAGTTGTCACAGTCAGAGGTTGATATTGGTGTAGCACATTGTCCTGCCAACCTGAAGCATTTCAATGTGAATGTTGAGGTGTGTGCATGACCAGCTCATGTATTGATTGGCTGTACATGGCCATTGCTACTCAAGGGCCATCACGTGCCTGACACAGGTGTGTCATCCTTGTCCACATTTGTCCTTTAACAGGGACATACGTGCAATTCCACTTAGGATATCTTTCAAGATTGGGACATGTGTGGTTGCCTTTTTTGCCAGTCTTTGTGCGTCACATTGGTGTGTCTGGACAACATGGTCACAGTCCGGTATGCCTGGGATCTCTTGGGAGTATCTGTGTTGTTGTCTGGGTTCCTAGTTCACGTCTCATTTCATACAAGTGATGTTGTTAACGTAGCTAATGATGTTGTTGCTGAGTTTTGTACGTGCAAACGTGATTAATCTTGTCAATGTCCTCCATGGTGATGAGGATTGGGCACGGCAGCTCTCTGGCTTTTCCATTGTCATGACAGTGATGGCCAGTGGTGTGTGTTGCAGTTCTGCTGCTGTGAGTAGCATGTCTCCTCAAATGCAGTCCAGGTTGGTGCTTGTGTCTACAGTGTCTATGACAGTGAGTGGTGTGTTGTGTGAAGGATGCATATGTTGCCGAACGATGTGGGAGTGGAATGCAGCTCACAACCGCAACTTGTGTGACTGACACCATGGTACAGTGTCCGGTATATTGGTGTGTCCATTGCATTCACTGTCAGGTGTCCCCTGTCAATGATGTCTCTGTGACTTCCTGTGTGTTTTGTGCTATGTAGTATGTCTGATTCTCCACAGTTGTCATCTGCAAGACACACCTTCACAGCCAGGCCAGGGGGCACCCATGGACACTGCATCCCCTGACAGTGTGTGTTAACATAGAGTTGCAATGGCTGTGAGTGTGTACGTGTTTGGGTTGGCCAGTGCATGGGTGTGAATTGCAGGCACATCATTTCTCATGCCCATGTGTCAGCCATCTTGCCAGGGCTTTTACTTTGGGAGTGACTGGTCCCACGTGTGCAATGTGTTTTTGCAGAGTAGGTGTGTGTATGGCCAGCATTGGTGGTATTTGGTTGACATCCGGACCTCCTTCTCCCCCAGCCCAGTTATCCCACCATGAAGCATGCCACCCTTGCAGTGGGTGCAGGTTAACTCTCAGGATGTCAGTCAGTGGTGTCCTGCTGTTGGTTGGTGCACAGTTCCCAGCAGGGCCTTGTGCTCCCCACAACAGAGCACCATTGTCAGACATCTTTGAAGTGGCTTTTCACTCCCTGTGAGGTGTGCATGCTTCAGTGTGAGCTTGCTGGGCCATGTGGGTGGGGGATGTTGAGCTGTGACTACCACTCCCATCATGCTATTGCCTACACCCCCTTCCCAGCATGCCCATACTTCCTTCCTTTTGACTCTGCTTCCCTGTGGGGTAGTGTGCCTGTGCTGACAGGATGGCTGACAGTGTTGTCCTGGCGTTTGTTTGGCTACAAGTCCCAAAAGTGTCCCTGTGCTTCACACAGCATAACCCAGTGTGGTAGTTCTTTGTGGGATATTTAATTAGAGTGTGAGGCAATGCATTCTCCCAGGTGAGTTGTGTGGAGTTTGTGTTAAGGGGGTGTGTGAGAAAAGCTGCTGGTAACTATGGTCAGAGCTGTCAGTCCTCCTTCCCACCCAGCCAGATATCCCACCATGGAACGTGCTTCCATTGCAGGGAGTGCAAGTTGGCTTTCAGGATGTCAGGCAGTGGTGTCCTGCTGTTGGTTGGTGCACAGTTCCCAGCAGGGCCTTGTGCTCCCCACAGCAGTACCCAGTGTCAGCCATCTTGTCAGTTCTTTTCCACTCCCTGTGATGTGAGCATGGTTCAGAGTGGTGTTGATGGGCCAATTGTGAGGGTGACCAATATCTGTGACTACAACTCCCATCATGCTATTGGCTACACTCACTTCACCAGCATACACACAATTCCTTCCTTTCAGTGAGCTTCCTGTGAGGTGGTGTTCTAGTGGTGGCAAAATGTCTGACAGTGTTTGTTGGTTAGATTTGTGCCACTGCCTTGCTCTATTTGTTGTTAGGTTTGTACATGTCATGACACAGTTACATATCACTATGAGATGGCAGGTATTGTGTTTGTCTAACTAACATACACATCTTGGGATGATTATCTTTTGGTTACTGTGGCTTTGCTAACGGTGCATGGTTTCACTATCCCCTTGACAGTGATGTGTGTGTATTGTCACACAATATTGGGTATATTGGTTGTGTACTCACCAGGCTCTGGGATGTTTGATAGTCCATGTACGCTCTCTGGTGGTAGGATGGCCCGCACCTTCTCCTCCCAGGGCCTGAGGTATACTGGTTTGGCAGGAGGGCCACTGCCGGTGCGATGACTCAAGGCGTAATCCTTCTTGAGTAGGTCCTTGACCCTCCTGCGCACATCATACCACCTGTTCTGGATGTCTTCCTTTGTGCGCAAACATGGTGATTGTGCGTTCACCCTGTCGACGATCCTCTCCCACATCTTGGTTTTCTGCGACATGGGGGTCTGTTCGACCAATGTACCAAACAACTGTGGCTCTACCCTGAGGATTTCATCTACCAGGACTTCCAATTCACTGTCTAGGAACTTTGGATTCTTCTTTGGGGGCATGGTGATGGGTGGTGGTGGGGATTGATGTGTGTGTGAGTGTGCAAGTGAGGGTGGGTGAGTGTCGGTTTTGCTGGATGTATGTGAGGGTGCTATTTGGGAGGTGCTAATGGTGTGTGGCTTGTGTGATGGATGAGTTGTGAGTGTGTCTGTGGTTGCTGTCTGATGGTGTTCTGTGCTGGCAGGTCAGTTGAATTTGCAAAGGATCATGGTAGGGATTTGTGGCCTTTATATGGGTGGAGTTGTGGGTGTGTCTTTGTTCCATGGTTTTTTCCCCCTGTATTTATTGACTTTGTCATTGCTTGTTTGGCCCTTTTTTAAAAAAAAATGTCCTTTGTAGTTTTTAGGCATGTAGGAGACGTTCTTCTGACCGAGTAGGACGCTGCAGTTGGCTCGTGCGAGCTTCTCCGAGTCTTTCAAGCTGTCTTTCTGCTGGGTTTCATGTGCGGCGTACGCGTCGGTCGCGGAGTATTGGGTTGCTTCGGCCTGCCGGTTAGCATGCCGTTTTAGGAGAAGACGCTGCTTTATTAATTGATACAGCATGACTTTTTATTTATAAAGTCTCTTGACGAATAAGCGATGTTTGGACCTTTTCTTCATTTTGATTTCACTACATAGGATATTTGTAAGCCCATTATTCTGAGGCGCAAGAATTTACCAACCATACTGTTATCGTGGCTAACTTATGCCCCATGAGGTCCATTTCTACCATATACACTTCTTACTGCCACTGACCAGCTGATTATATAGGAGCCCTGACAAAGTTCCCTCTGGCAAAAATCGGGAACGAAACGCGTTGGCTGTGTGCCAGTTTTAAAAAAGATTGATTGAATAAAAAGAAGTAATTCTGGAACAGATTTCGACGTGCGTGTATTGACTTCACAACGAGTGCACCTTCCATTTCCTTATGAGAATTTGGGTTGCTTCGGCTCCCTGTTTTGTATGCATGTCGGTCGTACGGCTTGAGCTCCGTGCGACTCGGTCTGGTTTTACACGCATTGCATCGTACTGCGCGGGTCGGAGTTCGCGGGTACGTTTCTGTCGGGTTCATTCCTGGTGCGTGTCGGTCGGTTCGATTCGCGTAGTTTTCCGGCCGGATAGCTGGTTTCCGTGCGGTTCGGTCGTTCGGCTTGTGTTCCGTACGAGTTGGTCGTAATACACATGCATTGCATCGTACTACGCGGATCGGGCAGCGCTGCTACGTGTCGGTCGGACTACATTCCCGTACCGAGTCGGTCGGTATGTTTTCCGGCCTGAATCGGAATCGGCCCCTTAATATATATAATTTACTATTTTAACAACCTCACCATTTTCCCCTAATGACCCAACATCCCACTTCAAAACCAACATTTTAAATTTCAAAAATAAAATAAATTTTAAAATTTTTAAAAAAATTCTTAATTTAATTTTTTTTTTACATTTATATTTTTATTTTTAAAACACCACCACTCTTGTCCCTCAAAAATAACAACATCCCTCTAGTAAAACAAAATTAATGTTTCTCATTTAACTTCAAATTTCTATTTTTAAATTAATTTCAATTTTCAATTTTTTTTTAAATGTGTAATTTTATGATAATATATTTAAAACACTAGCCAGCCTTATCCACTAATAACCCAACATCCCAGTACTAAAACAAAAATTTAATTTCCATTTTTCATTAAATTTATGTTAAAATTAATTTCAATTTTCTAAATTTTAATTTAATATGTAATTTTATAGTAATATTTTTAGAACACTTCCCACCCTTATCCCCTAATAACCCAACATCACACTCCTAAAAAAAAATATAATTTCATTTTTAAATTTCAATTTCTAATTTTAAAAATGTTCTAATTTAAATTTTTTAAATTAAATATAACAATTCATGTAATTATTTTTAAAACACTCCCCACCCTTCTCCCCTAAAAACTCAACATCCCACTCCTAAAACAAAAATATAATTTCGATTTGAAATTTTTATTTCTTATTTTAAATTATTTTCAAAACTCGAAATTTTTATTTAATATGTAATTTAATACTAATATTATTAAAACACTCCCCACCCTTATCCCCTAATAACCCAACATCCCGCTCCTAAAACAAAATATATAGGGGGTCATTACGATGGCGGGCGGAAACACTACCGCCGTGCCGTCGGAGGTAAAAACCGCTAGTTACCGTCCGCCAGCAACTGCCCGCCCTCCCGCCAAATTAGGATGTGAAAAGCCAGGCAAATACCGCCCGCAAGCCTGCGACGCCGCCCGCCATCAAAGTGCGCCCGTTTACGTAGCGGCGCCAG
The DNA here is from genome assembly GCA_963921515.1 of Calotriton arnoldi. Taxonomy (NCBI): domain Eukaryota; kingdom Metazoa; phylum Chordata; class Amphibia; order Caudata; family Salamandridae; genus Calotriton; species Calotriton arnoldi. The sequence continues at coordinate 536,451 of CAWUFW010003087.1, forward strand.
CCAACGGAGACACACCGTCCGACGAAATGACGTACCGCCCGGCGTACAAATTACGATGACACAACCAAACAGCCTCACCGGCAAAGAGACACCGCACGAGAACAGGAGGCGGAAACCACATTGTTGACCACAGAAACACCAACCCGGCCTACTCCGACATGAATCCTGCTCTCCAGGCCATCCCAATGCTGTACCTGATGCAGCACCTAGGAGTGAACGCGCAACGACGACGCAGGTAGGCAGACACACAACAAGGGCATGCAAACACCGCACACAATGCAAGGGCGGAAAAACTGTACATGGGCCCCCTAGACACCCCTGTGGGGACAGGACACATCCAACACTGTACCCACACATATCCCACCTGTAAAATATAATCAACCCGCAACATCCTGGGCACCCACTACCCCGGACCAGGAGGTGACGTCCCCGTCACGGCACCGCAGCACCCCGGCGATGACGCACATGCGCACAACGCAGAGGCCAACGACAGCGCCACGCATGGGCTGCACACAAACACCGCAGGGTCACAACAACACACCACACACACCAGCCCCACCCTGAAGGCACATGTCACGTGGTCCCCCTGCGTAAATCATGACCACAACCGACAACTCACAGTTGCCAAAACATAGTCACACAAGTGTGCCGAACAGGGGAGCAAAGTGACGTCGAAAGAGGACACACACCTGTGTGCAAAGCATGGAGAAGCACACGGCAGCTGCTACAGAACAGCACAAACAATGGACATTGACCGCAAAAGGCACGCCAGTCACAACAAACAATACCTATACCATCCTGCACGCAATAACAAGCCATGCAATGTACAAAACAGAGAAACCCTGCTGCCTGAGAACAGGTGTTCACAATCACTACGCCCACACACAAGTCCCAATGTACAGCGGAAAAGAAGTGACCCACCCACACACGGGAGAGCAGATAGCAGTGAATGTCCTTCCATTCCCACACCCAAATCACATTGCAACATATCCTGCAGGAGAACGGAGCCATTGTAACAACCACAACCCAAACATAGCCATGCTGAGTCAACCATCCACTGGCAGATAACGCCGAACATGAAAGAAAGATAAAACCACAAAATACAATTATACCACTGCTCCTTGTGGCTCAAATGCAAGTAATCAGGAAAGAGTCAGACACCACTGGCCTTGACCATTCATAGGAGCATGTGGGATGAGGGCCTGTGTCCGCCTCCCAAGCCATACCCAAAGTTCTGCCGCCTAACATCCATTCAAGAACACCCAGCATCGTCGGAGGTTGCACTCAGCAGACAGCCCAGGCAGCCGGAGCACGCCATCACAGCACCCTGCAGCAAAATGGACGGTGCACCAGTACTATACACCTACGCCAGACAGATGCAGCTGTACAGCAATAGCTTGCTACAGATAGTGGGCTGTGCAAATCTGGCTATGCTGAATGTAAGTTATCGAGTAACTTACCGCATTGAAATGTTCAGCTGCGTCATCCCCGTTTTCTACTGTCGGAGGTGCCCGTACCACTGGCCTGTGGATTTATGTCTCTCCAACCCGGCATGTCCAATTGGGGACCTGGTACACCTGTTCTCACCCCTGGACGCCCACGACAGGAACTGTTCAGTGTATGGGGGCATGGCGTTTGTGGCTGCAATAGGACACACACTGCAATGGGACCAGTGTGCCTCCGCACAACGTATGCTGGATTACAGTTTCATCGAATGTCACCCGACATGTCCCATCAGGATTCTACAAGGGACAACTTACGAGGAACACGTTGCAACCCACCATCCGCTTCATTGGATGTCAACCATGAAATACCACCAATGCGAGGGATGCTCTGCAGGAAGGTATCGCATACCTGACAACCTGTCAATTCATGGGTCCCCAAATCAATACCCACAATTGAACATTCATGTGCAACACCGTACCTATGCTTGCCGTCCGCACGCAGTGGCCAGTTAGCTGTGCAACAACTATACCATGCACTCGGAAACAAACACCTTACCATCAACTCCACCGTCATGACACCTGACATTTCCGGGACATGCACCCTGTCCATCACCATATCCCGTGTCCCTGCATGAACACGGGGAGGCTGAGGAATGGGACCTGTGTACAGTGACCACATGGCCAACATTGCACGAACCACAATGCTACAATATGCATGCCGCGCACCTGAACACATGCTCCTGTAAGTGCACGCTTATCTGTCTGCTGAATAACTTGAGAACTGTCATCTCACCTTCTTCTGAACTTCCGTGCCAGGACATTTGCATGGACAACAAATGCAACACCCTACAACATGTCCCCGGGCATTGAGTCATGTTCAGTAGCCACCATATCGCAACAACATGTGAGACTATGCTGCATGCATGTAGGCTCATGCTCTGATGTCACCTCTGACGCAGGTGTGTCGGAGTCACTATTGTCGTAAACCTGTACCATGGGACTTAGATGTACTGTGCTTATGATGTCAAGCTGTCTGGTAGGGTAAACCAATACTGTCTGTGTCACAGCCTAGGGCACCTCAGTAATGAGCTAATGTACTGTAGCATAGCAAGGGCAGGGCATTCTTAACTCTGAAGCCTTATTTCCACAATTAACGACTTATCACATCTACCTGTACCCCCTTTTGTATGTGTAATCATGCTAAGTATATCCTCCACATGCATTACGCTGCCAGTAGTGTCCACATCCTGCATCACAGAGGAAGTAAGCTCAAATACATGCCTTAAAGCTAATATCTGACTCTGGAGAATTATTGATCGTAGACAAGTACGAATGAGAGAGGATGAGAGTGTGTGAAGTACACGGGACTCGTGAGATTACCATGTAGTCAAGTGACATTGGATGTCAATGCATATGAGTTGCTGCCACTGTGGACCCAGTAAAATACCACAGGTCGTGGGCCTTGGCATGTCAGAGTCTGACGTGGCCCAACAGATCATCACATCAACACTGACGGCCTGGTCACTACAAAGCACAGTCCTACATATGTGTACAATCACCTTCACAGTCTGACATCACACTCAACAAGCAAATATAGGAGCCACGCCAGTTGCACGCCACATCAATGCATGCCAAAACACACACGATATCAGTGTGGGTGGGCAGGGCTGCACAGTGAGTACGAACCGCCGAAATGTACATACATGCTCAATTGAACAAGGCACAATCTTCACATTCACACACCCTGCAGACCCACAATGGCCAATACATATCAAGTAGGAGTCATCCTGAACTGCAAGGACACACCCACACACTGTGCAACAGACAATACACACATGTGCTCACATTAACAGACCCGAACAAGGATACAAACACTGACCATGCCCCTGGGTAACACATGTGTGTAGTCGACATTGCCAGAGCGCACACACACACACCAACACTACCCCAAAGTCACACCACACACACCACACACACCTACACCTCCCAAATGCACACATTGAAAGTAAGCCATGTGCCCTGGCTCGATGTTCATCACAAGATACACATACACCTACACTGCTGGCCAGCCAGAAAGTAAGCTCACACATACCCGCACACTCTGCACATGCTACCTGTCATCCTGTGGCTAGACACACACCCTGTGCTTTGCATGCACGCAAACATGACACGTATACATTAACACAGAAATACCACCAAATACATGCAGACAATCCGTGTTACAGACACACGTCTTCATCACACACACAAGTAGCAGAGTCTGAAAGAAGTGAAGTCCCAGCCACGTATTATACACATAGGAATGTGAGACCAGACATTGCAATTGTTGAGGTACCATTCACGGCATGTGCCTCACTTAACTATGCACACACAGTAACAACTGCAAACAGCAACTACACAGACACAACCCACTACAGGAACAACAGCATCCAGTCACAGAATACATAGACAGGCGGCAACAATGTACAACACCAGGGACAGTGGCCAGTCCGATGTGCAGAGTACTGATACGAAAAGCTACGTATGCATTGTGTGTGAGTGTACCCTGCCATGGACAGCAACACTGCCATGGCAGTCACGATAGCCAGCACAGCCACCACTGTGGCACAGGTAGTTGTGTGAGGGTGCCTAACATTCAAACAGGATGCCAGTCCGACTGGGTGCAGTCTGTATGCTACGGGACAGTTGGATGTCCGCCCCTGAGAGAGAAGCACAACTGTGGAATACACACATGTGGCATGTGAAGCGGGAGGGCTTCTTGGCACAGGTGGGTCTGTGGCACGGGTGGGTGCACACATGCAGTGTCGATACAGACTGTGTGGGGACGAACCCGGCGGGGTAGATTACCACTGTTCTGGGTATGTGGAAAGACCAGCTGTCTGGGGATGAATGTGGACTAGTGTGTGCACAACAGGCGGGCACACGATCTATGCTGCATCAGGTGTGGACGTTGGCCCTCCCTCTGGGGACATGCTGGATACTGCTGTGCGTCAGCCAGGCCCTTGCCGAGACATTTACACCCCTGGCCTTCAGGTGTACCCCTACATCGTCCACCTGCACAGGCTACCCAGGGCATGGGATGGCAGTGGAGCTTGGTGGGTGGGAGGTCATGGCACCCTGCTCCTGGTCACATCTCGCAGGCAATACATTCTCAGTGTGCAGCAGGGCACAAGTCCCGAACAAGACGTGGGGGACGCAGACGTCATGACAGGTAGTGACGTCACGGAAGATGGCTTGCACCATCAGACTCATTGCCTCCCCTCGCTCACCCCACTGATGCGATTGCATCATAGGAGCACGCGCGTGAGCAGCAGCTCCAATCTCACCCCAGAGAGGCTAAAGAGTGAATGTGTGGCTCCATTCGCTCCAGTCACCGAGCTCACGGTAAAATAAGTGGTGGGACGCCGTACACCCGCATGGTACCCGGACTCGAGCCCTGGTGTGCAGGCAAAGCTACCTAATGTTTTAGCGAAGTGTGTGAGTTGCATGACACCCGTTGGCGGTGGATGGCTCGGAGGCTCTTCACCATGAGGCCCATATCACACACCATGGGTCCCTTGCCAATGGCAGCGGATGCTATGACATTGCGCGCCGGGGTGTGTCTACATGTCGTCTGGGATGGTGTTTGCGGCATGGCCCGCTAGGGCAGCTACAGCTACTGTGTGTTGCATGTGGTGTATCCGGACTCCGGAGACAGCCATGCTTTGTCACTGTTGTCCAGGGCACGAGTCGGGGTACCATGCGGCTGTACGGCGTCCCCCACCTATTTTACCGTGAGCTCGATGACTGGAGCGAATGGAGCCACACATACACTATTTGGCCTCTCTGGGGAGAGATTGGAGCTGCTGCACACGCGCGTGCTCCCATGATGCAATCGCATCAGTGGGGTGAGCGAGGGGAGGCAATGAGTCTGATGGTGCAAGCCATCTTCCGTGACGTCACTACCTGTCATGACGTCTGCGTGCCACCACCTCTTCTGTCAGGACTCGTGCCCTGCTGTTGTCAGATGCGCCACTTTCCGGGGGTGGGGGAAGGTCAGGAATGTCAGCCTGACAGTGGCCCAGTTCAAGGACCACCTTGACTGGGGGGACAACTATTGGACATACTGGTGTAGCCCACCCACGCGTTAATGTAGGCCCTCCATGAACTATGTCAACTGCGGAAAGGTGTTGGCATGGGCAATGAAGTCATTGAGGAGAGCTGTCTGACCCACGCACAGATGCCGCACATGCTCAACAGACCCGGCACTGAGTGCAGCAGGGGTCGCAGGGGCAGCTGTGCCTGGTGTGAAAGACACTCTATCCGTCATCCTTGTGCCGACACGTGTTGCACCAGTGGAAGTAGTTGGGAGGGCGGGCATTGGCCTCCGCGTGGCTGCAGAGGAGCTAGAGTGCACGTCCCCTGTGCTAGCAAACATGGATACATGACCTCTGTACTCAGATGACGCAGCAATTGTCGTATGGGCCTGTGAGTCATCCAGCACACGTCTGCCCCCTCCGATGCGCCGGTCACATTAGTCTCACCCAGCTCCTGTGCAGCTGCACCATCCGATGCCTCACCACTGTTGACCGTCCCCTGTCCCTCAGCACACATGGTAGATGACACATGAGGGAGAGCGAGGTGGCCTCACTCATTTGGCATCAAATCCACAGACATGTGCAAGGGAGCCAGCACAGAACATTCCCAAGTGCACATGTTGCATGATACCTGTGCAAATGTATACAGCAACCACAATCAACACGTAATGGCTGGCGTACAGGTAATGAACCCGCCAATAAGTGACACATGTGTTGTGCACATGGAACAACACCCGGACTGTCACCCTGCGGCCATAGCCACTCATCGCTGTGTACACACCCACTCTCCTGATGGTGTTAAGGATGACCACTACATAATTAGGCCAAGGACATACCTGCATGGAGCAGAATGTGTCACCACACACACTGACTGCAACATGACAGTCCACAATGGTTATGAGCCCATGCCAGACAACTGTCCATCGCACGAGCACAACTACTGTTGCACAGTGTGCCGGATGTGTGAGTATCAGGAATATGAGGTGAGGCATCGCACACATGTGTTTAGGACGAAATCAGAGTATGCACAGTGCCACAAACATACATGTGAATTGCCACTCCAGCTGACTACAGGCTGTTCCTGAGGCCTACGACTCTGAACGCATTGACTATGCAGAGTGCCCAAATTACATCTTGACCCTCAGGAATCGCATATGCATGTAAGATGCACCCAGCACAGAGTACACTCACAACCCACTGCATCACACAACTAACATCACATTACCCAGAACATGGGTAGGCTGTGGACACATGCTGCCTCTCGCAGCAAAAGACACAATCCCACAGTACTGTACACCTGCCTGCTGCTGATGCCCCTACAAACGTGCATCCGCCACAGGCTGTGTGACTGTCAATAGCAGACCATTAGTGGTGAAATGCAGCGCCGTGCCAACCTGACAATACGAGGGAGCATCCCCCGATTAGTCGCCGCAACATGGTCACACATCCGGCAGATGACGTCACCCTCTTCGTGGGATTGGCTGCACTGTCGGTTACACATACACAGAAGCATCAACTTGGATGCAATGGCTCATCACAAGGCCTTGGGCTGGTGGACTTCCAACTGCAGGGATGGTACACATGAGGGTTGGAATATCACACATACTCTTCTCAGCATCACCCACATCCACCAATAACAGTGGCATGATGCTGACCCATCCTAAATGATCAGAGACGTGTAACAGAGCCAAGACGGTATGGGACATGGCATAACAGCATGTGTACACCACACGTGAATGCATGCTGGTGGGAGTGTGTACACAGTACCTGTCCATCCCATTCAATTCAGGATGCCAGCACTTTGAGCAATGTGTAGTCTGCCCACATCTACTGTCCATTGTCAGGTAGACCGACACATAGCTCACAAGGCTACACATCTTTGTGGGTGGACTCACTGTGTCCAACACTGCGCAGCCCTCAACGTACTCGCCCTGTGAATGGCTCACCCCGCAATGGAGGTCACATTCAGTGCCACCATCTCTCACACACATCCCTATCACAAGGCCTGGAGTGTTCAATCGACAGGGCTGAGTTAGCGCATTTCCTGAGAGTTGTGAAATAATGACACATGTAACCCACTGTACAGTCAGTGTAGTTTCCTTCTAGGATTGGGCGGTCAATGTGCAGCCCAGGTCTGCCGAGACTGAGAAGGCCAGCAGGGAGCCAGCCAGCCATTCACACAAGCAATAGCTGCCCAGAATCATGCATTGCCAAGTGTCTGCGTCACTGGGTGTCTGACATGAAAATGCCATGTACCACCACTCGGGAGGGACATGCATGGGGAAACACCAGAGAGCCTACATACCCCTTCCACCTGTTGTTAGCATGGTAAGCGGTGCATGTTGGAACCCCACAGGCTCAGACTCATAGTGCTGCGGATGAACGACATGTGTGTCCCCCACATGCACTCCCACACACACTGTAGTTGTCTTACACACACATGACTTTTGCCGGTATTCGCCTTGGGCAGTGTGCGTGGAGCTCGGAATCCAGGAACTGCAGCTCCTCGCTGGTGAGTGGACCTGGACATATCATCAGAGTCGTCGACATTAAGGTGGACAGGTGGCAGCAGCAGCAGGTGTTGTTGAGGGGTGGCAGTCAGCAGTCCCTGGAAGCTGTGGTAATGCCTGTCACCCTCCCACACTGATATAGCCCCCTTGGGGCTGTTTCTGCGTGTCCAAGCTGCTGCGATTGGTGTACCGCTCAGCCTGTGTACGTTGTGTTGTTGGTGTGTGCCATACTCACCCAGCCTCGGAAGCGGTGTCAGGCACAGCAGCTAGGTATATTGCCGTGGTGTTGCCGCTACCCACATATGCAGTCTGAATCCATCATCATGCCTATCAAGCTAATATGGCCTTAATCCCCATGTGCATGCTCATAGCAATGGTATGTGTCAGTGGTCCTTGCTATTGGTAAGGGGACCTGTGTAAGAGTAATGTTGCTGTGCTGTCCCTACTTGTCAGCTGTTCGTTGATACTATTGCTTTGTCAGTGATCTTTGTTTTGTGTATGTGTAAATACCATGTTGTGTGTTGCATTGACATGTGTCCACTTCCATCTGTCCTAGGAGGAGACCAAACATACATCGCCCCTACCAATTGCTGGCAGACATGGAGGATGTGGAGGTCATAAGGAAGTTCCGTCTGGACCGGCCCACCCTGCATCGCCTATGTGCCATGTTGGAACCCCACCTTCGTCCTCGCAGGGTGTATCCTACAGCATTCACCCCCACGGCTAAGGTGATGGCTGCACTGCATTTCTTCGCAACCGGTTCATTCCAACACACGGTGGGCAGTGGAGGTGGGATGTCCCAGCCCATGTTCAGCAAGGTGCTACGGGATGTCCTGTCAGCTATGATGCTGTACAGGAACCGGTACATCCGATTCCCCAGGGCTCGTGATTTGCCTGCGGTGAAGGGTGCTTTCTATGCACTTGGACGCATCCCCCAGGTTGTTGGTGCAATTGATTGCACCCATGTTGGCCTTGTTGCACCACAGGCCATGGAGCACATCTTTCGTAACCGGAAACATTTCCACTCCCTGAATGTGCAAGTGGTGTGCCTGGCGGACATGATAATCACACACGTGTGTGCGAAGTTTCCCGGTTCCACCCATGACTCGCACATCATGCGCCACAGCATCCTCCCACGTCTGATGACCAATCTGCAACCGGACCGTGCATGGATTGTTGGTGACTCTGCATATCCTAATGGGCCTTGGCTGTTAAGTCCACTACGCAATCCTCGTACACCAGCTGATGTCAGATACAATGAGGCACATGGGAGGACCAGACGTGTGGTGGAGCGGACTTTTGGACTCCTGAAGTCCAGATTCAGATGCCTGGACCGCACCGGGGGTGCACTGGCATACTCCCCACAGAAGGTGTGCCAGATAGTTGTGGCATGCTGCATGCTGCACAATCTTGCGATTCGCAGGCAGATCCCCCTGATAGTGGATGACGGTGATCAGCCAGGGCCCCCGCCTGCAGGCCAAGCCGTGTCCAGTGACGAGGACAGTGGAGAGGAGGAAGCAGTGAATGAGCGTCAGCAGCTCATCGCCCGCTACTTCACTTGACGGTGAGTGACCATGTACGACGGCTGATGTCGCTGTAGTTGTGTAGGTGTATGTGTGCATTGTCAGGGCGGCCTATTGTTCACTGAGTGCTGTGTGGCAATGGTCCATGTCCAGGGTAGTATGCCACTGAGAGTGGCTGTGACATTGTGCCCTGTTGCTCTGTGAGATGTGTGTACATTGCTTAGGCCTGATGACAAGTACTGTGTGATGAGTGTGTGACACACACAGTCAATGGACTCTTGTTCTGTTTGTCACCCCTAGGTCCCTACAGCCTCTCCTGGCCTATCGACAGAACACACTACAGATGAATTTCTGAACATGCTGACGTTTGTGCACCATTGATAATAAACATAGCAGATGACATAGGATGTGATACAGGTGTATTTATTTTAAAGGTGACATGTGATTGTGGGAAAGGTGATCAAGAAGGTGGTGCATGCTGTACAATGAGTTGACGGTCCTGTCCGCGTGATGGTCAAGGTGTACCCATGTTGTCCTGGGTCCGCAGTCCAACAGACATTTGCCACTCGACTGGCAGTGTGGGGTAGGATGGTAGTCCAAGTGAATGCAGGGGGTGGCCACCATGGCTGTCTGACTCACTGGCGTTTGGAGCGTGCAAAGTCCTCCCTGGACATCTGTTTCCTCTTCGGACGGCCCCTTCCACGTTTGAGAGGAGGGGGTTGTGTTTGTGGACTGCTGGTGGTGGCTGAGGATTGCCCACTCGCTGTGGACGCAGGGGAACTGGATGTTGCACGTCCCTGCGCCCCAGCAGGTGGTGGCGTAGGTGGTGTGGTTGGCCTTGAGTGGGCCCTCACCTCCACCACTAGCTGGCCCATGAGGTCCACAAGTTGGCCCATGTGGGCGTCCATGGACCTCAACACCCCAAGGACTTCCCTCGTGTCGGAAGCTGACCTGGCCCATTGTCCCTGGGCCTCTTCATAGGCCCCAAGGACTCTGGCTATTTGCGGCAGGGCTTGGCTCCCAGGCTCTGTTGGCCTTGGCCTGACCCTGCTCCTCCCACCTGGACTGCTGCCACCGACCTGCCCACTCGCCACATTGGTCACCCGGGGCCTCCTCCTGGCTCCCAGGGTAGATGTTGAGGTTTGTTCCACCTCTTGGGATGGCTGAGTGGTCAGGGAGGCCGTGGTGGTGGTGATGATGGTGGTGGTGGTGGTTGCGGCGGTGGTGTTGGCCACAATGACCGTGGCAGCAGGGGCCTGGGACTGGTCACCAGCCCTGGGAGATGGGTTGGTGGGTAGGAGGGGTCCTGGGGTGCTGTTGCGCCCTGCCACGCCAGATGTGCCAGGTTGGGAGTCCTCGTCCGTAGAGGTGTCCAGGCTTTCCACATCCGTGAGTCCGTGTGGGGGGCTTGTGGACTGGCTGTGATGGCTGGTGTCTCCATCCGCAGCATCATGCTGTTCGTCACCTGTGGGGCGGAGACGAAAAGTTATTGTGTTGCACCTTGCAAGGTTTGTGTTAGATGTCTGACATGCACAGTTTGTGCACAGTTGTGCACTGATTTGCCGGATGCGTGTGTATGTCTCTACAATGTGTGTGCGTGATCAAGGCAATGGAATAGTGTGATGGGTGCATCTGGCATGGGACGGATTTGAAATGCCAATTGGTGTGTGTTGCAGTACCCCTACATTTTGTGGCTTTGGTGGGAACGGGGTACAGCCCCATGGACGGTTTAGTGTTGAAATATGTTTTTGGGGTTCACATGCAACGCTTGGAAACGCAGATGGCAAAAGGGGTATTGCCCCATGAACGCTTTGGTGTTGAAATATGGTACTGTGGTACATACTGTGACATATGGGTGCAGAAGGGGACATGTGTTTTGGCCACACGACACTACAGAGACAAAGGTGTGTGTATGTCTGACTTAGCCAGCATATCTGCTCACTGTTGTCATTTAAGGGCATTCCACAGCAAGCATTGTAGTGAGTGAGTAATGGTTGTATGCCACACGACGTATTGCAGATGGTACAATTCCTTGGTGTGCGTGCTACTCTCACCCATGTGCAGCAATGCAGTGCTCTTGGGGTGTTGACTACATTTTGTATGTTGTTACTCACAGTGTGACGAGCGCTTCAGACACAGCAGACACATTATTGGTCATCGGCAGGACTCTTTGCTGTACTACTGTCTATGGGGCAACTGTTTAGATGATATACCTTTCATGACACTGGGGCTGGATGATGAGATGGATGAGATTTTGAATGTACATTGTGTAGCTGTGTGGTTCATGGGTCCAGTGGTGTATGTGACATTACTGGGGTTCCACTATGTTTCATTTGGATGAGATAGACTTACATGGGTGATGTTGTACTATGTCAAGGGTAGAAGCAGACACGACTACATGGACAAGACTTGGATGGTGTTGCTGATGTGTGTGATGACTGGCACAGTGCACGCCATGTGGGTCAGTACTCCAGTTAGACTTGTGCATGCTGACGTGACTCGTTACGTGTTACTGCATTTGAGATGGTTCATGTGGGCTATGACTCTGTAATTGATGTCCGGGTGCACATTGGTCACATGTTTGTGACAGGGAGCAGTGCTACCTGTTCCTCTGCTAAGTGACATGTCCCACATGTTAGTCGTAGTACAGTCCTCATGCCTACAGACACCCCGCCCTGTACAGTAGTCTACCTAATTGTTGGTTTTGAGGGTGAAATGCAATGGCTACCACATGGTTATGAGAGGGAGGGGTGCTCCATCTTGCTGGTCTGTGGGTGTGGGGGCCGTGTTGTGAGTCGTGGTGATGGTTTACCATCCACAGACAGCCCTCCATGTAGGGTAACATATCTACCTGTCGGGTGTAGGTGTGCACTGCAATGGCTGACACATGGGTGTGGGGAGTGCTCCATCTTGCTGCGCTGTAGGAGTGGGGGCCTGGAGGGGGTACTTCTGCAGTCCCCCTCCGATACACGGGCCTTGTGGTAAGGCTGCTTACCTGTTACTTGTTGGTTTGTGCAGCTATGGCTGCCACATGGGTGTGGGTGTGGGGAGCGCTCCTTCCGGCGCATCTGGGGTACAAGGGCAGCTGGTGGGAGTTGTGGTGCTGGCTGACTGTATACATGCCCCCATGGTTTTCTTTGTTGGTGCCTATGGGCTGAGTGTGTGTGAGTGTCTGTTGCATATGTGAGGGATGTCTTGTGAATTGTGTACTGGACATGGGGGTGTTCGGCCCTCGGAGCTATGGCATTGTGTTAGTGCATGTCTGTACATGGCGGTGTGCTGGTATACATTCGTTTGTACTTACCAGCCTCCACTCCCCCTGGTATTCCGATGAGACTCTCCGGATGTAGTATGCCTCGCACCTTCTCCTCCCACGCCTTGAAGGTCTTGAATGGCGCGGGAGTTCCGCTGCCAGTCCTGTCAGCCAGCTCACGGTTCTTGGCCTCCTTCTTCCTGACCACGCTTTTCAGGTCCTGCCACCTCTTGGTTATTTCCCCCGGTTGCGTGGCACGTTCCCAACTGCATTCACCTGGTCTACGATCCTTTTCCACATCCTGTTTCTGGTGGCTACTGGTGTCTGTTGGACCTGGTTCCCATAGATTTGTGGGTACACCTTGATGACTTCGTCGACCATGACCGTCAACTCTGTGGCAGTGAACTTGGGCATTCGTTGTGTTGCCATGGTGCGTAGTGTAGTTTTTGTGGTGCTGGTGTGGTGTGTTTGGTGTGTGATGTGCAGGGGGTTTGTGGTGCCGGTGTTTAGGTGGTGGTGGTGGTGGTGGTTGTGGTGATGGATGTGATGTGTGTGTGCGTGTGGTGTACTGCTTTCCTCTGTGGCTCTCCGTGTTCTCTGCTGTGGTGATGGCTTTGTCGTGGTGCAAGGGTTTGTGGTCTGTGAGGGGGCTGCTTTTGTACTCACCTATGTGGGTGTGTCATGATGGTCTGTCGTTTTCAGGTGTGTTGGGCGTGGTGTCCTGGGATTTATTCTAATTATATTTTTTGGCAGGGGGATGTGTCTTTGGGATGGGTTCTGTGTCTGGGTATTTTGGCGTCGTTTACTGTGTGGACTTGTTGGCCGTGTTGTGTGTATTTGTTTGTGCCGCCACTGATTTCTGTGCATGGACGTGGCCGCCAGGCCTTCCGCCTTGTCAGTTATTCATTTCTGTTGTTCACCGTTGCGGGCGGGAAATGTGTTGGTTTCCCGCCCTCATGTCGGGGGGATCATAATTTGACGGCCGGTGTGTAGTCCGTCCGCGCGGTCGTATTTAGATTTTTCGGGCGGTATTGCGTCCGTGGCGGACGGATTGTCTTGGACTCTGACATGGACGGGCGGTATTCTGTTATTTTTTTCCGCTGCGGGCGGTGGTTGCTTCGCGTCATCATAATTGCTCGGTCGGTATTCCCATGTTGCAGGCGGGCGGTCTTTTCAGGCTATGGCGGTTGGCGGTTTTTTTACCGCCGGTTATCGTAATGGGCCCCATAATTTCTATTTTTAATTTAAATTTCTTTTTTTTAAATAATTTCTAATTTCAAAAAATTAATTTAATATGTAAATTTATACTAATATTTTTAAAATACTCCCCACCATTATCCCCTAATAACCCAACATCCCGCTCCTAAAACAAAACATATAATTTCTATTTTTAATTTAAATTTCTTTTTTAAAATATTTTCAAATTTCAAATTTTTTATTTAATATGTAAATTTATACTAATATTTTTAAAACACTCCCCACCCTTATCCCCTAATAACCCAACATCCCGCTCCTAAAACATATCTTACAAAAATTATTTTTATACAATTTCAAACAAATATTCATACAATTAAACTAATAATAAATTAATATCAATAAATACTATTTAGATATTTAAAAGAAAATAATATTTTACACATTCTATATTTTTTCCGATATTTTTTACAACACTAATAAATCGATATTATCTACTAACGATATTACTTATTCGATATTTTATACTTCGATATTTTTTTTTTTTTTTTAAATGATATTTTTTACAACGATATTCATCACTTCGATATAATGGTACAATCGATATTAAAACTTCGATATAACTACAATTCGATATTAATGATTCGATATTATGTCCATTTACCATAGAATGACATGTCTCTCCTCCAGTACGGACAAAGTCTGCTGAGATCGATTATGCAACTGAGCTGGACATTGCAGATTTTAAAATCAAATCGCGTGCCATGGAAATACCTGAATGCATCTGATTTATTTTTGCCTTATAAAAAAAGACGCAACTTACACAAAGTTAAGTATAGAGCATTTAGAAAAATTGCCCTTCACAGTAGCTGAGACACCATCAGTCGTATGGTTGATTCATGGATTTATCTCACTACCAATTTCAATATTTCATTTTGCATCTTGTCTGAAACATTTTCAAGTAGGCAAATATGAGGCATTCAGAATTCAGAAAGAGATTTTTTCACAAAACCTGGGTCTTGCCTTTCAATTACAGGTGTCATAATGGAGAAACTGACGTCTTTGTCAGCGGAAACGAATGTGAAACTTCATTTGGCCATTCATTAGTCTGTAAAGAGGTAACGCTTCATGGTGTGTGCAATACGTCCATGGCCAATTTAGCGTGTTATCTGAAGTGTATTTCTGCTTCTTAATTCGGCCAGTATTCAGATTGCTTTCTAATGGAAGTGATTTGATTTTGAAGGACGAAGGTTGTTGTGGGATGAAACTGGAAGTACCAAATGTGGTGACTGTTTCCAAGGCTGTGACCTGTTGTAATAATATGTTGTTCCCACCTGCACACACAGTCACAAAAGTTGCATCACTACTGCACGCAAATCTGCCACTGCACTTTGGCTAACTTGTGCACCGCAATTTAATTATTATTATTATTATTTTAGCATTTGTATAGCGCCTAGCTACCCTAGGGCATCCCAGCGCTAGTGACTAGACAGAGGGAAAAGAGTGGGATTACAGGGTGGATTGTTGAAATAGCCAGGTTTTAAGAAGTTTACGAAACGGGAAATGGTAGGATTCAGCGCGAAGGTGTGGGGGCAGTGTGTTCCAGAGTCTTGCCACGTTATTGGAAAAGGATCTTCCTCCGCTTCTTACCCTCCTGATTTTGGGGATGACTGTAATGTTAAGATTAGCCGATCGCAGGCATTTCTTGGGGCGATAGAAGGTGATGAGATGGCTGTTCATGGCAGGGCCAGTTCCCCACATGGTCTTATGCGCCATGCAGAGAGCCTTGAATTTTACTCTTTCTGAGATTGGCAGCCAGTGTAGGGTCTTCAGAGCTGGCTTAGCTGACTGATTTTTTGGGATCCCGAGCAGCATCCTGGCGGCACAGTTCTGTGCGACTTGGAGCTTCCTTATCGTTGCTTTGGGAGCTCCTAGGTAAAGAGAGTTGCCGTAGTCCAATCGCGATAGGACCAAGGCCTGTATCAGGATTCTTTTTGCAGCCATTGGAAGGAGGGGGAGAACCTTCCGAAGTAGTCTGAGTGTGCCAAAGCAGGTCCCTGTCACCCTCACTGCTTGATGGTCGAACTTGAAAGAGTTGTCTAACCAGATGCCAGACTTTTAATCTTTATTTTGGGGGTTAGGGGGGGCCCAGGCAGTTGGGCCATATCTGTTTGAGGTCCATGCTGGGGTTGTTAGCCAGGAGCATAAGTTCTGTTTTTCCTCCGTTGAGTTTGAGGCAGGAGTGCTCAATCCAGGAGGCCACTTTCTCCAGACAAAATCAGAGGGAAAGTTACGGGGACCATTAAGGGTGATTACCCGCTATGTGTCATCTGCGTAGGTGACAATTTTGATCCCGTGAGGCAGGATGATGTCAGCGAGTGACCGCATGTACACATTAAATAGTGTGGGGCTCAACGAGGATCCCTGTGGGACTCCGCAGCTGAGCGCTAGTCTCCTGGACGTTGAGTCCCCTGAGAAAACCTGGAAGGTTCTGTTGTCTAGGTAGGATTGTATCCAGGTGATCACCTCACCTAGGATCCCTAACCTCCTGAGTCTCTCTACTAAGATGGTAAAATTGACTGTGTCGAAGGCTGAGCTTAAGTCAAGGAGGATGATGGCGACTGCACCTCCTTGGTCAAGGATTCGTTTAGAGTCCTCGACCACAGCAAGAAGGGCCGTTTCGGTTCCATGTTCAGGATGGAACCCTGTCTGGGTGGAATGCAGAAGGTCATAGGTTTCTAGGAAGTCAGAGAGGGTAGAGTTCACGTGTTTTTCCAGAATTTTAACGATTGCTGGAAGCAGCGAGATGGGGCGGTAGTTACTTAAGTCATCTGGATCTAGGCTGTATTTTTTAGTAAGGCCTTAACCATGGCGTGCTTCCATGGAGGGGGGACCGATCCGGTTGAAATGGACAGATTTACAATTTCCAAGTTGGTAGGAAAGATCACGTTTCCTGCTTCGTGTAGGATGTGTGGGGGGGCTGGGTCTAGGGGGAAGCCTGATTTTATTTGAGAGAAAATTTCTGACAGCTTATCCAGATTTAAGGTTGGGAGTTCCTTGAGTGTGTATTCTGGATGTCACTAGGGCGTGGGGAACTGGGGAATGCGGTGTATACATTTTTTATTTTTCCCTGAAAGAAATCTGCCAGTTCGTTACAACGTTCTGGAGAGGCCTCGGGGGATAGTTCTGGTCTTGGGAGCTCTAGGAGATCCTTCGCCACGCGAAAGATTTCCCTGGGAGTGTTGGCGGGGGCAGTGATGATACCTTCAATTACCATGGGAGTGGTACACCTTTTTAAAGCAATTGGGTCTGGCTTTGTCAGCACGTTCTAGACTCTATTCGGAGTGATTCCATCCTTTATACACACTTCAGTTTCCAGTGTATTTGGAGGCATACCAGTAGTGTTATTCCTGATAGTTGGAGTTTTGCTTCTATTCTTGTTGCTCCACAATGGATGTTCCACCTCGAGGCCAAATTGTGATGGCACTACCACACGTCCTGCTGTGTTGTGAATGCATGATACAGTACGTTGGTGTGTCTTTACTCCAGGAACTAAATGACAACTGGTCTTTGTCCTTTCGACCTACATGGTTACACTGCGTACAGCCTGTGCTCCGCTATCTATTGTGCACTTTTGAGTGTGCACTGGATCTATGTCTTGCAATGCAACTGGTTCAATCTATGGATATGGATCTGCAGGTGCATCAGGTAAGGGCTCATCTTCAGTGCTGTCCTATGAGACTACCATTGCTACAGGATCAATCAATCAGGTTTCTTGTAAAGCACGACTACTTACCTGTTAGGGTCTCAAGGCGCAAAGGAGGGGGATCTGTGGTTCAGTCGAAGAGCCAGGTCTTGAGGTTCTTCCTGAATTGAAGCAGCGACTGTGATAGCCTGAGATGTAGAGGCAGGGAGTTCCAGGTCTTCGCAGCGAGGTAGGAGAAGGATCTTCCTCCAGAAGTGGTCTTGCGGATCCGTGGGATGGTGGCCATGGCAAGTTGGGCGGAACGGAGATGTCTGGTGGGTGTGTAGAAGGAGAGGTGGTGGTTGAGGTGTGCAGGTCCGGCGTTGTGGAGGGCTTTGTAGGCATGCGAGAGGAGCTTGAATGTAATTCTTTTCTTGATCGGGAGCCAGTGGAGGTCTCGCAGGTGACCGGTGATGTGACTGCAGCGGGGGATGTTCAGGATGAGTCTGTGGGGTCATTCTAGATGTTCTGTTCTTAAGGGAGTTTTGGCTGGTGCCGGCGTAGAGTGCGTTGCCGTAGTCAAGTCTGCTGCCGACGAACGCATGGGTGACCATTTTCCTGGACTCGGTGGGGATCCACTTGAAAATCTTCCAAAGCACGTGGAGCGTGTAGAAGCAGGAGGACGAGACAAGGTTGATTTGGCAGTTCATTGAGAGCTGGGAGTCCAGGATGATGCAGAGGTTTCGTGCATGGTCTATGGGTGTGGGAGGGTTATGACCTCTGCGGGCCACCAGGAGTCGTCCCAGGCAGAGGGGGTGGTGCCCAGGATGAGGACTTCGGTCTTGTCTGAGTTGAGCTTGAGGCAGCTGTCCTTCATCCAGGTGGTGACTGCTTTCATCCCGTTGTGGATGATGCTCTTGGCGGCTGTGGTGTTATATTCCCGGGTTTGGCCCATGTAGCGAGGCAGCTTATTCCTTACATTGTCCTAGAAAATAACATGTTAGTGGTGGACTTTTGCACACATTTGCATGCACGACAATGTTGGATTAGTTTCTCTGAAACTACTTTGTTTACACATCCAGCTTCGCACAACATTATCACGATGCCTTGAACATCATGTACTAGGCCTCTCTATGCACTAGGTACAACAGTCGTTCTATCTTCATCCGTGAGGCGACAGCGCTATCCACATATCCATAACATCTCTAATCTAGTGCGCACATCACGGAGGCTGCTTTTTATTATAAATAATAGGCATACCAATAGTTTGGTGGAGGAGGCACTTCTGCTGACACCGAAGGTCCCTTCATGCTGTAAAATCAACACGCACTGGTCTTACATTCCGTGAGGGGCGTCCAGCTCGAGACCAAGACGAGGTCCTTCGCTCTATTCAATCAGGTAATGGGGTTGGATTGTCCCTTGGGGGATTCTTGGCTTTACACCCATACACACTCTAGGTACACTTAGGGGCCGATTCCGATTCAGGCCGGAAATCTCTCCGACCGAGCCGGACCCGGAGAGATTTCCGACCGAATCGGACTCTGGCAGTCCGACCGAACGAGTACGATGCGCACGCATGCAATCGGACTCGAGTCGGTCGGACTCCCATTGAAGTCAATGGGAGCCGGACGTACAACGCGTACGCGGGCTCCCATTGACTCAATGGGTGCGAGGCGAACAAGGGCGCCCCCTACAGCGGGTACGCCTTGATGCGACTCGCGGCGTACATGCACAGGTAGGGGGGACCCATGGGTCCTCCCTGTGTGCGACTCGCGTGGCTACGCGTACAGGGGGGTCCGACACGGACCCCCAAAGTCCGGCTCCGACTGCTCTTTCGAGCCGGACGGCGCGAGTCGGTCGGACTGCTCGCGGCGCGCATCGTACTTGCCCGGTCTGGGAACGTCTCCATTGCGCGGTGCGAGTCGTGTCCGTGCGAGTCGGTCGGAGCGGTTCGGACCCGCGTACGAGTCGGTCGGCGATTTCGCGTGCGCTCGCATCGTACTCGCTCGGCCGGACGCACGTACGAATTGGTCGGGAAAGAGGGTTCCGAATCGGATCTGGTTAAGCCGAATCCGATTCGGTGCCCTACCGGCCGAGATCGGAATCGGCCCCTAAGTGTAGGGTCCGCATCGTTAGAGTACGTTAGATTACCATACTGCATATATGCCTGCATATATTCATTGCTTCAGCACCCTGGTAAAAATGTATCTACTGTTCACTCTTTTGGTGCTTGTAATCTCCTTTATGGCCACACCCTTCTGCTTACCGGCTCCTGAGAGCCTGACCCGCACTCTGCTCGTTCACTTGAAAGGAAGGAACAACGGTGTGAAATACAGTGGCACTTTATTAAGCAATTCAATAACACAGAAAACTGTTCATTTACTGCTGCCCATCAACACATGGGCAGGATGAAAAATAAAAGCATCGACATGTTATAGATCAGTGGTTTAAATGAAGCAGAAATACCTATGCAGATATCATTTAATGCACAGCTGCCTAAGGGGCAACCCTGAATTTAAAGATGATGAACAGGCAAGCGCCTAGAAGGCAAATCTTAAATAAGAAGGCAAAACCATCCAAGACTACACAATTTAAACTAGGATAAATGCAATGGCTTGGGTTTGGATGAGCTAAATTAGAGAGGCTGTCAAAGCCAAAAGGCTAGTAATTAGAAAAGAGCATTACCACCTTGAGAGTAGAAGTTCTAGGCCCAATCAGGAGAACGGTCGACCGGGAACCCTCACCATGCAGCAAAGCACTGGTTTGAAGAGTTCGGGGCGTAAACCTGGGTGCAAATCTTTTATATGGCTTAATGCAGAACTCCTACCCACGACTGACGTGGGTCCTGACGCGGGCCCTTGACCGCACGCTTACAGTAACTGTGGAAAGTTTTACGGAGAACTGAGAAGTGGTATCATGGTGAAACTAGGGGCTTTTAGCAGGTGGTCGGTGCTCTTGACCGCAAACAATAAACACACATAAACAAAGGATAACTTTTACCGTAAAATGCTCAGAAATTAATATTTTATATATTATTTCTCTGTCACGTAGCCGTCTTTCCAGTTTCAGTTGAGCAAGCGCGGAAAGTTTCATAAGTAAAAATATTGCAAACATTGCTTGTGAAACAGCCAGATGTACCAGCAGAATGTCACGTACGTGTGGGCTAACCTTATTCGCGTAACTGTGGAAATTTACAAGGGGGGCTGGTGTCGCGGTGGATGGCACAGGTCCCTGCTGTCAGATCAGTGAAGCCTACGAGATCTGTTTCATTAAAAAATAAATAGCAAGAGGCACTGGGCTTTGGGCCTATGTGTGTGTATCTAAAGTGGCATGCTTGGGCCTACATGTGTGTATCTAAGAAGGTGGGCTTGGGCCTACATGTGTGTATCTAAGAAGGTGGGCTTGGGCCTACATGTGTGTATCTAAGAAGGTGGGCTTGGGCCTACATGTGTGTATCTAAGAAGGTGGGCTTGGGCCTACATGTGTGTGTGCATCTAAGAAGGTGGGCTTCTCGTGGCAGGTGCTAAGAGGCGGAAGGAAAGTGGACAACTTAGGACATCTATCAGGGCCTGACTGGTGGGGCCTATCTGGGAGTGTCATGCTGCCTGAGCAGAGCAGGATGGTACGTTGGGGTTTCTGTTATATAGTAGAGCAGGACCCTCGTACATTTCCCTCCTCTTGTTCATTTTTTGAACAAACTCTCACATAGTATCTTGCTGGTCCTTCTTCTGTTTGGTACCTACAGAGAGGGTCATTTACGTAGATGCACTTAGTCTGATCGGACAAGCTTGGTGTCAAGGTAATATACTGTCCCTCATTAGTGCTGGGTAACTGTTCATATTCGTGAGGAGCATGTTCCTCCCTGATACTGTATCTAGGTGGTGGGAGTGGGGGAACTGTTGGTGTGCTGGGAGAAGTGGCAGGGGCTGCTATTTCTGGGAGTTCTATGTGTGTTGGCCCATTCTCATCCCCAGGAACACAGTTCATGACCTGGTAATGCGCATTCTGGTGCACTCCTGTGTGAGCGTAATTCATCCCTACCACCTTGGTGCTACATCTGTTGACACATCTTATTATCACCTGTGCACCGCAACACACTAACATCAACACACAACAAATAGGTAGCACAATTTTCAAGATAGCAGACAGCCATGAAGGCATCCAGTCCAAGTTCAACCAATTAGAAATAACGACTGCTTCAGCACCTCCCTCGTCACGCATCTTTTTTCCCAGATTGTCCAGGTCCTCAATGGCCTTAGCAAGTGTCCCATTATCAGCATCATTAGATGGTATGAAAGTACAGCAGCTCGTTCCGATCAGGGCGCTTACCCCAGCTTGCATAGCTGTGAGCTGATCTAGAACATATCTATGCTCTAGAACCATAAGCCTTATAGGCCGTAATTCTTCCTGGATTGCGTTGAACCCATCTCAGGTGTTATTGATCAGTGTCATAAGTTCGTAGCGTGTGACCTGCAGCCACCTGGCATTAGCTGATGTTTGCCAGAGGGGCCACAGGCCCCCAAAGAATTCTTGTGCACCGTTAAAAAGGCGGAATTCCTGAGGAACTTCACTAAAGGCGTCGTTAGCAAAATACTGGGCACTTCTTCGATGCCGGTGGAGCAAGGTGACATCGCCTGTCATGGGGTGATTATGCACCTGGGAAATGTTGGATGCTGGGACAACCAGATGCAGCTCATGCATAGTGACCATGGTGCATAGCCCGTTCCATTGAGGAGGCAACTGGAGATAGATGCGTTCTCCGCATGCCCAAAAGATGTCCATGAGGCCGGAGGTGCCGTCTTGGAGGTCCAAATTAAAGATAGTGTGCTTGCAGTTGGTGTTGCGACCCACAGGACGTGTACCGTTACCTAGGAAGCAAAGAAGAGGATGTTTTAGCTTGTATGCCTGTTTCCATTTGTATGTAGTATCTTTACCAAAGGTATACCTTCTAGTTTGCTGTGCCCACACCTGAGTGCAGTTAGTCTCAACATCCCAATCAATATCATGTTCATATTGTGTATCTACAAATGGTTTTCCTAGGGAAGCTGCCTTACAGGTGAGGTTGTGGGGACCGTGCCATCTATTTTTGAAATAAATATTGGCCTGTACTTGTAGTGCAGTTCTAAGGTCACAGGGGTATTGAGTCCTACGTGAAGTGTCGTTGAGAATTCGCCTGCTCTCCTTTGCTTGGCATATTGGTGAGGGTGTGGTAAAGAGGAAATACCCAACCTCCTTGAAGAAATCCTCATAACCCTGTATCATCACCATAGGTGTTTCAGCCGTGTAATTGTGGTCTAACTCCCTCTGGAATTCTCGTGCGTCAGTCACAACCTTATGTGAGATGTACTTATAATCCCACGCTGTGGTGTTTACAAACACAGCGTCTAGTTCTGCTGACAAAAGCTGGATCAGTCCCTGTATGCGGCAGAGAAACAAATGGAGGAGAAATTTGGCAGTTGGTGGTGGGACTTCTTGTGAAAAAATTAGTTTATCTGCGCCCACTGCATGAGGAATGTGTGAGCACACAAAACATGCTTCTTTTGTTACCTTTTTCCCTATTTTGGACATGTGCCGATACCACATGTTATCTAACAGGGCGTTATGGGCTCCATGATCCTCAGTTAATTTGTCAGGACGTGTGGAATGGAAGCCGGGCTTGGGATGATGGTGTGCAATGTGAACCATTGTATCCTGAAGAGCAGTGGCCCAATCTTGTTTGACCTCAGGCTTTGGTCTACGGGTCCTCCAAAACCTTGGCCTACCCCTTCTAAATCTGCGGGTGTTGCGGGAGTTGGGACGGCGGGGCACTAGAGGACCTATTGTTATATCCAGGACATCATCATCCGGGCTAGCAGTTGGGGAAGTGGGAGGTGTGCTAGTGGGTGTGTTGTCAGTGGTACAATCAGGGAGTATTGGCCCTTCGGTGTGGCGTGGCAAATGTGGGCGGGCATATGTGACTGCTGGTACACGAGGTTGTGCTTTAAAAGGCGTTGTAGTATTTACAGGATAGTACAGCCTAATTGTTGTAAGGTAAAACATATACCAGTTAAATGTGGCAAGTGCCACTGTAGCAATAATACAGAATGTTAGGACAATAACAATACATATCTTAGCATTGCCATTATGGTCTTCATCAATGAACACGTGAGTGTCGTCGTCTTCTTCATCAGAGGAGGATGGGAACCCGCTGTCTCCGTGGAGCGGCACCATTGGTATGTCTCTTCCCACCTCTAGTCCATTGGCTGAGGTGGTGGTGCGCGGTCCAAACGGATGTGGCTGCGATGGATCCATGCTTTTCTCTCAGCTATTCGTACTGCAGTTGGTGATGAGTCTATCACCTGGAAGGGGCCTTCGAACTTGGGGTCCTTCCAACGTCTGACGTTTTTCCGGACAAAGATCAGCGTCCCGGGACGGATTGGTGGGAGCTCAGGATCGGTGGGGCCCTTTTCTTTCCTCTTGGATACCTGGGTAGAAAGGAACTGCGCTGCGCTTGTTAGTTGACACAAATATTGATAAAGCTCAGCCCTAACTATTTCGGAAGATGATTCACTATCTGTTTTAGGGCGTGTGGACGGGACTGTTACATTTATGGATCGTCCAGTGACAAGCTGATGGGGCGTGAGGTGGTGATCCGAACTTGGGGAGTTTCTTAGTGCAAAGAGTGCTATTGGTAGGCAATAAAGCCATTTCTTTCCTATTGTGGCACTTATTTTGCTTATTTTATTTTTGAGCAAGCCGTTAAGGCGCTCACAAATGCCGTTGCTTTGTGGGTGATAAGCTGATGTCAGTTTGTGTTTAATGCCTAGCATTGTGGTCAGGGAGGAAAAGATGGCGTTTGAAAAATGACTTCCGTTGTCGGACCGGATGGCGTCCGGGACGCCCCAGCGAGTAATGACATCACGAGTAGGAATGTGGCTGCTGCTTTGGCATCGCAGTGGACGCAGGGTCCAGCTTCGATCCAGCGTGAAAATGGACACACTACTACAATGAGATAGCGGTAATTTTGGCAGCGATCGATCATGTCGACATAGTCAATGTGTAGCTCTTTGAAGGGGCCTGATGGTCTGGGAACAGTTTTGAGAGTCGGGTTTGGGGAATATTGTTGACAAATGAGACATTTATTAATAAAAAGCTGTATCTGTTCATGGGCATTGGGAATGAACCAGTCTGTCTGCAAGGTGGTGGACATGTTATCTCGGGTGACATGCGTAGGAAGGTGGAGTTGGTCCAACGCCACTTGCAATAAGGCCTGTGGCATCACAGGTTTCCCTGTTATTGTCTGTCTGTAAATGAAGTCGGCGGAGTCCTGTTGTACTCCCTCTTCTTCCACAACTCTTTCTCTTGATCTGGTGCACTTTCTTGCATTTCTCTGAGGTGTAATTGTGCAATGTGATCATATTGCTGTGTCGTGTCAATGTCAAATGGGGTTGGTAATTGGGATGGTGTTTTTGAAGTACCTTCATTGCTGTTCTCATGCTCTGTTGGAGGTAGCGTTTGGGAAAGTAAGATGGGGGCAAATGGAACTTCTGGTGTCGTTTGAGGTGGGGGGCCTGTTGCTGGGGGGCCTCTGGCTGCAGCCTTAGTTGCCCAATCTGCCAGGGCGTTACCTCTGGAGACAAAGTTTTGGCCATTGGTGTGCGCTGCGCATTTCACTACGGCTACTTCAGCTGGTAGTGTAAGGGCCTCAATAAGTTCCTCTAGTAACTTCTTGTGAATGACAGGTGTACCATCTGATTTAAGGAAGCCACGCCTTTTCCAGCGAATGATGCTGGAGTGTGTTGTTGTGGTGACGTATGCAGAATCGGAGTAAATTGTAATGCGGTCATCAGCTCCAATGTTTAAGGCAGCTATCAGTGCTACTAGTTCAGCTGCCTGGGCCGAGTAATGTGATGGTAATGTAAGCTGCTGTGCAATGTCTAGGGAATCAGAGAAATCATTCTGCTGTGCTCTAATTACTGCAGCTCCTGTGTATCTTATTCCTGTTTCTTGATCAATGGTAGAGGAGCCATCAACAAAATATACAGTACTGTTTGGCAAGGGGTCCTCTTTTGCTGCTCCTGACTCATCTGGTGAATATGTGGCACAGTCATGGGGGTCATCATCTGAAGTGGCAATGGGATGGGCAAAAAATGTGGCAGGGTTTACTGTGTGGCATTTGACAATTTTCAGGGAAGGCAATGACAGTATGACTTCGTAACCTGACACTCTTTGTGTAGTTAAGGTTGTCTTGGCTTTTTGTATTATTGCAAAGACAGCATGTTCGGTGTACATAGTCAGTGGGGAACCCATTACAATGGGGGTGCTTTTCTCAACAGCAAACGTCCAGCATGCCGCTGAAGTAGGCAATGGGCTTATGGCCCATGGGGTATTTCTGGGTGAGTACTGCAGTCATGACTAGACCATCACAGTGGGTGAATAGGTAGAATTCTTTTGTGTAATCAGGTAATCCTAACACTGGTGCATTTGTTATCTCATCTTTGAGCTGGGTGTAGGCTGTTCTCATTTCAGGTGTCCAATCTATTTTGTTGTGTCTGTCTTTGCCCATTTTCACTGCTTTCAGCAATGGGGCAGTTATTGTTGCGAAATCAAAGACCCACTGACGGACATAGTTCACCAGGCCGAGGAATTTTTGCATGTCTTTAACAGTTTGGGGTTCAGAAGTGCCTTTTATTGCCTCAACTCGACCTGGAGTGACTCGTCTGCCTGATGCTGACAGTAGCTGACCTAGATAGTGTACCTCTTTTTGGCAATATTGTAACTTTTGTTTGTCAACTTTGTATCCTCTTTGTGCTAGGGTGGTGAGTAAGGAGATGGTGTCTTTCCTGCATTGTTGTTCTGTGGGGCTGCAAAGCAGTATGTCATCGACATATTGCAGTAGGGTGCTGTCACATTAGAAATTGGACAAGTCTGCTTTGACAACTCTGTTAAAGATGCTAGGGGACTCACAGTACCCTTGAGCCAGTCTTCGGTATGTTAATTGCACATTTCGGAACGTAAAAACCAATAGGTATTGGCTGTCTGGGTGCAGGGGAATGCTGAAAAAAGCATTTTTCAAATCGATGACAGAAAAGTACTGAGCATCGGGGGACGTTTGTGAGGATGACAGAGGGGTCTGGGACGATGGGGAACTCGGGTATGACTATGTTATTAACGGCGCGAAGATCATGAACTAGCCTCCATTGATCTGTCTTCCCTTTGCGCACCGGAAAAAGGGCCGTATTGCAAGGAGAGATACAAGGATATATTACTCCTTGATCCAGCAATGCTTGTATGGTAGGGGCAATACCCTCATCTGCGGCCTTGGACAAGGGATACTGTTTTATTCTTGGCAGGATAGCACCTTGTTTGAGAGTTATCTTAAATGGTGTGGCAGAGCTGATAAGGCCTACATCGTTTGGGCCTGTTGTCCAAAGATGTGCTGGTACTTGAGCCAAATCTGCCTCTCGGACAGAGTCATAGCTGGGGGTGACGGTTGGTGTTCTAATTTCCACTGTCACTGAGATGGGCACATTCTTTTGATAGATAATCTCTGTTTTAGAGTGTTCTTCTGGGGATCCAAATAGCTGGGCATCTGAAATGTTTCTAACTAACCCTTTAGGTTCAATGAAAATGACACAAGCCCAAGTATGAGCGTTGTCATCGCATGCCAGGAATGCGCCGTAGGTGGGTGTTATCTCAAGGGCGCATATGTCAAAGGTCACGTGTTTGTCTAATGTCTGTGAGCCTGATGCTTGGGGTCTGAAAAGAAACTCTTTTGGTACCTGAACAGTGCGGCCTTGCAATTCGGGGGTGGTGGCGACAATAGTGTGGACAGCTGCAGAGAAGGCGTGCTCATCCACTGGACGTGCTCTGACCTGGCTGTTTAAGGAAGAATGTGCAGTGACTGCCATTATCCTAGTTAGTGGGGTACCTGGTATGGAGCAAATCATTGTTCCGTTCTCATCAAAGTGGATAGTCATGTTTAGTTTGGCCATGAGGTCACGTCCTAAGAGATTGACTGGGGACCTGGGTGAATAGAGCAGTGGCTGTTCCACTACGTGGCCTCCTATCTCAAATGATACTGGCTTGGTGAAGGGGACCCTTGCTATCGCCCCAGAAAATCCCTGTGTGTCCGCTATTTGATCAGAAATGGGCAGAGGGCCACCTGTAATGCAGGAGTATGTGGCACCTGTGTCAACAAGAAAGCTATATGTTTTGTTATTTATCGTGACACAAGCAATAGGGTCCTCTTCAGTATTGCTAGTGCACAACAAAATTGGGCACACAAGAGTTGTCTGTGGGCTGTCCTAGCCAGTGTATCCTCCAGTCTGATATTGATGGATGGTGCCCTGGGTAAAGGGGTTGTTGGAGGCAACAATCGTTCCTCCTAGGGGTACATTGTTTTGCGTTTGGGGGACCACTTGATAAGCAGGTACTTGCTGTGGCTGTGGCTGTTGCATTGGAACCTGCACCTGTTGGACAGATGGCTGAACTTGAGCCATTATGGGTGCTTGGAGCTGCACTTGTTGCTGCTGTGCTGGCTGGGCATAAGAGTATAGTATTTGGGGCTGTTGAAGGTGTTGTTGCGTGGGCTGCTGTTGTTGGAATGGTGCTGGTGCTTGGTAACCGGAACCCATGTACTGTGGTCCCATATCTCGCATTTTAGTGCGGCACTCTCTTTGTATGTGGCCTACTTTCTGACAATAATAGCAGATGATGGGCGGTCCTGGCTGCTGTGGAACCCTTGGCTGTCCCATCCCTCGCCCTCTTCCCTGTATACCTGTGTTCCTGTTCATGTTCTGTCTGTTATTGTAGTAGGGCTGTATGTCGGTACTGTAAGCAGGTGGTGCTGGCATGTATTGTAACATTGGCGGTGGTTGTGGCTGAGCATACTGTATGATAGGTTGGGGTTGGGCTTGTATGTATTGTACGGCAGGTTGTGCTTGAACCTGTTGTGGGGCAGGTTGGGCGTTGCCTGTAAGAGCATTCATGGCAGCCTGGGGGAAGGATGTTACTGCCGTCATCTGAGAGACCGGTGCTGCAAACATGACTGTGTCTGTATTGTCTTTTTTCTTATTAAGTTTCTGCTGTACCAATTTGGCAGCGGCATTCTCTATGGCCAACTGTCTATTCTTTTCCTGTTCCTGCCTCTTCTTGCAGTAATGTATAATGTGGTCTTGTATCTCAGGCCATGGCTTACATTCCATTGCTAATATGCCATCTAATTGTTCCTGTACTTCAGTGGGCAGACCCTTTTTTATTGTGTGATAAAATAGTCTTCCGTACCCTCCTGCTGCATCCCATCGTTGCCCTAACTCCTGATGCCATTTTTCTTTCATTCTGGAAAGATAGTTGGCAGGTTCTTCATTGGGTTGCATGGTCTGTGACAACAGAGCCCCAATATCGGGAACATCAGGGAATTTTCTGCGCAACTCAGACCATGCTAGTGTTCTGATCTCATTAAAGGAAACACCATCATGTTTGGTGTTTGTTTTTGTAAGATTGGCATGGACACGTGTGAAGAGATCTTCTGCGTCTTCTCTGATGAGGGAGATCATCAGGCTTTTCACATCTCCTATAGCTATGTTGTTACCTGTGGTGTCGTTTTCAAAAGCCGCAATCCATTTTCCAGCACCCTCCGTAAGGGGTGGGAGATGATTTTTGAGATTTTCTTTGTCTAGTGTAGACCACGGGATATAGATGGGGGGATCAGTGACATTTTTGTACAGCAGTGGCATCTGGCGCATCACTCCTGTGCGTGGCACTGTAGGTCCTGTAGAGTCATGCTGGCGGGCATATTTTTGCCAGACCTTTAAACTCTCTCGCATGTACTCATAGTCCCAATCCTCATCTCCTAATCCTTTTAGAATACATTCAACTGCTGTTGCCATGTACTGAGGCTCAAAAGAGCCTTCTCTTGGACAAGGGAGCATTTGCGGTGCTAAGGGCTCTGACCAGCCTGCCAAGTCATCTGAAAAAGGGTTGACCGCATAGTCTGAACCTTCCCCTAGTGTGACTATCTGGTTGGGTGTGAGATCATTGCTAGTTTGTGGTACACATGGTCTGCTGAGACACATGTTGTGTCGAATTTTCATCCTAATGGTACGCAAAGAAGCAGAGCCCGAGACGTCGTATAGTATGTCGTCTGGGCGCCCATGTGTCCCCAAGATTTTAAGCTTCTGTGCTTCCGTGGGCCTGTCCTTCCTTCTTACAACTGGGTCTGCTGCCTTTTGGTATTCACCAAATAAGGGGAGCTCACCAAATAAGGGATTGTGACCTTCTCGTACCAGTGGTGTCCTGTCCTGTTCTAGTGCTGGTGGTGATTGGTAGGCTTGGTGTGTGTTGGTGACTGTTTGTGTTATTCCCGAGGCGGCAGCGTCATAGTGGTGGGGGTGCTCACCACCTAGTGATTGTCTAACCCCCTCCCCATTTTGCGAGTGCTCCTGTATGAGCTGGTGCAGTGTTGGTGGTCGTGGTGGTGCTGGAGTGCCAGGCTTATTGAGTAGGTCCGAGAATGTTTTCTGCATGTCTTCTAATTTGGCTGACATGCGTCTCATTTTGTGCATCTGTTCTACGTGGCTAGGCAGCTGATGCATGTATGTGAGTTCTCTTCCAAAGTGCTCTGGTGAGATGCTTTCCAGGCTCAGGCTTTTGCTCAAATCTACATTTGTTCTCCAGTTTTCGTACGGGGTGGGGAGATCTGTGAGGGGGGCAAGCTGTCCCTCAGTCCTGCACAGCAATGGTGGGTTGTGGATCTCATTGAGCTGCTGCTGAGCTGTCATAAGGCCAGATCCTTGTCCGTCACACAAGGGCGCAGTGGGAGTGAAGGGCAGGCTAGTTTGGGGTGGGAGGCACGACTTTGGGAACAGTTGCGTGCCGGTGTCAAGGAAGGGGTTGGAGGCAGCGGCTTGTTTAGTGCCGGTCACGGAAGGCACTGCTGGCCGGGGCTGTGTGGCGAGAAGATACGGAAGATGCAGAGTCAGAGTCTCCTTCTTCCTCCGTGCGTAGTGGCAGAGTACTTAACGTTGGCGTGAATTTCAATGAGAGTTGGGCATCTATGTGGCCTGGGAGTCCTGATACTGCTGTCTCCATTATTGTGCCGTTGGAGAGGGGCTTATGTGTGTTGTGCAGTTCTGTCAGGTGCGGATACACATCACCAGGGGGCATGGGTGGGATCTGTGATCCGTCCATGTGGTGATACGGGTGACTGGGTGATGTGTGGGAAGTCTGGAGTTCATCCGTTTGTGTGATGTTCGTGTCTGGACCGAGGTGTGGAGAGGGTGATGCATTGCTTGGTAGTGGTTGGGAACCAGCAGCCGGACAATTATTAGTGGTAACTGGTAAATCTGGTTGTTCCTTGTGAGTGCGTTCGGTATACATACCGCTGAAGTGGTATGGCGGAGGAGGCGAGGGAGCATTGGGTATGGCTGGGTGTGTCAAGTCAGAGTGTGTTTGAGCCTTGTCTTTGAAAATGCGCCAGAGATCTAAAGTAGCCTTTCTCTTCTGTAACTTAGTGCCGGAGTACTTAGTGTCTAAGAAGGTGGTGGCATGCTCTAATATGATTGGATCAAAACTCCCTTCTGACGGCCAGGGATGGCTCATCTTGGAGGTACCTTTATGCAGTTCCCTGCAATGTTTTAGTATATGTTGTTCTTGCCCTCCGAATGTTTTTAAAACATGTTGCAGTGGAGTGGCCATGTTGGTGTGTCTAACGCAGGGCGCTAATGGCAAGGCCTGAATTTGAGAAGGTGTTGATATTAAGGGGTGCGTGTTACGTGTGATCGCGTGTTTCAGGTGCTAGGGACAATGTCTCTGATGAGTTCTTGCGCTACTGCCTGAATGACAATATCATACACACCGTCCTGTAAGTCTCGCTCTTGTGCTGGAGTATAAAGAGGGAAGCGAAGCTGGCCGTCAAAGCAAGCTTTAGCAATATAACTCTGGAGTGGGTGCCTTGGCCACGTGCTAGATAGTATGGCAGTGAGTAGTGATCCGGGGGGACGTATGATAAAAAATATGTGAAAGTGAGTGGACGTTTTATACACTGTAGAGCTCAATATGCCATTCATGAAGAATTATTTTAAAACACAGCGCTTTGAGGGTGAATGTCGCTAGTTTAGAAAGGGATGCAATTAGGTGTCAGGCGAGGGTTGAGTGTCCGGAGTAGTGGGAAGGACGTCTTTTACTAGTTCCTCTCCTATGGCGCTAATAATAATGTGGTATAATGTTTTTCTTAAGTCCAGTTCCTGTGGTCCGGTGTATATTCCGTTAGGGGAGAAGTCAGGGAATTGGAGCTGGTTACGAGAGAGAGCAGCAATGATCTTGCTTTGTAGCGGGTTGCGTGGGTAGGATGTGGTTAATGTGGTGGGTATCTCCAAGCCTGGGGATATTAAGCGGATGCGTATGTAAATGCAATCCGGTGTTTTATGAACAGAGGTACCTAAAATCCTGTTCATGAGGACCAGTAATAAATGAGGGACAAGAGTGTTCCCTGAAATATCAGTGCTTGCAATGTTTTGGTTCTTTGACTTTGGTGGCAATGGGGTGCGGGAAGGATGGTGCTAGTGAGAGCGTTATCTGCTGTGCCTGGGTGTAATCAATCCCTAAAACTTGAAATATGGTGAGAAGGACAGTACTTGCTAAGGGTGTAACGTAGACAAAGGAAGATGGATGACCAGTGGAAAGACCTACAACGTGATTATTGACTAAATATACAAAAATGTGAGATGCTGTGCTGTCAGGGGAAGGGTCACACATTCCCTACAGTGACTGGAAGTGCGGAGGTGGGCAGGCAGGGGGAGGCACAATGAGGACGTCTGGTGCAGGGTCCAGCAGGTCCACTGAATAGTCCTGCAGGAGTGCCGCGAGGAATGGGGATACGTCACCAGGAGACGGTGGTTGGTGGAGAGCACTGCTAGAGGCTGATGCTGATACTGTGGGAGAGGCAGGGGTGGCAAGATGAGGGAGCGTTGCCTCTTCAGAGGATGTCGTAGAACGTGTGGAGTCTGTAGTAGACTCACCGTGTATGGGAATGACAATGGGAGAATCAGCAAAATAAACAGAGGAGCTCAAGGATGGTGCGGAGCGAGAGGAGCAATTAGAGGAGTGGTCAGGCAAAAGCAGCTCAGGGCGAGTGGTGTCTGGACGTGGCGGAGACTGGGAAGGAGTAAGGGCAGAGGGAGGTAAGTCTGTGAGGGATAAAAGGGAAAGGCGGATTTCAGTGGTAGGCGTAAAGGTGACCCCTAAGATATCCCAAGCGGCAGCAAGGATGTCGCTTTGATGGCGAGTGAGAGGACAATAACGATTAAGGGCGGGGTGGTAGACTGTGGTGGGTGTGTCATGCGCTGAATGAATGAGAAGATTAAGGATGTGCGGGGGAGCAAGGGACATACCGGAGAGGAAGGGGTTTAAGGGAGCTGACAGGAGGAATGGAGATACGGCTCCACCCCCCCTTTGGCTACCAATTGGCCTGGACAACTGGTAGGCAAAAAGTGTGAGAGACAGAAAAAGAGGCGCAATGAAGGTGCAATGTGTGTGTCAATGACGGTAGGTGAAGAAATACCTAGCGGGGTTGCGGCTAATGAGGAAAAAACAAGGCAACCCAGACAACAGCTACCTGGCGGAGTTGCCGCTAATGGGGAGGAAAGAGGGGGGGGGCAACTCAGACAACAGCAACACCTGGCAGCCCTGTCACTCGGCTAGTGACTGTAGAGTCGGCAGGGCAGCATCAGATGGGGCGGGGCTTGGAGGCACCTGTAGGTGGCGGGGCAGCAGGGCAGACAAATGCTTAAGGAACAGAAGCACAAAAAACAGAAACAATAGACAACAAATAAACAATGATTAAATAAACGAAATGCATGTTCAAAAATAATAGTAGTGATCACAATGATATATTTTTTAAAGAGCAGTCTGTGAGGACAGAGAAGGGAGGGGCGGTGGGCAGCTGCGAAGGGGAGAGGTGCACTTCCTCGTTCTGCGAGCGCGCTGAACAGAAGAAGGCGGGGGGAATCTCTGAAGGGCCCAGATGTTCCGAGAGAGCTAGTTCCTCTTTTCGGAGTGGCGCAGTTAAAAATCGAGAGATGCGCCTGTCAGAGAGAGAGATTAACTTGAGAGATAAGAAGAAGAAAACACCCAAGCCATGTAGAATGGAATCAGAGAGGGACACGGCAGAAAGGGAGATGAAAGAATGTGTGAAAATACCGGAAAGAAACCTGAAAAAGTACAGGCGCATTTAAAAGGGCACCCTATCAAGAAATACACATGAGAGATAAATGGGGAGGTGCAGGGGAGGAGGCGAAGAGCAGAGAAAAAAAGGGGGTGCGTGGGTGAGCCACGGACCAAGTAGGAAACACAATAAATGAACAACTTGTGTAGAGAACAACTGACAAACCGAAGTATAATGATGTCAAAACCACTGTAAAATGTAACCACTGGCATACAATATGGTGCAGAGAAGACAGGGCACCTGTGCAGGACTGAAAACTAGTGAGAAGACGAAGACCACACCTTAAATAGCACAATGCAGGAGGACCCCAAGCTGGAGTCAGCAATAATAATTTAGACACGTGTGCCACCTGTGCACAGTGCCAAGGACACAAAAGCCCTGTGTCAGAATTGAGACAGACATGGACAGTATCAAGGATTCCCAACCTGTGTCAGAATTTAGCCACCCATGTGCATATTATAAATGGCCACGTGCAGGAGCAAGGACTTCAAACCTGTGACGGAGTTTAGATACCGTTAAGCAGTATCAAGGACTTCCAACCTCTATAGGAGTTTAGATACCCATGTGTCCAGGACTCAAACCTCAAACCCATGTATGCATCATCATTTCTTCAAATAAAGAACGTCAACTTAAAACGTGGACAGAAGATAATCATAGTATATATGAAAGCCGAAAGCACTACAAACCAATACCGAGAAATGCCAAGAGAAACCAAGCAGGAGGAAGCCAAGAAGGAGTCGATGAGAGCAGAATGGAAAGCACCGAAGAACCTCGGCAAGATGTGACCAGCCACAGAGGACGTCGTGGCAAGACAGCAGACCACAGAGGGACAAAGGAGCAGACACAAGGGAGACCCTGGAGGGCTGAGGCAGCCAGACCTACCCTTCCACACACGCCACACCCTGAGGTAAATTCAAGGAAGAAAAAAGAAAACTATCCCTGACTTACCCAGGTGGTCATGAGGAGAGGGGGTCTGGGGGCAGCCACAGGTGTATCCCATGTGTGTGTCCTACGCCCACAATGTAGACGATCCGCCACCGAGACCTTGTTCGTGGTCGCCAGCTGATTGAGGGTAAATGGGTGGCCACACCCTTCTGCTTACCGGCTCCTGAGAGCCTGACCCGCACTCTGCTCGTTCACTTGAAAGGAAGGAACAACGGTGTGAAATACAGTGGCACTTTATTAAGCAATTCAATAACACAGAAAACTGTTCATTTACTGCTGCCCATCAACACATGGGCAGGATGAAAAATAAAAGCATCGACATGTTATAGATCAGTGGTTTAAATGAAGCAGAAATACCTATGCAGATATCATTTAATGCACAGCTGCCTAAGGGGCAACCCTGAATTTAAAGATGATGAACAGGCAAGCGCCTAGAAGGCAAATCTTAAATAAGAAGGCAAAACCATCCAAGACTACACAATTTAAACTAGGATAAATGCAATGGCTTGGGTTTGGATGAGCTAAATTAGAGAGGCTGACAAAGCCAAAAGGCTAGTAATTAGAAAAGAGCATTACCACCTTGAGAGTAGAAGTTCTAGGCCCAATCAGGAGAATGGTCGACCGGGAACCCTCACCATGCAGCAAAGCACTGGTTTGAAGAGTTCGGGGCGTAAACCTGGGTGCAAATCTTTTATATGGCTTAATGCAGAACTCCTACCCACGACTGACGTGGGTCCTGACGCGGGCCCTTGACCGCACGCTTACAGTAACTGTGGAAAGTTTTACGGAGAACTGAGAAGTGGTATCATGGTGAAACTAGGGGCTTTTAGCAGGTGGTCGGTGTTCTTGACCGCAAACAATAAACACACATAAACAAAGGATAACTTTTACCGTAAAATTCTCAGAAATTAATGTTTTATATATTATTTCTCTGTCACGTAGCCGTCTTTCCAGTTTCAGTTGAGCAAGTGCGGAAAGTTTCATAAGTAAAAATATTGCAAACATTGCTTGTGAAACAGCCAGATGTACCAGCAGAATGTCACGTACGTGTGGGCTAACCTTATTCGCGTAACTGTGGAAATTTACAAGGGGGGCTGGTGTCGCGGTGGATGGCACAGGTCCCTGCTGTCAGATCAGTGAAGCCTACGAGATCTGTTTCATTAAAAAATAAATAGCAAGAGGCACTGGGCTTTGGGCCTATGTGTGTGTATCTAAAGTGGCATGCTTGGGCCTACATGTGGGTATCTAAAGTGGCATGCTTGGACCTACATGTGGGTATCTAAAGTGGCATGCTTGGGCCTACATGTGGGTATCTAAGAAGGTGGGCTTGGGCCTACATGTGTGTATATAAGAAGGTGGGCTTGGGCCTACATGTGTGTATCTAAGAAGGTGGGCTTGGGCCTACATGTGTGTGTGCATCTAAGAAGGTGGGCTTCTCGTGGCAGGTGCTAAGAGGCGGAAGGAAAGTGGACAACTTAGGACATCTATCAGGGCCTGACTGGTGGGGCCTATCTGGGAGTGTCATGCTGCCTGAGCAGAGCAGGATGGTACGTTGGGGTTTCTGTTATATAGTAGAACGGGACCCTCGTACATGTCTCCTAATCATTGCAGTACACGTATTTTATGCAAGAATAATGTTGGTTCAATAAATGTTATTAAAAACGTCCCACTGTGTATTGTCTGTATATTTTTCTGAGAATAAGCGAGCACGAGTGACTGAGCTAAAGGTTTTGTACTGTTTCCACGATCCCTGAGTGTTCAGGGTTGTCATGTTCAGTGGTTGCCAGAAACTGTTCGCTCCCTGGTAGGTTAGGGGGGCTTACAATGGCACTGTGAGCTAGCTGGTCTATAGGCCAACATATACTGTGGGGGTGTCCGGAATCAGTCTTGACACCAAGCCCTTAGTTTATGTTGTCTAAACAATGCGCAGATCCTACAGATTACGTGGCGCCACCAATGTTTGTTAGGCACTTATTTAACGGTCAAATCTGAGTAGTTCAGTCTTGCTTTCTCAGAGACCCATACTCACATTAAACCATAGACGTCCGTAATGGGAAAAGGGAATCTGCCTCAGCTGAGTAGGTACGTCATATGTATTCGCTGTAGGTTTTATCCAGCTTGAAGGATTAAAGAATATTCCCATATTGTACAAACCAAATCTCAATAAATTCATTTTCATAAAAAACATTTTTCATTTTTACAATATCCGAACATGGAGAGGATGTTGAAGTACAAGCAGCTACTCTAAATATTTCAGAAAATTGCAGACAGGCAGTTACTATGTAATTATTACAACGTGGCCTCCCGGCAGTGGGTGGAGATGTTACCTTCGTGGTTCAGGCACACAAACCATTCAGGACAGAGGTATTCTATTCTTGGGTTAGATTCCCAGCTGCAGACGCATACACAAAATTGTTCAACACTTACATTGAAGATGAGACACCACATGAATACTTTTCATATGTGGACATAGAAGTCCTGTTAATTTACCAAGAGCATATAAATTGGTTTAAAGGTGCCTCCCCACACTGTAGAAAATGTGAGACTCGGTCCGCTCAGTAAAGAAGGAGCAACCTGGCCGGTCTTAGCTTATTATACACCACACCCAGACATTCACAGGTTACCAGCAGCAGAAATGCGCACACTGTGCAGAGATTTAGTAAGAAGTTACAGAAATCTTACACAATTCATAATGCGAACACTTATAGTTCAACCTGTGAGGGCTGCTCAGGCTGCACAACCTCAATTGGCTACTAGGCGTATCAGCCCTCAAACGCTGAATGCCGTAATGGGAAAGATTCCCACCAGTCAGGAGCAAGTACCGTTCTGGACAGCACAAAAAACAACACAGCTTGAAGCGTTTTTTCCCCATACGGGCCCACAGGAAAAACACAGAATTCTACAATTTGCTTGCAAATGGGGATGGCTCCTCCAATAGAAGATTGTGCCACTTGGGGTACAGTCTTTGCTGCCGTTTATACCAGAACTCATGGTACCCCTTCAATAGCATTAATACCAAATGTATTGAAACAATTACAGAATGAGTGAGGGGCAGAACCTGCCCTGGACTTAGGGATGAAACTAATAGGCAATTTTGCCCAAGTTTCTGCAATTATGTTAAGTAACATAAAAGGGGAGGCAGCCACAATGGCTATACGCAAACGCCTGAGGCAATTCACTCCTATACAATAGGAGAACAAGTTACCTAAGATTATCGCAGAAACATATGCTTCTCTGGGAAGAGATAATCTGGGAGCCAGAGCTGGGAAACCAGTAGTTAAGGGTAATTCTGAAAAGGATAACTCTAAGCAAGCACCCGATTCTTCCAAAAACAAATGGGATAATAAACAAAAAAAATAATAAACAAAATAAACAACAATCAGGGAGTGGGTCTCCTCAACAGGAGCACACTGAAAAGAGATACAATTCTCAGAAACCGTGATAACATTAGAAAACCTGACAGATATCAGAATACTGCTACACGTTCCTCTCATTCCTTTCAGGATCAATCTGAGAAACGCTCGGAGAGAGAATGACGGTCTGAGCAAAGATCAGAAGTGCAAGTCAAGCCGAAAAGGGAGACACATCGCACTTCAGACTACATCATCAAACAAGAAGATAAACAAAAATCCACGAAACCTCAATTTAAAAATAAAAAAGTAGCAAGGATTAAGATCAGAAATGCCCAGGCTGCTGAGGACTCTGCTTGTGAACGGGGAATGGGCAGTGACAATGCTGGACAGTGCAGCAGAAGCCACAATAGCTCGCCAGAACCTGATGGATTTTCTGGAAATAGTAGAGCTGAGTGAGTATATCAAGGTGGAAACACCTGATACGAGAGTAAGTGTCCCACATCGTTTACACAAAATAACACTCCAGATAGAAGGGGACATACGAAGACAGGTGAAGGGTCTTTTTTGAGAGGACCTGAAACATGGTTATGACATTCTTTTCGCTAAAAAAGGATTGGCCACCTGAGTTCGTAATAGATTGGCCAATGGGGGAAGAAGTAATTTTACCTGCTTTCTCTGACCTCGTAGCAGAATCAGTTACAAATGTATATGTGCAGGAGTAGGCGTCTGGTTTAGCACCTGCTCTATACCGCAATCACGTTGGGGGGGATGATGAGTCTCCTCATCATGAGATCCCATTAAAAATGATCCCTCATCCGCAGAGACAGTACTCAATTAAACATGAAGCAAAGAAACAAGTTAGGGAGATCTTAGATCAACTTGAGTACCAGGGTGTTATAGAAAATTGCACCTCATCTATGAATAATCCTTTGTTTCCCATAATAAAACCCGACAATTCATATTGTTTAGTTTAGATTACAGACATTTAAATGCATCCACATGCACATTTGCAGTACAAAATACAGACAGTGCCGCACTAATGAATAACATCGTGTAGAAGAAATACAAATCAACACTAGACATCTCAGATGGTATTTTGTGCCAGAATATAGCACCTGGAAGTAGATATTTGACTGCATTTTCAGCGCTAGGTTCTCAGCTGCAACTTTGTCATTTGCCACAAGGGCATAAGAATAGCCCTGGGCTGTTTTCAGCGAGACTAACAGAGTTACTTCAGAGTATTGATGAGGATGCGGTGTCCTACGTAGATGATATATATCTGGCAGATGACGAATTAATGGAACATTTGGCTAGAGTAAACAACATAAAAGTGGGGTTTGCTAACCTGGGCTACAAATTTAATTTAAAGAAATCAAAAATAGCCCACGTCAGTGTCCTGTTTTTGGAATACGAGTTATCAAGTGATGGCAAAAGCCTGGCGACACATTTTTTAGAAAAATGTGCATTGCTCCAACCTCCAACAACTCTGAAAAGACTACAATCCATTTTAGG
This sequence comes from Calotriton arnoldi, assembly GCA_963921515.1. Lineage (NCBI taxonomy): Eukaryota > Metazoa > Chordata > Amphibia > Caudata > Salamandridae > Calotriton > Calotriton arnoldi. The sequence goes on from CAWUFW010003087.1 coordinate 576,151, forward strand.
ATTTTTGAATTTTAGCAGAACCTACATTTTGGATTACGCAGAAAAAGTCAAACCATTGTACGACTTATTTAGACCTGACTTTTCAGTGCAACACTGGACACAGGGACATACTGATTTTTTACATTCCATACAAGCTGACATGATACGTTCCAGGCATTTACACACATGGGTTAACACAACTAACCTGGTGATCCGCATAGTCGCTGGACCAACCGGGTACACCTATATCACTTTCAATGAAGGTGATACGGTACCTATAGCATACAAATCACATCTGTACACAAATGCTGAAATGCGTTTTGCACCCATTGAGAAAATTCTCACAGCTGTACAGACTGCTGTAATGAGAGAGAGAACCCTGGCTCAGGGAAAACGCATAATCGTTGTCACCCCAGTACCGACCCTAGAGGCCGTTACTAAAGCAAGCATTCCGAATGCTAAAGCTCTACATCCAAGATGGATTCAATGGGCTAACTCTCTCACTGCAACAGACGTAGACTACAGATTTGGCGCTACAGTGCAAACACAAGCATTCCTGCAGTACGAACAAGAATATCCTCTGCCGAATGAAATAATACCTCCAGATTGATATTAATGTATCATTTATACCGATGAATCTATTCAACCTGCCGTAGGATCGAAACAGCAATATTCTGCGGCATGCGCAGTTGTGAAAGGGCGCATGCAGGATGGAAAGTTTCTTTCTGAAAAAACACACACACACACAGTAACTTAGGGGACTGTACAGCGCAGCTGGCAAAACTAAAAGCCCTGATGCTGGCACTACAAAATACGGATCGCAAATCCCCCACACTTAACATGTGTGATTCATTTTACTGTGTCCAGTCTTACAATGAATACCTTCACTATTGGGGCCAAAATGGGTTTCGAGATTCCAAGGGTTGTACAATCAAGCACAAGATGCTTTTGGAACAAGTGGCAAAGCTGAAAGAAGGCCTGCCACAGGCTCATGTTATTCATACATTGAGTCATCAGTGTGTTGGCGTTCACATTGAAGGGAATTCAATGGTGGGTGAAGCCACCAAGGCAACAGTTCGTACTGCTGCCTTTGCTGCAATTACTCGTTCTAGTACGAGGATAGATGGAACAACTATGATAGCTGTCAATGCCACGCGCTACAGCCGAGCACCCCCAAAAGGCTTTCCACTCAAGTACTCCTACAAGTTAGATGCACAAAACATTCTGTATGCTCAGATTCCAGGAGTGGGGGATAGAGTAATACCAAACACTGATCGCAGATTGGGATTGGGATTGATACTAGCTGCACATGAGGTTCTGGGTTCAGCAAATGCATAGATTGCTGCTACAGTTTTAATACTGAAGCAGTGCTACTAGTGGCCAGGTCTCATTAAACAGACCAAGGACTTTGTCCTCAAATGTGACATCTGCCAGCAGATGAAAGGCTCCACCGTGGCACGTCCACCACAAACACCTTTATTAATCTCAGACAAACCTCTCACATGTGTCTATTTGGATCACTGTGGCCCCTTACACTGTGACCGGGCTTACAAGTACATCTTGGTGGCAGTGGATGCATGCTCTAGATTCCTATGGGTTTGGCCCCAGCGCTCGGCTGATCCCCAGACTGTTTTAAAGGATTTGCGAGTCTTTATCGGGACAAACGCAATTGGCACACTGCATTGCGGCCAGGGTCTGGCGTTTAGCTCTCGGGCTTACAAAAAAGCCATGGGGAGTTTGTGTGTGGCCTTGCAGTACTCCCCCTCCTACCATCCCGAGGGAAATTCTGTTGTTGAGAGGAAGAACTGGGACTTAAAGCAATCATTAACAGCTAGGGTACTAGGCTCGGGTGGCAGTTGGGTCAATCACCTATACGGGGTCCAGAGTGCACTTAATAACATGCCAAGAAAATCCCTGGGGGGTCGTACACCCTATGAGCTCCTGTTTGGGGTGAGAATGTGGGTACCGGACCTCGATAGTGTCAGCACAGTGGCGGCTGAAACTCCATTTGACATCAGTGATTGTTTGTATGTTTTACAGGACTTAAAAGAATACAGAGCTTTACAGAGCAACGTCCAAGTGAAACGCACCGCCACTGGGGAAGTGAAAGCAGTATCGGCAAGACCTGCCTGGGTCCTCAAGATTGGGGACCTGGTCAGAGAAAAAATAGTGGACAAGAAAGAATTTGGGCCATCCTACAGAGCGCCTGTACCTGTCCTGGCTGTTGAAGGTACCAGAACTGTACTTCTTCCACCTGTTGCCGGTCGCCGAGACAAAAGGTTTGTCTCCATCGATCTGAACAAACCACACTATGTGGCCGATTCTCAACAGTAGGCCGCGTGGGCTCCTGGGTAGCCGCCGATCTCCTATCGCTACTGTACAGGAAGTTCAGAGGGAAGCTTTAATATCAAGTGGACTCCTCTTTCCAAAGAGAAGCAGTAAACAACAATGAAATGATACTTCTCCCTATTGAAACAACTACAACCGTACAGTCAACAAGTACAGAAATTTCAATTCGAAAAATTGATGATGACCATGTCAACATGCCACAGATCGAGTCATCTCCCAGTTCTACAAAACCTGCTGAGCTGCCAAAAATAGACCAAACGGCGTGTGGCTACTTCGTGCATTATGACAACTTTCATCGGATCCAAGTGAACCTGAACTGCCAACACCGCCACTCCCTTTCAAGCTATGAGTTTATTCTCTCTATCTTTGGCTAAAAAAGAAATACCTTGTTGCTCCCTGGATACATCTCTGGGTTACAATTGGATTACTTTTCCTGGTACACTGGATTGGTTTGGTGACTGTCTTTTTTCTACTTCTGAATGGACATTATCTCCCAGAACGCTCTGCAGTCCAAAATGTGAACTTGGTACTAAAACCACATGGATCATTGCACCGTGAACTGAGGGACCTGTCCCTGATGAACATTACAGCAGTTCCAGTTCCTGATGGAGTAGTATGAGACAGGGTATGGTATGATGTATATGGTCCAACTGAACAATTGCAAATTCCATATTTGTTTAAAATTTCTTTAAATGATATCATCACCTCTAGTACATTCTCTGATGATTGGGACATCGGAACTGTGCATAATGTGCTTTCAGATTTAGAGCAATCAGCAGCATTTTCTAATGATGAATTGTATGATGGTACGAGTAATTTTGGTGATATGTTCTGTTATCAACATTATGGTCACCATTTTTTATACAAAGCTAGTATCCCACGTACTGTTTATAATTACACCCAATGGGAACACTGCATGACACCACCAAAAGTTAGTTCGAAAACATTTGCACAAAGGTTTGCATATTTTTCTGGTTTTGACACATCAGACCCAGCCTCTTATTACTATAGGCTTGCACCTACATCTGCAAAGAGAATATGCTCACAAACACCAAGTTGATTTATTTTTCTTCCTTTATTTCCCAACTGTCTATACAGGGTTTTGACTTTTGGAAAGACACGATAGACACAAAACTTGTCTGGGGAACAAGAGATCGGTAGGTTCAGGGACAAGAGGCCTTATTTAGAGCATGCCTCATACTACATCAATTGATTTTCCTGAATAAAAAAGTGCAACAGACTTCCTATCTTAGTTTAGCTAAGGCAAACGATTTTAACATACCTCACATTCTCACATTTGCACGCTTTGAACATTGGCAACAATACACAAAGTTCAGTGAGGAGGATACATTAGATGCCATGCTACGCAATGGATCATACAATACATCAGACCACGATCAGCAGCGTTGGTTGGTTTGGCCCCTAGACACAGACAAATGTCAGTCTAGATTCCTGGGCAACACAGGAGGGTTTAAGATCAACAGGCCTAACCTACGCTATGTACAAACAGAACACGCAAGGGTGGTGACATCATATAGTGTTGGGAAGTTATGCCTAGAGTGGCTAAAGACCTCAACACTTTTCCAGGTGAAACAACAATTGTCCCTTCTTTCTGCTGACCTGGATTTCAGGAATTTTTTACTAGGTCCCAGAAACCCACGACAAAAGCGCTTCTTGTATGGAATATACAACAAGCTATGGAAGATTTCTCAGCAGGAAGCTGCAGAGTGATTGCGCGAGATCGACAGGGTAAATATGGAAAAGGCTTTGGCTGTGGTTGACAATGTTATGACCACTTTATCATCCAGAATTTATTCTCTGGGCAACATTGTGTCTTCTGCATTGGACATATTTCAGCAGACATGTCTATTTTACAACATGGACAGTCACAATTACGTTCCATCGTAATACTGAGCTGGACGTTACAAACACTAGGTTCGGGCCACGTGCCGTGGCATTACATCAACACTACCAGTCTGTATTCTGAATATGATCTGACGGAAAGACAGACATCAATGGACACAGAGATGCAAAATACACCATGTTGCACATTGAAAAACTTGACCAATTACCTTTTACTGTAGCAGAGACACCATCCACAGACTGTATTATCCATGGTTATATCACCCTACCAGTCACGACTTTCCAATTCCAATATTGTTTCCAATACCAACAGGTAGGCAGATACAAAGCGCTAGGGGAAGGTTATGTGCATGAGTATTGGGAGTTACCGTTCAGGTTTAAATGCAGGAAAGGGAACTCAGAAGTTTTTCTGAGTCGTTCCGACTGTGAGAAAGCCTTAAGTGGGTCCTTAGTTTGCAAAGATATCTCTCTTCACGGGGCATGCAATGCTTCTGTTGTGAACTTGTCCTGTTATCTGAAGGGTTCCCTAGCTACCCAGATACGTCTGGTTTTCAAACTGCTCTCGAATGGGAGCTACTTGATGCTGAATGATCAAGGTTGCTGTGGAATGGAATGGGACATCTCTTATCTGGTGACGGTTAATTCCTTAGTCACTTGTTGTACGCAAGTACTGTTTCCACCTGCCCGCAAAATTTGGGAGGCAGCGCTGTGGCCTTTAATAAATGTTTCCAACATACGCTTTGATTCCCTTAGCAGACTGAAAGCCATGCTTTTTCAACAGGATGTGGCTTAACTTCGGCCAGAGAGAGGTTTGATCTCCAGGTTATGAGGTCCTCGTCTGAGATACAGACACTACTCCACTCTAACTTCCAACTGCATTTTGGGGAGCAAGTCCATCATTTCTTTAACATTTCTGACACTAGAGGAATAGTGCATTCTTTTAAATGTTTTGGCTCTGGACTGGTTAGCACCTTTCAGACAATGTTCGGAGTTATTCCATCATTCATACACTCTGTGTTGGGAAGCGTTTTTGGAAGGCTCCCGCTTGTCCTGCTACTTTCGGCTGGAAAACTGATTTTAATTATTCTGCTCCGCAATGATTCGGAACGGAGACAGCACTGCTTGTGCTACGATGCAGTGAGCACATGGTTTACTCGTTTAGCACACTTCGACTTCGAGAACTGGATGAGGCCTGTTTGGCTTAACTGCATACAACTGAATTCTACTGCCTGCTTTGCGGCCACCAATGTGTATTAGACATGTGCCTAGGATCACAACTGCTTGCGCCATTGGACATTGAGGTAGTGCTGGACCCGTTAACGGCCCATGGGTATTGTTGTCCCCAGCATCTTCCATTAGGGATGAATGCATTTCTTGAGCCACCCTGGGATGCTTTGGCTCCTAGTGACTTAGACAACGGCTCTACGATATGCATACATGATGCAGACTCTCCCTCAGCGGCTGCTGTGGGAATTGGATGGAATCACCTTTGCTCCATAAATCTGCGTCAATGTGTGCATCTGGGATCGTCGTCTGCGGTTATGGATAACAACAATGTTGTGTCTGCCACCCGGAACACATGAAATAATTGGCCTTTTTCCGCTTGGGAACAATTTGGCTTGTTTTATAAACTAAATTGGTCCAAAACAGTTTTGTTTTATTTTTCTAGGCACCATGGCTTTCGGAGTGCTTAGGATTCCAAACAGTAAAATGACTTTAAAGCTATTATGAACATTTTAAAGGGAAGTTTGCTTTTAGACAATGTTAAGAGTAGTTGTTACCTTTTATTATGGATATTTTAAAGGGAAGCTTGCTTTTAGATGGTGTTAAGAGTAGTTTTGAACTTTTTCCTTTTTTTAAATATAATGATATACTGGCTTTTTAGATAGCTTTTATTTATCAACCCTTAGGATGAGGAGTGGGTGTCATATTCCTGGATTAGGCCCATGTAGCGAGGCAGCTTATTCCTTACATTGTCCTAGAAAATAACATTTCAGCTGTGAATTTTTGCACACATTTGTATGCATGACAATGTTGGATTAGTTTCTCCGAAACTACTTTGTTTACACATCCAGCTTCGCACAACATTATCACAATGCCTTAAACATCATGTACTAGGCCTCTCTACGCACTAAGTACAAAAGTTGTCCTATCTTCATCCACGAGGCAACAGCGCTATCCACATATCCATAACATCAGTAATCTAGCGAGCACATCGCGAAGGCTGATTTTTATTATAAATAATAGGCATCCTGATAGCCTGGCAGAGGAGGCACTACTTCTCACACCGAAGGTCCCTGCATGCTGAAAAGTCACCACGGACCGGTCTACCATTCCATGAGGGGTGTTCAGCTTGAGACCAAGACAGGGCCCTTCACTCTATCTGATCAGGTAATGGGGTTGAATAATCCCTTGAGGGGATTTTTGGCTTTTCACCTATACACACTCTAGGTACACTTAGTGTAGAGGCCGCATCTTAGGGGTATGTTAGATTACCATACTGCATATATGCCTGAATATATTTATTGCTTCAGCACCATGGTAGAAATGTATCTACTGTTCACTCTTTTGGTGCTTGTAATCTCCTTTATTTGCTTCTGTCTCCCAATCATTTCAGCACACGTATTTTATGCAAGAATAACGTTGGTTCAATAAATATTATTGAAAACGTCCCACTGTGTATTGTCTGTATATTTCTCTGAGAATAAGTGAGCACGAGAGGTGGAGAGGTGTGGTGCAGCGGCCAGGGCAGCTGACTTCGGAGCACAGGGTTCACGGTTCGATCCCTGGCTCCGGCGGCAGCTCAGCTCAGCACCATGTGACTCTGGGCAATAGCTCACTTAATTTCCACGACGGCCCCCAGCGCCTTGAGACCCGTAAGGGTGAGTAGTTCGCGCTTTACAAATACGGATTTAGATGGAAAAGCCACCCAATCACGAGTGACTGAGCGAAAGGTTCTGCACTGTTTCCACGATCCCTGAGTGTTCAGGGTTGTCATGTTCAGTGGTTGCCAGAAACTGTTCGCTCCCTGGTAGGTTAGGGGGGGCTTACAGTGGCACTGTGAGCTAGCTGGTCTATAGGCCAACATATCCTGCGGGGGTGTCCGGAATCAGTCTTGATACCAAGCCCTTAATTTATGTTGTCCAAACAATGTGCAGATCCTACGGATTAGTAGGAACTACACGACAGTGGGGTCGTCTGGCAGGTTGAGAATCGGCTGGCTGTCGTCCGCGTAGGAGACAATGTTGAGTCCGTGGCTTCTGACGATGGCTGCATGATGATTGAAGAGGGTGGGGCTCAGGGAGGATCCCTGAGGCACACCACAGCTGATGTCTGTAGGTTCTGAGTAGAACGGTGGAAGTCTGACTCTCTGTGTTCGGCCGATGAGGAAGGAGCGGATCCATTCTAGGGCTTTGTCGTGGATGCCAGCGTCATGGAGTCTTGTGCAGAGGGTGTGGTGGGAGAAGGTTTTGAAGGATGAGGGCTGCAGTTTCACCTCAGTCAAGGAGGCTGCCGCTGTCGTCTGTAGGGGCGAAGATAGCGGTCTCTGTGCCATGGTTGCTTCTGAAGCCCGATTGGGAGAGGTCAAGTATGTGGTTCGTTTCAATGAACTGAGAGAGTTGGGCTTTGATGGCCTTCTCTTTGGCTGGGAAGGAGAGCAGAGGTATGGGTCTGTAGTTCTTGAGGTCCGTCGGGTCAGCAGAGGGTTTCTTCAGCAGAAAGTTGATCTCTATGTATTTCCAGTCTTCAGGGAATGTGGCTGACTCGATGGAGCAGTTGATGGTGTGGCAGAGTTCGGGGCGATGGAGGTGCCAGCTCTTTTGAAGATGTGGTGAGGGTAGGGATCAGAGGTTGCTCTGAAGTGGATGCTCTTCATGATCCTGAGGGTGTCATCAGAGGTGAGGGTGGTCCAGGTGGGCAGGCTCTGCTGGGGTCTGTAGCCATTAGGTGCGGTAGTTGTTGGTGGGGTGGGTGGGTCTTGGGTTGTGAATCTGTGGTAGATCTCCTTGATCTTGCGGTGGAAGAAGGTGGCGAGGTTGTCGCAGAGGTCTTGAGAGGGGGGAATGTCTGCTGTCTCCGTGCTGGGTTTGGCGGATTCTTTGACCACAGTGAAGAGTTCTTTGCTGTTGTGTGCGTTGGTGTTGATGCATTCCTGTATGGCTGTTTTCTCTGTTGTTCAGATGAGGCGGTGGTGTGAGGTGACAGCGGCTTTGAAGACTGCGTGGTCTGCCAAGATCTTGCTGCTCCTCCCTCTTTTCTCAAGCCGTCTGGAGGTGCGCCTGGACTCTTGGAGGGCGGGAGAGAACCAGCTGGCTTTCTTGGAGGGCTGCATGCCTGAGGGTTTCCTGAGTGGAGCCAGTGTGTTGGCACATGTTACATTCTGATTTCATCAGTGTGCTGCTTTCATATGTTCTACATGGAATGTATAGAGCGTGCCTGCTCTCTCTGCTGTTCCATGTTGTATGTTCTGTTTGTGGCAGTTATCTTCTACCGGCTGAGCTGTTCAGACGTACTGTGCTGCTACTGAATAAATTCCTTAAAACCACTTACCTGCTGGTCCTCCTCGTCCATACAAGTGGTCACGATTTATGGAGAAGACACCCTGCTACGTTTCCTTTGCATCACAGGTGCGGTGCTGTCTTCTGGACCTTCCGTGTCAAGAGAATTGGGCAGTTTAGAAGATCCTCTACTTGTTTCCATGGAGGTGCTGTGTTCTAAGGATTCCTGAAAACCGCACCTTCATGCAAGTTACAAATCCGTTCTGAGGCATCTTTTGACTCGTCGTTGGCGGCCTTCTTCTGCACTGGCCTATTTATGCCTGTTGATCTTCACTCCTCCGGGCCTCCGCTGATAATGGTGACGTATGTGATTACACGTCATCTCTGACGTTCTGTGCTTGGTTCTACCTCTGCCCAACTTCCTTTAAAGATTTGTACGTAACCTACGTACAGCGGCCATTTTGTTTGGCTTTCATCTCCATGGTAACGGTGTACCGTGACACTTTATATTTACTGCTGCCGTGTTACGTAATTGTACACCGCTGGGCGATATTTGTTGTTTGCTTGGCGCTACTTTCATTTGGCATTTGTGCGTCTCGCAACGGTGACACGCACACCTTCAGCACCGATTTCGCCATTCACTGCTGAGCGATTCTGTTGGTTGTTTGCTTGGCGCTAAGTTTATTTGGCATTAGTGTGTCTCGCAACGGTGACACACACACCTTCTGGGCTGATTTCATTATTTTGGAATTGAAGAGTATCAAGACAGTGACACGCACACTTTGCATGGTAGCATGTTACAACAGTTATATTATAACGGTGATACGCACTCCTTCAGCTGTGTCACTATCACTCCTACACTGTAGTGTATTACGACGGTAACACGCACACCTCTTATTTTGCGTGTTACAACGGTGATACGCACACCTCAGGTACTTTACTTTATCTTTTATTATTATCACATATTGGGCAATTCTTGTGTTTGTTTTCCTATTGGTTTTTACCTATCATTGCAGTGATAGACCTATATATATATATACATATAGCCTTTTTCTTATTGTTGTGCCTATAGTGTTACAGTGACTTACACTCCTATATTTGTTCATTCATTCAGTGCTTTATGTAGTTGGAATTTTCATTTGCTTTTATACTTATTGTGTGTTAGTCATCCAACAAAATGCAGTTTGATCCTCCCAGCAAATTTTTGCAGAACAAAGGTGAGCCACCTATTCCATGGACTAGGTGGAAAGAAGAGTTTATTACGTATCTTAAAGCCATTGATGGGGAAAGGATGTCAGCAGAAAGGAAAAAAATATTTTTCTCCATTGTTTTGGTTCGAAAGGGCAAGTTGTGCATAGAACATTGCCTCCTGTCAGATCTGGTGGTGATCACAATGTCTATGATGAGGCTTTGTTACGCATTGAGAATCGTTTTAAGCCTACCACTAGTGTTGCCCTTAACAGATTCAAATTTTATACTAAAGCTCAAGAAGAAGGGGAAAGTTTTGATGAATTTCTTACGGCTTTGCGTGCTTTGTCTATTAATTGCAATTTTGGTATGATTACTGACGAGATGATAAGAGATCAAATTATTGTACATGTTAAAAGCAAAAATGTACAAGAGCAGCTATGGATTATGTGTGATCCTAATTTAGAAGTTGCCATTAGTACTGCTAAAGCTCTTGAGCAATCAGAGAAGTGGATTAAATCTCTCAATAAGGATGTTAAAACCTCTGCATCTGGCGATGTAAATAGTGTTACTCCAAGTTCTTCCAAAAATACCTTTAGCAACAAGAATAACAATTTTAAATGTTTACATTGTTTCAGATGTGGCAATCCAGGTCATGTGGCTTCTTTTTCACGTTGCCCTGCCATTGCTAGAGAGTGTAGTAAGTGTGGGCGTCTAGGACACTTCTCTAAAATGTGCAAGGATACAAAAAATAATTTTTCAGGCAGTTCATCTAAGAGTAAGGTTTCCTGTGTATCTGGTGAAAGTCTGGTGGAGAATGAACCGCATGCTGATCCTGAATTTGGTATTGTTGTTTCTATTCGCAATGCTCCTGTTGATACTTCAACATTCAATATTGGTCCTCCTAAGTGTCTGGTACATATTATGGGCAAAGAATTAGAGCTCATGGCAGATTCTGGCTCGCCTTGGACTATCATCACCAAAGAGTATTGCTTCAAATGTTTTGGTGAATTAATTGATTTAAATTCTCTCATGGAGCCAGATATTGTTGCACAAAGTTTTGATGGGACCAAAATTGATATGGTTGGGTTTAAAGAGCTTGAGATTGAATTTAAGGAACGGTCGGCCCACATCAAATTATACATTGCGGTTAAAGGTGTCAATGTGTTGGGGTGGCGTGATCAAACCAAATTGGGTATCATTTTGAACCCTAGGAGCAAAGAGCCTGTTTCTGTTGTAACAGATTGTTTTTCCGATGTTGATTTTCCAAAACTTTATCCCAATGTATTTTCAGAAAAGCTTGGCAAATTGGTTGGTTTCAGCCATAAAATTAAAGTCAAAGAGGGATCTTTACCTGTTAAGCAAAAACTTAGAGGTGTGCCCATTATTGTAAGAGAAGAGTTAAAGAACATGTTAGATGATATGGTTCAAGTAGGTATCATTGAAGAAGTTGAGTCCTCAGAATGGGTTTCTCCCATTTTTTTAGCCCATAAACCTGGCAAAAGTTTGACACTTTGTGTGGACTTAAGAGATCTCAATTCTAACTTGATCATTGATTGTCATCCTCTTCCTAACATCAATGAAATGGTATGCATGCTAGAAGGGGCTTGCATTTTCTCCACGCTGGATTTCCGTTCGGCGTATCATCAGATTGAGTTTACGGAAGATTCCAGAAGATTCACTGCCTTCATAACACCACATGGTTTATTCCAGTTCAAACGGATGCCTTTTGGTTTGGCCTCTGCGGCCTCAGTGTTTCAGAGAGCTATGTACCATATATTCAAAGATCTTAGTGTCTTTGTCAAATGCTTTCAAGATGACATTCTAATTTTTTCCAAGAACAATGAAGATTATCTGTGTCATATCAAGCTGGTATGTGATAGACTACAAAATTTTGGTTTGACACTCAAGGCTGGAAAATGCAAATTTTTTTGTGAATCTGTTGATTATCTTGGCCATTCTCTGTCAGGTAATTGTGTTATGCCTAAAAAATCCCTGGTTGACGCTATTATCAAAGCTCCATCACCTGACAATAAAGAAAAACTGTTGTCTTTTGCAGGTCTTTGTGAATACTACAGCAAGTTTATACCTAATTTTGCTACTAAGATGGAACCCCTCAGGGAATTGACGAGGAAAACTTCTGATTTTTGCTGGTCTGAAAGACAAGAGTCTGCTTTCCAACTGATTAAGAGGGAGATTGTGGAGGCTCCTACTGTAGTGTAGCTCCTATTTCCCTAATAGGCTCTGCGCATTGGAATAATATATCCTATAGTTTTGACATAGGACTAAGGTCGGTATGTCCCTATCGAGTATATTAAACTTAATTACTTGTGCCAGCTAGCTCAGAGGCCACTAGAAACTCCTTGACAACAAGAAGGGAGTAGTTTCTGGCAGCCGCAAAACATGACCAATATGTTTTCCTTTTAGAATCAGAACGTGTCCCAGAGTCGTGGAAACACTAGATAACTATTTCACTCAGCTCAGTCGTGCATGCTTAGTTTTCCTCAGAGTTACACAGAAATAATAGACGGGCGTTTTCAATAAAAGATTTATTGAACAGTCTTGTTTCTGGTGTAAGTATAATGTGCTGTTACGATCACAAGACAGTATGCGAGATAAATAATGTACAGGGTGAGCAGTAGAAATAAATAATACTGCGATAGCATTATTTTATAGTACAAATGCTGTTACATAAATAACACAGACTAAAAATCCGAGCACTCATACGATGCGGTGCTAAGCTAGTTCTACCCCAGTGTACCTAACCTAACCTAGGTGTAGGAAGAGGGAAGAAGTAGGTGAAGTATTCCTTACTATGGTATACTAAGAGTATGTTAAGTCTAGTATGCCTAGTATGCCAAGAGTCCCTCTAGGTTCTTATCAGCTCCATACCTGAAGAATGAGAGAGGTTGGAATCTCTTTGCCAGACTCAAACTCCAACACCCCGCAAGGGAAGTCAGATCACTGGAAGCTGGAAGCTGGGCTCTCTGCGTGCAGGGAATGGCAGCGTCTTCTCAGTGCGTCAGGCCGGGATACGGGCTCCTCTGAAGTCGAGGTCTCCTCTGGTTTACAGGGGCTAGGGAAGGTATATTTATTCCTGAGAGTACCTTAGGAATGTTAGCATTGACGTGAATTGGACAACGAAAGACGTCATGAATGAACCCCTAAGGAATAATGGTTCATGCATAATATATGAGTCCTTGAAGAAATCAATAGTCCTGGACTAGGGAAACTCCCGCAGCCTAAGGGTCTGTTCTTCATGAACTCGTTGTGACGTTAGGGTGGACGGATGTCAGAGACCATGCCTGTATTTGGAGTGCATGGTTTAATGCCTAAATAAGGCCTGGGATTCTATGCCTATATAAGGGCAGGGCGAATTGTGCCTATATAAGGACAGGATATTGGAAAGCCCGTTATGGACACCCTAAGAGGAAATACAACACCCACTCCTCTTTCGTGTGTATGATAATACTAAAATGCTAAACATTAAAAATGCTAAACATTAAAATGGAGTACCGCATATTTCTAAAATTTTCATAAAACCATTTTAAAAAAGGCATTTCTTTAAAAAAATCTATTAGAATGCAAAAGGTACTGTACATTTGAAGCATTGCTTTTCATTACAGGCATAAAATTCGAAAATAAATGCAATTGAAATGAAATAAGCAGTAATATTTACATTTGAGAAAAAAAATTGATCGATAAGTTATTCAAAAATCAATTTCATTTTATGTCATGAAAATTAAATGAACTGTTTTTAGACACATAAGATGACTAAATGTCTTTGGAAGGACCGCCTAGTCTGTACTATAAGGCTAGTTCTACTTTAAGCAGATTGAAGTTCCATTTTCCTTCGAAAAAATGGGAAAAAGTTCAATTTCTGGTAGAGTTCCAAGTTTTTGAAAAAATGAAGGCCAAATTGTTGCTGTATTTTTGGAACACTGTATGCTGAATCAGAGTCAGTTTACGGGTCTGGTGTAAACATTAGATCATCTATTTCTATAGACAAAACATCATCCACTGTAGTTGGTGTGAGTTGGAACACCTCGTGAAGCAGGTTAATTGCACAGAGATGTGAAGCATTGCTTTCAATTGTCGCAACGTTCGCGTCCGTTGTTACCTGTGTGCCTGTAGTTCTTTCTCGTACCTCAGCAGCTGCCGGAAGCGTCTGTGAGATCTCAATGAATGCTGTCATCAGGATAGGAAGCCGCTGGGGACAACACATAGCATGGGCCGTTATCTGGTCCAGCAGAGTATCGACGTCCGTTGGCGCATCCGATGGAAATGTTAGACAGGTGTCCAACACGCATTCTACACCGCATAGCAGGCATCGTAGAACAGGTAAGATGCAATCTTGCCAGATTGGTCTAAAGGACAGGAACCATGTGGTATTAAGGTCCCGTAGACGATTTATGCCCAAAAGCTGTACTATTTGCTCACGGCACTTTCGTTCAAGGAGAGCTTTCTCCATGTCGCTCGGAGTGATGTCGGCGAATTGGCTGGCCATAGCGAAATAGCAGGAAGAGAAATAGAATTCCGGCAACGAGTGCTAGAATTAATGGTATGCCACCAAACACCGAATGTGCAAAGTTCGGGATGATTCCGAGTATTGCCTGGAAAGGTGCTAACAGACCCGAGCAGATGCCCTTAAATACATGTACAATTCCTGTTGTATCAGACATGTTGAAAATTCGTCCTATCATTTCCACGAAATTTATAGGGCAGTTTGTACGTATTAAAGTCTGTATCTCAGCCGAAGTCCTTGCAATTTGCAGATCATAGGTTTCTTTGGCCGAGGTCAGAGGCACTGTTTGTTGTAAAAGCATGGCTTTCATTCTGCTTAAAGTATCAAATCTTATAAAAGAGACGTTCAGTGAAGGCCATAAAGGCGACTCCCTGACTGTGTCTATTGGGGCAAACAATACTTGCATACAGCAAGTGACCCTGGAGTTGACCGTTACTAGATATGGGATGCCTGGCAGCATGCCACAGCAGCTCTGATCATTCAACATGAGGTAACTCCCATTAGAAAGTTGTCCGAACGTCGGATTAATCACAGCAGCTGGTGTACCCTGCTGATGGCAAGACAAATTTGCCACAGAACCATTACAAGCCCCGTGCAAGGAAATGTCCTGACATACTAGTGGACCGCTTAGTGCACGTTTACAGTTTTTACCGCTTAAAAACACTTCACGATCCCCGCTCCAACATCTATATGTATACGGTAAAGCCCAAGATGTCTTAATGTATTCCTTACCCAACCTTTCATATTTGCCTGCTTGCATTTGTCTGAGGCAATACTGAAACTGAAAAGTAGTCACAGGTAGTGTAATTTTGCCATGAATAAACCATTCTGTAGCTGGTTTTTCTGCCACTGTAAATGGTAACTTTTCCAGTTTTTCAATGCTCAGCACTGTATACTTTGCTCCTCTCTGTGCCATTTCGATCTGTTTATCAGTTAGATTGTATTCTGCAAACAGAGCCGTTGTGTTGATGAAACGCCAGGGCACATAGCCCGCTCGGAATGATTGCAGCGTCCAGCTTAATAACATAATAGAACGTATTTGAGATTGGCCTTGTTGTAACATCGCCAAATCTTGTTCTAGAATGTCGATAGCAGAGGATATAATGCCGTCCAATGAATATATTCTGGAGGACAAAGTTGTTAACCCATTGTCGACCACAGAGAGTGTTTTCTCTAAATTAATACGATCAAATTCACGTATTCGTTCTGCGGCCTCTATCTGTGATACCTTCCAAGCTTCATTATAAGCAGCATAAATACCGGCATATATGAAACGTTTTTGACGCGGTTTTCTTGGTCCAAGCAAGAAATCCCTAAGATCTGCGTCTTTTGCAAGTAAAGATAAGTGTTGTTTTACATCCTGTAGTGTAGATGTATGCAGCCAATCGAGGCATAACTTCCCTACACTGTATGTTGTTACTACCCCCGGATGTTGTCTTTGGACGTATCTTGGGTCTGGCCTATGAATAGTAAAGCCCTGAGTTTTATTCAGGAATCTTTCCTGACAGTTATTCGTGTCTATGGGCCAGATCAACCATTTTTTCCAATCAGGATTAGATCTGTTGAGTTGTAGTATATTGTCGACTGTCACCACTGCCTGTGTTACATTATTTTTTGCAGGAGTTGGTACAGAAGGTGTGTTCATCTCTTTGATCTTGGCTAAACCAAGACAAGATGTTTGTTGGATAGTTTCATTCAAAAACATTATTTGTTCAGGGATGATGCAGGCTCTGAATAAAGCTTCTAGCCCCTGTACTTGCCATTCTTTAGTACCCCACAACGTTTTTGTGTCAATTGTGTCTTTCCAAAAGTCAAAACCCTGTCTAGACAGTTGGGCATTAAAAAACGCAGAATAAATCTGTTTTGTATTTGTTAACATAATTTTCAGTCCTGTCTTGTTTACATTTTTATAGTAAAACATTTCTGGATCAGATGTATTGTATCCTGAAAAATATGGAAACTTATTGGCAAATGTTTTTGAACTACCTTTAGGTGGTGTAGGACAATGTTCCCATTGGTTAAACATAAACACATTTCTTGGATATGCAGATTTATGCAAAAAATGATGACCATAGTGATTATAACAATACAGTTCTTCATAGTCTGATGAACCCTCTAAATATTCATTTTTAGAAAATGCAGCAGATTTTTCTAGGTCAAACATAATATCAGTCACAGTCTCAAAGTCCCAATCATCAGAATAGGTACTGGACGTGATTAGATCACTTAGTGAAATTTTAAACAAATGTGGAATGTTCAATTCTTCCGTCGGACCGAATATATCAAAATCTGTTTTGTCCCACACTATACCATCATGTTTAGGAACAGCTGTGATGTTCACTGATGACAAGTCTCTTGCTTCACGATGGGAAGATTTATGAGGTTTCAAAAGTACGTTTACGTTTTTTCCTTCAGTGTTCACATGGATGTATCTGCCACTTATAAGCACGCTTACTGTTGTTACCAAAGCTAGCCAGAGCAGGAAAACAAAAAGTCCAGATGTAATCCAGAGTTCAATCCATGGAGAAACCAAATAAGTCTTTTTCAGAAAGTGAAGAAAGTCTTGTACTTGCTGCTTGAATTTCAATGACACTGGCGGTGTTTCAGGTTCACTAGGATCTTCTGAGAACGTATCAAAGTTAATGAAGTAGCCAGAAGCAGTTCTGTCAATTGTTTGAATTGCATCAGGATTTGTTGAAATCACTGGAACCAGTTCATCACTTGTTACGTTGGTGTAGACAGGTGTATTTGGACGAACTGTTACTTGTTCTTCAAGAGGGATGAGTTCCATAGCGTTGTTGCATAGTCCTTCATTTGTTTCAGCTGAATTCTCGATTGTTATCAGTCTTTCAGTATGAACCTCTTGGATAGTAGCGAGAGGAGTGCGTTTGCTACTAGGTCGGAGTCCACGAGGCCTACTATTTAGTATTGGCCACATACTGTGGTTTGATCAGGTCGATGGACACAAATCTTTTCTCCTTTCTTCCAGCAAGGGGCGGCAGTAGTACTGTTCTTGTTCCTTGAACTGCTAGGACAGGTACTGGTTGTCTGTAAGAAGGTCCAAATTCCTTCTTGTCCGCAATTTTTTCTCTGACTAGATCCCCAACTTTAGGAATCCAGACAGGCCTTGCTGGGACAGCCGGTTGATCCCAGTGGTGGTGGACTGTAGGAATACGTTGCTTTGTTTCGTTCTTAATTTGTTTAAGTCCTGTAAAACAGCCAAACGATCTTTGATATCAAAGGGTTTATTTTCCACCACTGTGCCTACGTTTTCTAAGTCTGGTACCCACATTCTCGTCCCAAATAGGACCTCATATGGAGTGACCCCCCTAGAGAACTTCTTGGCAGATTGTTCATTGCGCGCTGAACGCCACTAAGGTGTTTGACCCACCCGTCACCCGAACCTAATACTCTAGCTGTTATAGACTGCTTTATGTCCCGGTTTTTCCTTTCCACAACCGAATTTCCCTCAGGATGGAATGGAGAGGAGTACCGCAATGCAAAGCCCAGACTGGCCATGGCGTCTTTGTAAGCCCGAGAGCTAAACGCAGGACCCTGGTCAGAATGTAGCGTGCCTATTGCGTATATGCCGATAAAGACTCGCAAATCTTTTGTAACAGTTCGAGCGTCAGCTGAGCGCTGAGGCCATAACCATAGGAACCTAGATTCAGTATTTGCGGGAATGCCTTTGTCCAGGAGAACGCAGGCGCGTAGATAGTCGAATGCTGTCTAACAGTGGTGCCTGTACTGGGCTGCCGCATTCGCAGCATGGTGTCTGGTGGCTCTCTCGCTGTAATTTACAGTCTAAGCAGTTGTTGATGAATATGTGAATTTCTGTATTCATCCCAGGCCACCAGTACATCTCTTTTAAAGTCAGGATAGTCTTAGAGATCCCTTGATGTGACAGACCCTCCCCCAAATGTGTTTCATAAATCAAGGCTGCTCTACGTTCCATGTTTGGTATTACCCTATCCCCCACTCCAGGGATTCGAGCAAAAGGAACGTTGTTCGCATCAATTACATAAGAGTACTTGAGTGGAAACTTTTTGGTAAACGCTGCACTGCTGCCCTTGCTTGAAGCATTGACAGCCAACATTATCTCACCGTCTATTTTTGTTTTTGAACGAGTGATCGCAGCTACGGAAGCCGTCTGCACAGCCCCCTTTGCGGCTTCATCAGCCAATGAATTCCCTGCAACGTGAACGCCATCACGTTGATGACTCTGTGTGTGGATCACGTGAGCCTTTGGTAGTTCGTTTTTCAACTGAACTACTTGTTCCCAAAGCAATTTGTGCTTTATTGTGCCACCTTTCGCATTTTTGAAACCATTTTCAAGCCAGTTTTGTATATATTCATTATACGACTGCACACAGTAAAAGGAATCGCACCCGATTAGTGTGGGGAATTCTCAATCTGTACTTTCAAGTGCCAGTTTGAATGCTTGTAGTTCAGCTCGCTGAGCTGTACAATCTCCTAGAGACTTTGTTTTTGTGACCATAGGTCTGAAGATGCCATTTCGCATGCGACCTTTAACGATAGCTCACGCTGCACTGTAAGCTTGCTTACCCCCTATTGCGGGTTGTGCGGATCCGTCAGTGTAAATTATGAATTCGTACTGATCGAGAGGCAGAATTTCAGTGGGCAGGGGACATTCATGTTCGTACTGCAGGAAGGCTTGTGTTTTTAAATCTGGGTCAAAAACATATTCAACATCTGTTTCAGCAAGAGAATTAACCCATTGTATCCATCTTGGATGCAATGCCTTAGCATTTGGAATGCTTGCTTTTGTAACCGCTTCTAAAGCAGGTACTGGGGTTACGATAATAATTCGTTTCCCTTGGGCTAAGGCTCTTTCTTTTGCTACAGTGGTTTGAACTGCTGTTAGAATTTTTTCAGTAGAACTGAAGCGCATTTCCGCTTGTGTGTACAAGTGCGATTTATACGCTATTGGTATTTTTTCACCCTCATTGAAAGTTAAGTAGGTGAATCCTCATTGACCCGAAATTATTCGGATCACCAAATTTCGTTCACTTACGCGTGTTTGTAAGTGATTTGTTGCTAACATGTTAGCCTGGAGTGAACGCAAAATTTCTGTGTGTTCCTGTGTCCAGTTTTTGATTGAAAAATCAGGTTTGATTAATGCGTAGAGAGGTTTAACCCTTTCTGCATAGTTTATAATGTATGTTCTTCCAAAATTTAAGAAACCCAGGATCGATTGTAAGTTTTTTAGCGTTTTTGGAGGTTGGAGCAGCGCACACTTTTCTAAAAAGTTAACTGCCAAGCTCTTGCCTTCACTTGAAAGCTCATATCCTAGAAATAGGACATTGAGATGGGCAATTCTGGACTTTTTAAAGTTGAATTTGTAACCCTCAGAGGCGAATCCCAGTATAATGGTGCTCACTCTGTTCAAGTGTTTTACTAGGTCATCGTCTGTCAGATATATGTCATCGACTTAGGACAATGCCTCATTGTCATAAATTTGTAGTAACTCCATTACCCTCGCTGAGAATAAACCTGGGCTGTTCTTGAACCCTTGTGGGAGTCGACAAAAGTGACGCTGGGTCCCCATTATGGAGAATGCTGTTAAGTACCTGCTTTCAGGTGCTATGTTTTGACAAAAGAAACCATTTGAGATGTCTAACGTGGTTTTATATTTTTTACGCACAATGTTATTCATTAATGCTGTGCTATGTGCATTTTGCACTGCAAAAGTTTTAGAACAAGTGTTTAGGTGTCTGTAGTCCCAAACTAAACGATATGTTTTGTCTGGTTTGGAGACAGGAAACAAAGGATTGTTCATTGAGGAGGTGCATGTTTCAATCACCCCTTGGTATTCAAGTTGATCTAAGATCTCCCTGACCTGTTTTTTAGCTTCTTGCTTAATAGGATACTGCCGTTGTGCAGTTGGTTCATGTTTCAGATGTATTTTATGGTGAGGTGAATCTTCATCCCATCCTACATGATTTTTATATAATGCTGGGGCCTGGGCCACTGCCCATTTCCTGGCATATGTATATCTTAGATGCATTGGTATATGGTTGGAGAAGGCAGGCATAATTATGTCCTCGCCGTGTGGGCACTCCCTGACAAATTGTGGTGGCCAGTCCTTTTCTGCTAGAAGTAAGTCATAGCCCTTTGATAGTTTTTCCCAAAAAAGTGCTTTCACCTGTCTAGGTTTGTCTCCCTCCATCCGGAGTGTTATGTCATATAACTTTTGTGGAGTACTAACCCTGGTGTCTACAGTCTCGACTGTGATGTACTCATTCAAGTCCACTATCTCCAGAAGTTCCCTCAGGTTCTGGCGAACTATTGTGACTTCTGCTGCACTGTCCAGCATGGTCTGAGCCCATTCTCCGTTCTTGAGTTGCGTTCTCAGTATTCTCGGCATGTCTTATTTTTAGACCTGCTACTTTCTTTTTGGAGAATTGAGGTTTTACTTTAGTTTTTGGAGCGTGTTTGTCTTCTTTCGATGTCACGTGTTCTTCTCTGTGTTCCGTCCGTCCTCTTCTTTCCGAAGTGTGTGGTGAGATCTGAAAGGGACGAGAGGAACGTGTATCAGTATCATGATACCTATCAGGTTTTCTTAAATTATCCCTATTCCTGAGGTTATACCTCCTTTCAGAGGGCTCCTGTTGAGGAGACCTACCTCGGGATTGAGAACGTTTCTCGTTTGATTTTTGTTTAGTAGACTCCCACTTCTTTTTAGAAGATGTAGGAGTTTGTTTTATTGAGTCCTTCTCAGGACTTTCAGATAGTTTTGGTTTCAGTGGTCTTCCACCCAAACTATCTCTGCCTAATTCTGCATAAGATTGTTCAATTATTCTGGGTAGCTCAGTTTGATGTTCTGTAACATCGAATTCCCTCAATTTTTGGCGGATCGCCACTGCTGCTGCCTCCCCTTTAATATTAGATAATATTATTGTTGATACCTGCTCGAAATTTTTCAGTAATTTCATACCTAAATTTAGAGCAGGCTCTGCCCCATATTCATTTTGAATTTGTTTTAGGACATCAGGTATTACCGCAATTGACGGAATACCATGTGTTTTAGTATAGATGGCAGCAAAGACTGAGCCCCAAGTGGTGCAGTCTTCCAGTTGTGGTGTTATCCCCATCGGTAAACTGATTGTTAGGATTCTATGTTTCTCATGTGGGCTAGTATTTGGAAATACTGCTTCGATTTGAGTAATTTTTTGAGCTATCCAAAACAGAATTTGCTCACGTTTTGTGGGCATTTTACCCATGACTGAGTTGAGAGTCTGTGGTGTAATTTTTAGTGTATTCCCCTGTTGGGGAGTTGGATTTGGATATGTCAATGGTGGTCGGACTGTGAAAGTCCGCATGACATATTGGACCAATTGTCTGTAAATTTTTATTAACTCTTTTATTTGAGTATGTAATTCCTCATCTGTCATTATATCCAGTTCAGGATGAGGTGTGTAGCCGGCTAAAATCGGCCATGTTGCTCCTGGTCTACCTAGTGGACCGGGCCTGGTAATGTTTTTGTGATGTTTTAGGGCGCCTTTAAACCAGAGCTGATGCTCTTGGTATGTTAATGGAATTTCAATATCCTCGAAAGGAATGTATTCCTCTGGTAGTTCATCTTCTTTGTAGAAGTGAAATGTTTGTGATGTTGGATTGCATTCCAGAAGTAGTACCCATGAATAGAATACCTCTGTCTGAAATGATTCATGTGCCTCTATCACGAAAACTGCTCTACCTCCTCTTGGCGATAGGCCATGTTTTATAAGTTTTAGAGTTATGGCTCTTCTTAAGTTTTGAGGGATGTGTACAACACCCTCCTCAGTTTCATTTAAACCTGTAAGGTTAAAAACTACTGCTTGGGCTGGATCAGCCGCAGTTCCACCATTTTCGGTGTCATTGTCTCCGTCAGGCATTTTGTTTTTTGAAAAATGTAGAACAAGTTTCAAGGAAACAAAGATAAGGTGCACAATATTTTGGAACACTGTATCCTTCAACGTTGAGTAAACCAAACAGCTAATATATAGGGTGCTTCCCTATGTAGCCTTGGTGGATACCTAGCCCTGCCCAATCCAGACGTCTTTTGGAGTATATGGGTAGGGGTCTTTGAGAGAAAATAGCACGGCTGAGTTACTCAGTATCTAAAGTTGAATTACTGCCTAACCAAACCGTTGGGCGCCCTGTAGAGTAGCTCCTATTTCCCTAATAGGCTCTGCGCATTGGAATAATATATCCTATAGTTTTGACATAGGACTAAGGTCGGTATGTCCCTATCGAGTATATTAAACTTAATTACTTGTGCCAGCTAGCTCAGAGGCCACTAGAAACTCCTTGACAACAAGAAGGGAGTAGTTTCTGGCAGCCGCAAAACATGACCAATATGTTTTCCTTTTAGAATCAGAACGTGTCCCAGAGTCGTGGAAACACTAGATAACTATTTCACTCAGCTCAGTCGTGCATGCTTAGTTTTCCTCAGAGTTACACAGAAATAATAGACGGGCGTTTTCAATAAAAGATTTATTGAACAGTCTTGTTTCTGGTGTAAGTATAATGTGCTGTTACGATCACAAGACAGTATGCGAGATAAATAATGTACAGGGTGAGCAGTAGAAATAAATAATACTGCGATAGCATTATCTTATAGTACAAATGCTGTTACATAAATAACACAGACTAAAAATGCGAGTACTCATACGATGCGGTGCTAAGCTAGTTCTACCCCAGTGTACCTAACCTAACCTAGGTGTAGGAAGAGGGAAGAAGTAGGTGAAGTATTCCTTACTATGGTATACTAAGAGTATGTTAAGTCTAGTATGCCTAGTATGCCAAGAGTCCCTCTAGGTTCTTATTAGCTCCATACCTGAAGAATGAGAGAGGTTGGAATCTCTTTGCCAGACTCGAACTCCAACACCCCGCAAGGGAAGTCAGATCACTGGAAGCTGGAAGCTGGGCTCTCTGCGTGCAGGGAATGGCAGCGTCTTCTCAGTGCGTCAGGCCGGGATACGGGCTCCTCTGAAGTCGAGGTCTCCTCTGGTTTACAGGGGCTAGGGAAGGTATATTTATACCTGAGAGTACCTTAGGAATGTTAGCATTGACGTGAATTGGACAACGAACAACGTCATGAATGAACCCCTAAGGAATAATGGTTCATGCATAATATATGAGTCCTTGAAGAAATCAATAGTCCTGGACTAGGGAAACTCCCGCAGCCTAAGGGTCTGCTCTTCATGAACTCGTTGTGACGTTAGGGTGGACGGATGTCAGAGACCATGCCTGTATTTGGAGTGCATGGTTTAATGCCTAAATAAGGCCTGGGATTCTATGCCTATATAAGGGCAGGACGAATTGTGCCTATATAAGGACAGGATATTGGAAAGCCCGTTATGGACACCCTAAGAGGAAATACAACACTACTCTTAAATCATTTTGCCTTAATTAATTAAAATTGTGTGTGATTACGGTTGATGCGAGTTTATATGGCGTGGGTGCTGTCTTGAGTCAAAGGTGTGCTAAAGAGGAGTGGTGTGTAGCGTTTGCTTCCAGAACTCTCTCTGAAACTGAAAGGAGGTATGCCGTTATTGAGAGAGAACTTTTAGCGTGCATTTGGGCAATTGAGCATTTCAGAAATTATGTGTGGGGCAGGAGGTTCTTACTTAGAACTGATCATAAACCTCTTGTTGGGATTTTGTCCCCTGGTGGTGGGTGGAATTCCACTGCACGTGTTGCTCGCCTTACTTCTAGACTTCAGGAATATAATTTTGAGGTTGAGTTTGTTCCTGGTAAGAGTAATGTCCCAGCGGATTGCTTGTCAAGGTTGCCTTGCTCTGATGATACCAGTCTTCACGCTGATCACTATTTGGATATGGTTGCTTCTCTTAAGGATTGTGTTTCTTCAGAATTTTTGGGTGTTTCTGAAGTTGAATGGAGAAAGGAAATGGATAATGATCCTGTATGCCTCTCCATTTTGAATTATGTAAGGTCCGGTTGGCCTAAACCTAAAAGTGCGTCACCTGAGTTGAGTCCTTTCTGTCAAGTTGCTGAAGAAATTGTGGAAGAGGGTGGCTTACTCTTTAAGAGTGGCAAGATTATTCCCCCCGTTGTTTTACAGAATAAAAATTTACAGCTTGCCCATCAGGGACATTTTGGCATGTCTTCCATGAAGCGTCTTATTAGAGCCAATTTTTGGTGGCCTGGTCTTGACAAGATGGTGGATAGAACTGTCAGGGACTGTTCTTTCTGTATTAATGGTGACAAGATGCTCAGAGTTTTTTCTGCTCCTCTCAAACCTGTGACTTGGCCCGAATCACCTTGGCAAAAAGTTGCTTTTGATATTTGAGGTCCTTTCAAATGTTTACCTTCTGATGCTCGCTTTGCTCTAGTTATGGTGGATTACCATTCTAAGTGGCCTGAGGTCAAGTTTGTTGCTAGTGCTACTTCTCTGGTTGTCATTTCTTTTTTCAAAGAGGTTTTTGCCAGGGAAGGTTGTCCGGAAGTCTTAGTTTCTGACAACGGAGTTCAACTTGTCTCTCAAGAAATGGAGGAGTTTTTCACGAAATGTGGGATCAGACACATCACCACTTCCCTGTATGAACCTAGGGAAAATGGTCAGGTGGAAAGATTCAATCGTGTTCTTAAAGATAGTATTGAGTCTGTTAGTGTGTCTGGTGAGCCTTGGAGAGATGTTTTGAGGAGGAGATTATGGATGTACCGTATTACTCCCCATTCTGTTATGGGTGTGAGTCCTTTTAGGCTTCTTAAGGGGAGAGATCCTGTCTCTGATATTTGCCCTTGGTGGATAAAGAAATCCTGTAAGCAGGTGGATGATATTGATTTGGATGTCATTGCTGGTAGGGTAAGGAGGAAGCAAGATAAAATGAAGGAAGCTTTTGGTGAGAAATGGAAGGTTAGAGTTCCTGATTTTGTTGTTGGAGATTTTGTCAGGATCAAGAAACCTGGTTTTTTAGCCAAAGGTCGTTCCAGATTTGGTCCTCCTGTTAAAGTTGTGAAGGTGTGTAAAAACAGTGTGGTTACTCAGGATGGTAAGGTCTGGAATGTAAGAAGAGTTGTCAAATGCAGGTCTTGTGAAGACTCCAAGTTCACTGTTTTTAAAACTTCTTTGGGAAATCGTCCTGTTCCTGATGAAGGGTTGTCTGTTGCTTCAAGGGTTAAAATTAACAATAGAACCATTTCTGTGCCAAAGAGGTACAGTACTTAATGTTATCATTTTCTTCTGTTATTTTTTTATTTTTGTTTTCTTGTTTTTTTGTTTTTTTTGTTGTTGTTTCCTTTTGTGTTATGGGGTGAGATGTGTTACATTCTGATTTCATCAGTGTGCTGCTTTCATATGTTCTACATGGAATGTATAGAGCGGGCCTGCTCTCTCTGCTGTTCCATGTTCTATGTTTTGTTTGTGGCAGTTATCTTCTACCGGCTGAGCTGTTCAGACGTACTGTGCTGCTACTAAATAAATTCCTTAAAACCACTTACCTGCTGGTCCTCCTCGTCCTTACAGCAAAGTTGGATTTCCAAAGGTGGAGGTTGCGTGCCGTGGCGTTGGCATCAGTGGATGTCAGTGGTGGGGTTTTGCTGAGGGAGGTGGTGAGCAGGTCTTCTGTGACCTTGTTCCAGCATCTGCGAGGATAGTGGCGGGTGTGGTGGTGTACGGTGGGTTTGGTGAAGGAGAACTGGATGCAGTGGTGGGCGGTCCAATGTAGCTCGGAGGTGTGGCTGACAAAGATGTTGTTGCTTGCGGAGAAGGTGGGGTCGAGCGTGTGTCCTGCTGAGTCGGTTGGAGAGGTGACCAGTTGTTTGAGTCCGGTGGTGGTGAGGTTCTCCAGTGGGATGCAGTGTTGTGGTCATCGTGGTTGTCCAGGTAGAAATTGAGGTAGCTGAAGAGGATGTAGTCCGTTGAGGCGAGAGTGTGGTGTGCAATGAAGTCGGCTATGGTTTTGCTGAAGGGGAGGCGTGGTGCGAGAGGTCTGTAGATGAGGGTGACGCGGAGGGTGGTGTTCGGGTTGGTCTGGATCTGGAAGTGGAGGTGTTCCATGTCAGGTAAGTGGTCGTCAGAGCTGGTTGTGAGGTGGAGTGTGTTTTTGTGTATGATGGCGATGCCTCCTCCTGATCGGTTGGTGCAGTCCTTGTGGGTGATTTTGTAGCCGTCGGGGATGGTGGTTGCGATGTCTGGGGCTGAGGTGGGGTTCATCTATGTTTCCGCGAAGAAGGTAACGTTGGGGTAGATGGAGTCGAGTAGGTCCCAGACCCCCACAGCGTGTCTTTTGAGGGAGTGGGTGTTGAGTAGGATGCAGCTGAGGCATTTGGGTCCGGTTCTTGTAGGTCGTGCAGTTGGTGGATCTTGTGTACGGCGGCAGGTGAAGGTGCGGTTGCAGGTGCGGCAGGTGAATGGGCCCTGGGTGTTATTTGGTGATGCAAGATAGCAAGTGGTGAAATGTCCGGTGTTGAGGGCGTGAAGGGTGCTGACGTCGAAGTAGTGGAAGGTCGGGGAACCAGGGTCCGTGGTGCTGGGCACGGTCCAGGCGTGGACAGGCGCAGACGGGCTTGCCTTTGGCACGCCAGTATCGCGCCCGCTGCATGGCCACGCACGATGCTTATTATGAGCCATTCCTGGATGCTTTGGCTCCTGGATTCTCGGATCCTGTCTCTCCTCTGTAGCTACACTGCAGGCTGGCACACCATCAGTGGCTGCTGACTGGGCTGGATACGAACATGTTTGTTCTTTGTAACTTGCAGTGCCGGCCACTGTGGAACATCGTCTGTGATTGTGGGTTCCCTCCTGGATACTATTAACTCTCCGAACATGGAAAACATTTTGGGAGCCTCGTAGAGTTTAATTTGGCACCTTGTTTTTATTTCAAATTGATTTTTATTCGTTTTAATAATTGCATGCTTTTAACTGGCATTTTTAATGCATTATGGCTTTTATTATTAAAGTGCATTTTATATTCATTTTATAATCATTTGAGAGGGCGGCTGTCTTATGGCTTTGTTTTCCACAAATCTCCAGTGTTTTGAGGGACTATACCCCTGATGTAGGGGATTTTAGTCTTAATCGCCTAGAACTATTTTATTAAAACAATTTGCTAGGACTTGGTAATTGGTATAAGGTGTTACATCAGAGTAGTCAGGAGAAAATAACCTCAACATTTCTTTACAAAATATCATCTGTAACAGGGTGTGAAAATTCTTAGAATCAGTGGGTAAAGATTTCCTCTTTTGGGCATAACTTTGAAAGAATGTAGTTTTTTGCTAGTTGGATGCTCTATTACACCTTCCAATTCCTACATAAATGTTTTCCTAGTGTAATAAATGCTTTACATGTACTACGGTGGAAGGATATTGGTCCCATTTATTTTTACTTGCCCAGTTTTGAAACCTTTTTGGAGCCAGATATTTTGGTTTTTAAGCCAAAAGTTAGGGAAAAAGGCGATACCAGAGTCACTATTAGCATTTTTGGTCTTTTGTGTAGTAAGGGGGCATTTTTGAGGAGTGAACAGAAGTTTATTTTCTTAGCTGTTTCAATTGCACAACCACTCATTTCACTGTGGAAATCAACAAGGTGCCCTTTATTTATTCAATAGCAAGCTAAAATGATCAGATTAAGACAACTGGATATTCTTATGCCAAAAGGAATAGACAATCGAGGAAATCTGAGCCACGGTGGTGCCTTTTTCCCACCAAATGAGGATATGGGAAGTTGTTGGAGAGAGGGGGTGGTTTAAGCACCAGCACCTTAGGCTCTATCTTTCTACAAGTCCTTCACTATCACAATTTCTTAATTGCCTGTTTGCACAGGGACAGGCTCCTTTCTTTTTTTAATAATAAGTATGTAGAAGATCGGGACTGTAGCACGTTGTTTGCGTTTTTGTACTGTATGCAACTGCATTTTCTTAATTGCATGTTTGCACAGGGACAGATTCTTTTGTTTTTATTAAATATGTGGAAGATCGGGACTGTAGTACTTTGTGTCTTTGCACTATATATGACTGTTCTACTCTTGGGAATTAATATGTTTAGTCATATTTTATTTTTTCCACTATTGCAATTTATCCTTGGGTATAGTCGCATTTGAAATACCTCTGCTGCTTTTTATAATATTATCTGGAGTTTATGAATGACTAGCTTTCTTTGACAAATTTCTGTGAATGTAGGTAATATCTAGCTGTTTTAAATAACTATGTTTATTACTTGCTTTGTGCTTCTTTGCAAATAAATGACTGTTTGATTTTTTTGTGCCACTGAAATAATAATATGTTAAAAAAACATAAAAAAATGAACATATCAGAGTCCTGGAAAACAGGATTGAAGATCTGGAGGGCAGGGCGAGATGCAATAACATCAGACTCATTGGACTGCCAGAGAATGTAGAAAGGGGTTCCATGATTGCCTTCCTGGAGGACTGGTCACAGGTGGTAGAGGCCCCTGAGGACCTGTTCAGATTTTATGCCCTTGAAAGAGTGCACCGGGAGCGGGCTCACTCACCTGTGCCAGACGCCCCTCTGTGATTAGTAGTGGCCTGGTTTTACACTTTCTGGACAGTTATTTACGTACTGCAGCAAGCTCACATTGCAGGCCCTTTTTTGGTGCAGAATGCAAGGGTCTCCATTTTTCCAGACTACACAGTAACAGTGCAAAGGCTCAAAGCCTCTTTCACTGCAGTGAAAAATAAGCTTTGGATCTGTCTATCCCCTACGCACTCCTATTTCCGGCGCAACTGGGGCTACAACTGGATGGCAAATCTACGTTTTTTTATAATCCTACTGAAGCCTGGGCCTAGATTGACACATAAAATTCTCAAGGGCACCCGGAACAGCTGCAGAACCCCTCTACATCTCGGAGGCGCAAACTGAAACGATCAAGGAAACGCAGAGGCGTCGATCCCCAGAGTAGCTGGTAAGGATCAGGCTCTGGATGGACCATGCAGCTGGGAGTAGGGGCAGTGGTGCATCTTCAGGTGACGACTCTAGAACTGGCACTGAGAGCATCCAAAGCTCAGACTCAGGTTTTGTGCTTCCTAAGGTTGCGCCCAGAACTGCAGATGACATTATTTAATGGTCTCTCCTTTCTTCTTGTGTTTCTATGGAGGGAGAGGGGTTGTGTGCGGCCCCTAATGCACATGCAACCCAGGCAGTTATATACCCTTTTGCTGCTAGGCCTGTGCTCCCTAGAATGCTCAGACCTTTTTTGGGTATTTGGGGTAGTTTGTGCTTAGGCCTCCATAGGTTTTTTCCACGTACAGTGTCCACGCCAATTTTGGGTACTTTTTTCCAACATCCTGGGGATTCCAAAGGTATCGAAGGTTTGTGTATTCCCTAGGAGGGGACCAAGAAAATAACCAAAATATAGCTAAAGCTTGTTTTTGAGGGAACAGATAGGAAAATATTGCTCCAAAAAAGTGTCTGTTTTCTAAAAATGGCATTAATGAAATGTTTGCTGCGCTAAAATCACTATCTTACCGGCTTCCAGGAAAATGCAGAGCTAAATCAAAAATATTTTTTTTACCACAGTTTTGGAATTTTCAAAGAGGTAGCCCATTTTCCGAATTTGTGTGCTTACAACCTACTTCCAGTTTGTGGTGGAAACAGGTGTAAAACCCATGGGTGATCCTGGAAATGTTTAGATTTCTGAAAAGTAGACACAATTCTGAATTAAGCATGGGGTCATTCATGTAGATCCCTCAAAGTTTTCTCAAAGAAACAGTTAAAATAAAAAATATAAAATGAAAATAAGGATTAAAAAACAGCCATTTGTGACAATGTTTTCATCTGTAACTTCTTGTTATGATGGGCGATTTATAAAAGTAATATACCATTACGTCCGCTAGATCCTTCTCATCATGGAGCTATATAGAACCAAGGGTACCCAAAGCCAACAACTGAGCTGCAACTTTCAAAGGCTTTTATTTGTGTGCTGACTACACAGCAATTCTTATGATGAAACATAAAGAATGAAAATGCGGTATGAAGAAAACCTGTATATTTCTGCAATGTACACCAGATGCTGAGTTTAGGAGCAGCGGTTATTTGTACATCGCTAAATTTGTGGGCACCAATTCTAGCATGTGATTCAGAGGGCATTTTTCAAAATATCGTCACTCTTACACACTGGCTTACATTTGGAAGGTACAAATGCAGAGAAATCTAATTGGTAATGACAAATAACAAATACTCTACTATTCTGTGTTCCCACCTGTATCCTGATAAAAATGGTACCTCACTTGTGTGGGTAGGCCTAGTGATCTTGACAGGAAAGGGATCAAAAACCAACATGGACACATCAAATTTTTCCACTGAAAACTGGCCCTTTTTTGCAATGTGTGTAGCAGTGGATTTTGGGACTCTAGTTTAACCGGCACCTATGAAACCTTAGCAAACCTGCACTTTTTTGAAAGCTGGACACCTGTGGGAGTTCATGGTGGGGTGACTTGTGTGGCTCTCACCAGGGTTTCCTACCCAGAAGCCCTTGCAAACCTCTCACTCTGACTAAAAAACACATTTTCCTCACATTTCTGTGATGGAACATTCTGGGATCTGCGGGGAGCCACAAAATTCCTACCACCTAGCATTCCAACAAGTCTCCCAATACAAATGGTGGCTCTCTTGTGTGGGTAGGCCTAGTGCCTGTGACAGGAAAGGGCCCAAAACTCAACATGGGCACATCACATTTTTCCACTGAAGCCTGAACCTTTTTTTGCATTGTTGGGTAGCTGTTGATTTTGGGCCCTAGCACAGCCGGAACCGAGGGAAGCCTAGCAAACCTTCACAATTTTGAAAACTAGACATCCGTTGGAATCCAGTGTGTGGAGACTTGTGTGGCTCTTGCCAGGTTTTCTTATCCAGAAGCCCTTGCAAACCTCATACGTTGACTAAAAAACACATTTCCTCACATTTTTGTGATGAAACGTTAAGGAATCTGTGAGGAGCTACAAAATTCCTACCACCCACATTTCCCCAAGTCTCCTGATAAAAACAGTACCTCACTTGTGTGGGTGGGCAAAGCGCCGGTGTCATGAAAGGGCCCAAAACAGAATGCAGAAACATCAACATTTCCAGTAAAAAACTTACCTGATTTGGCAATAGGGGTAGCTGGGTATTTGGGCCCCTGGCTCGGAGGCCACCCAGGGAAACCTACAAATACCAGACATTTCTGAAACTAGACACACAGGGGAGTCCAGGGTGGAGCACCTCACATGGATCCTACAATGTTTTCTTACTCACAGTGCCCTGCAAACCTCAAACCTTGCCTAAATTCATGCATTTTCTGTGTATTTCTGTGACGTAAACATCAGGAATCCACAAAATTTCTACCACCCAGCATTCCTCCAATTGTCCCAGTAAAAATGCTACTCCACTTGTGTGGCTGGGCCTCGTGTGGGTCAACTCTCATTGACCATGAGCGCTCTGTTTGGCAATAACGCCTTAGGGTTAAAAACACCTTCTGCAGAGTTCCATGTGTTTTCAGGCAACAATAAAAATGTTGAGATAACTCTGGTGATTGTTCTTGCTAGAAACAGATCAGAGTTTTGTCTAATGGCAGTTTTAACTCATCATAAAGCAGCACACAAAAAAATGTAAGTCCGTTTTTATATAGCGCAGCTACTCACCCTTACGGGTCTCAAGGCGCTGGGGGCCATCGTGGAAATTAAGTGAGCTATTGCCCAGAGTCACATGGTGCTGAGCTGCCGCCGGAGCCGGGGATTGAACCGTGAACCCTGTGCTCCGAAGTCAGCTGCCCTGGCCGCTGCACCACACCTCTCCAGAGGTTTAATATGGCTGCTACAAAGAACCTGTACCATGCAGCCCTTAGAACTGTATGTTATGTGGGTAGCTCAGTGGGTTACTGCTTTTGTCACAGAGATCTTTTTGTTACTTGCAGTTTATAAGTTACAATCCTAGTATTGCACAGTGACCTATGAACTGTCATCAAAGAGCTGCATTCAAACTGCATTTTGTAGGTTACACATTATAGGCCTCATTACAATGTCGGTCGGAAAGCATTCGGACCGACCGATTACAATGTGTGCGAACACCGTTCGGTCGGACTCCCATTGACTTCAATGGGAGCCTGTATTCCAACCCACAACACATGCTCCCATTCAAAAACGGGGTGGTTGCAGAAAACCGTGCACCCTGTGGCGGGCACCCCTTGGTGCCTGCCACACCATGCATGCTTGGAAAGAGGGGTCCCAGAGGTACCCCCATGGGCCCCAACCGGGGGCCTCCGGGTGAAGGGGGGCCTAGTACGGGCCCCCAAAGTCAGATTCCAACAGCCGATCCGTGTTGGAGAGACCGATTTGGAAAGGCTTTCCGAATCCGACATCGTAATGGCTCGGTCGGATACGCGGTCCTTAGAGATGCACGAGTCGGCTCCGACCGACTCTGAGTCTCCGAATGCCGTTCGGACGCGATTCGGAACCGAGTCGGACAGTCCGAACGGTTTCCAACCATCGTAATCGGTTGGTCGGAAATGTTTCAGAGTCGGTCGGAAAGAAGACTTACGACACGGATTCGGACGAACCGAATGCCGTGCGGAGCCTTTCTGACCAACATCGTAATCGGCCCCATATATTCCCCCCACCCCAGTCATTAATTCTCGTAATGTTGCGAAAAAGGGTTAGTTTGGATAGAAACACATTCTTATTAGTGAAGTGAACCCCAACTGTTGTGGTATATTTTAAATCCTGTGTTTGTGCTTCTCTGGACCGAACACTCTTAAAATATACCGCCCACTGGTAATGATGATATGTGATTCCTGCACCTTGTAATCCTCATTGTCTTACGTAACATTTCCTATACACTGATTTACACATGTATGATTCATTGTCTCTGTATAATG
Source organism: Calotriton arnoldi (assembly GCA_963921515.1). Taxonomy (NCBI): domain Eukaryota; kingdom Metazoa; phylum Chordata; class Amphibia; order Caudata; family Salamandridae; genus Calotriton; species Calotriton arnoldi. The sequence goes on from CAWUFW010003087.1 coordinate 609,385, forward strand.
TGTGTGTGCAGTAAAGTGCTCTGACACCCTACACTGGCATGAGTAGCGCTATAAAACACAAGAAATGCATGTGAGAGAATGGCTGTGAAGAGATGAGGGGCACTGTTGGAGGGTCGTATGAGGGAATCCATGAAGAAGGAGGTCATAGGGAGTGCCAAAAAAAGTTAATTGCACCGGGCGATACCAGCGCTAAAGTTGGACCTAGGTGTGGGACTGCACAAATCTATAAGCGCCCTGGAAATATGTGTTAATATGGAAATTAATGCATTTATCAATGAAAATGATATCTCGTCCTTATTAAGAGAATCACCCATTGTGAACTCTATATCAACCCCGAATCGCAAATATGTAGTCAAGCAGGCCCTGAGACCTAGGCCTGGGATTGCTGATTGATAGGTCACAGGCGGGAGGGTGCGTATTTGGCAGGCAAAACGCTCGGACAGGAAGCTCTTGATCAATCCCACAGATAGATGCAGCGACATTACAAAGGGTCAAGGGAGATTGCCCCAAGAAAGCACACATTTCTGGATGGGGTATGCACGTTTCTAAAAACACCATAATAGTCAGATGCCACATGAGTCAGGAACACATAGCCAATCAGGACCTAGCACACGTAGTGATCCTGCACTTCCCAGGCCAGACATCTTGACATGTATCCACTGGCCACATTGTGTCCACGCGAGGTCGAGACCCACCTGTGGTAACCATTAGACAATGAATTTATGACTTCAAAGGCAGCAACCAGCATTCCTCACCATATATGGTATGCTGGAAACTTTTACAACCCATGATGTTTTGTATAAAAGATGGACATATACTGAATGAAAATTGAGACAGTTGCAGCAGGGACAAAAACTAAATAAAACTGCCAAGGAGTGAATTTTGCCTGAGTAGTTCATGTGGAGCTCGTGACTCACAATGGAAGAAAACCTTATAAACATGTAGGAACTCAGTGTGCACTGAAACGTCCTAGGCAGATCCGGACGTCCGTTACACTCAAGGTACCTATGTGACATGACAAGTGGTGGGCTTAAATCTGGCACGTGGCTCGGTGTGACAAGAGACCCTATTTTGCGACAACATAAACTGAAATAATCATCCGTAGCCCAGAAGCGGTTGAAAAAGTTAAGATACTTAAAAATGTGCAAGGCATGGCTTAGAGTGAGACTATCAGGGCAAGCATACCAATATTCTATCCGCGTACGTGCCTGTGTATAACATGACTAATTTAGTTGCAACTGTACGTTTTATGATGACACCTTAAGTCAGAGTTGCCCCATGTAGAAAAGTGGTGACCGTACAACAAAATCTGTGCGGCATGCCTTAAGGTTATAATCGAGGTAAATGTGACAAAATTCCCTATGTTAACTTGGTAGACACGGGGGGACGAGATATCCTTCCCTTGCACATTAACAGAAAACCCATTAAATAAACACACGTAGATACCCGCCCACCAGTGGAAATCACGTGGTCCCAGCACTACATACCTTAAGAAATATATAACCGATGTACCGGGATTTCATTGCAAGTTAAACGATTGAATCTAAGAAAGAAGGGTACAAATACCAATCTATAAATAAAAACTCTAACATACTCAATCCACTAACTAACGGCGCAATATCAGCAGGACATACCAGTTCCCGCCGTCCGACTTGGGGAAAATGACAGCCGGGCCCATAACCGCGGCAAAGATAAAGACTCACTCAATTACGTGCACGCGACATGCGCGTAGCGAGAAGTCGCTAGATGCCGACACATTATATAACTGTGCCTCGCTCGGTGTGGCTACGGAAGCCTCCAGTATGGGGCGAGAGGTCGATTGCCGATAACGGCTCAATTGTACCCTTGATCCTTAAAGTCTGTACAGTGAGAATAATTTGCTGTATACAACACTATACAGAAAACCAACTAAGAGGAACACGTTGCTGCGATATGGGAGCCATCACCCGAGGGGTCTGCGGGATAACCTACCCTTTGGCCAGTTCCTGAGGATTCGGAGGAACAGTTTCCATAAGGATGATTACTTCAGAGAATCTGATGATCTCATTAACCGACTTGTGGAAGGTGGCTACCCCAAAAGGATGGTTAAACATGCTAGGAAGAGAGCATGGTTTAACCCGAGAGAATCCCTGCTGACACCTAAGCAACGCCCGACGGACGCCTTTGATAGGATGATATGCGTTACAACATACAATACTCGCATCAATGAGATAAAGCAAATCATCAACAGACATTGGAAACTCATCTGCGATGATCTGTAGATCCCAAACCCTCCAATGCATTCCTTCAAAAAGGGCAAGAATGTTAGAGACTTTGTAGTAAGATCACTCCTGGAAGTAACTCCCCAACCCACAATCCAAACAATGTGGCACCTGCCAGAGATTGTTGGCCATTTCAAGTGTGGTCATTGCAAAGCCTGTAAATAGACCATTGAAACAAAACAGTTCTGTTATAAACAACACACGGTTGACTTACGAGTACACACCAACTGTAACACTACAGACGTAATGTATGCCATCCTATGCCCGTGTGAAAAGATCTATATAGGCCAGACACGACAGAAGGTAACGGCACGGATCTTACAGCACTGCAGTAGGATCAGGTGTGGCACTGTTGGGGCACCATTGGTAGATCATTTTCAGGCACTGGGACACCAACCCGAATCTATCAAGTGGGTGGTACTAGAAAAGGTTACCCTGGGTGTCAGAAGTGGCGATTTGAATTCTGTCCTTAATGTGCGGGAGTGCAAATGGATGCACACAATGGCCTGAATGAACTGGACGCTACAAATGCACAACTATCATGTTTGGGCAATGAATAGCTAATTATAACTCCTGTTTACACAACGTGCTCTGTTAGTTTGCACAAAGAGGTAATGTAACGGTGACGCAGAAATTTTGCTCAAACTGTGGCAATACCGAGCCCAATCGCAATTGCCTTTATATACCAATTTGTACTAGGCCTGTTCTAAACATAACATCAAGCTAAAATGATAACTGTCTCTTTATAATGTATTTTGTATATACTATGGATATATTCTCCATCTGTCAATAGGAATGCATTTTCACCAGCGCTGCTTGCAAAGAATGTAACCGAGGGATTGGGCCCACTTTATACTCAACAGGAGTGGCGCACCCCGCCCCTATACACAATCCAGCAACTATCATAGAAAATGTGTCACGCATGTTAGGACAGTGTGCCGGCTTTAAACGATGCTGAACAGTCTGGATATTGCATTTATGTATGTCTTAGTCATTGCCGTGGTTCTGTTGTTTTTAGGTCTCACCTAGCAAACGCAGCGCATGCGCTGCTTCGCCTTCGCGAGACTATTGTTGTCGGTTTGATGCGCGAAGGGAGACAAAACTTGTGCGCGCCCGGACAGGCGATGTGCACGCGCATGGCGTCTCCTTTCTGGCGTCTCCTCTCTAGCAATGTGCAAGGGCGTAGTATGCGTGATGGCACAGGATGCCGATTACAGAACATACAATTTATTTTCCTTGCAGGTGGGATTTTAAAAACACGCTTTAGTGTTTTCCTAGCAGCTAATGTCTGTGTGGCTAGTGCTGAAAAGTGGACACTTTTGCTCTGCAAGTACAAGAAGTAGGGGAAAGAGGCGGTAGAAAGAGAATAAAACCGGGATGAGCAAGGAGAGGGGTCTTTAGGAGCGTACTGTCTGCATGTTTTTTTTTTTTAACTAATTGCCACAATTATACAAGAAGGAACTCCATAGTAAAGTTATTTTAACTTGTTTTAGGTTCTAAGAAGAATGCAATATAAAATGGGCTGAGGCACGGTAAATCCTTTCTTCCATCTGTTTTGTTGTCCATTTTCTCTTTTTCTCTTGTGCAGCTGTCCAAACAAATTGAAAGTGTGGTGAAGATTGCTCATGCAGGATAGTGAGTTTGTATTTACAAGCCTTATCTACTGGTGCGCCCGGAAGCAGTCCTGCGTGGGTAGCGCTGGAGAGGGCGGTCTCATCTGGCGTGCTGGGTCCCGTTTGGCTCAGATTCTCTTCTGTTCTGGCCATGGCGGCTCTGCTGGGGTTGGAGCAGTCGGCTGAGGCTGTGCTCAAGAGGGCAGTGGAGTTGGATGGTGCTTTAAGTTCCAAGAGACCCTGATTGGCCGCCAGGAGGGCATAGACCTTGTCATTCAGGTGCTGAAAGGTGAGCTTGAGTTCGGGAGAGGCGCTGGCAAGTTTTCAATGGGTTTAGGCGTTACAGTTTCATATTTTCAGGGTATTTAAATTTGACATTGTCTTATTTTATGTGTGAAATTTAAGAGTTATGCTTTTGGCTCTTTTAGCGACACACTTAGCCCAGCATTTTGAAGGCCTTTTGTGTGATGTGGTGCTCATAGCTGCCGATTTTTCATTGCCTATGTGTGGCATTTCCGTGGTTTCAGTGTACCTTTGAGAGACATTCTACTGTCAAATGTTGGACACCTCGAGTGACATTTTATTGCGAGTAAACCGAATAACGAAGACATGTAAAGAAATGCATATCAGAAATGACCCCTTTGAGCAATGTGAACTGCTACAACACACCTGAATTGGACGATCTCGCCTACTGGGCATGTTTTGAAAAGAAAACAAGTAAAGAACGTGAGGCTGTCGGACTGAGAAATCAATGCAGAATATTAGGATTGAATATACTCTACAATTAACCAATATATGAATATGTTCGATTTAATTCTCAAAAATACTTTGCCATGTTAAGGGTCAGGGCAGCATATTCTTTTCAGATCTAATTAGTATGTATCTTCAATGGTCTGAAATAGTACCTTTTAAAAAAAAGAAGCAGTAATGTTTAATATAGTGCTTCAACCTACCCTCCTGCCATTTGTAAGCACTAACAAAAACACATAGCTGCACTCTACAGGACAATCATTGCTCCAAACTGTATCATTTAATAATATATTGTGCATTAGAGTAAAATCAACATACTTCCGAGTCAACACATGTAGTTTTCCTAATAGTAATACTGTCTCCATTTTTCTCCATGCTCGCTGGAAAATGAACCACAAAGCAAGCAGTGAGACCTTTCCATACAATCCCACCAAATTAGGTGGACTTTTCTTCCCACTTCCACCCTGGACACAGATTTTGTTCGATATTTGAAATGAGCAAATATTTGGCCATGATGAGAATGGGCTGTGGAAAGATTTGTGAATACTCCCAAATGCATTATTTTGTGGGTGTGCACAAACTTCCCAGGGCACACCGGCCCTGAAACGCCCACTTCTCACACCTCAGAAAATATTTATTCACAAGAAAAGGTAGATGTAAGTGAATCTTTTTACAAGTGCACTTCTACACTTTGAGCCTAACAAACTGAAAAGCTGTGCTAGTTGCGAACCGAAGTTGAAATAAGCATTAGCAAACAAGAGATCCTAAACAGCCAAAGAGACTAGGGTGTCCAACATGTGCCAAGGAGGGCCAAACCCATACTAGATTTTCACGATTATCACATAAAATAAACAAATACCAATTTAATCTCATTGGAACTAATTTGAATAGTCAGTGGTAATTTTGAAAGTCTGGCCATGGATTCTGACCTGCCCTCGTGGACCTATGCTGAACATCATTGCCACCTAATCTTAAACTTCCTTGGAACCCTTCCCCTTCTGCAAGATACATTTGAATTTCATATACATTTGTGGAATGTTCTTCCTTAGAATACAAAACGAGTGGCTTCTTTCAGCCTTTTCTGGAAATCCATTGATATCTTTGCGGGCAGTATCTCTGCTCCAGTCTGGGACAAGTTAGGCACATGTTATGCCAACCTTTCCGGTTAGGCACTGCCTGTCAATAGGAAGTGTTTGGTTCTATCTATAGGGGGTGTATTTATGTCTGCGCATGGGGGAGGGGGTATGTCTCTAGGGGTGTGGTCCTGCATGGGGTTGTGCGTCTGTCCATTAAGTGATGTATGAGTCTATGCATCTTTAGTGTAGCTATGTGTCTGTGCAATGGCGTTGTTTGAGTGTGCAGTGGGTGTGTTTGTCTCTCCCAGGAGTGTGTCATTGCAGTTGGGTTGTGTGTATGTGCAGTGAGTATGTCAGTATGGCAAGATGAAAGAACCAATTAGGCTGGAAGCAGGCCAGACGTTTCGTGACAGACAGCACCTCCCCAACTGCACAGAATTTCTCATCCATTTATTTTTTACTGCAACACTGAGGTACTCCACCTTAATGTTGACAGAATGTCGTGCTACCCGAATATTATATGCAAAATATTGAGGGTCAAAATTTGGAGAAGTTAATTGGTAAGTAAAGATTTACTATTTTTAACTCCAGACTCTATATTTTGGTCCTCAGTATTTTGGCAGCATGATGTTTCTGCAGTAGATATTTCCACATACAACTAACATGGATGGATGTGCAAATATGCTGCAACTTGCGTTTTGGACCAGTATAATCAAACTACCATACCTGAAGTCAGTTATTCAAGATCCTTCCAAGATAATATGGAGGAAGCTTTTCACAACTTCAAAGAATGTCTTAGAGCAGTCACAACTTAGATGGATGCAAATTGTTTAAAACAAAATTCTGACAAAATAAATGTTTTGGTTTTTACCAAAATGGTGCCTGCCACCTTCTATTGGTTGGTGGCCTGCCAAACACCTGTCCTAATCATACCACATCTGCTAGAAATGTGCGCATCATCTTTGACTCCACCCTCTCTTTTACGTCGCAAATTAAACATATTTCGTCTGTCTGCCTTATGAAGATGAAAATTATAAAGAAGTTTCTTGATCTGGTTCCTGAAGAGACTAGGAAAACAGTAGTTCATTCTTTAATTAAGTCCCGTCTGGACTACTTTAACAGTCTCTACCTTGGTCTTCCTTCATATTTGATACACAGATTTCAGCTAATTCAAAATGCAGCAGCACGACTAATCAGGAGAGTGCTGAGGCGCCATCATATCTCTCCATATTTGAGACATCTGCACTGGCTTCCGGTGGAATAGCGTATCAACTTCAAAGCTCTAACAGTGGCTTTCAGCGCTTATCATGGTGAGGCCCCATGTTATCTGCTGAATAAACTGTCTCTGTATACTCAAAAGAGGGCACTTAGATCCAACAATAGTTACCTTCTGCTGATTCCAAAATTTCTGAAGTCTCGTCGTGGCGGCAACCGCACTGCAAAATTATGGACAGTCTTCCTTTTCAGTTATGGTTAATTGACTCTGTCAGCCTTCAAAAGGCAACTTGAAACTTGGCTATTTGACCCCGTTTAGTTTCTTGTTACTTTGGCCTGCCTTTATTGTCTGCTAGAGCGCTGGCACGCTACCTTCGAAGCAGCTGTGCACTTTAACAGTTGTCATTTGATTGATTTATTGAAGATCATTTATTATTGTGTTTCAGTACTTAAGGAGAATATCGCTTTTCTCAGCAATAAAGTCAAAGTTTCCTTCAACATTTTTACAAATCATTGATATCACTGGTCAGTTTTATTAAAACGAAAATCCATTAATGGCTCTGTGTCATCCCACATCATTGATTTGGGAATAGGTGGGACAAGTTGATTATCTTACAGGACAGGTAGATTTATGTTGCATTTTTGTCCCATGGACAAGTAGATTATTTAAAAATTTCCACACCCCTGTCTAGATTCCAGTCCATAGAAATTGTCCTCCACGAGCACCCGCAGACAATAATATTTTTTTCAAATCTTGTATTTTCAGTGATATGACCCCCAAAGGCCCTGATTTCATATTAAAAACAGAGCTTTGGACTATACAATTTCCTGCTGAAAGGCAATATTTCTCTCCATGTGTTCCCATACCTGGTGTGTCACGCAGTTTGGTGCTTACTTTCCCTCCATGTTAAAGAACAGTAGATGTTTCAGCACCCAGGCTAATGTGCGGCATAGTTAAATACATATAAGGTCCCAAAGGCGAGACCGATTGCATTGCAAATGCTTGTTGAATGCTGTCATGACAATGGTGGAATATATGTTAACCTGCACGTGATGTTGTCTCCATTCATTCATTACGTGTATGTAATTCTATCTCAACACCACTATGCCAACCTCATCTCTCTGCCCCCTAGGTACAATTCTTCCATCAGGGACTATTTGTTTATCCGAGGTGGCCCCCTTACACAGTTTTAACTGTACAGACTTTAAGGATCAAGGGTACAATCGAGCCGTTATCGGCAATCCACCTCTCGCCCCATACTGGAGGCTTCTGTAGCCACACCGAGCGAGGCACAGTTATATAATGTGTCGGCATCTAGAGACTTCTCGCTACGCGCATGTCGCATGCACGTAATTGAGTGCGTCTTTATCTTTGCCGCTGTAATTGGCCCGGCTGTCATTTTCCCCAAGTCGGACGGCGGGAACAGGTACCTCCTGCTGATGATGCGCCGTTAGTTAGTGGATTGAGGGGCATATTCTCAAGGACTTATCGCCGACTTATCTGCACTTTAGCGCCGCAAAAGTGGCGATAGATTTATCGCCCTATTCACAAGCTGGTGCAAACTGCCGATATCGCCACTTCACCAGCAATAGCTGCCGCAAAAAACATCGCCACGGATGAGTGCGACAACTAACGCTAATTATATGCAGAGTAGGCGTACCCGTGCAAAAACACACGAAAACACCACTACGCGATATTCACGACCAGCCAGATCTGCGATGCGACCCAAAAACAGGCGATAAGGCGCGTTAGCAGCAGGGATTTAACACCTGCCTTCTGCCGGTGCTAAGCAGGACGACTACCTGCAGTATGAAAGGGAGCCCAGCCCAGAGCCACATCTGAAGACCCACAGATGCCATGGAGACAATGAACATGCAGCCCGGAGACCCAAGAGGGCCACAACACCCACCTCCACCACCCCCAGGACCAATCCCCCCCTCCGGAGCCCCCCCCGGACTACCACCGAGGCAGCGTAGGACAAGACAGCAGACCTTCCGAAAATGGAATGGCCCCTCAGCCACACAAGTGCAGAATGTGGGGAGAGGTGGGAACCAAGCATGTGTGAAGGAGGCAACTCACCCATGAAGAAGAATGCACACAATGCCAAGTGTGGCGGTGATGTGCCGGACAGACCACAGAATGCAGGGAACAGACATGTCCATGTGGACACATACTGCTGGGGTATGCAGTGTTGTGGACAGTGGACGCAAACATGTCACCTCAGGCAGCGGGGAAGACCTTGGACATGTAGCTGTGCCGTCCCCCCCTGTAAGCGTAAGCGCAGTGGGCTGTGCCGGCGTACGCCACTCCAGCGTAGGAGTGCTGATAAAAAGGCCGGGGCCCTGGGCGTGGTTCTCTTCCGTGATGGGCAAGACGTCTGCCAGGGCGGCGCACATCACCCTGCCACGAGTCCGCCGCAGTGACCTCCAGACTCCGCGACACAGGCCCACAGCGCATCCAGCGGCACAGCAACACGGAGTCATGTGTGTGCCGGATACTGCCTCATTCCTACACTGCGGCCAGCAGGTCCCACAATTCGAATCGTGCCACATTTCTGTCAATGGAGGAAACCACTAGTTAACAGACATTGCACCCAGTGCGGCCCGCACGGACGGCGCTTCATCGTTGGCTGTGCACCTGCTGAGCGCTCCAGGTGCCACTGTGTGAGAAAGTGCCATCTTTCTTACATGGTATGCCCCCACTTTTTGCTGAATGGCTGATGTACTTTGACTGAGTGTGCCCTGGGCTCCTGCCAACCAGGTACCCAGGGCCTGTGTTCCTTCCCTAAAATTGCATTGATACCTACACCCAATTGACATCCCTGGCCACAGGTCAGCCCCTGGTAAATGGTACCATGGGTACCCAGGGCACTGTGACCAGGGAAGGCCCCTAAGGGCTGCAGCACTTGTTGTGCCACCCTTAGGGACCCTGCACCTTTACACACACACACTGCCTTTGCAGGCTGCGTGTCTTGGTGCAGAACAAAAGTGAAGAGTCGACATGGCTCACATCCCTGTGTGCCATGCCTACAAGCCACTGCCCTGGCCTAGGTCAGCCACCCCTCTAGCTGGGTGCACTATGCCAGTGGTGAGGGCATAGAGGCATGAGCCCTGTGCCCCTACAGTGCCCAAGTCCATTCTTGGGCATTGTAAGTGCAGTGCTGCCATTAAGAGTATATGGTGCTGGGAGTCTGTCATTACGAACTCCACAGCACCATAATGGCCCCACTGAAGACTAAGAAGTTTGGTATCAAACTTCTCAGCACATTAAACCCCCACTGATGCCAGTGTGGGATTTAATGTAAACGCACTCCAGAGGGCATCTTAGAGATGCCCCCTGAAACCAACCCGACCTCCAGTGTCCGGACTGAGTGGCTGCCCAGGCTGCCACCACCAGACATGTTTCTGGACCCCTGGGTCGAGAGCCTCTGCTCTCAGGGGCCTGAAACAATGCACATCCCGGGACGAGGTGCCAAAGCCTCCTCCCCCAGGATGGGCAGGGGGAGCTTCAAAGGCCTGCCGCCTTTGGAGTTTCCCCAGACCATTTGCTGCTTCCAGCAAACTGGTCCCCACTGGTTCTACCCCCACTCCTGGCGGGAGAACCGGCGGGAAAACCAGAAGCAGGAAATGGGCTGTGCCCACCTCTGCCAACTCCACCCCTAAGGTGGGGGAGGCGAGGTGAAGCACAAACTCGAGTCCCCGCCATCTTGAGGATGGGGGGACCTGGCCAACCAGGGACAGGCTCCTGTCCCCTCCCACTGGAGAGGAACAGAATAGGGGTGTACTCCACCCCAGGGAAGGGACCCATTGGTCCCTGCCCTTACCTACCTGTAACCACCCCTAAATTTAGTATTTAGGGGCTCCCTGAACCTTCCTTCCGCAGTTCCCAAATCCGAAAACAAGAAGAGAAGACGAAGCAAGAAGACCAGCCGTGCAGCTGCTAAAAAGGAGGCGACAACAACTGACTTGGCCCCAGCCCTACCGGCCTGTCGACCTCTGAACCTGCTCCTGCGGAATCCCGGCCTCAGCAACCTCACAAACCCCGGAGGACCTGACTTCTGTGCTACAGCCTTCGACCCAGGGACTCCCACGAGCAGTGGTACTGCTCAAAAGAAAACCTACCAAAGACCCGGCCCTGGCACGGAGCCGCGAAACCTGCACACTCTGCACCCGCCGAGTCCAGCCTGTGCCTGAGTGACCAAAGACCTCGAGGACGACCCCCGGCGATTCTGACCTGGAATCCAGTGGCCAAGGACCCTCCTCGACGACCCAGACGACGCCTGCAGCCTCAGGACAAGGGACCCCTCCAACCGCGACCAGCAGGGGGTAAGATTTCCCGACCTCAAAAGACACCCCTGCACCCGGCGCCCCACGGCCCCCTGTGCCCAACTCCTGGGTGTCTACCTATCCTCCAAGACCCCAACTTACCTCCTGAAGTGTTGGTCGTCCCTGAAGAATCACCGTCCCCGAGCCTGCAGCCTTTCTTCACCTTTCACGACCTCTATTGTTTAACATTGAGCGCCCGACGGCTCAAAAGCACCCTGCACCCAGCCGCCCGAGTGCCCCTGGAAGTGCAACCTCTATCCTAACCTACTTCCCTACTTGCCCTGAGCAAGTGACCAGGAGCCCAGCTCCCACAGTCGCGTGGCCTGCTTGCCAGCAGCCACCAACCCGGGGCCCCCGCCTGCCATAGGATAACATTGGGCCTTCTCACTCTGCACCCGGCCGCCCCTGTGCCGCTGAGGGTGTAAAAACTGTACTTACCTGATCCTGGGGGACCCCTGAGTCTTACCCAGAACCTTAACCCTGCCAGTCAAGTACTTACCCGAAATCCGATAACTCACTTTTCTTCCATAGGGTTCCATTGACTGATTTTCTGCGAAATTTCTTCTAAGTGTGGAGTTCTGAAACTTTAGAATATTCACCAAAAATCAACCGAGTCACGAAAACGAAAATACTCACCTAGTATTAGGAGGGGCCTCAGTGCTGGACCCGAGTGCCCAACACTGGCCCTAAAAAGTAATCGCAACGTTACTTACCGTTAACTCACTTTTCCTTCATAGGGATCCATTGACTGGTTTTCTGTGAAATTTCTTCTAAGTGTCGATTTCTGTATTTTACAAATATTCTTTAAAAATCGAACAAACTACAAAAACGTAATTACTTACCTGTTGTAAGTAATGTCCCAGTGCTGAACCTAGGAGTCCAGCACTGGATTACAAAAGTAACGTAAACATACTTTGCTTGCACACTGTATTTCCTTTCATAGGATAACATTGGTAGTTTTATCCAGAAAAGTTTCTAAGTGTCAGCTTTTGAAATATAGTAATATTCTTCAAAAATCACTACAATAACCAAAACGCTTTTTCTTACCTGTTTACAGGAAGTGTCCCAGGACTGAATCCAGGATCCAGTCCTGTGGTTAGAAAAGTGCTCTGCAAAGTAATCAATTGTAATTAAGCATAATTTTCCATTGAGCTCAATGTTGCATTGAATTTGACCCTGTGTTGCCTCTTGCACCAACTGTGATTACCACTATATAAAAAGTCTATTGCCTATCTGTAAGGTGAATAACCAAAGCATCTCATACTGAGAAAGTATATTTTGACCCTATTGTTGGTTCTAAAATAAAACAAGCATATATTTTTTTATATACAAACCATTGGCCTAGAGTTCAGTTCTTGAGTGTGTGGCTTCATTTGCTGACTGAGTGTGTACAACAAATGCTTTACACTGTCCTCTGATACTGCCTTACTGCTCGACCAAGCTACCACTTTGGAGAGTAAGGTTATATCTAACTTTAGCCTCTGTCAACCCTCTGGGGACTGTGGACTCTGTACACCCTGAACCTTACTTGGGTACAGTATATACAGAGCCACTTTCCTACATTGGTGGATCAGCGGTGGGATACAAACTTGCATTTGTTGGACTACTTGGTTACCATCTGATCACACGACAGAACTCTTAAATTGCCTTTAGAATTCTGATTTTTTTAATTGGCATTTTTTTTTACCAAATTACTAAAAGTCTTGTTAGGGCCTTGCTTAAGTCCCTGTAGCATCTTAGAAAATAAAAAGTCACTATAGCCAAGGTTAGAGGGGTTAGAATTTTTTTTAAAAAATGTCTCAAGACAAGAACCCAGCTACTAGTGAAGATAATAATGACATACAGGAACTGGTTGAGGAGCTCGACCTCACCCCTTATCTTCATTTGTCTTTCAAAGAGATAAGGTCCTTATGCAAACTTAAAGATATACCAATGGGCCAGCATCCAACCAAACAAGGGCTCCAGGAGCTCCTGGCTGAGTATGCTAAAGCCCACCCCTCTGAGCATGGTGATGACCCAACAGAGGAGGAAAGGAATGAGGAGGATGGGGATGGTAACCCACCTCCATCACTTCCTAGGGAAGATAGGGTCCCTGCACCCTTAACTCCAAGAATAGACCTCTGGGGACCTAGGGGCCACCTAGGTGGTCCTGGTCCCAGAGAGGACACTGAGGATACCCTCAGTGAGGAGGACAACTTGTTAGCCAGGTTGGCCAAACGACTGGACCTAGAGACCAGACTCCTGGCTCTAGAGAAGGAAAGACAGGAGATGGGTTTAGCACCCATCAATGGTGGCAGCAATACTAAAAATAAGGATAGGGAGGAAACTTCTGAACCTAAAATCCCCAAAGGGATTGTCCCTAAGTTTGAGGAAGGTGATGACATCACCAAATGGTTCACAGCCTTTGAGAGGGCTTGTGAAATAAGAAGAGTAAAGAAACCTCTGTGGGGGCACTCCTGTGGGAACTGTTCTCTGGTAACTGCAGAGACAGGCTTCTGACCCTCTCTGGGCCAGATGCAGGGTCCTATGACCTCATGAAGAGTACTCTGATTGAGGGATTTGGGCTCACTACTGAGGAGTATAGAATTAGATTCAGGGGGCTCACAAAACCCAGACCCAGTCCTGGATTGACTTCGTGGACTACTCAGTAAAGACACTGGATGGCTGGTTAGCTGGACATAATGTGCATGATTTTTCTGGACTTTACAATTTGTTTATGAAGGAACACATACTAAGTAATTGCACAAATGAAAAGTTGCATCAGCATTTGGTAGACCTAGGTCTAATTTCTCCCCAAGAATTGGGAAAGAAGGCAGACCACTGGGTCAAGACTAGGGTGACAAGGACAACCACTGGGGGTGACCAAAAGAAGGTGGTCACCAAACCCCCCAGGGGAAAGGTGGTGAGAATCCCCAAGATAAAAAGTCTGAGTCTTCCAAAGGGCCCCAAAAACCTGTTCAGGGGGTGGGTCCCAAACTACTCCCTATGTGCCTCAACCCTATAGGGGGAAGAACTTTGATCCCTTGAAGGCCTGGTGTAATAACTGTAAGAAGTCAGGACACCTCACTGTAGACAAAACTTGCCCCCACAACAAAGCCCCTAAGGCACCCAGTACAGCTACTCCTGGGGCAGCAAGTTTACAGATGGGATCAGAAGTGTACCCTGAGCAAATCTGGGAACCCACTGAGGCAAGTCTGGTCTCCCTAGGGGAAGTGGAATTTGCCACTGTAGCTGTGTGGCCACCCAACTTAAAGAAGTATTTGCAATACCCCTGGGTGAATGGAACTAGAGTAGAGGCTCTGAGGGATACAGGTGCCAGTGTCACTATGGTGAGGGACACACTGGTTTCCCCTGAGCAATACTTGATTGGGAAAACTTACCCAGTCACCAATACTGACAGTGTCACCACTAGTCATCCCATGGCCATGGTGACATTAGGCTGGGGGGGGGTTACTGGCCTGAAGCAGGTAGTGGTCTCTCCGAAGTTACCAGCTGCATGTCTGCTAGGAAATGATCTGGAAACCTCAGCCTGGGCAGAGGTGGAGCTAAAGGCCCATGCAGCCATGCTGGGCATCCCTGAATTGGTGTGTGTAAAAACAAGAGCACAGAGCAAAAGGCAGGGTGAAGAAATAGTGTTGGAGCCTGAAATGATGGCCCAGCCTACCAAGAGAAAAGGAAAGAAGACTGGCGGACCAGCTTCTACACAGTCACAAGAGCAGGACCCCTCTCCTCAGGGAGAGAACCTGGAAGCCCCAGAGGGAACTGAGCCCCTAGAGCTTGACCCTTACCAGGTTGAACTCTTGGGCCCAGGGGGACCCTCTAGGGAAGAGCTGTGCCAGGGACAGCAAGACTGTCCCACTCTTGAAAGCCTGAGGCAGCAAGCTGTTTCAGAAGCCAAGGGAGATGTCAGTGGTACCCACAGAGTCTATTGGGAAGAGGGATTACTGTACACTGAGGCAAAAGACCCCAACCCTGGAACCACCAGGAGAGTGGTAGTGCCCCAGAAGTACAGGGAGTTCCTCCTAACTTTGGCTCATGACATCCCCTAGCTGGACATCTGGGCCAAACCAAAACTTGGGAAAGGCTAGTTAGCCACTTTTACTGGCCCCAGATGCACCAAAAGGTGAAGGAGTTTGTCAGCTCCTGTGTTACCTGTCAAGCCAGTGGCAAGACAGGTGGCCATCCAAAGGCCCCCTGATACCACTACCTGTGGTGGGGGTTCCCTTTGAAAGGGTAGGTGTGGACATAGTGGGTCCATTGGAACCTCCCACAGCCTCAGGGAACAAATTCATACTGGTGGTAGTGGATCATGCCACTAGGTATCCTGAGGCTATTCCCCTTAGGACTACTACAGCTCCTGCAGTAGCCAAAGCCCTCATTGGTGTCTTCACCAGGGTAGGGTTTCCTAAGGAGGTGGTTTCAGACAGAGGTTCCAACTTCATGTCTGCTTACCTGACCCACATGTGGAAGGAGTGTGGGGTGCAGTACAAGTTTACTACACCCTACCACCCACAAACCAATGGCCTTGTTGAGAGGTTCAACAAGACATTGAAAGGCATGATCATGGGGCTCCCTGAAAACTCAAAAGGAGATGGGATGTCCTACTACCATGCCTGCTTTTCGCTTACAGAGAAGTGCCACAGAAGGGGGTAGGTTTCTCACCCTTTGAACTTCTGTTTGGCCATCCTGTGAGGGGACCACTCTGTCTTGTAAAGGAGGGCTGGGAGAGACCTCTCCAAGAACCCAAACAAGATATAGTGGACTATGTGCTTGGCCTAAGGTCCAGAATGGCTGAGTACATGGAAAAGGCATCCAAGAACCTTGAGGCCAGCCAGGAGCTTCAGAAGCACTGGTATGACCAAAAGCTGCACTGGTTGAATTCCAACCTGGGCAACAGGTATGGGTTTTGGAGCCAGTGGCACCAAGGGCCCTCCAGGACAGATGGAGTGGCCCTTACCCTATCCTAGAGAAAAAGAGTGAGGTCACCTACCTGGTTGACCTGGGCACCAGCAGGACACCCAAAAGGGTTATCCATGTGAACCGCCTAAAACTCTACAATGACAGGGCTGACATCACCATGCTGATGGTGACAGATGAGGAACAGGAAGCTGAGAGTGAACCTCTCCCTGATCTCCTCTCCCACAGCCCAAAAGATGGGTCAGTAGATGGAGTTGTCTTTTCAGACACCCTCACTGCCCAACAGCAGACTGACTGCAAGCAAGTCTTGCAGCAGTATGCTGGGCTCTTTTCCTTGACCCCTGGTCTGACAAACTGGTGTACCCATGATGTGGACACTGGTGACAGTGCACCTGTCAAAAACAAGATCTATCGTCAGTCAGACCAAGTTAAGGAAAGCATCAGAGCTGAAGTCAGCAAGATGCTGGAGCTAGGGGTTATTGAGCCCTCTGAGAGCCCCTGGGCTAGCCCAGTGGTTCTGGTCCCCAAACCTCATCAAAAGGGTGAAAAGAGAGAGATGAGGTTTTGTGTGGACTATAGGGGTCTCAACTCTGTCACCAAGACAGATGCACACCCTATCCCAAGAGCTGATGAACTGATAGACAGATTGGGTGCAGCCAAATACCTGAGTACCTTTGACTTAACTGCAGGGTACTGGCAGATTGGCATGGCCCCAGGAGCCAAACAGAAAACAGCATTCTCCACACCTGATGGGCATTTTCAGTTCACTGTTATGCCCTTTGGTTTAAAGAATGCCCCTGCCACCTTCCAGAGGTTGGTGAATCAAGTCCTTGCTGGGTTGGAGTCCTTTAGTGCAGCTTATCTTGATGATATTGCTGTCTTCAGTTCCACCTGGCAGGATCACCTGGTCCACCTTGGGAAGGTTTTAAAGGCCCTGCAAACTGCAGGCCTAACTATCAAGGCATCCAAATGCCAGATAGGGCAGGGCACTGTGGTGTACTTGGGCCACCTGGTTGGTGGAGGCCAGGTACAACCCTTACAGCCCAAGATCCAGGCTATCCTGGACTGGGTAGCTCCAACAACTCAGACCCAAGTCAGGGCATTCCTTGGCTTGACTGGGTACTACAGGAGGTTTGTGAAGGGATATGGGTCCATTGTGACTCCCTCACAGAACTCACCTCCAAGAAGATGCCAAAGAAAGTAAACTGGACAGTTTGTTGCCAAAAGGCTTTTGACACTCTGAAAGAAGCAATGTGCTCAGCACCAATTCTAAAAGCACCAGATTATGCCAAGCAGTTCATTGTGCAGACTGATGCCTCTGAGCTAGGGATAGGAGCGGTCCTATCCCAGACCAATGATGAAGGCCAAGACCAACCTGTTGCTTTTATAAGCAGAAGGCTTCTCCCCAGGGAGCAGCGTTGGAGTGCCATTGAGAGGGAGGCCTTTGCTGTGGTCTGGTCCCTGAAGAAGCTGAGGCCCTACCTGTTTGGAACTCACTTCCTAGTTCAAACTGACCACAGACCTCTCAGGTGGCTAATGCAAATGAAAGGAGAAAACCCAAAACTGTTGAGGTGGTCCATCTCCCTACAGGGAATGGACTTTGAAGTGGAACACAGACCTGGCACTGCCCATGCCAATGCAGATGGCCTTTCCAGGTTCTTCCACTTAGACAATGAAGACTCCATAGGGCAAGGTTAGTCTCATCATCTTTCGTTTGGGGGAGTTGTGTGAGAAAGTGCCATCTTTCTTACATGGTATGCCCCCACTTTTTGCTGAATGGCTGATGTACTTTGACTGAGTGTGCCCTGGGCTCCTGCCAACCAGGTACCCAGGGCCTGTGTTCCTTCCCTAAAATTGCATTGATACCTACACCCAATTGACATCCCTGGCCACAGGTCAGCCCCTGGTAAATGGTACCATGGGTACCCAGGGCACTGTGACCAGGGAAGGCCCCTAAGGGCTGCAGCACTTGTTGTGCCACCCTTAGGGACCCTGCACCTTTACACACACACACTGCCTTTGCAGGCTGCGTGTCTTGGTGCAGAACAAAAGTGAAGAGTCGACATGGCTCACATCCCTGTGTGCCATGCCTACAAGCCACTGCCCTGGCCTAGGTCAGCCACCCCTCTAGCTGGGTGCACTATGCCAGTGGTGAGGGCATAGAGGCATGAGCCCTGTGCTCCTACAGTGCCCAAGTCCATTCTTGGGCATTGTAAGTGCAGTGCTGCCATTAAGAGTATATGGTGCTGGGAGTCTGTCATTACGAACTCCACAGCACCATAATGGCCCCACTGAAGACTAAGAAGTTTGGTATCAAACTTCTCAGCACATTAAACCCCCACTGATGCCAGTGTGGGATTTAATGTAAAACGCACTCCAGAGGGCATCTTAGAGATGCCCCCTGAAACCAACCCGACCTCCAGTGTCCGGACTGAGTGGCTGCCCAGGCTGCCACCACCAGACATGTTTCTGGACCCCTGGGTCGAGAGCCTCTGCTCTCAGGGGCCTGAAACAATGCACATCCCGGGACGAGGTGCCAAAGCCTCCTCCCCCAGGATGGGCAGGGGAGCTTCAAAGGCCTGCCGCCTTTGGAGTTTCCCCAGACCATTTGCTGCTTCCAGCAAACTGGTCCCCACTGGTTCTACCCCCACTCCTGGCGGGAGAACCGGCGGGAAAACCAGAAGCAGGAAATGGCTGTGCCCACCTCTGCCAACTCCACCCCTAAGGTGGGGGAGGCGAGGTGAAGCACAAACTCGAGTCCCCGCCATCTTGAGGATGGGGGACCTGGCCAACCAGGGACAGGCTCCTGTCCCCCTCCCACTGGAGAGGAACAGAATAGGGGTGTACTCCACCCCAGGGAAGGGACCCATTGGTCCCTGCCCTTACCTACCTGTAACCACCCCTAAATTTAGTATTTAGGGGCTCCCTGAACCTTCCTTCCGCAGTTCCCAAATCCGAAAACAAGAAGAGAAGACGAAGCAAGAAGACCAGCCGTGCAGCTGCTAAAAAGGAGGCGACAACAACTGACTTGGCCCCAGCCCTACCGGCCTGTCGACCTCTGAACCTGCTCCTGCGGAATCCCGGCCTCAGCAACCTCACAAACCCCGGAGGACCTGACTTCTGTGCTACAGCCTTCGACCCAGGGACTCCCACGAGCAGTGGTACTGCTCAAAAGAAAACCTACCAAAGACCCGGCCCTGGCACGGAGCCGCGAAACCTGCACACTCTGCACCCGCCGAGTCCAGCCTGTGCCTGAGTGACCAAAGACCTCGAGGACGACCCCCGGCGATTCTGACCTGGAATCCAGTGGCCAAGGACCCTCCTCGACGACCCAGACGACGCCTGCAGCCTCAGGACAAGGGACCCTCCAACCGCGACCAGCAGGGGGTAAGATTTCCCGACCTCAAAGACACCCCTGCACCCGGCGCCCCACGGCCCCCTGTGCCCAACTCCTGGGTGTCTACTCTATCCTCCAAGACCCCAACTTACCTCCTGAAGTGTTGGTCGTCCCTGAAGAATCACCGTCCCCGAGCCTGCAGCCTTTCTTCACCTTTCACGACCTCTATTGTTTAACATTGAGCGCCCGACGGCTCAAAGCACCCTGCACCCAGCCGCCCGAGTGCCCCTGGAAGTGCAACCTCTATCCTAACCTACTTCCCTACTTGCCCTGAGCAAGTGACCAGGAGCCCAGCTCCCACAGTCGCGTGGCCTGCTTGCCAGCAGCCACCAACCCGGGGCCCCCGCCTGCCATAGGATAACATTGGGCCTTCTCACTCTGCACCCGGCCGCCCCTGTGCCGCTGAGGGTGTAAAAACTGTACTTACCTGATCCTGGGGGACCCCTGAGTCTTACCCAGAACCTTAACCCTGCCAGTCAAGTACTTACCCGAAATCCGATAACTCACTTTTCTTCCATAGGGTTCCATTGACTGATTTTCTACGAAATTTCTTCTAAGTGTGGAGTTCTGAAACTTTAGAATATTCACCAAAAATCAACCGAGTCACGAAAACGAAAATACTCACCTAGTATTAGGAGGGGCCTCAGTGTTGGACCCGAGTGCTCAACACTGGCCCTAAAAAGTAATCGCAACGTTACTTACCGTTAACTCACTTTTCCTTCATAGGGATCCATTGACTGGTTTTCTGTGAAATTTCTTCTAAGTGTCGATTTCTGTATTTTACAAATATTCTTTAAAAATCGAACAAACTACAAAAACGTAATTACTTACCTGTTGTAAGTAATGTCCCAGTGCTGAACCTAGGAGTCCAGCACTGGATTACAAAAGTAACGTAAACATACTTTGCTTGCACACTGTATTTCCTTTCATAGGATAACATTGGTAGTTTTATCCAGAAAAGTTTCTAAGTGTCAGCTTTTGAAATATAGTAATATTCTTCAAAAATCACTACAATAACCAAAACGCTTTTTCTTACCTGTTTACAGGAAGTGTCCCAGGACTGAATCCAGGATCCAGTCCTGTGGTTAGAAAAGTGCTCTGCAAAGTAATCAATTGTAATTAAGCATAATTTTCCATTGAGCTCAATGTTGCATTGAATTTGACCCTGTGTTGCCTCTTGCACCAACTGTGATTACCACTATATAAAAAGTCTATTGCCTATCTGTAAGGTGAATAACCAAAGCACCTCATACTGAGAAAGTATATTTTGACCCTATTGTTGGTTCTAAAATAAAACAAGCATATATTTTTTTATATACAAACCATTGGCCTAGAGTTCAGTTCTTGAGTGTGTGGCTTCATTTGCTGACTGAGTGTGTACAACAAATGCTTTACACTGTCCTCTGATACTGCCTTACTGCTCGACCAAGCTACCACTTTGGAGAGTAAGGTTATATCTAACTTTAGCCTCTGTCAACCCTCTGGGGGACTGTGGACTCTGTACACCCTGAACCTTACTTGGGTACAGTATATACAGAGCCACTTTCCTACACACTGACCCTGTTCAACACAAGCCGACGACACGTGGCAATACTGAGGCAGAATTCAGTAGGCAAAAAACATTGCACCCAGTGCAGGCCGCACGGACGGCGCTTCATAATTGGCTGTGCACCTGCTGAGCGCTCCAGGTGCCACTGACCCTGTTCAACACAAGCCGACGACACGTGGCAATATTGAGGCAGAATTCAGTAGGCGAAAAACATTGCACCCAGTGCGGGCCGCACTGACGGCGCTTCATCGTTGGCTGTGCACCCGCCGAGCGCTCCAGGTGCCACTGACCCTGTTCAACACAAGCCGATGACACGTGGCAATATTGAGGCAGAATTCAGTAGGCGAAAAACATTGCACCCAGTGCGGGCCGCACGGACGGCGCTTCATCGTTGGCTGTGCACCCGCCGAGCGCTCTAGGTGCCACTGACCCTGTTCAACACAAGCCGACGACACGTGGCTGTGTGCCCTTGCTGACCGCTGCCTCTGGCCTCCACTGCGGTCAGCAGGGCTCGCAAATCAAATTGAGTCTTGATTCATTTATGGCAGAGTCCAGTCGGCAACAGACATTGCTTCCAGGGCGGGCCGCCCGGACGACACATCAGCGCAGGCCGCGCACCCGCCGAGCGCTCCAGGTGCCACTAACTCAGTGCACCACAAGTCATCGTCACGTGGCTGTGTGCCCTTTCTGACCGCTGCCTCCGGCCTACACTGCGGTCAGCAGGGTTTGCAAACCAAATCCAATCCTGACCTGCAAGGACACGCCATCATCGCTGGTTGCACACCCGCCACCACCGCCAGGACCACCTCCAACCAACAACTGCCAGAGTCGGAGGAGTCTCATAGCCAGCCTATCTAGGTTGCTCACACATGTCTTGGATGCCATCATCAGCTTGATACCCTGCTCAGCTCTTCAGGTGCCACTAACTCAGTGCACCACAAGTCATGGCCCCTTCTGATTGAATATTGGGTGACCTCTGTACTTGCTCCGGCTACCTCCATGGTGCTTCGCTGTTGTTTGTGTTATGTTGGTGTATTCTGTTTCCGCTTCAATGGTGACCACTGTTCAAGTTGTTGCCAGCACCAACCACTCCCTGAGGGCTGGCTCACACTCACCCCACACCCATCCAGCACAGGCGTCACTGGATATGTGATCCTGGTAATGAAAAGGGGCCGGGCGCACGTGCCCGTAGCCAGTTCAACTATCTACCTAAGTGTGTCCGTGTGGTCATTATGTATGCATGATGGGCCAGGGCCCTACCACATTACATTGTGCTGTGGACAGCGGACGCAACCATGTCACCTCAGGCAGTGGGTACGACCTTGGACACGTAGCTATGTCGTCCCCCCCTGTAAGCGTAAGCGGAGTGGGCTGGGCCGGCGTACGCCAAGCCAGTGTAGGGGTGTGAAGGATTTGCCCGGGGCTCCGGGCGTGGTTCAGTCTGGCCTAGACAAGGAAGTAACTAATGAGTGTGTCACTGTAGTAGTGTCTGCGCCACCCAGTCCGCATTCGACGATGTTGCAATGTAGCATGCACCCGGAGGGCGGGCTCGCACGAACGGGGGAATAAAGGAGCGCAAGACCACTTGGGGTCTTGGCTCATACATGCCAAGTGTTGTGTGTAACTGTATTGCCGCAGCATGAGCCAAATGCCTAGCCTTAATTGCAGCGCAAGTTCAGCCAGGCATGAACTCTACATCTGTGTCCGCCCTATCCTTCCCACAGGCCTACACCCACGGGGCCGCCCACCTCCAACGGCCAACATCACAGTGGTGTTGTCAGGCTTGTGGACATGCGCAGACAGGCATGACAATGGTGTGCGCTAGGAGTGCCAGTGATGCAACCGCGCAGCGCACACAAGTAGATGGGCTAGGGGGGGAGGGAGGAGCAGCTGTGAGGCAATGTTACACACAGTGATGCCGCTCATTTGCCACATGCAAGACATGTCGAACATGAATCCCAAAGTCGCACACATCCCACCTCACCCCCAACAAGCCACTTCACAGTTCCTGAATGCAAGCAGATGAGAAACTAACATTAGGGATGAATGCTCCTTTGTCTGAGCTATCAGGCGGAAGCACATCTGTACCTCCGACCTGGGAATTGCATGTGCCCGGCACCCCCTGACAGATACTATGGCAGCTGATGACGACTCCCACACTGCGCACAGCCCGACGAAAGACCAACTTATACACACCCCACACACAGAAGTCCTTGCTCGAAGTTATCTTGCATGGAATGGCCTTCACACTTACTCCCACATCAACCCAGGCGTACAACCGTTGCACACTAACACAACTCATTGCTCCGAGCTGTGGCATTTCAGTCACACAGAACTGGCGCAGGTCAGAACAGTGCCGCTTCAGCCAGAGCTACCAAACCAATGGCAGACCATCCCGGACACTTGCACAACCCCTGTCACGTGGAACTGTACCGTGCACGTATGCTGCATTTACTGGGGGCACTGCCATTGGTAGTGCTGCGGATCAGTTACCGGCTAAGCTTCCGCCTTGCCAACGTCACCTGCGTGCAGCCTGTGTTGCATTGTCGCTCGTGCATATTCGAGTGGTCCATGGATGTCTGCCTATCCAACAGGACGGTAGCCGAACTGGATTTCGACATGTGTGTGCGCCCTGTTGGCCCACGACCATGAGTGTCACCGTGACACCCGCCTATGGGATGCCTGGATACTTGGCATGCATGCTGGCAGCTGGACCTGGGAGATTGCACAACTCCTTGTGTGCAGTGGGCAGATTGAGCCGCTCCCCTATTGGGCTGTAGTGCTAATTGGTGAGAGGGGGTGGACGCAGCACATCTGTCCGGACCGGCTTATGGTGAGCCTCGCTGTCCTGTCCGAAGAAGTAGACGACGACCTCATGTTGGAAATGATTGCCTACGAAGCTGCACTAGCTTTCATGGACGTATAACTACGTACCTGCAGACACAACAGTTTGGAACACATTGCACATGCCCTGACACCTTGTTGGAACTTGGGGTGCTGGTCACATCTCCCACGACGACAGTGGTCATGGCTGCATTCGCCTGGACTCTGTATACATGAGCGGACAACAACGCGGGTAAACACACACCTGTGTATGCTGAGGCACTCCCCCGGAGTGGACAGCGGCGCTTGACAACGTTCCAGGTTCTGACATACTGCTGCATTGTTCTGCATGTTGTGGCACTTATCTTGGCCGTACTGACACGCATATGCTAATAAAGTCTACGCACCTTCACTTGTATTCAACTGTGATGAGTGTTGATTTGCATGACAATGTGTGTCTCACTGCCTATCTGGGTCACGGCCATACATGCATTGATACACCATCAGGGATGTGGGGTTGTACTAGTACATTGCCATCTCACAGTATCCTGCTGTGCCACATGCGAATGGCCATTTTCCACACACGTGCGGCAGCAGTTGTGTCCTCTGTTCTGTTGTGCTGGTGTTGCTGTTCGTTCGACATTGTTGTAGATGTTGAGGTGCTCTGATTCTTATGTGTGTGTGCTGCATTGTAGGTGATTTGCCCCTTCAGCTGTGATTTGGCTGGCCCTTATCCATGTCAGGCGGTGTGGCTTTCACTTCTGTGCTTATGCAGTGCTGTGATGTTGCAGACTTGGGTAACTTGGGCTCTTGGTTGGTGTTGTGACTCTTGGCCATGGTTTGTCAGCAGATGTGCTCTACTTAATTGTGCATGTGTGCCATTGTGCCCATCTCCCCCCGTCCCCCCAGTCTCTGGTGGTTACTCACCCTGTTGCTGTTGTGTCAGGTCATGTCGAGCAGAGTCCGGTCCCCCAACTCCTGCCACCGTCTCCACACTGATGACTGTGGTCACCATTTCCTCCATCTCATCCAGCTCCTCCTGTGGCGCTGGACTCCCACCTCCAGCCTGCATTGCTGCCTTCTGGTTGTCTGCGAGTTTCTGCTTGGTCTTGTGCTTCACATCGTCCATTGTCCTCCTCAGCACTCCGGCTGCATTCGCCTTGTCCAGGATGGACTGCCATATTATATTTTAAGTTGCCAATGACACTGTGGAGGTGACGTAAAGTTGTTGATGGTGTTCTATCACCTCCGTGTTCAGGATCCTGTTTTCCGGCGGACTGTGCCGCGTCTTCCTCTTCTTCTTCTCCTTCCCTGACCCCGAGGTCCCAGGCTGGTCCTCCGTGGGGCTTGTGGGGTTCTGGTTGTCCTCTTTGCTTGCTCCGGCTACCTCCATAGTGCTTCGCAGTTGTTTGTGTTTTGTTTGTGTTTTGTGTTGCCTCTTTCATTGTGCTTTTTGCAGCCTGACTTGTGGGACTTGCAGGCCTGGCGCTGCTTCTCGATGGATTTTTTATCGCAGTTGGGCCCATCGCAACTTTTTTCGCGTTAGGGTTTGGATTTTCATCGCCGTCCCGGTAGAGTTATCGCTGACATTTGCCGCGCTATCGGGGTACTATCGCATGTTACCGCCGTGTTGTGAATGCCACGTTAACACAGGGTTATTTTCCCGCGATATGTAAACTTGCGTTAACCAATTTTGGCGATGTTTATCGCACAATCTTGAGAATATGGCACTTCAATGGGCACACATGCTACCATACCCCTGAATTCCATGCACCCGGACAGTGTAAGTTATAAGCTTTGCAGGCGCCAACGGTCAGCAGGTACGCTGAAGAAAATGCGGCTTTTACCATTGCATGAACAAGTTCAATGCCACGTTATACTTCACATGAGATGGGATAGCTCCCTGATGCCTTCAGGTTAGGGACATGGATGGAAGTCAGTCACACACTGAAGGTATGAAATAGGGCTGGGTGGCTGAGAGCGTCAGTGCAGAAAGGAGTCTGGGGTACTGAGAGAAGTGGAAGGGGCGGCAGGAGTTGTGTTCTTGATCGGGTGGAACTGTGCGCAGTGCTCTGGTTTATTTTCTTGATCTGTGTGACATGAGTTGTGCCTTGCTTGGATAAGCAAGCTGAGCTGGCTTTAGATGTGATGTATTACTGTGCCGGGCTCTCTATTTCCAAACAGCACTCATTAAGCAGTGCCGCATATCCCAGACCTGCTTCTGTCTTCGATTCCTGAGAGTTTAGCAGGCCTGCCCAGCACAGCCCTGCTTCTCACTTCTCTTCCACAGAGTTCTCAGACCTTCGCAGACTAGGTCAGCTTCCCAATAGAGTTTATCATTTTTCCCAGGCCAGTCCTGCCTTTCTCCTCTCTTCTTCCAGAGAAGTTCCTTGTTTTGCCTAGGCCAATGTTTGCTCTCATTTTCTATCCTAGCCAGAGAGTTTATGAATTCTTACCAGGACAATTCTGATTTTGTCTTTTTAATTCCAGCCAAACATTTAATCAGCCTTGTGTACATTTTCACTCACACATTTTCATGCATATACCATTTGCATATGTGTGTTTCCCATTACATTATGTGCCTCAACATACATGTCAGACACAGGTTTGAGAAAGGAAAATGGTTTGTGGCCCTTTATTCGAGCATATATATGTCTTCGTACAAGAATTCAAAAGACTCCATAATTTTCATAAACCTTTCAGACCTCAAACTAGGTGATCTCCATCAATCTACTTTCCGCCAGGATATATTTATTTAGTGTTCCCAGTGTGATGGAATGGGATGGCAGAGACATATTGCGTATAATCATCAAGTGATCTTGTGTTGTTTATCTGAAACCTTTGACCAGTTCTGGCCTTTTAACTAAAACGGCTTAGCAATCTGGAACATGTAGTTGCACGAGGAGCGGACTTACCATTAAGCATGCAGGGCTAAATCTCATTTGTTCATTTTGCTTTTGTCAGGCTAAATCTTGGTGCATTAAATGCTCTGGTGTGTAGCAGGTCACATGCTGCTTTGGTGCTCTTTTACAGCATGTGATCACATTCCTCTTCATTAGGCAAACAAGGTGCAGAAACTTTGATGCATATTATACCTTTTGTACTACTGCTCTTCCCTCCTAGTCATCATGTTCTAGGTGTGCAGAGCACACATGCAGGGGCGTAAAGAAGACTCCAGGGAGGCAGTTGTGAGCCCACGCTTCAAGGAGTCCCTATTCTCTGTAAGGCCAATAAATGTCTTGGAGATATAGGAGTCTCAGGGCCCAATACCACCTTGGCAAGGGGCCATATCATGTTGTATTACATCTCTGACTGCACACATGCAACACACTGCCCCAGCCTCTTGTAGCATCCCACTCCACTTCTCCTGACAGTTCCCATTCTAAAGTTAAACAGGCATAACATAATATGTACTCAAGCCTAAATTATTTATTATGATGTCACTATTGTTTCCAGGATGCTCCACTTAGAAATGGGAAGCAGGTTACTAAACTTCCATACATGCTTAAGGAGCACTGCAGCTGTTTTAAGATTGTCTCTGGCAAATTATATTGTGTAAAGCAGGATCATTTGTGAAATCTATCTCATGCATTGACATTACTGCTTTGATCTATTCACAGTAAGGTGTCACTCAAAGTGTTGCACACAAAAGTTGACATGTTACATGTAAACATACCGGAAATGTCACACAGAAGCAAATTGAAAACTTGGCAGCTATGGAAGCAATAGCTGATGAGCTTTTAATAAATGCACTGCTGGAGAAGGACCTCTGGGAAATATCTGTGCCCAGAAGTACGATTTTAACACAGTGCGCAGTGCACTGCAAAGCGTTGTTGTAAATCACCCGAATATGGAATAAAATAACATCCAGTGAAGATCTGCTTGGCGTACTAATCTTAGAGAGAGAGAGAAACAACACACACGCCGAGAAACACAGGCTCTTCAGCAGTATCGCTCAGTTCCCCGCCTCCTGCTGCGAGTCTCATGCAGATGCTGCACTCTCTCCTTCCAGATGCTTCCGAGAGTGTCATGCAGATGGCGCTGGCAGGCTCCTGCTAGCTGCCTGCTGCAGATGGTGATGACCGTCACCTCTATCTTGTTTCCTGCTGAGAGTCTCAGTCAGATGCTGCAGCTGCTAGCAGTCTCTTGCCTCCGGTGGATGTGGCTGAGTGTCCTGTACTCTGCTGACAGTCCCAGCATGCACTACTGTGAGTCCAATTAAGATTCTGCTGACAGCCTATTATGTCCAGCCGATATGACTCAGTTCCTTGTACCCAGCTGGGAGCCTCAGCAGACACTTCTATAAGTCTTGTGAAGACCCTTGCCTTTTGGTGGCCCTCAGACACTTGCTGTGTACTAAGACCGAAACGCCTATGCAGAGTGTCCCTCACATGGACCTGTGAATGAACCCTGCCCTCTGCACACAAACACACACACACACACCCTGGTGTGATTCCCTCCTCTGCCAGGGCCGGGCATATATCTCCTAGCACAGTTGTTCACGATGCAAGGCCTGACATGGAACTGACACTGCCCCAGCCCTGCTGACCATTGAAAGGCACCGGCCTGACGTGACTGACACTACCTCAGTCCAGCTGCTCATTAAGGCACAAGTCAAACACATGACTGACACTGTCACACCCTGCTAACCTTTCAGACGATCAACCTGACAAGTGACGAACACTGACCCAGCCCTGCTGACCTTTCAAAGGCACCAGCCTGACAAGCCACTAAGCGACTGACACCAACCCAGTCCAGCTGGTCTGTTGGAGGCACCAGTCAGACATGTGACTGACACACACTGTCGCCCCCCCAGCCTTACAGTCAATCAACCTGACAAGTGACTGCCACTGTCACAGCCATGCTGGCCATTCAGAGACACAGGCATGACATGTGATTGACTTTTCTCCAGCCCAACTAGCCTTCAGATGTTCTATCTTAGCATTTGCCTCTGTACCACAGTCCTACCTTCCTCAATGTACAGGTACCTACAAGAACATGGGGCCTTTAGAATGGACGTCCAGAACACCCCAGCTTGCCACAGTATCTGCAGTTCAAGTAATGCCACCCAGAGGCTCTTTATTGATGATAGCTACACTTTCACAATTGCTTTATTAACCTTCTTGCTTTTTCAGATTTGCTTGAAAATGCACCATTTTCCCACTCTTTTTTCAAAAAATTCCCGGGGGGAAACCCCCCCCCTCCCCCCGAACCTCCCTTATAGAGGTCGGGCTCGCTCGCTGTACATACCCTTATCCCGCACTGTTACACCTCACCAATTTAAGATGTCACCAGCTGCCACTGGTGCTCTCTGCACCTTTGAGGATTGTAATTCTTCCCCCTACCCCATTTTAGACTTCCTGTTGAGACATGTGCCTAATGTGAATTCCTTTTCTTCTCGCCCTCTCTGACTTAGGAGCCTTAGGGCCCATCGTTTCTTAACCTGTGGCCTGATTTTTCTTGCTGCCTCTAATCGGTAAACATCCATTGTCATTCCGTTTTCTTTGTATGATTGGCACTCCTCATCACCTGACTAATGTACATCATCTGATTGTCTCTAGGTGCTCTTCCCCCCCCCCCTTTCTGATCCTGATGAAGACCCCAGGATAAGGATCAAATCACCTTCATTGCATATAGGGGTCGAAACGTCGACAGTCTTTTGTTACTTTGCAAGCATAGACGACAGAGATTAATTATCTGTGGCTACAATTTGCTATGTTTATTTTGTATTAATTTGCCATCATTAGGCTGGATAGGTTTCAGCTATATCTGATGTATATATTGCACATTGCCTTTCCTTTCCTACAACCCTCACTAAGCACACATTCCTTCCTGAGCACTCTATTCCCTTCTCCCAGCACCATTTTAATTAAATGTACAGACAGTCATGCTGTCTTCGATAATCATGTGTTATAAATAAAATCACATTCGCTTGAATTCATCATGGTGTTATTTGAATAACCTAATTTCGTATCTTGTAAAATTGATTTCCACTGTGACCATTTTCTATTGTACTGTAACTCACTGGCGTAACGAAACTTGAGGGGGCCTCCCTGCAAGGCACGTCGAGGGGCCCCTCCGGGCTCAATCAGGAGCTCTGCAGCCAGAGTGCTGTGCTGAGGGGGCCCCCTGGAGCTTGTGGGCCCCCCCGCACCGCGTGGGCTACAGGGGCCTGTGTTACGCCCCTGCTGTAACTGTTCTTACGGCCGTAATGCTTAATTGAACAAACTGTTCCAGTTTTGCCAAACGCCTCTTGTCTGCTGTTTTTTAAAGAGAATTCTAACTCAAGCAACTTATACAATTAAAATAATAGCCAAAGTGGTGGGTTGAAGAATAAACTGTACTCCTAGGGTGTGCATCGTGGTCTGATGCTCAGACCCAAAGGAAGAATGAATGCAGGTTTGCAGAGATGCCCTGGTGGTGGGAACATTTTGCATAGCCATGTCATTGAAATCCACAACAGCACTTGACAAAAACACTGGTTGATGGAGACAAAGAAATGGATGGATGCAGAATGTTCAACTGTGAGAAATCCAGCTATACACCTACACGGGACCAGAAGTCAATCGACCAAACAGTATTTATAAAGCTCAGCTTGTCACCCGTGAAAGTATCCAGGCGCTGTGGTGGGGATATGGAAACCAATATTGTTGGAAACTGAAAACGTCCTGAATTTAGGCCACCCTGTTTGACAGGCCATCACGACAGCATGATCCACTGTTATGGTGCCTGATTAACAAGTGTGCCTGGACTGAATGAGTGGCAGAAGGGTATCGAGTGATAAAACACACACCTCTCATTAAAAAGGGTAGAAACAACTCTGAGTGTGGTACACCACCATTGACACGCTCAGTTTACTCGAGACCTAAATCAGTACACTATGCTAGTGTGTAGTCATGAACCCCACCCCTCTGCCACTCCCCAAAAAAGTAGGATAAAACTGACCCACACAGTTTATTTGTATTGTCTAATGAAGTACATATCTTTTGTCTGCTCTTATGAAAGCAAGGAACATATCACTTGATCAGTAAACTAAAATAGCAATATATGTGCTTTGAGAGGGTATTATTATGCATTGTAATAATGTGCTTCCAATGAAACTCAATAAATATGTTTAGGAAAAAAATCCAACAACTGGAACAAAGTAGTCGTTAAGGTACTGCCCTGGTGTGACTTACCTCTTTCGTCTCTGAGTAGTGACAAACAATCCTAAACTCAATAATGTTCTAAACCTCTCTCCTGAGGAATCCTTCAGGGCTTCTCCCTAAGCTCTGTTTACTCTTCTCTTCTCCTGTGAGTTTCATTCATACCATCCACTGTTTCCCACTGATGTCCTAACCAGATACTATCCAAGTGATTGATTCCTTTTGCAATGATCTTGGACCTGCCCAAGAGAAATTGTGGTCCTGCATCCTAGCAGCTGCCTCCTGGATGAAGCCTAATTAAAACCCAATAGTGAACAAACAGAGGGCCTCCCCTTTAGAAGTCCTTCTCTTAGAATATGGTTGTGTCTTTGGTGGCGGTGGAGCTAGACCTGTTACCCAACTTATCTCCTGCGTTGAACAGATCTGAAAGTTTTTTACATTTGCTGTCACTACATCCTTTTGCTATGCAACATCAGCCCTCCCCCTCTCGCTGTTATAATACTTTTATTTCAAATATCTTCTTGTGAATGAATTATGGAAAGTCTATTTTAGGCTTCTTGCTTTTTGCTTTTGCTGCCTTCAAATCATTCAAACACTGTTCCGTGGCTCATCGGAGGAGTGCTTCCTTACTCTGCCATCTTTTCCTAGCTTTCTACCGTTTGTCGGCTTCCAGTTGTAAATCTACCTTCAGTTTTGAATGTATGTATGTATGTGGTATTTCTATAGCGCCATAGGCTGTGAGATATAGGAGAGGTAGCTGGGTTGTTGACTGTCAATGCATTGGGATATAGTATTCTTTAAAGAGGTGAGTCTTTAACTCTTTCCTAATTTGGAGCAGAGTTCGGGTGGTCCTGATAGATAGATATGGGGATTTTGTGCTAAATCCTTGGGGGCATATTTACAAGCCCCTTGCGCCACTTTTGCGCCGCCGTAGCGTCACGCATGTGACGCAGCGGCAACGCAAACCATGCGCCGCGTTGCGCTATATTTACAACGTGACGCATCTAGGGAGATGCGTCACGTAGTAAACCCCTGCGCCACATGAAACCTGCGCCAGGTTTCATGTGGGCGTACCGGCGCAGGGGGCGTTCGCGCAGGAACGCCGGAGAGTGACGTAGTGAAATCTACAAGATTTCACGCAGTCACTTTTCCGACGCTGGTGCGTCAAATCCTTACGCCTGCTTCAAGCAGGCGTAAGTATTGACGCACCATGTTAGGGATAGGGAAGGTTGGAACAGTGCTGGAGTTGCGTCGCGCTTGCGACACAACTTCAGCACTGCGCCAACCTTCCGCCGGCAGATGCGTCACGCATCTGCTTATCCTTGCGCCATAATGCGCTGCATTGTAAATGCGGCGCATCGGACGTGGCGCAAGGGTAAACTTGCGTGACGCATTTTCCCTGGCGCATCCCTGCTGATATGCAGGGATGCGCCAGGGAACGTAAATATGCCCCTTGGTGCATAGGTGGTGTTGTGTCTTAGGGCCTGATTTAGATTTCGGCGGACGGGTTACTCCGTCACAACGATCACGGATATCCCATCTGCTGAAATATAAATCCCATAGGATACTATGGGATTTATATTTCGGCGGACGGAATATCCGTCACCGTTGTGATGGAGTAACCCGTCCGCCAAGATCTAAATCAGGCCCTTAGTAATTGTACTTTCCATATCATAGGTCCTCTGTTTCTTCAGTATTATATTACTCCTCATATTCCTTACAGAACTTTATGCTCTGCACAGTCAACCGCCTGCACCTTCTTAAAATGGCTGGCTGGCACTGCAACTATCTCCCATCTCAACTCCAGAGTGACGCCTGTCTTCTTTCCTTCAAAAAAAATATCAAACTTGGCTTTTCGTACATGAGTGCAGTCTCCACCTCTCCTCTAGTTACTACTTAATGCCAGGACACTCTTAGGGAAGTGGTGGACTTTACACATTATTTTCAGTCATTCATTTCATTCAGTAGAACAATAATGACACAATTTCCCAAAATGTCCTAGGGAGGTTGGAAGAGAAAGAAGCCTAGATGTCTTCTAAAAAGTATTTTGTTTTGATGGCCTATTAAGTTGAAACCAATGCAGCTGACCCAGGGTGTTTTACACTGCATCATTTGTCATAGATTGTTGATGAAACTAGATATAAAAAACCAGCAATCTCACTAGATACTCGGTAAACCTGATTAATGTGTATTCAAATGAAACATTTACCATTTGTTCTGCTAAGATAGCTGCACGTCCTGTCAAAGGTGACCTGCATGAAGCCACCTGTGTTAGAGGCCCAGCGTGCTTTAAAAGGTGCCGTCTACCACATATTGTCCAAACAAAGACTCCTGTGCATGGTGCCGCTATAGTGACAGGATCACCCACAAGTAATTTCTGAGTCTGCCACCCCCCCCCCCCCAGAAATGTGAGTCTAGTTTAGAGTTGGGTGAAACTCATGGAATTTCACTCCGTGGAATTCCTTGGAGTTGGAAAAAAACTCTGCAACATTCCCTGGAGTTCCACAAATGGGTGGAAAATGTACGTCGTGCTGAGATTTAGCACCGGTAGTGCGTTCCGCGCTGAAAAGTCATTGTGAATGGCAGCAAGTAGTGTGCAAGCGCGCAGCCATTTTGATTTGCTTGCTGCTGCCCTGCCTGCCTTTCTCCTTGCTGTTTCCAAATTCCAATCGACTCCAACCCTACCCAATCCATCCCATCTGGTCACCCACTTCCCATTCCCACCTTTTCCTTATTACTGTCTGACTTTCCCTGTGTGTATTTACATTTCTGTGTGTGTTTTTTGTGACTTTTCTGCGCTTTGTTTTTTGTTTTCCTTTCCTGGTCTGTCTTCTCTGTCCTCATGTTTCTCTCCTTCCTGTTCCGAGTCGAACTCTCTCTCAATGGCAGAGCAAGCAGGCAGTGCCACCATTGTAGGTGATGCAGGCGTGCAGGGGTGCAGCTCTGCCCCATCTTCAGCCAGTTGGAGGTGGGCACACTCATTTTCTGGGTGCAGCGTCACCTCCTCCGTATGCTGGCAGCAGGCCTGGTAAGGGTTATGCCCTGCGGGAGCGTCAAGTACTCTGGGGGCGAGTGCGGCAGTGTGTGTGCCGCAGCACATGCATCCAGTGCACCCAGCAGCTGATGCACCACTGGGCGGACATCCTAAACATAGAACAAGACCTGCTTGACATGCTAGGCATCGAGGTTGCAGGGCTTGGAGTAATATTTTTGTTTTCTAAATTATAATATTTTTTTTTTTAAACAGCATGATCACAGGTAAATTAAGTTTACATCATGACTATATTAATATATATGTGTATATATATATATATATGTATATATATATATACTTTAGAAATTCACTGGAAAAACCCAAAGGTTAAAGTATTGCTATAGTTAGGTGAATATATCAGTGACAACATTAAGGTATTGAACTAAAGAAAACACCGAAATTCACCAGTTATAGTTAGCAGAGCTAACTATAACTTGCACCCCCACCATGCACTGGTTAGGACCTCACATATTACAACACTCTTGACATGTTCTATGACGTCATTTATGGCATCACTGATGACATCTCAAATGACATTGATGAAATCACTGATGACATCAATAATCACCCAATGAATGTATTAGTTTGTTTTATAGTTTACATAGTGGCGGCTCTACCTAATTTTGTACAGCTTGTGTCCCACTAATGGGTGTAAGTGTTTACAAAACTCATGTGATCCTATGTAGAGGTGCTGAACACATTAAAATTCTTTGCATTGAAAAGTAACCCTGTGTGCAAGTGACAGTTGATGGCCATTATAGGCCCCGGGGAAGCCTACCCCGGCAGAAATTCTCAAAAAAAGGGAAGGGGGCAACGCATCCCCCTTCTCAGAGCATTGAAAATGCCCTGGGGACCCCATCCCCCAGGGCCGGCCCA
Organism: Calotriton arnoldi; assembly: GCA_963921515.1. NCBI lineage: Eukaryota > Metazoa > Chordata > Amphibia > Caudata > Salamandridae > Calotriton > Calotriton arnoldi. The sequence goes on from CAWUFW010003087.1 coordinate 644,367, forward strand.
TACCGATGCGGGGATGGAAACTTGTGTTTGCTCCCCCCTGGCGGGAGCATTTTCAAATTTCTGCCAAACAGGAGCAAACACAGAGTCTGCTCCCAGCGGGCAGGAGCTTTGAAAATGCTTCTGCTGGCTGGGAGCAGACTTGAGAAGGGGTCCCCAGGGTCCCTAATAATAGATCGGGGAGGGGGGCTGCATGCCCCCTCCCCTTAATAAAAGAAAGTGGCCCGGCTGCCATATTTTGTTTTTTTTCGATCCCAAAGGGAGTCCCGGAAGAACGCAGCAAAAATTGCTGATTTCTTTTTGTTTTTATGTCCAGGGAAATGGGGTGGGGGCCTCTGGGAGCCCTAATGGGGCCTAGGAGGGCAGGGTATCCCTACCCTGCCCCCTTATATTTTTTAAATTTTAAAACTTGTGGACAAGGAACTAAGGGGCATATTATCAAGGGCTTTATCGCCGCTTTAGCTGCACTTTTTGCCGCTAAAGCGGCGATATTTTTAACGCCCTATTAGCAAGCTGTCGCTAACAGGCGTTAGCGACAGCTTTCAGGCGTTAGCGGGCGGGTTTTACATCGCCTTGCATGTCAGCGATAATTATCGCTAATGACATGCAAGGTAGGCGTTCCCCACTAAAAGCGACTGTAAACAGTCGCTAACACAACTAACCCCTATTAACAAGGCAGGCAAAGCGATAAAATAAATCGCGCTAAGCGCGTTTATCGCTAGATTTTAACACCTGCTACTGAGGATGACTTACCTGTTTAAAGTATAGGAGGTGGATTGTCAGGCTGAATCCATCCTCAGTGTCAATGCGAGAATATCGCTGCTTTTCCAGCGATATTCTCACATTTTGCCGCTTTCACTGGAAATGTTATCGCTATGGAGATAAACCTTGTTAATAGGGTGTTATCTCAGCGATATTTTCCAGCGATAGGCGGCGTTAATAAAATTCGCGCTAAGCGCGGTTAGCGATAAATATCGCTATTCCTTGATAATATGCCCCTAAGTCCCAGAGTCCTGTAATGGCTGCCAGCAACATTTTTCTGATGTTGCTGGCAGCCAGTCAGAGCACTTGCTCCCACAGGTGTCTGACTCCCGCAGGAACGAATTGGCTCAAAGGGGAAAAATCTCCCTGGTCCTATCAGAACGCTCCATTTTTAAATTGGTGCTCCCGTGAGAGTCTCTCGAGAACCCAACCGTCCAGATATACAATTTTTTTGTACTGTAATTTCTCAAAAACTACTGAACGGATTTAAACCAAATCACAAAAATGCACAATCTGCAGACCACGATCTAGCCTTCTGCCAAATTTGGTGTAATTCCGTTCAGGAGTTTTTGCTGTAGTCCTGCCTAAAGAAGTATATGGAAATTGCATGGGGAGATTGCATTTTGGGACCCCCCTTTTTTCCTGCCCTTCGCGACGGATCACCCTGAAACTTTCCATGCGCAAACTAGGCAAATAAGATCACGTTTTCGGAAAGTTCAGTGGGTATTCATCAAACGGTGTCAAAGTTATCAGCAACACAACAAAAGCATTTCCTATGGAAACGCTGACCTAACTATAACTAACCAGTGGCGACTGCCAATGGGTAATATATATATGTATAGCTATATGTATGTAGCTATATATATATATGTAGATAGATAGATAATGAGCATTTTACCATGTTCAGGGAAGAGGTTTTTTAATTTTAGTGTGTGCCACTCACATAAATAAATGCACTTTTTGCATTAGAGAGTGCTTGCAGTTGAGTTCAATGTCTTTGTTACAAAAGGAGTGGGCATGTGAATACACCAGGGCTGATCTATACACTTGGCTAAGTGCATCAGGGTCCAGAGTTATCAAAATTTCATGCAATACAGGGCAGCAAGACTACTTGCTGTGCCACGCCAAAGGGATAGATAAGGAATGCAAGATTTATATTTATCATGATATGTCGAATTCCTGCCCCCCCCCTGCGCTGGAGCACCAAGTGCTGCCTAGTGCCAATGTAGGCACCCTTGTGCCATGGTGCAAGGGTTCCATGTTACACGACTCTCTGGATTGTTTTGTGCAGGAAGGGACACCGCCCTGCACAAAAGCAATCCTGAAAGGCAAGGGCAACACAAACCCTTGATAAGAGTAGTGGTGCGTGATGCCAGTCTGACAGGGAGGGTGTAGGAACGTAGGAGTGGAATGGACGTCAACTAAATTATGCTTCCAGGATTCAGTTCCAATGTGAGCTACTCAGGTGCTCACTTGGGCTTATTTAAGGGATGTCAACTCATGTCACTTAATCTTACAATAGTATTATATCATGGGTATTAGCATTAGCTCATAATCCCAATCTTCCATATGTGCAGTATGTAAAAGGAGACCGACTTGACCCATAAGAAATGTGCGAAGTAGCAAAGATCATTCTTTGGAATGCATGAAAGTTCAAAATGTAATTTTAGGTTAGGATTAGGAAACTAGGAATAGGCTATCTGATTTAAAGAGTACAGATGGCTCTTCTGGCCCCAGTAAGTCATGTTTATTTCCACTAGTAAAATTATGGCCTTGTGTATACTTACTATTTACTTTTTTTTCATATCCCTTCTAATGTTTGTCATCCCTGTATTTCTCTGTGTTTTCTATATTTCCTGTTTCAGCAACTGACGTTCTCCTATCTGTAGCTTTCTTCTGCTCCTTATTTTAGTAAGCTTTCCCTTGCCCCTCTTTTACATGTCCTGTGTAGTACTGTTAAGAGGGGAACACATTTTTGGTAATGTGAAGAGGATGGCAGCCAGGCCCAAGCATTCTATTCACCAAACATGTTGGTTGAGAAGGCTTTCTTGATCCAACAGTCAAAACATACAGGGGCAGCAATAGAGTGGTCATGTTCATGGACCTCCAATGTTGTCTTATACTCGCAGTTTCCATGACAGTGCAGCATGGCAGGAATGAGATACCATTACCAACAATACCATATATCCTTTGCATTTCATTCAACCCCTTCATGTCATTTGACTCTTATCCTTTTGAAGCTTTATGTCCTTATCCCTCCGTTTGGAGAAAAAAGGTTTTGTTGACTCAATGACTACCTGGTTTTTAAAATGTGGTCAACCAACAAACAAACCTCCTAAAGGGATACTTTCGATAGAAGATACTGATAAATAGCTAACCTAACTGTAGTTAGGTGTTGCTGTTGTACCTTTTGCTGAATAAATACTTAGGTGGCTAATCTGGTATCTAAAATGGGTGTATTATGTTTTTCTCTAGGCTCACAGACCACCAGTGCTGCCACAACAAGCGCCGGCCAGCCAGGGACATCAGAGGAGCCCCAGAGGGAGGGAACGAAGTCCCACTCATGGTGCGGTCAAGTGGTAAGCTACCTTGTTTTCTTATTGACAATACTGTATTTGTTAAGCGAGGCAGATATCCAGCCCATCACCTTCAGTCCCTGCCCATGTCATTTTGCCACCTAAAACTGCTGCACAGCTTAATTTGGCGCTGCAGTGCATGTGGTGAAATGTGCGTCTGCTGCAGCACGACAATGTCTGCAATGCATACAAACCGAAGATAAGGTGCGTTTCCCAGTGCCCACTCAGTCACCTACTAGTACTTTACCTCCACATTCTTTCTTTTTGTCCCAGCCTACCCAAAGATGTAAATTCAATCTCGGCATGTCCCACATTTTTCTGCCCAAGTGACTTATATTTTATGGCTTTTAGTACAGATTTATGGTTCAAATGTCTTCCTTCCGTCAACCAATGTGAATAAGTAAAAGTAGTACCTGATTAGTAACATCCAACCCATCCCATAGCTAAACCTCTACCTAGCCCAATCCCTATAACTTACCTCCCTGTAGAGTAACGTTCCCCACCGCCAAGTGACGGTATTTGTTGAAAATTATTTGTGGTGCAGGCCAGGGTGCAATGTGGGACTAAGAGCCTGATTTAGAGTTTGACGGATGGGATACTCTGTGACAAATGAGAGGAATAAAATACGTATCCCATTCACTGCACTACAGTGCATCGTTTATATACTATGCATTGTCTACTATAATACGGCAGAAGGGATATCCATTATCCATGTGTGACAGAGTATCTCATCTGTCAGACTCCATCAGCCCCTAAGTTCGAACTCAAGGTAGAATTGAAAAGGAAGTCAGAGAAGAGCAGGGCCATTGGAATTATAAGGTAATAACATAACATGCTACAGCTGCCCCAAAAATATGCTGCAGAGTAAAGAGACCTGCCAGAATGGCTCTGTTAATGTTGCATAGTCAAGTATTAATTGTGCAACATATTTATGCCTTACTCATTAATGGCAGCTAATTCATTTATTAACACACATAAAGTGTCTGTTCAGTTGCACTATGAAATCCTTTAAACTAAAATCTTTTTTTGATTATGTTGGTGTTCTGGCTTGATTCCTTGCAGTCAGTGATATCGCATTATGTCATTCAAGGGAGGGAAACACTTAGCCCAGTCTATGACTAATCAATCATCATATCCAAATTAAATTCCAATGGCTCTAGGGGGCCAGCAGTGTTCTGCTACTGTGCCACTATATTCAGTATAAGCAAGTATTTGTGCTGAGCATCACAATTCGTGTTTTTGTTTTTACTTTCTTGATACAGCTATGTTGCTTGAGCTGGCTGGCAACCATTCCAGCAGGAGATAGCCGCCTGGCTGCAGCACTAAAGGTTGGAGGCCGTGGCAGTGGAATATCACCAGCTGTTGGCCTTGGAGGAGGAAGAGGAGGAGGCACAGGCATCCAGTTCCTTGGCTGCCAGCCAGGCTCACCTCCAAACCAGTAACACCAATGCCAGCCTCCCTGCCACCTGCTGGTGGGGTCCACTCCCGCCTGGAACACCCCCAGACCCCTCATCCCATCATCCGATGCCTCCTCCACCCCACCCGAGGCGAGCTGGCGCTGCTCAGGAGCGGACAGCAGAATCTGAACTGGGTGCCCTAAAAGCCCTTTTATTATTAAACTTTTTTTTGGGTGGGAAGACCTGTTGTGGGTGGAGAGGGTGGGGAGGGAAGTTGGGGGAAAGGCTGAATGAGGCATTTGGGGTTTTTGCTTGGGAGGGTGGTGGGCCTGTTGTAGGTGAATAGGATGGGAAAGAAAGTTGGGTAAAGGGTGAATGGAACCTTTGGGGGTTTTGCTTAAGGAGGGTGGTGGGCCTGTTGTGGGTGGAGAGGATGGGAAGGGAAGTTGGGGAAAGAGTGAAAATGAATCTTTTTTACTTGGGGACGGGGTGAGCCTGTTGTGGGTGGAGAGGGTAGGTTTTGTATTAAATATAAATAAATGGGCTTTAGTTTGTTCTTTGTCACTATCTGTCTTTGCATTGCTAGTTAGCGTAGCATAGCATTGTGGTTTTGTGACGCGGGTGAGACGAGAAGCTGTTCTCTGAAATTGTCAGGAAATATACTGTACAACGACTTTTCCCCCTAGACTTTCCCTACCTGAAGTCCCTTTCCATCTATTTATTCTTTAGTAGGTTACTTACTTCTTCCTGCAGTCCAGTAATTATATCCCACCACCAAAGTGGCACAGATAACAGAAAACTGGTTAATTCTGTTTCACTTTATTGCTTGATGAGGTTTTGTAGGACCCAGTCACCTATCAATGATACTGTATACTAGTTAGTTTAGTTACTGCCCTTCTCCTACCCTCTTTAACTATTGACCACTAATAGGGTCTGCCAACAACATACACAAAATCTCAGTATTATATATCTCTCCTTCCCAAGAGCAACTTTGGTACTAAGTTGTTAACTAGTCCTTCTTACCTGAATAGATTAAGCGTTGTCTGCTAGCTCTCTTTATCTTCCCAAACCTTATTGCCTGGTTTCCCAAAGGGCATTCTCAATGCTGGTGGTAGTGGAGGGTCCAGTACTAGCATGGAAGACATCACAAAGCGAGGTGCCACTCCCACCTATTTCGAATATTGTCAATATTATAGAGTCAAAGAGAAGGTAAGCTTCCTGGTGAATGAGGACTAAGAAGGCAGAGCATAGGCTGGTGCATCTATGTGTGATTAAGTGAGAAGTAAGAACAATCTTTTACCACCAATCCCAGACAAGTAGCTGCATGTTCCTGGCTGATCAACCTCACAAATGTCAACTGTCATAACATTTAGCTGAGTCTGTCCATCATGTGACATGTGTGTCCAGTGACATTCCCCCCAGACTGCAACCACTTAAATAGAGGAGTTTGACATTTGAGCCAGCAAACTACTCTGCATTTCCCAAATCAATGCACCTCCCTCCCATCCACAGGACTGAGTAGGCCTCTTTGAGTCATGTTGTTTCCCATTGAAGTAGATAGTCTTTAACTTCCTTCTTCTGGCTGTTGGGGTAGTCACGTTCTTAATCTGCGTCCCGACTCAAATGTGATTGAGAGAGATAGACCTGTAGTGTTGATGATCAAGAAGTGCAAAAGAGGTTGAGAATTTTGTGTAGTTTTGTTAACTAAACTGACTGGTTTCCGAAGAACCTGAAAAAAAGAAGTACAGGAAAGGAGTGGACTGTGTAAGTAAAATTATAGTGAAGTGTGAAAGCAAGGCAATCATTCAGGCAGAATCATCCATTGGGCCCCAAACATAACAAAACAAGTTTACAAATTAGTTGAACAACACAACCTAGCCACCACATGAATAATCACTCACTCATTATATCACTAAATTGGTGCAATAGTTACCTGTTCCAAGTGTGGTGCACATTTGTCTATTGTATCTTCTCTTTTTCCATGGAAGCAGCAAACAATGACAGTCTTGTATAATTATTCATCTTTACTGGCAGCCAAGCTAGAGAATGAAAAAACAGAAGGATAGGAATGGGAGGCATTGTCTTCATGTCCTTTAAGTGAATGGGGAGGCTTCTTCTATGCATACTGGTCCAGCTCCACTCCAGACATAGGAATAAATGTGAGGCTGAATATATCAGACACCAAATATATAAATGTTCTTCTATATCCCTTTTTTTATTTGCAAAATAGTTTGACAATATGTATGACAGTTCTGTTTATGGCCTACTTAGTCTGGGAAGTAGAGTCCGTCCTCAAACTCCGGGGGTTTGCCCAGAAGTTGATCAGCTAACATACTTGAGTCTGACCAATCGCCCTCATCCTCTTGTGCTGTTTTAGGAACAGTGTAATCTTGTGGTATGAAGTGTGGGTTAATTTTTATCATGATCAATGTCTCAATGTTTTGAGGCAAGAGACTGGACGTTCAGACTGTGACAACTGTGCCAGCATCACTTAGAAGACACACTGGCTACCAGTCAAGCCAGATACTATATTACAAGCGTGCTGATCTCTGGCCATTGTTGCATCTTCCCATCCCAATCGACCAATGGGTTTTGATCCAGGTAGACCTCTTTTATGTCATCCAGATGGTCTTAGCCATCCTCTGATTGGTCTTTGGTGCTGCCACTTGCTCAACCTCTGTTGCCTTCACCTCTGCACTTGACTTAAGTCCTGACACTTGAAACCAAGCCATTGCAGAGGTTGGGTCAGATTCCTCTGTTGCTGGTGTTGCTGGTGATGGCTGTTACACAACAGCATTACCCTCTCTGGAGGTTGAAGTCTGCACGGCAGAACTTCTGCTTGGGCCTCTGACTTTCAGCCATTCTTCTTCCAGGTCTTTCTCTTGATCAACAATTCAAGTCTTGTAAATTGATACATCCCCTTCTGAGAAAGGAATGAAAATGGCTAGTATTCTTTTGTACTGTGGATCAAGTATTGTGGCACATATGTACTCTTTGGAGGATACCATCTCTCTTTGCAGTATTGGATTAACATCCAAGTGAAGGATTGTGCTCTGAACATGTGCTTATTCGTTCACACCGGCTAACTTCTGTGACACCTTTTTCAACTGGTCCTATAGCACATGCAACAACGGAATTGCTTTGCTCATCATACTGTCCTCCTTGCTGACTTCCTGTGTGAAATCCTCAAAAGGAAGACGCATTTGTGTCAGGCATTTGATTAACCCCCATTTGTCCATTTGCATTGTCATGCTTTTCCCAGTTGCATCCCCTTTTCTTTGAAGGACATAGTCATTGATCGTTCTGTATTGCTCAAACAGACGTGGCAACATGTAGTAGGTCGAGTTCCAACGTGTTTGCACCTCCTGTATGAGGGTTTTAACCGGTACTCTATTAGCACACTGAATGATCCTCAACTGCTTCCGGGCTTTAAAAGAATGACTCAAATGAGGTCAGATTCTTTGGCAGGTGGCCAATATGTTGCTGACTATGTCCTCTATTTTGAGAAAGTCCTGCACAATCAGGTTGATGTAATGCGCCAAACACAGGACCCTAAAATATCCACCATCTGCCATGACCTGGACTATGGGAAACAGCCTTTACAACAAAAGCGTTACAACGCATGCCATTACAGCGCATGTCGTTACAACGCGAAAGGCTTGTTGCAGGGGGTAGAAGGTGTTGGAGTTAAGTCCAACACCTTCCCTACTGTTGCACACACTGGAGTTGGAATAGTAAATTATACTATTCCAACTTCCAGCGCACCCCCGACAGCAAGTCGGGGTAAAGGTATGTGTTTCAATGGCATGCGTTGTAATGACATGTGTTGTAACGTAATACAACCCTTGACTATATTACTCCCATTAACCATAGCAGCAAATCCAGTTCTGAGACTTCTGGGTCAAAGCCATTTAAACACCTTGCTGTTAAGCTCTTTCAAGACGTTTGCAGCCTTATGGGATTCCTCCAAGGCGATCATCGCTTCTGTTGCATGCTGCGAGGGCCTTTAAAACTTTCTTCAGGGCTGAGACCTGCAGATAGCTGTTGTCTAACCCCCACAAAGACCGATCCAGTGTGCAGTGATACACATGTAATCAGTTGCTTGACAACTGGCCCACATGTCTGTCGTCAGGTGGACAGTGTGAACAGCACTCAGCTGCATAGCACGGTCAACCAATTACAGCACATCATGATGGGGTGATGGAACAGCAACTCTGGCAAAATAGGTCCGGCTGGGAACCTTCCATTTCGGGCAGATGGCCACCACAAATTATAAAACTCCCACTCCTTCCACAAAACAAAAAGGGAGGAGATCCTGCACTAACATTTTAGCCAGCTTCCCATTGTACAAACGTGCCATTGGGTCATTGCATTCGTATGGCCCATCCTTCCTAAACCTGCCCATAATAGTAGCTTGTTTTTTTTTCTCTTGTGGTGCCGCTGACACAGACGACTTCCGGAGAGAAGAGTTGGTAGATGCAATGTGCAACTTGGGGGAATCATTGTATGTGGTGGAGGTATCTTCATCAGTGTCTTCTTGTGCCATTTTGAGGTTGCTGATTCAGGTGATGCTGGCACACTACAGGGGACATGGCTGTTTTGTGTAATGCCGTTATCCTCTTCTTCCTCATGACCACCTTGTTCTTCTATCACTGTGCACTCAGCTGCTTCCCCTATCTTATCACCACCATCAGCTATCTTTTTAAGGTGCTCCTTCTTTCGCATTGTGTGAATTTGTTGCTCAGATACGACTTTACCTTAAAGAAATGAAAAGACAAGAGGCATATGGCAAAACAGGAACAAGTTGGTTTAATTAAACAGAGTGCCGGGAGTGTCTCGACAAAATGCATTTGAGGAAAGTCTCTTTTTGTACAAGTTCCAGCTGGCGATATATACATCTCATGAGGTACAATAAAACAATTTCTGCATTCTTGGAAAAGCATCTCAGTCTTAAATTAACTAGTTTGGGCATCTGATAAGGACACAGATGTCTCTCGACCTCGGCGAGCGCAAATATGGGCCAGTGTGTATGTGTCCAGATGTCCAGCATGAGGAGTGCGTGATCACTACGTGTGGTGTGCATGTCGTGTCCTGATTGGCTGAGTGTTCCTATCTACATGTGGTATCTAGCTTTGAGGTATTTTGGGGAACGTGAGCCTTTGCCCAAACGTGTTTTATTGGGGCCAATTTTTTCGGGCCTGTTTGTGGTGCAACTATCTATCTGTGGGATCGGTCAGGGTTTTCCCTGGGCGTGTGTTTGTCTTTGGGTTAAGAAAGACCCCAACTGTGACCTGGTATTCAATAGGTGGGTGTGGGTCACAGGGCCTGTCTGACCACGGATCTCTGAACCGGGGTTGATGGGGAGGTCACCTTGGGTAAATTCGACACCAATGATTCGAGTTTACTGGAACTTCTGAAAATAATAAGGCAGTCACTGGTGTCATTTCTAACAACATTCTCAACATTGCGTGTACAGTTGTCATAGCGTAAATTGATATTGTCTTTACTGATATTCACATAAATATGCATTCCCAAATCATGACATACATTGACATTGCTTTTACTGTCAACAACATTGTCATGCGTACATGACGTATGGCATACATTGATATTGTTACTGTTGGCATCAGCATGGTTGTGCAGGATCAGGTGATGGCACACGTTGACATTGCATTTATTAGTATTGCCGTTGTTGGGCCTGCACATATCACAGTATTCATTGACATCGTATTTACCCATTCCAACAATTTTTTCTCAGATGGGACACTTGGCCTCCAATACAGCATTGCAAACCTGGCTTACCTTGACGAACACTTGCGTGACAAATGAAGCATATTGCAATGTTATCCTCCTGCTTTAGAATCGTAAAGAAGTCCCAAACTGAGGAGGATTACTTTTTTAGTGTGCCACTGCCAAAGCCTCAAGAACTGGAGGTAATTGGCTGTTTCGTTTGCCTCTCTGTAAGGCATACTTTGACCGTGGTAATGATGGATGCAGGTCTCGACAGGGTTTAACAAATATGGAAGTCAGTGGTGGTGGAACGACAGCCCTCTGAGCAGGTTGAATAGGATGGGTCATCTCGGTGTCCTCTGAGCGTACCTCCATACTGACAATCACTGGCACGTTGTCATCACTGTCACTTTCTATAATTTCAAAGCTTTCAGGAACTTTCCTTTTCCCTTGTCTCTCAGGATGGGTCTCGCACTTGGCCGGGTCCAATCCATGTCCAGATCATCAGAAGGGGGTTTGGAGAAGATGATGGAGCGCCCTTTCTTTTTCTTGCTGAAGTTTTTAAAGCCAATGCTTGAAGAGTAACATCTTGCTCAGCAGGAAGTTCAACCTCCTGTTCTGCTCCTACCTGAGGAAGATCTGTTGCTGCCTGCAGCTCCTGTTGTCCACTTTCCTGCGACGATTGGGTACTAGTTTGCAGCTGAGACAAATCCAGTTCAGACTCACTATGCGTTACCATGACTGCAGTGCTTGCATCGCTGAGAGACATGGGCTTTGCTTAGCCTTTGATTTGGGAGCTCCTGTTGATGATGCAGGAGTGCTGCTCCCAGCCTTTTTCTGCCCAGAAGAAGGTGCAGTAGGTACACCACGTTTCCTGAAAAAGGTGGAGGCTGGCACGCCAGTGGTGGCAATATCCTTCTTCTTCTCCTCCTCAGTGGCCACTTTCTTGGGAGGAACACCCTTCTTTGGGGCCATTTTCAAGTTATTTCCGAGTTCTGGCAGTTACCACTTAGCTGCACAAGCGGAAGCAGAGGACTCAGCTGGTGTGCGTCACTGCCGGCCTTCCGTCTGGCTGTACTGTGTGTGATGATGTCTCTTGTGCACCTAAAAGCAAACAACCAAGAAAATATTTCAGTGAAGTTTGATTCTACAGAAAATATAATTTTGTGAGGTCACATCATAAATAATTAACAACAGTGTATCCATTCCAAACCATAAAAACATAATATTTCAATAACATACAGATTGAAAAGATGACTTTATATGCCTCTAAGGCCTATGAGACGCCTGTGGCAGGCAGGGGGTGCAGGAGGAAAATGGAATAATCCTTAAAACAAATATTGCTGGTGTGCGCCTATGACCTACGGCAGGTGACAGTGCAGAGGAAAAATGGAATACTCCTTAAAAACTATTGCTGGTGTGCGCCTCTGGCAGGTGGTGGGTTCAGGGATAAATTGGAATAATCCTTTAAAAAACATAATTGATGGTGTATGCTTATGGCCTATGGCAGGCGGCGGGTGCAGTGGGAAAATTGAATAATCCTTAAAAGTTATTGCTAATGAGCACCTATGCCAGGTGGCGGGTGCAGGGCGAAAATGAAATAATCGTTAAAAATATTATTGTAGGTGTGCGCCTATGGCATGTGGTGGGTGCATGGGGAAAAAGCACTGGCAAAGCCAATTGGTCTCACATATGAGAGAGCTATTGGCTTTGGCAATGTGTTTTAGCCATTATGTACACGAGTGGGGCTGCTGTTCAACATGGCTAAAAGTTAGTGGCGTGGAGTGGGGTAGATTGTGATAGGGCGGAGTGGGGTAGATAGGGGTAGACTGGAGTGGGGTAAATTGGCATAGATTGGACTGGGGTAGAATGGAGTTGGGTGGATTGGGGTAGATTAGAGTGGGGTGTAGTGGGGTAGATTGGAGTGGGGGAGTTGGATAGGTTAGAGTGGAAGATTAGAGTGGGTAGATTAAATTGGGGTGGAGTGGGGTAGATTGGAGTGAGTAGATTGATGTAGATTAGATTGAGGTAGATTAGATTGGGGTAGATTAGAGTGGGGTAGATAGGAGTAGGCTAGATTAGGGTAGAGTGGAGTGGGATATATTGGGGTAGATTGGAGTGGAGTGGGGTTGATTGGGGAAGAGTGGAGGGGGAGGATTGAGGTAGAGTGCAGTGGGTAGACTGGAGTGGAGTCGGGTAGATTGGAGTGCAGGGGGGTAGATTGGGTGGATTATAGTAGGGTAGAATGGAATGGAGTGGGGTAGATTGGGGTAGTTTGGAGTGGTGTAGATTGGGGTAGAATGGAGTATTAATGTTAGTTAAACTTATAGAGCGCACTGTTACCCTGGGGTGCCCTGGCGCTAGCTCCCTAATTTGGACTTACTAGGTGCCTAGTTAACACACCTGGTGTCTAATTGCTGACAAGCTAGGTTTTCAAGCCCTTTTTGAAGGCCAACATATTAGGAGCGGTATGGATAGTCAGAGGTAGTTTATTCCAGGCCAAGATTGTTCCTGTGAAGAAGCTTCTACCTCCCCAATTCGTTTTTTCAAACCTGGGAACTACCAAAGCTTTGGAGTTAGATGATCTGAGTGTCCTGTTGGGTACGTACCACTTGAACTTCTGAGTAAAGTAGGACGGTCCAAGGTTATGTAGAGCCTTGTAAGCAATGTAGAGTGCTTTAAATTTTACCCTCCTCTTCACTGGCAACCAATGAAGTTTTTGAATGACGTTTCTCACCGAAGTAAACTTGGGTGTGCAAGATAGTAGTCTTGCCGCTGCATTTTGCAGCATGTGCAACTTGTTCAGGTGTTGTTGCTGTAGGTTCAAGTATAGGCCGTTACAATAATCTAGCCTAGCCAAAATCAAGGCCGATTTTATGGTTTTTTGAGAATTAGGGGGAATGAAGTCTAGGATCCTCTTGATCTTTCTGAGAATAAAGAGGGAGTGGAGTAGATTGGGGAAGTAGGGTAGATTGGAGTGGTGTGGGGTAGATTGGGATGGGGTAGATTGGAGTGGGGTGGAGTGGGGTAGATTGGGATAAAGTGGGTTAGATTGGAGTGGAGTATAGGAGTGAGTAGATTGAGTAGATTGGAGTGGGGTAGATTTGAGTGGGGGAGTGGGGTAGATTGAATTGGGGTAGATTAGGGTGAAATGGGGAAGATTGGATTGGAGTGGGGAAGATTAGAGTGGGGTAGATCGGAGTTGAGTGGAGTGGGATATGTTGGGGTAGATTGGAATGGAGAGGGATAGATTGGGGAAGAGTGGAGTGCAGTGGATTGGGGTAGATTGAGTGGAGTGGGGTAGATAGGAGTGAAGAGAAATAGATTGGAGTGGAGTGTGGTGGGGTAGATTTAGGTGGAGTAGATTGGGTAGATTAGAGTAGTGTAGATTGGATTGGAATAGGATAGATTGGATTGGAGTGGGGTAGAGCGGAGTGGAGCAGATTGGAGTGTAGTGCAGTAGAGTAGAGTGGGGTAGATTGCAGTGGGTGGGGTAGATTGGGGTAGAGTGGAGTAGATTGGAGTGGAGTAGATAGGGGTAGATTGGAGTGGGGTAGATTTAGGTAGGGTAGATTGGGGAGGGGTGGATTGGAGAAGGGTAGATTGGGTTGAGTGAGGTGGGGTAGATTGGAGTGGGGTGGAGTGTGTAAGACTGGAGAGTGGCAGATTGGAGTGAATTGGGGTGGGGTAGATTTGAGTGGAGTGGAGTGTGGTAGAGTGGAGTGGAGTAGATTGATGTGGAGTGGGGTCGATTGGGTGGATTGGAGTGCAGTAGATTCGAGTGGGGTAGATTGGAGCAGGGTAGATTGTGGTAGATTGGAGTGGAGTGGTATAGATTAGAGTGGGGAAAAGTTGAATAGATTGCAGTGGAGTTTGGAGTGGAGTGGGGTACATTGGACTGGGATATATTGGAGTGGAGTCTGGTAGATTGGAGTGGATTGGATTGCGGTACATTGGAGTGGGGTGGATTAGGGTAGATTGGAATGGATTTGAGTGGAGTAGGGTAGATTGGAGCAGAGTGGGGTAGATTTGAGTGAAGTGCAGTAGATTGAGGTGGAGTAGGGTGAGGCTGATTGGGTTAGATTGAGTGGGATGGATTGGATTGGAGTGGAGTGGAGTAGATTGGAGTGGAGTGGGGTAGATTGGAGCGGAGTGGGTTAGATTGGAGTGGGGAAGATTGGAGTGGAGTGGGGTAGACTGGATCATAGTGGGGTAGATTGGAGTGGAGTGGGGTAGATTGGGTAACAGTGGGGTAAATTGGAGTAGGGTAGATTGGGGTGGAGTGGGGTAGGGTAGAGTGGCATGGGAGGCAGTGGGATGGAGTGGGGAGGATTGAGGTGGAGTAGGTTAGATTGGACTGGAGTGGGGTAGATTTGGGTGGCTTGTGGCAGATTGGAGTGTGTGGGGTGGAGTAGATTGGGTAGAGTGGATTGGAGTGTGGTAGATTGGGGTGAGTAGAGTGGGGTAGATTGGGTGTACTGGAGTGGGTAGACTGGAGTGGGGTAGATTGAGGTAGAGTGGAGTGGGGTAGATTGGGGTGGAGTTGGATAGATTGGAGTAGAGTTGAGATTGAAGTGGAGTGAGATAGATTGGGGAAGAGTGTAATGGACTGGGGTAGACTGGAGTGGAGTGTGGTGGGGTAGATTCGGGTGGAGTGGAGTAGATTGGGTGGATTAGAGTAGGGTAGATTGGATTGGAATTGGGTAGATTGGACTGGAGTGGGTAGATTGGAGTGGGGCAGATTGGAGTGGAGTGCAGTAGAGTAGAGTGGGGTAGGGTGGGGTAGATTGCAGTGGGTGGGGTGGATTAGGGTAGATTGGGATAGAGTGGGGTAGATTGCGGTAGAGTGGAGTAGACTGGAGTGGAGTAGATAGGGGGTAGATTGGAGTGGGGTAGATTTGGGTAGGGTAGATTGGGGAGGGGTAGATTGGAGAAGGGTAGATTGGGGTTGAGTGAGGTGGGGTAGATTGGAGTGGGGTGGAGTGTGTAAGACTGGAGAGTGGCAGATTGGAGTAAATTGGGGTGGAGTAGATTTGAATGGAGTGGAGTGTGGTAGAGTGGAGTGTGGTAGATTGGTGTGAAGTGGGGTAGATTGGGTGGATAGGAGTGTGGTAGATTCGAGTGGAGTGTGGTAGATTCGAGTGGAGTGGGGTAGATTGGAGCAGGGTAGATTGTGGTAGATTGGAGTAAAGTGGGATAGATTAGAGTGGGGAGAAGTTGAATAGATTGCAGTGGAGTTTGGAGTGGAGTGGGGTACATTGGACTAGGATCGATTGGAGTGGAGTCTGGTAGATTAGAGTGGAGTGGATTGGATTGCGGTACATTAGAGTGCAGTGGATTAGGCTAGATTGGAATGGATTTGAGTGGAGTAAGGTAGATTGGAGCAGAGTGGGGTAGATTTGAGTGGAGTGCAGTAGATTGAGGTGGAGTGGGTGGGGCTGATTGGATTAGATTGAGTGGGATTGGAGTGGAGTGGAGAAGATTGGAGTGGAGTGGGGTAGATTGGAGCGGAGTGGGGTAGATTGGAGTGGGGTAGATTGGAGAGGAGTGGGGTAGACTGGATCGTAGTGGAGTGGATTTGGGTAGATTGGAGTGGAGTGGGGTAGATTGGGTAACAGTGGGGTAGATAGAAGTGGGGTAAATTGAAGTAGGGTAGATTGGGGTGGGGTATATTGGAGTGGGGTGGGTAAATTCGGGTTGGGGTAGATTGGAGTGGAGTGGGGTAGATTGGAGTGGAGTGGGGTAGATTGAATGAATGAATGAAAGACATAACTTGGAGAGCGCACAGCTACCCAGAGAGTGTCCCGGTGCAATAACATGTGACTAGAAAGGGGGCAGAGAGGGATTACTGACTGAATAGATGAGTTTAATAATTTGCGAAACTCGGTCTCATTTGATAGGCTCCTAAGTTGCACGAGGAGGAGGTTCAAAATGTTGGCCACAGGGACCAAAAAAGATGCACCACTGCGTCTCGCTTTTTAAAGTGGACAACTATTATCAGATGAGCTTTACTAGACCTCAGGCCCCTATTTGGCTGGTACTCCTGAATATTCTCGTTCAAGCGATGAGCACCTGAGTTATGGAAGGCACGGAGAGCAAGCATTAACCCTTTGAACATGATGCTCTTGTTGACTGGTAGCCAATGAAGTTGGTTAAAGTAAGGTACTCTGCCGGTTTCGCACCACAACCGAGCAAGGTATTAACCTACGGCAGGGAGACTCTTATGGAGCTGGGCTCCTCTCCCAAGTGTAAGAATGTTATCGACATGTGGGAAGGTGATTTACTACAGCGTTGTTAGTATTGCAGCTGGGGAGCCACAAAATACACCCTGAATAGAACGTTAGCGCCCAATACACAGAGAAAGTATGCGCCGAATCAGGGTTTAATGTTAAAGAAACAAGAACACATTAATGCTTTGCTGCTTAATTGCCGCTCGCTAAACAAACATGATCTACACATATATGACATGTTATGCGAGACCAAGCCGGATTTCCTGTTCTTGACTGAAACATGGCTATCTGATACGTCGAATCCGACTATAGCCACAGCCATTCCCCCTGGTTACTCCATTTTTAGGAAGGATCGTGTTGGAAGCAAGGGAGGTGGAGTGGCTATTATTTTCAAATTGGACATAGCCATCACTTGCATTCCCATGGAAGAAATTGAAGGGGCTGAGTGCCTTTGTTTCCAGGCTACCCTTTCCCCCCATCAGTGCTTAGCGGGAGTCCTTATATATAGACCCCCGGGTCACGCAGGGGTTTTCTTGAAGTCCATCAGTGACGCTATCGCGCCAGTGGCCTCCAGATTTAAACATTTTCTTGTCATGGGTGATTTCAATGTACATATGGACAAACAGGATATCCCGGAGAGACACTCTGCTGGAATCCTTGGATGCGCTTAATCTTGTTCCATATGTCTTTACCCCCACGCATGTTAAAGGCCACACCCTGGACCAAGTATTTGCCAACTGCAATATCCAGACAGAGGCTCCCTTACCTCTACTATGGTCAGACCACTATCTGGTGGGTATTAAGTTACCAAAACTAACGAAGCTTTCACTGACCCAGGTCAAGCGGCCGTCTTTTACATCTAGGCCTTTTCATAAGATTACCCCGGCTGCCATCAAATATGAACTCGACCAACACCCTCTTACGCCGAGTGGCAACATAGAGCAGGATGCTGAGGCCCTTGTAAAGTGGATCGCGCAAGGAACCCTGTCCCTCGCCCCTTTAACCCCGTGCTCTATTAAAATTGCTAGATGCTCAGCCCCCTGGTTCAACGATACCCTGCGACAGTGTAGTAAGGACTGTAAACGTCAGGAAAGAGTATGGAGGAAAGATTTTAACATGGAAAATAAAAGGAATTATAAAGAGGCCTTAAGAGAATACCACAAAAGGATACAGGAAGCTAAGAAGAGTTTCTTTGCATCTAAAATTGAGTCCGCTGGAAATAAAAGCAGAGAAATGTTCAGTATTGTTAAAAGCTTCTCTTCGCCTAGTGCTGCGACAAGGCTCTCCCCTCTCTCAGCTGACTGGATCGGAAAGTTAGCTAACTTCTATACGAAGATCATAACAATTCAATCCTCTTTTGATGGCTTGGAGGGGAAAGATGTGATGGCTTCCTCATTAACCACCCCCCAGAATCAGGATGGTAGGGCCTCCCTCTCCATCTTTCCTCCCTTGTCCCCCGAGACGTCTTTATCAATAATGAAGGGCCTCAAATCCGGCTCTCCTGTGGACCCGTGCCCTGCCAAATTCCTGGCTTCAATGGCGGAGGTTCTGAATCCCACAGTGAATAGCGTTTTGAACGTGTCTCTTCTTAGCGGTCAGGTCCCAGTAAGCTGGAAGAGCGCGAAAATTATCCCCTTATTGAAAAAACCTACGGCCGATCCCATGGTCTTAACTAACTACAGACCGATCTCTTTGCTGTCTTTCTTCGTAAAGACAATAGAGAAATATGTTCACTCGGTGATCAGCGACTTTGCTGAAGCTAATAATCTTCTCCACCCGAGTCAGTCCGGTTTCAGGCAGAACCTTAGCACAGAGACAGCTTTGCTGGAGGTCTCTGACTCCATCAAAGAGACCCTGGATAAAGGTGGCAAAGCTGTCCTGGTACTTCTAGACCTCTCTGCGGCTTTCGACACCGTGCCCCACGGTCTCCTCCTGCAGAGGTTACGGGAGTGTGGACTCGAAGGCACGGTGTTGAAGTGGTTCTCCTCCTTCTTGGAGGATAGAAATCAAGAGGTCTGGTCGCCCCCGTTTCGGCCAGTGTGCCGCCCTTGAATGTCGGCGTGCCACAGGGATCTATCTTGAGCCCTGTACTTTTTAATCTGTACATGGCTCCCCTGGCTACCCTGGCGGAAGCGGGTGAGGCTATGATTATATCTTATGCCGACGACACTCAACTGCTGTTCACTTGCAAGAAGAGGGAGGAGTTTAACGGGGAGAAGATTAATAAATGTTTGAGAGAAATCTTTGCCTGGTTCAGACATAACCATCTTAAATGTAACCCGGAAAAGTCTGAAATTATCTTTTTTGGTACCCCCCCACTGGACGCCTGGAAACAATGGTGGCCCACGGATATGTCTCCCCCTCAGTCAGCAGTTAAGATTGTAAAAAACCTGGGAGTGAAAATGGACGATGCCTTATCTATGACACCTCAAGGACAGTCAGTAGCAAGCACGTGCTTCGGTCTCTTGAAAATGCTCCGTAGGTTTCTCTTCCTATTACTGACCTCGCACAGAAAGACGGTCGTTCAGGCCCTTATCACCTCCAGATTGGACTATGCCAACGTCCTCTATCTGGGCCTTCCGGAGTTTATACTCAATAGACTGCAAGTCGTGCAGAACGCGGCAGCCAGGGCAGTCCTGAGACTCGGACCTAGAGACCGGATCTCCCACCACCTGAAGAATCTGCATTGGCTGCCTGTCCGATGCAGAGTACTTTTCAAAGCACTGGTCCTTGCTTTCAAAGCTCTGCATGGCATGGGGGCGCATTACATCCGCAGAAGAGTTTCATACTACGTACCTGGCAGATCCCTTAGGTCAGCACACCAACACCTAATTGTCATCCCTAAGTGTCTCAGGGCCCGCCGTGGCGGACGCTCGTTCCAAGTGCAAGTGGCTACATTCTGGAACAAGCTGCCTCTTCCGCTGAGGCAGGCCACGAGTATACTGGCTTTCAGGAAACAATTAAAAACCTGGCTGTTCCAACAAGCAGTATAATGGCCGACCGCCACGGGTCCGATGCTCCATCTCTGGCCTCTGTATCTTTCTGTCTCAGCGCCGGGATACTCTGCTGAGTAGCTGTGCGCTCTACAAATCCATTTTTAACATAACATAACATAACATAAGGGGATGTCGGGTGCTTTTAGGAAGATTGAACAGTAGATGAGCTGCCGTGTTCTGGACTAGCTGTAGTCGTTGAATCAAAGAGGAAGGTAAACCCAGATATAGAACATTTGAGTAGCCCAGTCTAGATATGATAGAAACTTGGACTACCGTTTTTCAGGTTTTTGCTGGAAGGAGGGGTGAAAACTTTTTTAAGTGCCTTTAAAATTCCAAAACAGTTTCACACTGCTGATAGAATCTGGTCCTTAAAGGAGAGTTAATCGTCAAAGATTACTCTGGCGGTTTGTGTTGGCAGGAAGGTGGTTGGACCATTAGTAGGCCAGTATCCATTCCAACCCGGGCTAGGGCTATGACCGAAATGGAGAATTTCAGTCTTGTCCGGGTCGCATTGCAGGTGGTTATCTTGCAGCCAGCCCAGGACCACCCTCATACATGCTGGAAAAGATTCCTTTGCAGTGTCCATGGCACCCCCTTAGGAGAACATTAGCTGCTAATCATCCGCCTAAGAGATAATAATGATGCCAAAGGATTCCACCAGGGCAGCAAGAAGGGACATATAAATGTTGAGCAATGTAGGACTAAGAGCGGATTCCTGGGATAATCTGCATTTGAGGGGTTTAGCATTGGAAAAATTTGGTTTTATCCACACCGACTGTTCTCCGGCTGTTAAAAAAGAATGAAGCCATTTCAGAGCCATTCCCCTCAGTCCAATACTTGTCAGATGATGCAGCAAAATGTCGTGGGAGATGGTATCAAAAGCCACCGACAAGTCGAATAGGATGAGGGCAGAGTTATGGCTCTGATCCAGGGACATCTTCAGGGACTCAGTCATTTCCAACAAGGCGGTTTCAGTGCTGTGGTGTGCACAAAAGCCGGATTGGGACGTGTGGAGAAGATGATTCGATTTCAAAAGCTCTGAGAGCTGCCTATTGACAACAGACTGAAATTAGACAGAATCTTACTGTTGGCAGTGGACTTTTCCAACAAGGGAACAGCACTAGCCTTTTTCCATATTTCAGGAACTATCCCTGTCTGTAAGGAAGAGTGAAAGACACTAGAATAAACTGGACAAATGACATCTGTGACTTGCCTCAAAATGTGTGTGTGTGTGGGGGGGAAGGGATGGCTCTAGGGGAGAAACAGATTTACAGATCAGGAAATAAGCTATCAGCGCGTCCTCTTTTCGAGGGACAAAGGAAAGAGGCATGTTATCCGGAGTGAAAGTAGGCGAGGTGAGATCCAGGAGGGGGAGGGGGGGGGGGGTGAGATGCCAATATGTTGGTCTGAATTTTAGCAATTTTATCTTCAAAGAAGTCGCTTACCTTCTGACCTAAAGTGGGGTTCGTTTCTAAGGGGAGCTCACGCTTTTGGGTCCATAAAACAGGACACATTTAAAAAAAAAATCCTTAGGGCTATTGTTGGCTTTATAAAACCTGCACCGAGCTAGTTTAATATTATTGTGATTTTTTCCCAGGGCCTGTCTATATTTTTCTGCATCCTGATATTGTCTTCTCTAAAGTCTTTCGAGCCTTTTGCAGTCTTTCCTTTCAGAGCTAAGTTCTGAGGAGAACCAAGGTGTTTTTGCGGCAAGCCTCTGTTTTACTTTAGCATAAACCTTATTTGGGGCGATAGTACCCACCGCTTCAAGGAGCCATCGATTAACAGTGGAGGCATGCTTGTTAGCATGACCCGATAAACCAGGTGCAGGGACATCTTAAGGATTTTGGGGGCCCTGGGCCAAATGTATTTTGGGGTCCCCCGTTCGGAACAGCTTTGGATTTATGATCCAATTTCAGCTGTTTCATGGCCTCTTTGGCCAGGTCACTGACAGTGCATTGGCATACTTGTCCAATTCTACATGGGTTTACATCTAATATTCAGGGATAGCTACATGTGTTTTCAATATTGTAACACAGCAGCAGCTCACTGACATTACTGCAAATAATCTCTGTGACACCCTCCCATTTCCCATATGTGAAGTCCTATTTTGATCTAAAAGAAAACGTTTTTATGGATGCTGCTTGAAACATTAACACAAGATTTCTCTGCAAAATGTCTGTAATAAACTCTCACACATCACCCACACTAAAATATAAATTGAAAGGTAACGGTATTTAAAACGGTCTGCTTAAGAATTATTCAAGACAAGCAGGACAAAACTCTGCAGAACAGAGCTGGCACTATCAGGGGGCCCCCTGAAACGCTGGGGCCCCGGGCCAGAGCCCACTTTGCCCATGCCTTAAAACGTCTCTGACCAGGTGTGGAGAGCGCAAGCGTCTCCTGCAGTTTGGGGATCAATACCTTATCCCATGGTCTCACAGTGGAAATAAATGATAATATAATTACCTTCCCTTGTCCTGGGGGGGCCAAGCAAAGCTCATTAAATAGTGGTCAGACCAGACTACTCGCAGAGGGGTCTCCATGACAATGGGAGTGTTAGAGTCAGATCTACAGTGTGCCCTGCCCTGTGGGTGGGACCAGCAGGAATCCCAGTGAGATGGAAGGAAGCAGTCACTCTAGAAAAGCTCTTGCCATTTTATTGTCTGTGTTGTCCACATGGAGGTTAAAATCTCCCAGGATCGTGAAATCCTCGTACTCTATGACAATGGGAGTCACGGCTGCATCTAGGGGGTGAATGAATTCCACCGCGTAGCCGGATGCAGGTAAATTAAAACCTGGGGAAGGAGGATTGTGCAGAAAAAGATTTGCAAAAACCAAGAGCTTCTGCCCTTTTCAGATCCTCAGTGGGGAAGGTAGAGCAGGTTAGGGTGTTTTTGACAGCAATGCCCACCCCCCTCCTGTTTTACCCACCCGGTCGAGATGTACACAGACATAGTTTTCTGGGAAAGCAAGTTCAATGTCAGGGGATGAATTCTCTTTCATCTAGGTTTGGGTCATAAATAATACATCGCATTTTAAGTCTGTTAAGAAGTTGTAGATGTCCGCAGCGCGTTTATGTAGTGAACGAATATTAATAAGGGCAGCATTCAATACAGTCAGTCGCCCAGCCCTGTCCCTTTAACTCTAACGCCTGTATTGGGGATATGTAGGGAAGATTTGCAGATTGGGTGGAGTGGAGTGAAGTAGATTGGAGTGGACTAGATTGTAGCGAAGTGGAGTGAGGTGAACTAGTTTGGGGTTGGATGGATTGGAGTGGGGTAGATTGGAGTAGGATAGAGTGGAGTTGGGTAAGTGGTTCGGAGTGGAGGGGCATAGAATGGAGTGTTATGATGTGGAGTGAGTGGCATACATTGGACTGGCGTGGAGGTGAGTGGCGTGTCGTAGTGCTGAGTGTCGTAGAATGGACTGGTGTAGTATAGAGTGGAACGGCATAGAATGGAGTGGAGTAGAGTGGCACAGTGTTGAGTATCCATAGTGTAGAAGCGCACTGCAATTACAGACAACACAGTTTCAATTGAAATGACCATTACATTTGCACCGAAATACGGTTTAACTGCACACAAACTATGATGTGTGCAAATGCCATCATCTAGTGTTGTGATATGTTTTGGTTGTATTCAAATATTTGTTTTCACCACACTTCAGATTTACAAAAAAATATTTGCTTCATTGCTGTTAATTCTGATATATTCCGAAACATCAGCACATTTATTTTTTCTTTCAGTGCTAGAAAATAGAAAACCAAATCCTACACCCTCTCCTCTTACATAGATACTCAGCAGGATTGTCACATAAATTCTCTCACTTTGAAGTCAGAGAAAGAAAAATAAAACACAAAGTTCCCTCGGAAGAGAGAGCTTGACATTTGACCTCTGTCTTTGAATGCACAACAAATGTGACAAGATAAGAACAAGATTTAAAGGCCTGTTTACAAAAAGCGAGTTTGTGGAAGAATATAGTAAACAGGGTTTGAGCATCGGGAGGGATGAACTCAAGCTGGACAGCCTACAAAGCCAGCAAATAGCCAGAAAATGTGAGTTACAACTTGTAGGGGTGGGCGGAATTTGCGTAGTCGCGCTCCGCAAAGCTCCGCAAAGCTCCGCGAAACGGTAAAAAATCTTCGCGAGCACGCAAAAGTTCTGCGAACACGCGGAATTGCTTGTTCTGCCCGTTCGCGATGCTTTTTTCCTGTTCGCGAACGCTGTTTGCATGCTCGGGGAGAAATATCTCGCGAACACGCACTTTGAAAGCGCGAACAAGCAAACAATTCCGCGAAGCCGCAGATTGCAGAATTTTTGGCAATTCCGCGTTCTCCGCGGAACGCGAAATTACCCAAATTCTGCAAATTCCGCGAGCGGAACGGAATTTACCGCCCAGGCCTAGTTACAAGCCACAAAGCCAATGGTAAGCACTCAGCAGAATGCTTTCCAAGGTCGGCTTTCTGAATGTCCCCAAGATGTCTTTAGCAAACCAGACAGCAGCGCTGCCTGGTAGGCTTCGACCTAGTAAGGAATTATCCTTAAACAAGCATTTGCAATGCATCGGTCTCGCCTTTGTCAGAGTTAGAGCTATTGGCATTGTAAATGACAATGCCTTTTACCAATGTGTTTTGCTTTGGAGTGGATGCATGTGGTTTGGAGTGGATTTTTGTGGGTTGAACTGGAATTGTTCGCTGTGGAATTGTGTGGGTTAGAATTGTGTGGTGTGTAGAGTATTTGTGTAGTGAAATTATGTGGTATGGTGAACAGATAGGAGTGAGAGCTGCACAGAATAGACAAAAAGGAAGATAGAGAGGGATAGGTAGTTTGTGCAGGAAGTGGTGAATGAACTCCAGACAGAGGAGCAGAAAGAGTGTGTGAGAAAGAAGGGGAGAGCAGGCCACAGTCGCATAAAGGAGCCCCTGTGTACGCAGAAGACACCCGTAGAAGAGGAGGAGAGCGTGAGTTTGAGGGATGGACATTTTTAAAAGGGCACGGAAAAGAAACTGTGCTTGAACACCTGAAGTAAACCAATATGACAGAGGCTGGTAGAGAGCGTGAAAGTGCGACAGAGAGAGTGAAAGATTCCTTCCTTTAGAGGACCGGTACAGGGAGGGCAGAAACAGTGCAAGCTTCCTTTCTATAGAGGACCGGTACAGGTAGGTCAAAAACTGTGTAAGCTTCCTTTCTTTAGAGGACAGGTACAGGTAGGGCAGAAAAAGTGCAAGCCTCCTTTCTATAGAAGACTGTTAAAGGTAGGGCAGCGCAGTACACATTTCTTCACCAGAGAACATGTACATGGAGCTCTGAATATCCTTGCACAGGAGGAGATTGCACCATCTGTACTGTTGCTTCCTCCTCTCAGTAAATGAATCCTCCCCTTTGCACTAATGTGTGCGTTTGTTCACGGTGTACACGTCTGTGCACAAGACGTCCCTGCCATTGCAGTATTGCTCCATTTGTACACTTGTGGGTACCACCTGCTTTCTAGGGAAAATGTCGTTGCCACCGTTTGCTATTGATGGAGCAGGGGAAACGAAATAATTTTGTACCCCCTTGGAAGTTAATGACCTCCTAATGATTAATGATACTAACCGTTTGAAATGCATGAACTAACCAACAAATGCAAACCCTTTATTAAACAGTACACGTGGGCAACATGCTGATTTGTGCAAAATCTAATTTATTTACAAATGTGAAGCTAATTAACGTAAGTATTGTAATTTGCGTAGTAATTAGAATAAATTGCATGATTTGTGTTGCGTAATAGAATTGTATTGTGGCAAAGAATGCAGATGGTAAGTAAAATGGCTTTAAATGTCGCTTCTGCTAGGTAATATCTAACACAGGTCTTTAGAATGGCGGGTGGTAAACAGAAAGGCTTATTTTCCATATTTTAATTTCCTTTGTGTTTGTTTTATATTAGTTTCGTTCAGGCCTGCTAGGCCGTGCTTCTAAAATGGCCGCTGGTAAGAACGAGATTGCGTGCATTTAACAAGATGGCCCCTGCGCAGACGCGGAATGAAAGCCCAATCACGTGTATGCGGCCTGTGCCCAGAGTGAGAGATGTCAAGGCCAATCTGACCTGCAACGAAGATCGTGCCAAGTGTTCAGCATATATTCCTGGGAACGGATGGGAAAGAGCTGAGTGACAATGGATGAACTAATGTGTGACCATCAAAGATCGTTACAAAATGGATTAGCAAATTGGACTACTTTTGACATTGCGATCATGAAATTTATTGTGTGCTTTATTGTCCCCAAACCGGTTCGAACAAGGAGGGCGATGAGGTGACCATCACCACCCCTCCAATGGATCAATTAGCGTGATTCTTGCCCCTAAAGATTGCAACTTTTTTGTGTAGTGAGCCAGAGAATAGGGTATAAGAGGGTCTGCTCTTACGTTGTGAGGGAGAGGCTTGTTTTTCATTTTCCACCTTGATGCTGCGAGAGACTCTGTCATTTTGGACTTTGAACTTTGACTGGGGAAGGAACGAGACCGTTGCGGGAATTTACCCGGGAGGTGCGTCCGAGGAGGTTAGCGGGACAGTCAGTCAGTTTGGGAGTCCCATCCTGTGATCTGCGGTTCATCTTCCTTTGGTGAACCATTCTTGTCATCGCCCCATGGCCGAGGGTAATGCATAATTTCTCACTTTTCCTAAAAAGCTTTCTTGAAATGTTTATTGATATTTCTAAATGTTTTGCATAATAAAGAATTTCACTTATTTGCCTGAAGAATTTTAGATAAAATTATATTCTAACTCTAAAATGAGTCTGTGGTTCTTTAATAGATTTATGATTAATAAATGTTAAAGGTTTTAATTGTGATTGAGCTGGTCTTAATCACCATCAACTAATTCTACTAGTTGGTCCATCGACCGAATAGCGGAGTACCTTGATGTTTAGAACCGACAGGATCCAAAGATAATGTATATAATGTATAGATTATTATTCTGTCAAATTTAACAAGGTATCCCGTTTGTCCAGCAGCTCATGCTCCTTGGTGTTTAATCCAGAAATTGAATGAATGTATGTATGCGCCCCCACCGACATAATTTTAAATGAGTAAAGATTGTGTAGGTGTTTCTCTGGATTGGTGTCCTAAGGAGCAAGTTATATTACCCGCGCTGGATCACTATCTTCGTATGTCATGTGCACTGCTCCATTCCTGGCTAGACCATACGTATTCATGGCTTCATTCTCGGCTTGCACGCGAGCAGAGTTCCGGCTCTGTAAAATTATGCACGTGAAATTTTCCGGTCTCGTTAGTTCTCCAGTAGCTCTATCGTGTGGCCTATTGCACTTCCGGTAGCTCATACATTTGCAGTATTCCGGTCTTTTTAACCCATACAAGTGTATTGTTCCAGTCCCGTTTAATAGTACGTGTGCAGTGCTCAAGTCACATTAGTTGAAGCATGCGCAACATTCCTGTCTCGTTGACTCATATGTGTGCAATGTTCCAGTTTGCATACAAATCTAGCCTTATGCATGTGCAGTGTGTCGGTTTTCTTAGCTTAAATGTGCAGAGTGCCCCAGTCTCGTTAACTCGTACAGGTGCACTGATCCAGCTTCAGCTCATGCCACGCAAAGCTCCAGGTGAAGTGGTTTAATGCGCTCTGTTTGCTGTCCTCGGTTGAAGCATATGCTCGCCATGTTTAAGCAGTGGCATATTTTCTTTTTTTACTTCTACTGTTTTATCTTCTATATGCCTGTTGAGTTTGTGTGCGTTTTATCGTCGATAGATAAGTGAGTGAATGGAAGAATGAGCCAGTGGGTTAATGAATGAACACTTGAGTGCAAGCAAGAGTGACAGTTCATGTATGATGACTCTAACGGGGATATTCACAAGAACGTGTGTTAACTATCGCCAAATTCGCTTAACGCAACTTCTCACATCGCGGGAAAATAACACTGTGTTAACGTCCCATTCCCAACACGGCGGTAACATGCGATAGTTTCACGAGAAAGCGGAAAATGACCGCGAGTAACTCACCGGGACGGCGATAAAAAATCCAAAGCCGAACGTGAAAAAAGTTGCGATGGGCCCAATTGCGATAAGACAATCAGCGAAAAGCAGCACCAGGCCTGCAAATCACACACGTCAGGCGGGAAAAATCACCATAAAAGCAGAAAAAAAAACCACAACAAAAACCGAACAACAGCGAAGCACTATGGAGGCAGCCGGAGCAGGTACAGAGGACGGCCAGAACCCCACAAGCCCCACGGATGTCCAGCCTGGGACCCCGGGGACAGGGAAGGGCAAGGACAAGAAGAAGAGGAAGACGAAGTTCAGTCCGCAGGAAAACAGGATCCCGATCACGGAGGTGGTAGAACACCATCAACAACTGTTCGTCACCTCCACTGTGTCATTGGCAACCAAAAATGCAACATGGCAGTCCATCCTGGACAAGGTGAATGCAGTCGGAGTGCTGAGGAGGACAATGGAAGAGCTCAAGAGGCGCTGGAATGATGTCAAGAGCAAAACCAAGCAGAAACTCGCCAACAACCAGAAGGTAGCAATGCAGACTAGAGGTGGGAGTCCTGCGCCACAGGGGGAGCTGGATGAGATGGAGGAAATGGTGTCCACAGTCATCAGTGGGGAGACGGTGGCAGGAGTTGGGGGACCGGACACTGCTCAACATGACCAGACACAACAGCAACAGGGTGAGTAACCACCAGGGACTGGGGGGACGGGGGGAGATGGGCACAATGGCACACATGCACAATCAAGAATAGCACACTGCACACCCACAATGACTCTGGGTCAAGCCCCTGATCTCCTTGGCATACTGCAGCACACATAGAAACAGCAAGTGGGCCCCGTCCACAATGTGCACAGAGGGGGTGCTCCCCACACAACACTAATCTCACAACAAACCCATGCACATGTGCCGAACCCAGCAAAGCGGCATGTCTGTGAGCCACACTGACAATGCAAGTGACACTGCATGACGAATAGCATGGCTGCAGTCAATTTACCATGACATGTTGCACGTGTGGACCACATCCGGAAAGGAGCAGGTCACACCCTGACACATCCACCTGCACAAACAACCCCTGACCTCAACAACACACCTGTGGACAAACAATGCCCCACAGTCCCAACTCCCACCAAGGGCCCAATTCACCCAAGTATGCAACATCTCAGCACTGTAGAAGCACAGAAGTCAAGGCACACCGCCTGAAAGGGATAAGGGCCAGCCACATCAGAGCTGCAGGGGCAACTCTCCCAAAATGCAGCACCCACACATAATTTTCAGAGCACATCAACATTGATAACAATGTGGTATGAACTGCAACACGTTCACAACAGAACAGAGGAGCCAAGTGGTGCCGCTTGTGTGTAGGAACTGGCCAATCACATTTGGCATAGCAGGGAAACGTGGGATGAACATGTACAAGTACAAACACACATCCGTGATGTTGTCGAAATGTCCACTGTCCCGCATCAAAAAGGCAGCTCCTCCCAAACAGTCACAAAGTACATTGTCATGCAGTCTGTATGTAAATTTGTACAATGCGTCAACATACATGTGAACACAATGTTAAACTCCATCTACCCTTCACATTGCAGAGGGAGAACCAACACCTCCTGCAGAGCAGACCCAACCTCTCTTCACTGATGACGAAGAGGACCACACCACCATCGACCCCGACGCCCTCCAACAGCTCATGGACACCCTCAGGACCCCACGCCCAGGAGCAGGGCAGCCCAGCTGCATCGAGGAAACCCCACCCCCTGCACAGACCACACAGCAGGAAGCACCTACCACCACGGCTGACTCCCAGGACCCCCACGAACAACACATGGCCTTCCAACGCCGTGTGTTGGAGTGCCAGGAGAAGGTGGCTGATCAGGTGCGGGTGGGGTTCGACCGCATGGCAGCCAAACTTGATGCCATACATGGGTGTCTGATTCCCATCAGGGACCACTTTCAGTCCCTAACGGACACCCACAGTCCGCTCCATGCTCTCCAACGATCCATGGCTGACATCGCTGGAGTCATGATACTGAGACAAGAACAACTGTCCAGTCAGAGTGGCTCCAGCGATGTCAGCCGGGAGTTGGGACACATGCGGGGGCTCATGGAGACCATGGTGCTGATGGCGGCGGACAGGATGGCTGCCATGGCTGCACACCGGCGGGATGTGGCTGGGGCCTTCAATGCCCTGCAGCACATCGTCATGGCATTGCTGCCTCAAGGCCTTGCTCAGATGAGTGCTGCTCCAGCTTCTACATCCACATCTTCGCCCCCTGATGTCTCAGTGCCTCACAGTGCGGCAGGCAATCCACCACCACCCACGTGTGAGGCACATGTGCCATCAGAGGACGAAGATGCGGGTGAACCAACCTTACTGGTAAGGAGGAGGCAGTAGCATTCATCTCCGCAAAATGGCGGGTTTCTGCTTGGTCCTGCCCTTTGCATCATCACCTTCCACTGTCCCCCGATACACTCTACGACACTCACCTTGGACCTCGACATGGACTGCCATCTCCTGTTTGGTTACCAATGACACAGCGATCAGACTGCGGACTGGACTCTTCCCCTTCCGATGTACTTGTCATTCCCTGAAGGACTCTGGCTGGCCCTCCACGGGCCAGTAATGTGAAGTGGGGTTTGCATGGCCCTGTACTGCTCCAGCTGCAACACTCCACTGGATGTGAATTAAACATTCAGAATCGCACAGATGTGTCGTGCCTTTGGTCATTCACGTATGTGAGTATGGTTGAATGTAGGGTGAGAGATTCCCACTGACGTCCATGTTGCTCATGTCGTGGAACTTGAGTGACAGGGTGCAACAGTGCAGATTGCGGTCCGGGTGGCATAGTCACAACAACAGGGACACACGCATCAGTTACTTCCATGTCCAGCCCAGAACTGGAGCACACCCAGAGCCCCGGGTTCATTGTTTCCACCCCTACCCTGGCCTGCCATACGCCAGGCCAGTCCACTCCACTTACGCTTACAGGGGGGGACGACAACGCCATATGTCCCAGGTCGTCCCTGTGGTGTTCTGCTGATCACTGGTCTAGTCGTCAGCACTCCCTGAGGGCTCGTCCAGACCCACACCACACCCATCCAGCCCAGGCGTCACGGGACATGTGACCCTGCCAATCAAAGGGGCCTAGCACGTCACATACCCCACTGCCGGTGTGATAGTCTGGAGGGGGAGGGGGGTCCAGGGGGGGTGGGGGTCCTGGGGGTGGTGGCGGTGGGTGTTGTGGCCCTCTTGGGGCTCTGAGCTGCATGATCAGTAGCTCCATGGCATCTGTTGTTTTTCTGGTGTGGCTGTGGGCTGGGCTCCCTTTCATGGTGCAGGTTGTCGTCCGACTTTACACCAGGTAAGAGCAGGTGTTAAATCCCTGCTGCTAA
Source organism: Calotriton arnoldi (assembly GCA_963921515.1). Classification (NCBI taxonomy): domain Eukaryota; kingdom Metazoa; phylum Chordata; class Amphibia; order Caudata; family Salamandridae; genus Calotriton; species Calotriton arnoldi. The sequence goes on from CAWUFW010003087.1 coordinate 675,432, forward strand.
CGCGCCTCATCGCATGTTTTTGAGTCTTATCGCAGATTTGGCTGGTCGTTGAGAATGTTGCGATGTGGTGTTTTTGCGTCTTTTTGCACGGGAACGCCTACTCTGCATATCATTAGCGTTAGTTGCCGGTGTCATCCGTGGCGATGTTTTTTGCGGCTGCTATCGCGGGTAAACTGGTGATATCGGCTGTTAGCACCTGCTTGTGAATGGTGCGATGAATTTATCGCCACTTTGGCTGCGATAAAGTGCCGCTAACTCGGCGATGAGTCCTTGAGAATATGCCCCTAAGTGCCTAAACTCACCTGTGACTTCAGACGCACTTTCAGCTACAAGCCATAATTACTAGTATTGTCAAGGCTTGTTAATTAAATAGGGACTTGATTGCTCCATTATATAGCTAAGCGCTTTGGCTTTGAGAACTAAATTTGAGTACACGAATCTGCAATCTATAATTCTAACAAGACAGCTGGAGTTCTAAAATCAATCAACCAAAAATAGGCGTTTGCTTAATTATGTGCCATCCTAACACGACTACTTGTTTTTTTGCATTAAAACACAGTACTTTCTAATGTTAGCAGTCCAAAAAGTCACTATCAATCAGGTAATATGACAATCCTGTTTACAATAACAAGCATACATTATTGTACTGATGAAATAAACTACTGTTGATACATAATAAGGATATGACAGGACACTGGCGAACTCACTGATCAAAATAGGAGAGAACACAGAAAATCTGCCATTTCCCCCAGGCTTCATCTTATTATGATATGGTTTTGGGCTCTTGTTCTCCGTGACCAAATATGATGTACTTTGCATGAAGATCAATTACTGTAGGAGCACTTTAAATGGTGGAAACTACTTAAATTGTGATTTCGGTTAAAAAAGAAAAGCAAGTGGAAAAATACACAGGAATGCAACCAAAATAAATACCCTGCTGACATTATAAATCAGGCATAGGTGAAGCACTCATGATACCCTTTCTTAAGGTGGGGCTGTTAAAAAACTGGACTACGCTGCTTGTGGCAAGCTAATCCATTTCCCTTAACTCCTGTGTTTCACGGGCTGCAGGAACTCGCTTGTGCACGCTGTGTCAGAGGCTTCAGAGTGTCCTGTAACCTCTCTCCACCCTTATGTCAGGAGTTGCAGACAGTTCATTTCTTCACCTTTGCCATAGGCTGCACGATCCTCATGGCTTGGCCTCTTCTCCCTGCATTCAAAGGCTGTAGGGAACTTGGACATGTCCGCGCTTCAGCCAAGCAATGCAGTTCAGTTACCCACCTAGAAGTGTCCACTTCCTCACAATGCCCATGTCCTTTCATACTAGGCCTCATCCTCGACTTCACCTACCAGGCTTCCCCTTCTTATCGCCCTTCTACTGGGGTCTACTCAGTGGCGTCTCCAGGCCTTGCACCTGGCGTACATTCATGAAGATATCGGATATCTAGACTATTGTCTTCTCAGTGACCCCATTTCTCCCTCCTTTCACAACCCCACGTCTAGGCCGAACATCCCTGGACTCGCGTGGACCGGTAGCAAGCCCTCCCCTTCTGCCCGGTTGCTTACCGCCTCCACGGCGTGCTGCAGTATAGATGTGATCTTGGAGAACATCCTGGAGCGCTGCAGCCGCTGCCGGGTGTTCCTGTTCAGCTCTTCCAGCCACTGACGGCGCTCCAGGGTCAAGCCGGGCCGGGGGCTATCTCTGCTAAACGGCCTGTGGGGTTCCCGGACACCGTGGCACTGACAGGAGCGGCAGCGCACTGAGCCGGTGTTACCACCGGCGACTGCTCAGTGGCGCCCGAATCACAAACCACCAGCTGACAACTACTAGGAATGACATCACCAGGTGGGCGTCCCTATGCATGCAGATTGCACGGGTAAGGAAGAAGGGCAGTCAAAACAAAACAGAGAGTCCGCCACGTCTACATCTGGTTGTGCTCCTCTCATTGTATTGTACGAGTAGCATTCCCGTTCTAAAATGGAAAGCACGCGTGCGTCTATTCATGACGCTTCTATGACGCTTCTACTCCATACAATGCGACGTATTCCATAGTTCAAGATGTCTTCTGTAGTTGCGTCTTGTAATTTCTTTTCTGAAGCACAACAAGATTTTGCCCTATTCAAAGATGGCCGTTTTCAAAACGTGAGAAAACGTAAGAAAGTAGTCTGCGCAGTAAAGGGGCCAGTAGCCATGGAAGGACACAAATGACGATATGGTGGTCATGGGGAGGGACTAACAAGCCTACAACCAATCGGAAGGCAGCATTTAAGACACAAGCCAATGAAAATAATGGGCAGAGAGTGGGCGGAGCTTCCACAAAGCGTCCACGCTATAGTATATACTGCATGTCTCAACGAGACAGCGCAAACGCTGCCTAGGCGAGACCTAAAAATGATGGCTGGTGTACGCATATGACAGGTGGTAGGTGCAAGGGGAAAAGGGAATAATCCTTAAAAATTCTTTCTGGTGTGCACCTATGGCTGGCAGCAGCTGCAGCGGGAAAATGGAATAATACTTCAAGAAATTATTGCTGGTGTGCGCCTATGGCAGACAGGGATGCAGGGAAAGCACATCTTCCTGCACAAAAAACAATTCTTAATTCATTTTCCTGGAATGCATCACACACAGAAATAGGAAGTAACAAGGAGAAATAAAGATATTTCTCCTTGTTATGGCTGGATCTGGGAGGCGTGCCATTTTGACGCATTCTCAGGTTTACAACTCTTTGTAAATCAGGAATGTGCAGAAATTCATGGGTGGAGGCATGGGAATGCCCACACTCGCCCTGCTGCAAGATAACGCAAGGCAGTGAAATGCGCTGCTTTTCGTTACCTTGGACTTACTAAACAACACAGAGCCATGCAAGGTGGCTTTGCGTGGCTTAGTAAATCCAGTTAAGGGCTTGCGTTACCTTGTATCGCTTTGCGTGACGCAAGGACAATGCAAGCCCTTAGTAAATCTAGCCCACAGTGTGGTTCACTCTCAGACACATCCCTCTCTTACAATACAGTCTTCATTCATGCACTACCTCACTGTTATTGTGTGCATGCCACTCTGCTACAGTCTTCCTCACATACTATGTATGACTCCTGGTCACACTTTCTCTCACACTGTCTTGTGAAGTCACATGCACGTTATATAGCGTCAGTCAATCACTTTCACACTCTGGGGTAGTCATTCAAAGGCATGTTATACTTTATCACAGAGGCGCTCACTACTTTGCGGTCATTCACGTTTCTTATACTTCGTCACTTAGTCACACTTTGAGCCATATTTATCAAAATGTAATGCAGCTCAGCCCAGCAAGTCGCTGTGCTGCGTTACAGGGAAAGGGCACAATACAGTGCATTCTTGCCTTTTCCCAGTGCTGGTGCACAATGTGCTGCCTAGCGATACAAAAGGGGATGATGGACGGAACGTTTGAGCCAATCAAACACTCACCCCCAGTCAACTGATCTGGGTTTAATCCATCATCATTCTTTAGCTCACTCCACCACCCCAGTTCAGACATGGCCATATGCAAATCAGTCTGACCCTGTGCCTCATGGGAACAGTCCAGCCCGAACTGCCAAGCCATGTCTTCCCTGGACCGGAAACAAGCATCCTAGGACCGGTTTCTGGCATTTCGGTCATTCACGTTTCTTATACTTCGTCACTTAGTCACACTTTGAGCCATATTTATCAAAATGTAATGCAGCTCAGCCCAGCAAGTCGCTGTGCTGCGTTACAGGGAAAGGGCACAATACAGTGCATTCTTGCCTTTTCCCAGTGCTGGTGCACAATGTGCTGCCTAGCGCCAACCCAGGCACTCTTGCACCATGGTGCAAGGGTGCCTGTGTTGTTATCAGGATTGTTTATGTGCAAGGAGGGGCACCTTCCTGTACAAAATCAATCCCTTGGGACCCTTTCCTATTTCTATGTGTGCTACACATAGAAAGAGGTAAAAACTAAGAGAAATGAATATATTTCTCCTCGTTACGCCTCCTTCTGAAGGCATAGCATTTTGGCGCATTACCAGGTTTACCAGTGATGTTAAATCTGAGAAAGCATAAAAATCCATGAGTTTTGCGTGGAAACACCCACGCACCACCCATACAACGCCTCCCTGGGGCAGAGTAATGCAACGCAGTGATTTGTGCTGCATTGAGTAACTCTGGATTTATCAAGCTACTCAGGGCCGCGCAAGGGGGCCTTGTGTGGCTTGATAAATCGCATCTTAGGGGTTGCGTCTCTTTTGTACCATGTTGCGCGGTACAACAGCGACACAACCCCCTGACAAATATGGCCCTAACTCGCTCGTGGAGTTACTCAGAAATGCGTAGTATTTCAGCACCCAGCCACTCGCTTATTTGTGCAGGTATCACATGCACTTTATCACGCGGAATCACTCACCTTTTAGCCTGCCAGCTGCCACACACTCCAACTCATTCCTGTGCATCCTCTCACGCACCTTATTGTTTCACTTTCTTGCACACTCTGGCAGATTGTCATTCTCGTGCACATTGCAGACAGCCAACGTTAAAGTAATTTTCAATGTGTAATCGTACAGCAAAAGAGATGTGTCCTTGGGAAGGTGATCGGGGATTTGGCAAGTGGGCCTATGGACCCGTGCTCTGCCTACAGAGCCCCACCTGCCTTCTGGCACTGCCACTGCACAACAACGTAATTCTTCAATCTGGAACAACCTTTCATTGCTTTGGGGAGGTTTCAATAGAGCCCCACTGTGCCAAGAGTTCACACCTAAACTGGAAACCTTGTGGTTAATTTATAAGAGGCTTATGCCGCCGGAGTGTCACTTTTTTTGATGCTCCAGCGGCGTAAGCCTCTCAATCATATCTATGAGGCAAAGCAAAGCCACTCTGCATGGCTTTACATGGCCTCATAGATATGGAGTAAGACAAAGCAGCGCAAGTCGCTGCCCTGCCTTACTCTGCATCAAATAGGTGTTCCATGGGCGTTGCAGTGGGTTTTCCCACACAGCACCCATGGATTTTGACGCTGCCCCAGATTTACAAAATCACGTAAACCTGGGGCAGCTCCAAAACCTTACGCCTCCCCAGAGCAGGCATAACGAGCAGAAATATTTTTTATTTCTCCTCGTTTTTTCCTTTTTCCATGTGTGCTGCATTCTGCAGCTCACATACAAAGAGGAAAATGCTTCTGAGGATTGTGCCTGGTGCCTGCAACGGAGACACCCTTGTACCATGGTGCAAGGATGCCTATATTGATGCTAGACTGCAAATTGTGCACCAGCGCAAGGAAAGGACAGGAATGCACCATATTTCGTAAATACGGTGCCTTCCCACCCTTTCTCATTGGCGTACGGCAGCGCAGCAAGAAGACTTGCGGTGCTGACGTACGCCAATTCCTCATAAATGATGCCCCTATCCTAGGGATGTATTTCCAGCTCATTGTGTGACAGGGTTACACGACAATACCATGTGACTTGGGAGGCCTGCAGTCGTCATCTTACTTGCTCATCTTCTCGCATGTAGTCACTCAGATGCAGGGCCGGCTTTGGCACTGGTGGCACCCAGTGCGACAATGTTTGTTGGCGCACCCCCAGTGACCACCTCCCCCACGGATTCCCTCACCGCCACTCTTTAACCGTGCTCCTCAAGTCCCCATAACCACTCTCTCTCAGATGCATTTAATTCGTTTTATAGTGCCACTCATACCAGTGTAGGGTGTCAGAGCACTTTACATCACACACACTACACAGAGACAATCAATCATATGTGTGTGAATCAGTGTATAGGAAATGTTACGTAAGTCAGAGGACTGCAAGGTGTAGGAGTGACATGCCATCCATACTGGCAGGCTGTGTAGTTTATGAGTGCTTTGTTGGAGAAGCACAAACTCAGAATTTAAAACGTAACACCAAGTTTGGGGGTTCTCTTTAATAATAAGAACTGATTTTTAGCCAAATTAACCCTTTTTAAAACATTAGGATAAAGAAAGACTGGGAAAATCATAACGCTAAACCAATATGTTGCTGTTTGCTGCAGCTCTTTGATGACAGTTAATAGCTCACTGTTCTATATTAGGATTTTAACTGATAAACTGCAAGAAGCAAAAGGGTCTCTCTGACAAAAGCAGTAACCCATTGAACTAATAACATGCTATACACTTCTGTGATCTGCATGGCACAGGTCTTTGTAGAAGGCACATTAACCCTCTGTGCTACCTCAAAACTTCTACTAGACAAATCTCCGATCTCTCTCCAGAAAGAACATTAATCACCGGAGTTACCCTGACTGGAAAGTTGCTGGAGGCCAGGAACGTAGCAACAGGTGCTTTTAAAACCATAATATACGACGCCCCCACCCGAAGTCAGTGCCCAGTGCTGAGGCACCGGTCGCACCGCCCTAGAGGCAGCCCTGCTCGGATGCAGTCATCTGCTATCTCCCACGTATTTTGTTTGCTGTTAAAACACTCCTCCTCCTCTGTTAACATCTAGTAAGGACACATTCATGCTATGTGTTGTAGGAAGGCGCCCTCTTGTGTCTTTTTGTGGTAGCGTCACAAAGAAGCTCGCTACAGTGGCAGATCAATGCAGCACCGTCCCTGGTTCAATCGGCAACAAAGTAAGGTGCGAAATAATTTCTGATAATTAATTTATTTATTGATGAGGTTTTATATAACCCAAGATGACCCAAAGCGTCAGAGCGATTCACAGAAAAAAAGATAGTCAGTCAATCAAGCAGACATTTATAGAGCGCGTAAATCAGCTGGGAGGGTCTCGAGGCGCTCGAGATTCAACGTGATTTACTAACTAACCTCGTCATGAGTGTAGGCGCACAGGTCCCTTGGAAATCTACATGACAGGGGTGCGCCCAAACTTAAGGTGGATGTGGGACGGTGTTAACCTTAAATTCTGTGAGGCAGTGTGACCCTAGAGACAAGATTCAAAACAGCGAAAATACAGTCAAAAGAGAGGACTGACTGTGCAGATCACAGACCGGAAGGTATATCGCTAACTCCAAAAGGGGAGGGAACCATACCTGGGATTGCCCAAAGGGGCTACTAACACTAGGGTGGCCCTTCGACATCTTAATTGGGCCAGAACTATGTTTATCATTATGAAAGGGGGAAAGCATAATTGAGGAGAGGTTTTATATCCTGACTTTGTGTTTCTCTGGACTGTTCACTCTTAACATTTTGGGGCCTCTGCACTCGTCGTTTATGATTTATGGTGCCTGAGAGTGTCAGGTGAAGCGCTCCGACACCCTACACTGGGATGAGCAGCGCTGTAAAAGAATTCAATAAAAAAAATACTAGCTGCACTTTGACATCAATATTTGTGTAATTGCACGTAATGACAGATACACGTTGCATTCTTACAGTGCAAGCACATCTCTTACATAGGGAGCTGAACAAAGTAAAAAAAACTGCCTCCAAATCATAGTTTATCTTAAGCACTATGTAGGAAAGTAGGATCTGCTTTCAGGGTTACACTCAATTTTTGCTGGTGTCAATATGTTTTTTGACTAGTCTGACTGGGATCCTGCTAATCAGTACCCCAGTCACTGTGCTTTCTCCCTAAATTGACTATAGTAAGTACTTCTGTACTTCCACAATTGGCTACTGGTGTACCCCATAAGTCCCTGGTATATGGTACTAAGGTACTCAGGGCATAGGTACACCAGGGTTCTCCCATGGGCTGCAGCATGTATTGTGCCACCCATGAGAGACCACTCAAACTGTGACTACAGGCCTGCCATTGCAGCCTGTGTGAGATGGTGCTTGCACCTCTCACGAGAGATATGTTTCCTTATATCTGAGGTCACTTCACTTAAAACCTATAAGTCACCCCTAAGACATGCCTTTCAAACCCTGAAGGCAGGGTGCTTGGTTATAAGTGTGAGGGTTTCCCTGCATGAGCAGGACACCCCTACAAACCCCGGAGTCGATTCTCCAGGCTTTGTAAGTGCGGTCAACCATTTTAATACATATAGTGGACATCATTCATTACTAGATGTCTAAGTATATAGTGGCTGCACCGAACCTGGTCATGTTTGCTAGCAAACATGTTGGAATCATACCCCAACATCGATTCCAGTGGTGAAAGTATGATCCCATATACCGAGGGGCTTTCTTGGGGTACCCCCTGTACTCCTGGTTACAGCCTTTCAGGGTCTGACAGCAAGCTAGTCAGTGGCGGCTGGTGACATTTGAAAGTGGGAGGCGTAAAAGTTCTGGATGAGTGGTTGATCGGCATCCGAGTGCTTCAGTGCGTTGGAAGATTGGGGTGGATGTTTAGGACAGGCACTCCAGTGGGCTAAGTCAGTCCATCCATCCACGCACACCAAAGAGATAGAGTCTACTGGCTGGATTGCTCTGTTCTAATCCTGGCTTCAACAATCGGGTCCAAGAAAAGGTGTGATTTTTGGCAAATCATTTCAACATCCAGTCCCTCCAACTGTAGATATGTGCAACTGCACAGTCTGGTATCTAGCACCTTCTACCTTACGTCCCACCCACCATCACATACTGACTTCTGAAAAACTCCGTTTTAATCAGGCCGCATTTGAGTTTAAGATACCCATCTAGAATAATATTATAAACTTGCTTTTTCCTTGGAATCATGATCCCAGTCCAATAAATACCATAAATAAATGCTCTTTCTACAGCTACAAATGAGAATCTAAAATAATATAACTAGTTTGCATGTTGTCTCTTTTTTTCTCAAACACGCACATCTACACAGAGGAAGACATTGGGGCATATTAGCAAGACCCACGTTAAAATTATCGCCGTTTTAGCGGCAGGAAACTGCCGCTAAAACGGCGATAATGAGCTTCGCTAATATGCGTTATAGAATTCAATAGAAGCCCAGGTTAGATGTGCAGGACATCTAACCTGGGCTTCTATTGGAATTCCATAACGCATATTATCAAGCCCATTATCGCCGTTTTAGCGGCAGTTTCCTGCCGCTAAACGGCGATAATTTTAACGTGGGTCTTGCTAATATGCCCCATTGTTTATAGCGTGTTGTGATATTATTTTCGCATATCACACTGTTGTGGGCCATATGTACTAAAATGTTTTTTAATATGGCAAATTATCTATTGTGTAATGTTTACGTGGTCCACATATCCGGGTGATGGAATAATTGAATATTAACTCATGAAACCCGAGGGGACATCACATACGGAAAGACATCACATCCACAATGAGTTCTGTTTTGAAATTCCCATAATGTTCAAAAAGGTACCTCTCGTGTGAACCGCCTGAAAGTGCGGAATCCTTTAAAAAAAGCAAAGCAGAATCACAGTGCACAGCTGTGGAATAGGAGCCACGCCTGCGTATTATAAGAACACATATAAGTACATGAGATATTCTGTCTTCGGGCTTACTATCTAATCCTTGTGCGCCCTTTACTTCAGCCTTTGAATTACACCATTTCCGGTGTCAGTAACAAACCAGGCATTACGCAGAATTGATTATCACTGCTTCATCGGTGCTTGGCCGAATCCACTATTAAATGAGACAATTCACGGCCGGCATGACTCGCGGGTGGGGGAGGGTCGTGCGGGGCTTCGTGGGTGGGGGGGGATACAAATTTTAAAAAAACTTACCTTACCGGGTCCCGCGCCTCCTCCGCTCCTGGCCGGGTCCTGCGTTTTCCTGCTGCTTTCCTGATCTCCTGCCTCTGGCAGGAACAGGAAGCAGGCAGCCTGCCTCCCCTCCCCTAAGCCAATCACAATGCTGCAATGGCAGCGTTGTGATTGGTGGGGACGGCCCCAGTCGGGCGCCTATGGGGAGGCCATTTTCTCTATGTAGGCATGCAGCTTACATAGAGAAAAGGGAGAGTGCACATGATTGCTTTGGTCGGCCCCAGGGGGCCGACCGAACAGTCAGGGCCCACAGCATTGGGCAAGCCACTCCTCCCCGACCCGCCCACCCGCCCAACGCCCAACAAGGCATACTTTTCTGCTTTCTCGCAGTGGTAGTTTTGGTAATTTTACCATTTTATGTTTCTGCTTCTCGCACTGCAAGAAAGCAGTGAGGCGACGCTCCTCCACACTAATGGAGGAGCCGCCCCTGAAGCTAGTGCTGCTGCCGACCACAGACATGATTCTCCCCTCCTGCTGCTGAGCCAAGCTCGAGCATGGGAAGATAGAGCAATAGGTTTCCTGTCACAGGGAGGCGTGACCACCTCCCAGACAGGTCTTAGTGTATTGGGCTGGGGTGGGGGCTCTTGCCAGTGCCACCAGACTGCTTTGAAGGGCACATTTGGTGCCCTCCTTGCATACTCCAGTTGGAACCAGTACTGGGAGCCCTTGGCTCCCGCTCTGGCGTGAAACTAGACAAAGGACATGGGAGAATCATCCCCTCTGTCCAGCCCCTCCTGTGGGAGGGACCCCTGAGTCATCCTAACCCCCTTCCTAGGATTTTCAAGGGCTTACCTGTGGGTGGGTCCTCAGATTCATCATGGGACAAGACTCAAGACTGAAACCACGTCACTCTTTGACTGTCTGGACACTTGGACTTTGATGAACTTTGCCTGGAAACGAGACTGTATCAAGGAAGACTCCTACTGCTCCTGGTCTCGCTGTTCTGCAACTTTTCTTTGTCGTCTGTGCCTATGCTTCTTCCAGGATCTTCAACACGCCTGTGGGCATCAAGGACACCCAAAGTAATCTCCCTTGGAGTGAAAGAGTCACTCCCCTGCATCTACAGGCCCCGCAACTAAGCTGACTGGTCTGCTGCTTCTGACATCCCATGGACTTCAAAACGCTCAGCAAAACACAGGTGGTGGTTCTGCAACTGCCTCGAGGCCTGACCTGTCCTCTCTGCTACTTTGAGGCCAGTATCCCCCGTCGGAACCACTGGGACCAAACCCCTGTGCACCACATTGACTTGCCGTTGCCAAGACTTGTTGGCTCTGCAGTACAGAGATCTTTAGGCTACAAGAGGCTCCAGCCTCCAGCTTCTCCTCCTGCCAAGTAGAGCGTCCTCACCTCATCCTCTGCACCGTGGGCCTGCCTTCTTGGTGAGCTGCTTGAGGTCCTCTTGTAACTCCTGTTTCTTTGGCCCATGGGTCCTCTTGAGGGTCTTTTTCTGCTTCAGCGGGCTCCCCTACTTGCTTGAGGCCTGCTCTGACTCCCCTGGTTGTGGTGAGTTCCTTGGACCTTGCTGATCCCAACGTTGCACCTTCTTCGCTTTTCACACCTGTTGCATCTGCCAAGGCTTGTTGGTACTTCCGCCAGACACCAACCCCCTGGTTCTCGACTTCCAACGTGGGACAGCTCATGCATGGCTCCTGGTCTTCCTCAACATTTCCTGGTCCTCACAGCTGCAGTGATAAGGTCATCGTCAACTCTCCTAAACCATTCGTCAGCGGTGGGTATTGCTCTTTCGTGCCTCCTGGTCACCTCCGAGTGGCATAGACACCGTCCTCTCTGCTTACAGGTTCTTCACCCTAAGAATCCACCCTTGGATTTCACCGGACTCTTGCACAGTCTTCTCCAGCGGCTTCTTTCCTGAAGTCCTCCGTTGTGGTCTACAGTATTTATTTTTATTTTATTTTAAAAGTTTTATGGAGCGCGAACATGATCCAACCGGGTATCAGAGCATTGAACATGTAAGGAAACCATAAAAGAAGTTAGGCAGACATAGGGTGATCAACATAGATATAACATAGATATAAGGAGACAAAGTAAAACATGGTAAAGAGGTAGATCCGGGCTGTAAAGCATGAGCTAAAAGTTAGTTTGGTGACTTCAAGTCTATAGTTGCTGGCAGCTTTTCAGGATCAGCCCCCTGAGTTCTTATTGAATGAGGCGGTAGAGGGATTAGTTCTGATTTCCTGGGGAAGAGCGTTCTTGGAGCGAGGCCAGAGAAGGCATGGTTGTTAGTTTTCTTCTTGAATTTATGCGGTTTCAGTAGTAGAGTATTTGAGCTTCTTAGTGTCCGGTTCAGACCAGATAGTTCGCATTTATTTGTCAGGTAAATTGGAGTGTTATAATGGAGCTCTTTGTGTGTTAGGCAGGCTATCTTGAACTGGATCATTGCTTCAATAGTGAGCCAATTAAGTTGAGTTAGATCTGGTGTGATGTGATCTCGTTTTCGTGATCTTGTGAATCAGTGATTTCCAACGTCACTTCGCACCTATGCAACCGGCTTCCTTGGTGTAGGTATCCTAGCTCCTGGGGTATAAACCAGTGGGGTGACTCACCAACCTTCTGTCTTCCACGGGGTTTCTTATGGGTCTGTTGTGAGGGGCCTTCTTCTTCAAAGCTGCAACCGCGACTTCCCCGTTGACTTCTATTGGACACGTAGCTGTGTTTCCACTCTGCCCACAGCCTCCGAGGGGTTCCTGGGTACTTACCTTGGGTAGTTCCTTGTGTCCCCAGCTCTTCTGAGTCTCCTGGTCCAAGTCCCGAATTCAGTCGCAGTTCGCATTCCATTGTTTTGGTATATGGTTTTGTCTCCCCCTGGAGACCACTGTATTTTTTGCTACTTACCTTATTGCGACTGAAGTATTATTGTGTATTTGTGTTGATATCGCCAGGCAGGAGATATAGCAATGTGTTAGATTTGTGTAATAAATAGACATATTTTTATACATACACTGTGTAGTTCTTTATCATTTAACCTACACTACATGATTAAACTGGTAAAAGAAGCTGCTTAACACTCTTTCAAGATAAGCTTGAAGGCTGCTCTCCACAGCTACCACTTTGAATGCTTACAAAAGGTTTTCAAAGACCACTAAAATCACCATAAGGGTTCCCTGGATTAGTGCAAGGTGCTTCACTTAGATAAGTGTGCACTACATACTAATCCAGCCTCCTACACTGATTAACCTTGATTCTTTGAGTTTTGTTGGGGACAAACGAGGTGAGCCATTTTAGGACAGCCCCATCCTGCGTTTCAGTAGGTCTAATAAGCTGCCATGTTTGACCATATCAAAAGCTAATGAAAGATCAAGGAGGATTAGAAGGCAAGATTCATTTTGATCCAGCATTTGTAGCGCGTCATCAACTATGTGTGTAATGTCAGATTCAGTGCGGCGACCCTGGCAGAAGCGTGATTGGAATTGGTCTAATAGACTGAATTATTCCATGTAGATTCATAGTTGGACAGGGAGTTTCGCTAGAGTTAAAATGTTGGAGATTGGTCGGAAGTTGTTAAAACTGGCTTGATCAGCCGAGGTTTTTTTTTTAGAATAGAGGTTACCTGCCTGGGACTTTAGGCAGTCTGGAATAGTGCCTTGAATAAGGGAACTATTTACTATTTTAGTCAAAAGAGGGATTATAGCTGTTTTCATCTCACTGAAGAAATTCACTGGCAGAGGGTCGCTGAAGTGGTTGGAAGGTTTCAGTTCTGTAAGAATGTTGAGAATGGGCGTTTCATCAAAGATTTTGAATGTGTCACATGATGAGTTATTTTTGGGGGAGTGTCCTGGGAGTAATGAGGGCTCAGCGATCAGGGGTGGGGGAAGGGGCTGATAGGAGGCATGACTGGAAGGTTCTCCTTTGCAGTCCGCAAATCACTTTTAATCTTTTTCATCTTTTCCAGGAGGAAGGAGGAAAATTCCTCACAATTTAGCTGTTGACAGGAATCTGTTGAGGCGAAGTTGGGTTGCCTATTAGATTGTAGTTTGATTAGTTCAAACATTTTTTTAGGTCAGTTTCTGGCTTCATCTAGTTGGTTTCTAAAGAAGCTCGCTTAAGAGCTTCTAATGTGTTTGTTATAGATGTTCCTCATCGATCTCAAGTGCTTAAGGTGTTTGAGGGACAGTGAGAATCTCCACGACCATTCAGCTAGTCTCAGATTAAGTCTTTCTGCATTTAGGCTAGCATTGTATCATGGTTTGGGGTCTTTAGTGGACATTCTTTTTAGCTGTAAGAGCGCGATCGAGTCTAGAATGTTCCTCATGGAATTGTTGTAGTGATCTGTGAGTTCATGGACATCAGACATGTCCTCAGGAGGAGGCAATATGTTATTGCTGAGGGAAGTCATTTCATTCAGGTTTATGTTTTGTTAACTCATTTTCCAGTGTCTTGGTTTCTTTAGTTGAGTCTGTGATGAGGAAGGCGATGCGGTGGTGGTCTGTCCAGATAAGATGCAAGGGACGATAGATTCGAGTTGAATGGAGTTGGCCTTGGCAATGATTAGATCCAGGTTGCACCCATGTTGTGGGTAGGACTATCGCGGATTTGGATCAGGCTAATGTCTGCTAGGAAGGTTTTGAAGCTGGTAACTGCAGGGTCATTTGGGTCATTCCAGTGGAGGTTAAAATCTCTGAGGAAGATCTGGGTGGAGTCTAGTCCCATGTTGGTTGAGATTATTTCCATAATTTGTTCTATGAATGAGAGGTTGTCTCCTGGTGGGTGGTAGATTGCATGCAGTTTGCATAGTGGCCTGTTGTTACTCATCATAATGTTGATGCCTAGGTATTCACAAGAGGATTGGAGTAATGGTTTGAGGTTGTTTCACTGAGATATTGTTATGGTGTATGCAGGTGATACCACCTCCTGGTCTGCTAGATCTATCTAATCTTATGATGTCATGGCTAGATGGGACTAGGAAGTCAAGAATTGGTGAGGAGGAATCATTTAGCCATGCTTCAGCCAGGATTAAGAGGGCAAGCTTGTGTGCAAGGAGGTCAGAGATGTTGACCGCGTGTCTCACTGTTGATCTGCAATTGAGTAACATGCATTTCAGGTGTGGATTGGTGTCAACTGATTCTGTGTGATAGGAACTCTCATATGGTTAGATTTATTATGGCTCTGGAGTTGGGCCTGGGTTCTCTGTGTGAGTTCGCATGAATAATTTGGATTTGACTCAAATTGACAGGATTACCGTAATGTGTAGAATTATATGAAAGGAGGAGGGAGTTGAAGTCCCTGTCGGAAAGTGGATCTTTCAGTCTAATGGGTCAAGTGGAGGAGTTAGGGTAGGGTGTAGTTCTCCATCTTGAATGGGGAGATGCTGAGATTATAGAGGTCACATTAGCTGGGGGGGGTGATGGGCGCCTTGTGTGGTAGTTAGTGGATTGGGCACGGTTGTCACTATTCTTGTCAGGGGTTCTGTTGGACCACCAACTGTTTAAAGAACAATTGATGGACAGAATGCTGAACAATATCATGCATTCACCCCAGTACAGAGATCTGGGCCTAAATCCATCGTTTTTTTGCTTCCAATGCCATTCCAGTTTAGACCCAGCTATATTCAAATCAGTCTTGACCCTGTTCCCAATGGGAACAGTCCATCCCGAACTGCCAGGCCAGGTCCTCCCTGGACTGGAAACAAGCATCCTAGGACCAGTTTCTGGGTATCACCCCTCATCAGCCAGTCTAGCTTGACTCCAGTGGCATGGAGAGCACGGGACCCACATCTGGGCATACCCGTCCCACTTGGGGTGACAAATGCAGAAAGAACAATTAATGGACATAATGCTGAACAATGTCATGCATTCACCCCAGTGCAGAGATCTGGCCCTAAGTCCATTGTTCCATGAGGAACAGGGTCAAGACTGATTTGCATATGGCTGGGTCCAAACTGGGGTGGCGTGGTGAGCAAAAGAATGATGGACTAAATCCAGATCTTTGTGACTGGGGGTGAATGTTTGCATTGTTCAGCATTCTGTCCATCATTTGTTCCTTTTGCACCAAATGTTTGCAAATTCTGAGGTAATGTTTATTAGGCTTTGTAAGTCTGCCTTCATTAGGATCAGAGGGGCCGGGAGTGGGGGGAGTGTTCAGTACAGTGGTGTTAGAGTACTGCTGGCCTGAGAGAACCAGCGGAGGTGAGGTCAGGTTGGAGATGGAGTTAAAATTGAGGGGAGGAGGTGTAGAGCTCGTAAGTCTGTCTAAATAGGAGCACTTTCTTTTGGAATTTTTGGGAGGTGCCTGCGTAGTTTGTTGCCGTAGTCAAGCGTGCTGCTGAAGAGCGCCTGGGTGACCGTTCTTCTGGTCTCGGTGGGGGTCCATTTGAAGATCTTGCACAGCAGGCGGAGTGTGCTCAAGAGCAGTGAGTAGAAGGCAGTCCTCCATTGCGCTCTTCTTTTCATGTAGAAGATGAGATCACTTATAATGGCTCCTTTTTTTGAGCAGAAGTAGGAGTTCAAAATTAGAGTTTCTGGGTGAGATTTAAGAAGTCTGTGTTTTAAGATCTTGGAAGAGTTTTTGTTAGATTGGGATACTTAATTTTGTAAGATGATTACAGGGGTTGATATAACACGCAGCACACCTCCCCAGAAACCATCAGTCCATTTACCAACCTTTCTAAAGCCCTTTCTAATCTCACTAAATGAGGAACCTACTGATTCCTACAAGCCAAACCTTTCAAAAGCTTTGAGTTCATTAAAAAAGTATTAATATTAATAACATGCATAAATAAGCCTACTGTTATCCGAGATGAAGATATAGCATTCTCTTACCCTCAAAAGTCGTCAGACCCTGCTCTCCTTTGGAAGAAGGATGTCTGGCTCAATGCAATTCTGCATAGTCATTGCGTGCCTTGCAATTACCTCGTTATTTATCCGGGTTAATGCTCCAGTAGTATTAGAAGCAAGGCGATCTACAAGCGCAGATAATCTTCTAATCGTCACATCATTCATAGCCACTCCAATGGATAGAATCATAGCAATTAACACATCTAACACAATTTGCCCGAATCCACACTTCACACTCTTCAAACCAGCATTGTTCATCCCATTTATGTGGTAAACCCTAGGGACGACCAAAGCAAGGTAACACATTTCCACTCAGTTATGAGGCAGGTTACAATAAGCAGTTTTACCAAACACATAATAAATTCTGCTAAAAATTGGTTCTTCACCAATCAAAATCTCACCATTGACAACATAACTCCTTTCACACTTACTCTCTCCAACAAACTCCATTGATCCAGTTCCCTGAAACCCTTGTTGCACCATACACAACTCTCCCCTCCTTTCATTCTTCATTCTTAAGCTCAGATGCGCATTTGAATTTCAAAATTTTTCTTCAGCTTCAATTTGTTCTCTTTCTTACTCATGTCTTTCCATACTTTCAAAATGTTCACCATCCTCTCAATATATTTCCTAACACACTCTTGCTCTTCTTCACCCAAACTACAAACGTGCCCATTTGTAGTCTTGTTATCTTTCAAATTGATTTATGCAGTCTTCAAATATTTAGAATAAGTCATATGATTCCCAGAATTTTCAGTAACAGGAACTCAGAAACTCTTACTTATGAAAATACAAAAAGATTGCATGATAGATTATAAGACAATAGCTGAGGAGGGAAGAAATGTACAGACGAAGACATGTTTTATATTCATTATCCGGCTGTATTCCTCTAACCAATTTGAATATACATTTTCCCTAAAACTGATCTGTTCCCTACGTGTAAATCTCATATGTGTTTTATGTCATTATGTATAGTTGTTAGTTCACTCTGTGAAGGTAAGGCATATCCAACCAGAGAAATCGGGCATAACATTAAGCCAACATTATCAATATAAGAAACTATACCAAACATTTTACAGCATCTGCTGTATAACATCCTCTACTGAGAAAAAGGAAAAGATACACAAAAATACAGAAATCATGAATTAAACGTCAAAAAGAGACTTCAAGATTGTTCTTTTTCCATGATTCATTTCATAGAGTTCAGGAACCAAATTTTCTTCTTCTGGATAAAATCAATAATTTATGCAAAGTTCAAAAAGCTATAGCTTCAAAAACTCATTAGGATTTAAGCAAAAGTTCAAGATGGCTTTTCCTATTCTAGTATTTTTCAAAAATGAATTGGCAACAGGTTGTCAGGTCATATACTTCCACATTTCATTCCTTCTTCTTCTGACACAGATGCTAGATAGGTCCATTCAGGTGATATGTGCTTTCTATTCCACACCTTTTATCTTGTTGATCTTTTGGCAACAGGTGCGTCAGGTCTGTGCGGAAAGAATCTGATGCTTCTCAGGAATGGCATGATGCTAAGAATGGACCCACCTCCAGGCACCACTGGGGTCCTAAATGAAACCCACACAGGACCCCTGAGATGCCAGGTGAGGGGAAGGAGGGGGGAACGGGCCTGCAGATCTGAAATAACAAATGTAAGAAAAATTTGCATAGTATATGTATACCTCAAATTCAATAATCATCTAAAATTGTATGTACTTGTAATAATACTGGTACCTTCAATTAACGTCTTCAAAACATTTCCTTCCAAAGGGATATAGGCTTTCCAAATAGGATCCTAATATACATCTCAGGAAACATAGATCGAGAAAAGCCTTGATACGATTGTTCTAATTCCACAATGTTCCTCTCATAAAGGTAAAATACACATAGCTTGAACCTTCTCGCTATGAATATGTCTTGTGATATCTTCTCACAACTGAGCAAGCTTTCCTTGGTGTATAAATAGTTGTGCTTTAAATTCTTTTCACGACGGCGCTTTCTGCAGCGCATGAACTCATTGTGTCCTTGAAACTCCAAACAACTGCGCTTTTTCCTCAGCACGTGACGCTTCATTAATAATGATACAGTTCACTTGGATTGCGCTTTCCTCAGCGCTTGTTAAGTAATGTCAATGATACTTTGATCTAGTTCATATGAGCCAATGAGACTGAATTGCTCACAAAGCTCGCTTTAGTGAAATAATTAATCCTTGCACTTTCCTGGAGCTTTTGAGCAAGCAAGTCTTATTTTTCTCGAAAGAGTAAATTGTTGTTGTGAAGTTTTATAAACATTTGAAACTGAAAGCAATTATCAGGGTTTGCTGTTGAACATGACAAATGCACATTCTTCGAGCCTCTTGGTAAACAGGGTGATTCTTATTTTGTCTCAGAAGAGTTAATCTTGAAAGAAAACGTCTTTTAGCTGTTGAAACTGAAAGCAGATAACAGCGTTCACTACCAAACAAGCTGAATGCACTTTCCTGAAGTTTCTTGCCAACAATGTGAGCCTTATGATCTTAGAAGATTTAATTGTTTGTACAAAGTCTTTTAACTTGAAATTGAAATGCAGTTAAACATTGTTCACTGGCAAGTGAGGCAAATGCATTCCTGCCGTACTTCAACAGAAAACTGAAGCAGATATTTCTAAGATGAAACTTTGGGGCATATTATCAAGAACGGCGATAAAATTATCGCCGCTTTAGCGGCAGAAAACTGCCGCTAAAGCAGCGATAATCGGCTTGATAATATGCCCTGGAGAATTCCAATAGAAGCCCATGTTCACACCAGAACGCTGACCTATTTAAACAGTCTACAGATTAAGTTCTTCCTGAGACTGATTTGTACATGAAACTATATTCTGCTCTCTGTCCTACGCTGGTCAGCACCACACTGTGTCATTTCATTAATTATATGTTAAATTCATCATTTATTTATTGCATTTATCTGATTTATTATAACTGCTGTCATGCAAAACGTCACTCCTCCTCCATTCTTTCTATCAGCTCCTGGTGATCCTACCACACCCTGGCTAAAATGGAAGAAGGTGTTCACAAACTATGCTGGAGTTTGTGGCACATCATTAAGTGCAGAAAGGAAATCTTCTTTGTTTTTACATTGTCTAGGATCTGAGGGGCAGGAAGTGTTTGAACACCTCCCTGATCTTCCTGACAATGAATCTGCCACATTGAATGAGTATTAGATTTGTATAAAAAAATGGACTTGCATTATCTTGCCAAGGTGAGCATGATTTTGGAGCGTTATCACTTTGGGAAGAGGATGCAATGGCAGGAGGAATCTGTTGAACAGTATATTACGGTGTTGCGCAAACTAGCATCAACTTGTTCTTTCGCAGGTAGTTTAGACGAAAGGTTGAGAGACCAGTTGATGTTGGGTTGTACTGTAGATAAAGCGAAGGAAAGTCTTTGGCAAAAGGATAATCCTCCTCTTCAAGAGGTTATAACTACCTTGATAATGCATGAACATTCTAAAGCCTGTGTTGAGGCCATTCGCAAGGATACTATTATTCCTAAGAGCGACAATGAAGCAGTTAAGGAAGTGAGGATTCAATCCTCTGACAAGTCTCATAAGTCTATTTCTGACAGTGCCTCTAATGCAACTAAATTTACACGCCCTTATGTGAATACTAAAACATTTCAGGGTAAGTGTTTCAGATGTGGAAATTAAAGCCACATGGCAAACTTTAAGGACTGTCCAGGATTGAAAGTTGTTTGTTCGCTATGCAAGAAAAAAGGGCATTTTTCTAAGTGTTGCAGATCCAATAAAGATCAGAAGAGGGTCAGAAAAGTTGACATTTATGATCATGACGATCAGGATGTAATCATTTGTCAAGTCAGGGATCAAACTGTTGATGGTCCATTTGAACATGTTTTGGTCAATAATAACTCTGTTGAAATGTTGTTTGACTCTGGTGCCAGAATTAATCTCATACCAAAGGTCTTTTATGAGAAACAACTTTCTGGGAAGGTAGACCTGGTTAAGCCTGACATCATACCTAGAGGTTATGGTGGACAAATTATTGACTTATTAGGTTATTTTTGGGGTACCATTGATTTTAAAGGAAGGGTGGTTGCAGGAAAAATCTATGTCTCAATGAAAGTTGATTCTCTGATTAGCTGGAGTCACCAGCGAGACTTATACGTTTACTTAGATCCTAATGAGTCTCCCTCGGTGTGTTTGAGAGAGTTGCCAGTCGTTGCGACTGTAACTGGTGGTGAGGCTTGGATTACAAAACTTCCGAATGTTTTTAACAATAAGTTAGGTTGTCTTAAAAACTATGTACACCTGATAAAATTGAAATCTGATGCCATTCCCAGAGTGGCGAAAGTTAGGAATGTGCCATTGTTGGTGAAGGGGAAAATGAGAACGAAATTGGACAAGCTGTTGAAGAATGGAGTTATTCAAGAGGTTGAAGCCACGGAATGGGTTTCTCCGGTTGTGATGGCTCACAAGGCCAACGGAGAGGCCAGGTTATGCATTGACTTGAGGGAACTGAATAAAGCCGTTGTTGTGGACCACTACCCTCTTCCCAATATTTCAGAAATGTTATCTTCTTTGGGTGGTGCCAAGCATTTTTCAACGTTGGATCTCTCCTCGGCTTATCATCAAGTCAAACTTCATCCCTCTTGTCAAGATCTCACAGCTTTCATTACCCCTTTCGGAACTTTTAAATTTCTCAGTATGCCATTTGGACTAATCTGTGCAGCCTCGGTGTTTCAAAGAGTGATGGAGAATCTCCTGGGAGGCATTGATGGGATTAAGATCTACCAGGATGATGTTCTTGTCCATAGGGTGGACTTGCAAGAACATAACAAAAGGTTGATGGAAGTGTTGTTCAAGCTGCAGAACTCAGGTCTCACTCTAAGATTAGATAAATGCAAATTTGATGTGAGTGAGATAGAGTATTTGGGTCATTTGGTGTCAGGTTCAGGTATTAGGCCTAGACCCTCTTTAGTAGACGCAATTTCTCATCTTAATTATCCAGAGAACAAAGACGAATTTGTGAAATTCTTAGGCATGGCAGAGTTCTATAATAAATTTGTGCCAGGTTTTGCGCAGAAGACTGAATGCATAAGAGGGCTTTTGAAGAAAGGACATGAGTTTGTATGGAGTCAAGCTTGTTGTGAAGAATTTGACCTAATTAAGAAGTGTTTGAATGAGGCTCCCAATTTAGCAAGCTTTGACCCTTCCAAAGACTCATATATCATGACCGATGCCAGTTGTAAAGGATTGGGTGCTGTTTTGTTACAGTCTGGTAAAGATTTTGACAACACCATTTTGTTTATATCAAGTCCACTTAGGGGAGCTGAATGCAATTACTCGGTTGTTGAAAAAGAAGCCTTGGGAGTCTACTGGGCAGTTCGCAAACTGAAAAAGTTTCTGTGGGGCAAACATTTTTCTGTAGTTTCTGATCACAAACCTTTGAAATAGGTGTTTGGAAAGAAAGGTATTGATTGTGTCTCTCACAGGATAAGGAAATGGGTAGTTGCGCTACAGGACTTTGATGTCTCCTATTTACCAGGTTCAAGTAACATTTTAGCTGATTGTCTGTCTAGGCTGGGTGGTTCTGACACTCTGGATTCCTTTGATAACGATGATTGTTTTGCTGGTGAGGATGTTGAGGAAGATTTGAAAGTTTGTGTGGTTAGTGAAGGTATTCTAACGGAAGTTGAGTGGTTGGATGGTCTAAATGCAGATCCCACATTACAACAGGTCATTGCCAATATACATAGTGGATGGTGTGAGAAACGTGACTGTAGTGAACAACTTAAGGGGTTTTGGTGTGTGAAGGACGAGTTGTCTGTTCGGAGTGGTTTACTCTTGAGAGGAAGCAGGCTGGTAGTGCCAGAGAATCTACGTGACAAGTTAGTGGCAAATGCCCATGCGAGCTATATGGGCATCGCAAAGACTAAAGAAAGAATTAGGGAGGCCTATTGGTGGCCTGCTATGGATGTGCACATAGAAAGAACTGTATGTAATTGTTCTCAGTGTGCGAGTAGTGACAAGATACTCAAGTGCAGGACTCAACCCATGGCTATCAGGAAACAAGCGAATGGTCCCTGGGTTGACGTTGCTGTGGACATTTTGGGTCCAGTGAAGATAAGGACACAGGATCGATATGTTATTGTCTGCATTGACATGTTTTCCAGGTGGCCAGAAGTTAAAATTGTCAATTTGGTTGATTCTGGAGCTGTCATTAATTTTTTGGAGGATCTTTTTGCGAGAGAAGGGTTGCCAGCATCTGTCTTGTCTGACAACGGTGTCCAATTCACCTCTGTGGTGGTAGAAAGGTTTTTGAGAGAGAGAGGCATTGTTCACAAGCGGGCTTCACTATATCATCCCGAGTGCAATGGTGTTGTTGAAAGATTTGTGAAGGTGCTTAAGGAGGCTATGCAGTTAGCGGTCGTCTCTGGTGGTGACTGGGAGGAAGCGGTAAAGAAAAAAGTGTGTGAGTACAGGTTCACTCCACATTCTTCTACTGGAGTTTCACCCTTTAGATTGTTTAAAGGGAGAGTGGCCAATACCCAAGTCATGCCACTTTGGGTCACTTCTAGAAGAAAGGAGGCTGGTGGAGTGGTGGATTGTACTGAGGGATGAAAGGACAGAGAGTTGGAGAAGATGGTGAGTAGGAAAATTGGTTTTGATGCGAGAAAAGGTGTGAAGAAAACTGTGGTTGAGGTTGGCGATTGGGTTAGAGTGAAACTTCCAAAAAGAAGATTTGGTAAGTCAAAGTTTGGTCAGCCTATAAAAGTTGTCAAGCTCTTGGGTAATGCTATTAAAACTCAAGATCATAGGATTTGGAATCTCAACAGGATTGTTAAGTGTCTACCTAAATGTGTTGGTGTAGAAGTGAGTGTTGAAGCTACTTCTTCTCCACAATTTGTGGAAAGAAGGTCTGATAGACTGAGGAGGGTTCCTCTTCGTTTGCAAGATTGTGTTTCTTGATTGTTGTCATCTTTCTAATCATTTTTCATATTTACTCTTTCTTTACTCTTTACTTTTTCTTTCTTTTCTTTAGTTTGGTAAAGGGGAGGTGATGTGGTGTTCTATTGTTATCTGATGTTAGCCCTGTTGGCCTTGTTACCAAGGTTTCCTGTTCCACTACAGAATGTTCTGCTTCTAGGAATGTTGATACTTGAATAAGCTGTCAGTTGCTGCTGTTGTCTGAAGGATGAGATCTCTATGGATGAAGTTACATTAAAGCAACTTTCCTCAAAGCCTTTGCCTGCCGTGATTCTTACTGAGAGGTGCTCCACACCTCATTCTCTCTGGCAACACTGTAATCAATTCCAATACAGCAACATTGCTTCTGCTCCCAAAGTAATGTTTTGTGTCATATTGCTTTATCTACCTTTTCATGGTTAGTTTAGGTATCCTCTTGTGATATTTGTCTCATATTCTGTAGATGTCTTGTACCATTTTTCCACCCTTCAGGGCTTTAGTTTATTTCACCATTTATAACCTCGCCAATATGGTCCCCTGTGTGTTACTACATGGACATGTGATCCAGCCATACGGGGTCTGTCCAGCTAGCTACAACTATCCAGAACGTATAAAATGGTGACCTCCCCAATATGACGACCGTTATTTTGAGAAGACACAACTCCGTTATGTGATTTGTAAGTAAGCCCATATTTTAAATTTGCTGATTCTACTTTGACCATTTAAGTTATGTCTCTTTACGACCTGTAGATTCTTTATCTAACTTTATTTATCGTTTTTCATCATACCATACACATACATATTTGGTCTCCTTCGAAACGGGAGCAGGATAACTTGCAGGAACATATTACACATTACAAAATAGACTAAACACAACAATGAATACTCTGACAGCACCACTTTCCTTGATACAATGAGATAATACTAAAGTCCAAGGCCTACCCAACGCCCAAATGTATAGGAGAAAGTGTGTAGTATTTGCTGGGCGTCTAAGGGCATACTTGTGTTTACTGGACTGGTTCCTGGGATCCTAGTGTCAGGAGGTAATCCCTTAATGGCTGCCAGATGTCTTTTGGTCTGGAGACGTGTGGTTGTAAAATTGCATACAGCTCACTGTTGGTATCACAATACATTAGACTTTTTATCCATGCCGCTATTGTAGGTGGGTTTTTGCTTACCTGGGGTATAGCTATCTCTCGTTTGGCAATAAGCAACGCAATGGCAACATATTGACGCAGAAATGTAGGTACGTCGTGCACATAGCCCAGCACAGCTAACCAAGGGGTGGGTTCAAGTGTAATGTGTGTCATCAGGGCGAGTCGGTCGAATACCGCCCTCCAGTATGGTGCAAGATTATTACACGTCCATGTCATATGGGCAAAGTCTTCGGCAGCTGCGCCACACCTCATCAATCGGAGGATCGAGTAGGGTCTAGGCGAGCCAGTGTTGTGGGCATTGTAGGAGAGTAGGATCTGCTTCACATGGGTACCCCCACTTTTTGCTGATGCTTCACTGTTTTTCGACTTTAGTCTGGCTGGGGCCCTGCTAATCAGAACCCCAGCCTAGCTGCTTCCTCTCTAAAATGGTTTCCATGTGCCTTAGGCACATCTCTGATTGGAATCTGGAGTGCCCTTATAAGTCCCTAGTATATGGTATACTATGTACCCAGGGCATAGGTACCTCAGAGGCCTACCAGGGGCTGCAGCATGTATTGTGCCACCCCTGGAAGGCCATCCAAAATGACACCACAGGTCTGCTACTGCAGCCTGAGTAAGGTGGTGCATGCATCCCTTACAGTGGTATAGGCTACCTATATCACTACCATTGCACACACATATAAACCTATAAGTCACTCCTATGGCAGACCTTACCAATCCTGAAGGCAGAGTGCTTGGTTCTTATGTGAGAGGGTGCCCCTGCATGAGCAGAGCCCCTCTACAGCGTTCGGAGTCCCTCCTCTGATGCTGTTTGTGGTACAGCCTGACCATATACTCTTAAGTGCATTATATCCTCGCGGTACAATGCTAACTTTGGACTGGCTGCACCAAAACATGTCGTGTTTGGTGTCAAACATCTTGGAATACTACCCCCCGCCAGTCCTGGCGGCGGGGGTAGCATTCCACCCTTCTAGAGGGAGAGACATGTACACACCGGGCTACCCGGTAACTTCTTTCCAGAGCCCTGGCATCACAAAATGGATGCCGCTGCCACAGACACGGGTCTGGCCTCCTGCTGCTGACTGAAACTCCGGCAGGGGAGGCCTGGACAATAGGTTTCCTGTCGCAGGGAGGTGTAACCACCTCCCCAGACAGGATAATGTGTATTGGGGCTGGGCGGGAGCACTCTCTGGTGCTCAGAAGTCCTGCACTGGGGGCACACTTGGTGTCCCTGTGCATATGCCAGTTCAAACCGGTTGCAGGGGCTACCTGCCCCTGCTCTGGTGCGAAACTGGACAAAGGGAATGGGTGTAACCACCCCTCTTCCCTGACCCTCCCATAGGTGGGTCCCCAGAGTATGTCCAACCCCTAACTTAGTATAAGTATGGGACCCCAGTCCTTAGGACTTTAGATTACCCTGGACGAAACTCTGACACTGAATCCTGGACCTTCGACGCTCTACCTGAAGATTAGAGGACTGAAGAATCTCCCTTGGGGTCAAGGAGTGACTCCCCTGCTTGGCAGGCACCTAAGAAGCAATTGTCCGGTCTGCATCGCTGAAGCTCCCGCCGGACGCCGAAGTCT
Organism: Calotriton arnoldi; assembly: GCA_963921515.1. Taxonomy (NCBI): domain Eukaryota; kingdom Metazoa; phylum Chordata; class Amphibia; order Caudata; family Salamandridae; genus Calotriton; species Calotriton arnoldi. The sequence goes on from CAWUFW010003087.1 coordinate 701,541, forward strand.
TTGCATCACCAGAGGTGGATTTCCAGACTTCCCCGAGGCTGCCCTGAGTCCAAAGCAAAGCTGAGGCCTGTAGCTGTCGTGGGTAACGTGGAACCGTGACCCCTGGACACCGAGTAGTTTTGCAAGTGCATCCTCTTCTGGGTCTCCTACGAAGTTGTGCTTTGGGCTCCGAGTAGCCCCCGCCTCCAGCACCGACTGTACCGAAGATCACTGGCCTCCACTCCACGAGTGTCCTGTGAGCCAGCTCCAAGTGCGTCCACTTGAGGCTCCTTCGCGGTCGCTAGTCCATTGGCTAGTGGGCCCTCCCGAAGGCAACTCTTCTTCTGTTTGGGTTTTCCTGGTTGCTCCAGACGTGCCCTGACTTACCTTCACTGGGTGAGTCCCCCAGACCTTGCTGGTCTGCATCAATGTCCTTTCTTTGTTTCTACGAGACTTGCCGTTGCCAAGGCTTGTTGGGTCCAATCTGGTCGCCGACACCCCTGCAATCGACAGACGTCGTGGGACAGCTCGAATCCAGCTCCTGGTCATTGTCAACGCCTCCTGGACCTCGTGGCTGAAGAGTCAAGACGACCGTCAACCTACCTGAAGCACCCGACATCGGTGGGCATCTGCTCATCGCCTTCCTGGTCACTGGCTAGTGACCCAGACTCTGTCCCCTCTGCTTTCAGGTTCTTCAGATCTTCGATCCACCCTTGGATCCACCCGAACACTTTCGACTTGGTCGCCAGCAGCACTTTGCAGCAGATCGCCATTGAAAACGACGACGAAACCCGACCCCGAAAGACACCTATGCACCCGGCTTCCCTGGGTGTGAGGTAACTCGAGTACTCCGGTGCTCCCGTGGGTATAGACTCTAGAACGACCTAGTTCTAAAGGGGTTCGCTCCAAGTCCTCCTCTAAGTGTCCTTTTTCTTTAAAACTCCAACCGCGACATTCCCCATAGAAGTCAACGGCGGCTCGCGGCTGTGTTCTCACACTGCACGTGTCCCCCGTGGGTCCCCTGTGTCACTACCTTGGGTGGTTCCTTGAGGGCCAAGCACTTCTACAGGCTCTAGGCCCTGTGTCTAGCTCAGTCGTGGTTCTTATACCACTTTATTGGTATATGGTTTGGTACGCCCCTAGGGCTCAAATGTGTATTTGTGCTATTACTGTTGATAACTGACTTGTAACTTATGTACTTCGAACTCTAGCCTCATAAAGAGACTAGAGGGGTGTGTTTAAGACTAAATACATATATTTTAAATATATACCTGGTGTGGTCCTCTTTCATTTGGTCACTCAAGAGATTATAGACTGGTAAAACAAGCTGCTTTACATTTCTTCAAGACTTAGCCTGAAGGCTGCTCTCCATAGCTACCACTAGGATAGCTTTCAATAAAGGTTGTCTTTAACCTATCTCCAATAAGGGGTTGTTTGGACTGGTGCAAGGTGCCCACTATAATTAGTGGACAGCATATACCAGGCCAACTTCTCACATTGGTGTGCAGCGTGTGGGATTCCAGCTTGCTATTGTTTTACCAGATAATCTCAATTGAATTGATCAACTGAAAACCACTAAGGGTACCTTAGGTACATATAAATCAAGCTTAGGATACAGTAAGTTCTACTGAACTTAGAGTTGTGTGTTAAGGGATAGCACACCCTTTCTACAACTCAAGAGAGTTTAGTAGGCCACACTAGAGTAGGTAGTGCATACACCACACCACACTAGTAATGTCTTCACTGCCAGGAACCAGTGAGCTCCTGCCATCCAGATATGACACCCTCACATTCTTGGAATTGAGAGAGTTGTGCAAAGTTAGGAAGTTGAAGACAGGCAAAAGTGCCAACACCCAACGTCTCCTAGAGATGCTTCTGCTAGATGACTTTAGAAGACCCATAAGGTCTGAAAGGGTAGGCAGAGAGGGTGGGGTAGAAGAAGAGGGAGAGTCCAGGGATGAAAATACCCAGGACCCAACCTCTGAAACTGGCCAGGGGGATGACAATGATCCTGACCTGGAAAGTGCAGCTACTCCTGAGGAAGAGGAGGAGGCCCAGAATGACCTCCCCTCTGTCCCCCCAGGAAGAGTTGAGAGTGTGCCCAGAAGGACTAGATCTCCTTCTCAGGAGTCTAACCACTCTGACACCTCAGTAGGGACCTCTGTCTCCTCTCATGGGAGGGAATCCTCTCATGAGAGGAGAAAGAGACTGATTCAGTATGAGCAAGCCCAGCTTGAGCTCAGAAAACAGCAGTTGGCTATAGACAGGGAGTCCCTAGATCTCTATAGACAGAGAAAAAGATGGGACTAGAGTCCCATGATGGCAGCAATTTCCCCAGAGATAGGGAAAGGTCTTATGACCATAGAAACCTGAGCAAGATTGTCCCTCCCTACCAGAGTGGGGATGACATCCACAAATGGATAACTGCACTGGAGAGGGCCTGTAAAGTACAGAGGGTCCCTCAGGAGCAGTGGGCAGCAATCTTGTGGCTCTCCTTTGCAGACAAAGGTAGAGATAAGCTCCTCACTGTTAGAGAGAAGGATGCTGACAATTACAAAGTCTTGAAGAGTGCTCTGATTGAGGGGTTTGGCCTAACAACTGAACAATACAGGTTAAAGTTCAGAGATACCCAAAAGCACAGACTCAAGACTGGGTGGACTATGTGGATTGTTCTGCTAAGGCTCTGGAAGGTTGGTTGATGGGCAGTAAGGTATGTGACTTCACAGGATTGTACAATCTTATCATGAGGGAGCAGATTCTTAATAACTGTCAAAATCAGCTGTTGCATCAGTACCTGGTGGACTCTGATCTGACCTCTCCCCAAGAATTGGGAAAGAAGGCAGACAAATGGGTCAGAACCAGGGTGAGGCAGAAGGTACAGAACCAAGGTGGTGACCCTAAGAAGCAAGATTCTAAAAACTCTGATAAGGGTGGGGAGAAGGGTAAAGACCAGAAGTCTTCACAAGGTCCCCAAAAATCTTCTTCAGGTGGGGATTCACAGTCTAACAAGGGAAAAGGCCAAAAGAAACCATGGTGCAAAGTCTGTAAGCAAAAGACACACTGGACCAGTGATTGCACCAAGTCCAAAGACTCTATTCCAGCCCCCACCAATGCCCCTATAGGCACCTGTTCCCCCTAGTGCAGTTACAATTGGTGGTGGGAGTACACAGGCCAAGGGTTTAGTAGGGTTGACCCTGGGTAATGAGATGAGCTCTGGCCTAGTCAGAGAACTCACTCAGGCTGTCCTAGTCTGTGATGGAGGCATGGATGTGACCTCCTCTGTGAGTCCCAGTAATCTGGGCAAGTACAGGCAACAGCCCTTAATCAATGGAAAAGAGGCTTTGGCATTTAGGGACACAGGGGCAAGTGTCACCATGGTGACACAAGACCTTGTGGATCCTGGGCAGATTATACTTGGTGAAATGTACCAAGTGACCAATGCTAGCAATGTCAGAACAGACCATACTCTGGCAGTTGTTAACTTCTCCTGGGGAGGGGTAACTGGCCTTAAGAAGGTTGTGGTGAGTGCAAACCTACCAGTGGAATGCTTGCTTGGCAATGATCTTGAAACTTCAGCTTGGGCAGAAGTGGAGCTCAGGACCCATGCAGAATGCTGGGGATCCCTGCAGATGTGTTTGCTGTGACCAGGTCACAGAGCAAAATGTTTAACACTGAACAGGCCTTGGATCCTGGAACCATGGATCAAGTGCCATCCAAGAGGAGGAGTAGTAGGGTTAAGGCAGTGCCTTCCCCCTTGGCTCAGAAGGAAGATCAGTCTCTTGAGGGGGATGATCTCAGTCCTGAGGAAGGAACTGTCCCAGAGGAGCTTGAACCTGACCAGGTTGAGTTCTTGGGGACAGGGGGCCCTTCCAGGGCAGATCTGAGCCAGGAGCAGCAGAGCTGCCCCTCTCTTGAACCCCTCAGACAGCAAAGTGCTGCTGAGGCTGCTGGGAATGCTAGTGGTCCCCATAAAGTATATTGGGATGATGGACTCTTGTACTCAGAGTGTAGAGACCCCAAGCCTGGTGCCACCAGGAGGTTGGTTATACCTCTGAAGTTCAGGGGCTTCCTATTGACCCTAGCCCATGATATTCCCCTAGCAGGTCACCTGGGCCAGAACAAGACTTGGGACAGACTTGTCCCTCACTTTCACTGGCCCCACATGTCTGAAGACACCAAGGAGTTTTGTCGCTCCTGTGTAACCTGCCAAGCCAGTGGGAAGGCAGGTGGCACCACAAAGGCCCCCTGATACCACTACCTGTGGTGGGGGTTCCCTTTGAGAGAGTGGGGATTGATATAGTTGGTCCCATGGATCCCCAAACAGCATCTGGGCACAGGTTTATCCTGGTGGTGGTGGACCATGCCACTAGGTACCCAGAGGCTATTCCCCTTAGGACCACTACAGCACCTGTGGTGGCAAGAGCCCTCCTGGGAATTTTCTCAAGAGTGGGCTTCCCTAAGGAGGTTGTATCAGACAGGGGTGCAAACTTTATGTCTGGATACTTGAAGGCAATGTGGAAGGAGTGTGGAGTGACTTACAAGTTCACCACACCCTATCACCCACAATGCAATGGTTTAGTTGAGAGATTCAACAAAACCTTAAAGGGCATGATTAAAGGGCTCCCAGAAAAGCTCAGGCGAAGATGGGACATACTCTTGCCCTGCCTTTTATTTGCATACAGGGAGGTGCCTCAAAAGGGGGTTGGCTACAGCCCTTTTGAACTTTTGTTTGGTCACCCTGTCAGGGGTCCATTGTGCTTGGTGAAGGAAGGATGGGAGTTACCTCTCAAGCCCCCAAAGCAAGACATAGTGGACTATGTACTTGGTCTCCGCTCCAGGATGGCTGAGTACATGAAAAAGGCAACTAAAAACCTTGAGGCTAGCCAGGAACTGCAAAAAGCCTGGCATGACCAAAAGGCTGTACTGACTGTTTACCAGCCAGGACAGAAGGTGTGGGTGCTGGAGCCAGTGGCCCCAGCAGCTCTCCAAGACAAGTGGAGTGGACCCCATACCATTGTTGAACAGAAGGGTGAGGTTACCTATTTAGTAGACCTAGGAACACCCAGGAGTCCCCACAGGGTTCTCCATGTCAACAGACTGAAACCATATGTGGACAGGGCAGACATGGGCTTGCTCATGGCTACTGATGAGGGACAGGAGGAAGAGAGTGACCCACTCCCTGACCTGCTCTCACAGAACCCTGATGATGGGTCAGTGGATGGTGTAGCCTTGGCAGGCAGCCTCACTGCTCAGCAGCAAACTGATTGTAGACAAGTGCTCAATCAGTACAGACATATGTTCTCTCTGACTCCAAGTCAGACCACCTGGTGCACTCATGAAGTGGACACTGGGGACAGTCTGCCTATTAAAAATAAGATTTATAGGAAACCTGACCATGTCAGGGACTGTATCAGGACAGAAGTCCAGAAAATGTTGGATTTGGGAGTTATTGAACCCTCAGATAGCCCTTGGGCTAGTCCAGTGGTCCTTGTGCCAAAACCTCACACCAGTGGTGGGAAAAGAGAGATGAGGTTTTGTGTGGACTACAGGGGTCTCAATGCAGTCACTAGGACTGATGCCCATCCAATACCTAGGGCAGATGAGCTAATAGACACTTTGGCCTCAGCCAAGTATCTAAGCACATTTGACCTGACAGCTGGCTACTGGCAGATCAGACTAGCTGATGATGCAAAGCCAAAAACAGCATTCTCAACCCCTAGTGGACATTATCAATTTGTGGTAATGCCCTTTGGTCTGAAGAATGCACCTGCCACTTTTCAGAGGTTGGTGAATACAGTCCTTACAGGTCTGGAGGCCTACAGTGCAGCATATCTAGATGATATTGCTGTCTTTAGCTCCACCTGGGAGGATCACCTGGTCCACCTCAGAAATGTTTTGGAGGCCCTGCAAAGGCAGGCCTCACTATCAAGGCCACCAAGTGCCAGATAGGGCAGAGTCAGGTTGTGTACCTGGGTCACCTTGTGGGTGGAGGCCAGGTTCAACCATTGCAGAGCAAAATCCAGACCATCATGGACTGGGTTGCTCCCACTACCCAGACTCAGGTGAGAGCCTTCTTAGGCCTGACTGGGTACTATAGGAGATTTGTCAAGGGGTATGGATCAATAGTGACAACCCTGAATGACTTAACTTCCAAGAAAATGCCCAAAAAGGTTCAGTGGACAGCTAGCTGTCAAAAGGCATTTGATGACCTGAAGCAGGCCATGTGCACTGCTCCCATTCTCCAGAGTCCTGATTACTCCAAGAAGTTCATTGTCCAAACAGATGCATCTGAATTGGGGGCAGGGGCTGTACTGTCACAATTGAATGATGAAGGTCAGGATCAGCCAGTAGCTTTTATTAGCAGAAGGCTGACCCGTAGAGAGAAACGTTGGTCAGCCATAGAGAGGGAGGCCTTTGCTGTGGTTTGGGCTCTGAAGAAGTTGAGGCCATACTTGTTTGGTACTCACTTCCTTGTTCAAACAGACCACAAGCCCCTCCTATGGCTAAAACAAATGAAGGGTGAAAACACCAAACTGCTTAGGTGGTCCATTTCCCTACAGGGGATGGACTTTACAGTGGAACATAGACCTGGGAGTAACCATGCCAATGCAGATGGACTCTCTAGGTACTCCCACTTAGAACATGAAGACTCAACTGGTCAAGGTTAGTTTAATGTCCCTACGTTTGGGGGGGGGGTTGTGTAGGAGAGTAGGATCTGCTTCACATGGGTACCCCCACTTTTTGCTGATGCTTCACTGTTTTTCGACTTTAGTCTGGCTGGGGCCCTGCTAATCAGAACCCCAGCCTAGCTGCTTCCTCTCTAAAATGGTTTCCATGTGCCTTAGGCACATCTCTGATTGGAATCTGGAGTGCCCTTTTAAGTCCCTAGTATATGGTATACTATGTACCCAGGGCATAGGTAGTGTACCTCAGAGGCCTACCAGGGGCTGCAGCATGTATTGTGCCACCCCTGGAAGGCCATCCAAAATGACACCACAGGTCTGCTACTGCAGCCTGAGTAAGGTGGTGCATGCACCCCTTACAGTGGTATAGGCTACCTATATCACTACCATTGCACACACATATAAACCTATAAGTCACTCCTATGGCAGACCTTACCAATCCTGAAGGCAGAGTGCTTGGTTCTTATGTGAGAGGGTGCCCCTGCATGAGCAGAGCCCCTCTACAGCGTTCGGAGTCCCTCCTCTGATGCTGTTTGTGGTACAGCCTGACCATATACTCTTAAGTGCATTATATCCTCGCGGTACAATGCTAACTTTGGACTGGCTGCACCAAAACATGTCGTGTTTGGTGTCAAACATCTTGGAATACTACCCCCCACCAGTCCTGGCGGCGGGGGTAGCATTCCACCCTTCTAGAGGGAGAGACATGTACACACCGGGCTACCCGGTAACTTCTTTCAGAGCCCTGGCATCACAAAATGGATGCCGCTGCCACAGACACGGGTCTGGCCTCCTGCTGCTGACTGAAACTCCGGCAGGGGAGGCCTGGACAATAGGTTTCCTGTCGCAGGGAGGTGTAACCGCCTCCCAAGACAGGATAATGTGTATTGGGGCTGGGCGGGAGCACTCTCTGGTGCTCAGAAGTCCTGCACTGGGGGCACACTTGGTGTCCCTGTGCATATGCCAGTTCAAACCGGTTGCAGGGGCTACCTGCCCCTGCTCTGGCGCGAAACTGGACAGAGGGAATGGGTGTAACCACCCTCTTCCCTGACCCTCCCATAGGTGGGTCCCCAGAGTATGTCCAACCCCTAACTTAGTATAAGTATGGGACCCCAGTCCTTAGGACTTTAGATTACCCTGGACGAAACTCTGACACTGAATCCTGGACCTTCGACGCTCTACCTGAAGATTAGAGGACTGAAGAATCTCCCTTGGGTTTCAATGAGTGACTCCCCTGCTTGGCAGGCACCTAAGAAGCAATTGTCCGGTCTGCATCGCTGAAGCTCCCACCGGACGCCGAAGTCTTTGCATCACCAGAGGTGGATTTCCAGACTTCCCCGAGGCTGCACTGAGTCCCCAGCAAAGCTGAGGCCTGCAGCTGTCGTGGGTAACGTGGAACCGTGACCCCTGGACACCGAGTACTTTTGCAAGTGCATCCTTTTCTGGGCCTCCCACGAAGTTGTGCTTTGGGCTCCGAGTAGCCCCCGCCTCCAGCACCGACTGCACTGAAGATCACTGGCCTCCACTCCACGAGTGTCCTGTGAGCCAGCTCCAAGTGCATCCACTCGAGGCTCCTTCGCGGTCGCTAGTCTGTTGGCTAGTGGGCCCTCCCGAAGGCAACTCTTCTTCTGTTTGGGCTTTCCTGGTTGCTCCAGACGTACCCTGACTTACCCTCGCTGGGTGAGTCCCCCAGACCTTGCTGGTCTGCATCAACGTCCTTTCTTTGTTTCTATGAGACTTGCCGTTACCAAGGCTTGTTGGGTCCAATCCGGTCGCCGACACCCCTGCAATCGACAGACGTCGTGGGACAGCTGGAATCCAGCTCCTGGTCATCGTCGACGCCTCCTGGACCTCGTGGCTGAAGAGTCAAGATGACCGTCAACCTACCTGAAGCACCCGACATCGGTGGGCATCTGCTCATCGCCTTCCTGGTCACTGGCTAGTGACCCAGACTCTGTCCCCTCTGCTTTCAGGTTCTTCAGATCTTCGATCCACCCTTGGATCCACCCGAACACTTTCGACTTGGTCGCCAGCAGCACTTTGCAGCAGATCGCCATTGAAAACGACGACGAAAACCGACCCCGAAAGACACCTATGCACCCGGCTTCCCTGGGTGAGGTAACTCGAGTACTCCAGTGCTCCCGTGGGTATAGACTCTAGAACGACCTAGTTCTAAAGGGGTTTGCTCCAAGTCCTCCTCTAAGTGTCCTTTTTCTTTAAATCTCCAACCGCGACATTCCCCATAGAAGTCAACGGCGGCTCGCGGCTGTGTTCTCACACTGCACGCGTCCCCCGTGGGTCCCCTGTGTCACTACCTTGGGTGGTTCCTTGAGGGCCAAGCACTTCTACAGGCTCTAGGCCCTGTGTCTAGCTCAGTCGTGGTTCTTATACCACTTTATTGGTATATGGTTTGGTACGCCCCTAGGGCTCAAACGTGTATTTGTGCTATTACTGTTGATAACTGACTTGTAACTTATGTACTTCAAACTCTAGCCTCATAAAGAGACTAGAGGGGTGTGTTTAAGACTAAATACATATATTTTAAATATATACCTGGTGTGGTCCTCTTTCATTTGGTCACTCAAGAGATTATAGACTGGTAAAACAAGCTGCTTTACATTCCTTCAAGACTTAGCCTGAAGGCTGCTCTCCATAGCTACCACTAGGATAGCTTTCAATAAAGGTTGTCTTTAACCTATCTCCAATAAGGGGTTGTTTGGACTGGTGCAAGGTGCCCACTATAATTAGTGGACAGCATATACCAGGCCAACTTCTCACAGGCATAACATACGTTCTTTGCAGGAACTTATAGTGCATAAGCTTATGGCGATGGTAAAAGCAGATAAGGCGTGTCTGTGCACAACAGGCATACCAAATCTTGTCTGTTAAGAGATCTCCCAAGGTGGCCTCCCATGTATGTCTGAGTCTGGAGACCCAAGGCAGTAGAAGGTCTAAGAAAGTGTGATATAATTTGAAGATTAATCCATCTGATACACTATCAGTAATCTCCAGCGTCAGTGGTGTAAATTCATCAGGGGCTAGCGGATAAGTCTGGACCAGGGCCCTTAGCGTATTCTGGAGTCGTCGGAGCACAAAGTGGTCCATATGGGTGGCTTCTTGAGATCTATTATCTTCCAAACGAGAGAACACATGTCTGTCTGGTAAGAGGTCCCCAAAGGTATGTAGAGCGTGTTTCGGCAGTGTGCGTTGGACCAGTTGTTGTCGGGTGATGGGAAGCCAGGGGTTATTCGCCAGTGGGATCGCAGGAGAGTATAGCATCCGTCCACCCAGCATCCGAGCAAGAAGTCTTCAGGCCCAGCTGGTGGTGGATAGGGTTTGTGTGTCCTTCGGATCTAATGAGAGACCCCGACCTGTTGATTCTTTATAGTTTTGCTCAAGTAGTCTTCTAAACGGAAAACATGGTGACCATTCCAATATGGTGACTGGATAGAGACGACACAGCTCAGTGATGTAATTTCTGACTCAGGCCATATTTTATATTTATTTGTTTGTCCCACTTTGACCATTTAAATTCTCTTTGTACGACCTGTTGTCTCTTTAGGATTTACTTGGGTAGTCATCTTACTCACCCTCACCTGATCTAAAATGGTGCCCGCACTTTTAGTCCTTTCAATCCACCCCTGTGCATGCCGCGCCAGCGCTGGGCTTCTTGGTGTTGTGGTTGGGAGCATTGCTTCTACAGAAGTTAACTTGTCGTTGGCACAGATTAGTTCTCAGTGAGCTCCCTCATTCCTCTGCTTCACTCTGAGAGCTCATATTATTGTTAGTGAAGAGTCCTGGCTTCTGGATTGATGGCTCCCTCTCCATGAAAGACCCGGCCAATGTGGAGTGTGGAAGTGGTTTTGGTGTTCTGCGCCTACTTCATAGAATATTTACCTGGATTCCCAGTCACTGGCACAAAACTATAGTTCAGGCACTCATTACTAGTCGACTGGACTATGGCAATGCTCTATAAGTAGGGAATGACGATTATCTTTTCAACCACCTGTAAACCATCCAAAACACGGCTGCCCGTTTGATCTGCAACCTTCCCGCTAGGTCGTCCACGTCTGCCATCTGAACTCCCTTCACTGGCTGCCCGTGGGCAAGAGGGCTGTTTGCCATGTGCATTGGGCCGTTTGACAGGTCCGGTGGTTTTGAGAAACATAATCCATATTTCGAAGCCTTCAAGGACATTGAACCAGGCCATCATCTTATCTCAGAGGCGTATTACTAGGGTTCGTATGGGGGTCGCTTCTTCTCTTACTTGGTGGTCACCCTTTGGAATGCCCTCCTGCTGAAACTGCGCCGAACCACTGATTTTGTGGCTTTCCGTAAATTATCGAAAACCTGGCTGTTTGCTCTGTAATTGCGATTTTCTGGGGCGTTGCGTCTTCCACCTGTATCAGATCTTGGTCTAGTGGAGGATGTATGTGCGCTTTATGCAATGTCATAAATAAATAAATAAACATTCGTTCCAGGTGACTGGTCTTCTGCTATTACATTTACATGGTTTATGATCTAAAATTAGGGTCCAGATTTACAAATGCTGCGTATTGGGTTTGCGTTACTTTTCCAACACCATCCCCACTTTCAGATGGGATTTACAATCCAATGCAAACCGTGATGTGCATCACATTGTAACCCAAAGTAACAAATAGTTGTCCAAATGCTGCCTTGTGTTACTGTGCACCAAGGGGACGTTCCATGGTCGGTGCATGGAAATTCCCATGCTGCCACCCATGGCTTTTGCCGCAAATCCCTATCTACCAATCCTGCACCTCCTCGAGGCCGGCGTAACGAGGAGAAATGTTTTAATTTCTTCTTCTTTTTCCCACTTCGCATGTGTGCTGCATTGTACAGCACACATACAAAGTGGGTAAAGCTTTAAAGCATAGTTTTTGTACAAAAACTAAGCTTCAAACAACGCAGACAATCTTGCACTATGGTGCACGGGTGTCTGTGCTGGTGCACGGCTGCCTTAAGTGCCCCCGCACAGGGAGAAAGTGTCACAGCACCACAGCTTGGCAGATAAAGTAGGTGCTGTTCTGCTTTCTCCCCATCATAAAGCACAGTGTGGCAGCTTTACTTGCGGCCCTGTGTTGCGTGACTTCTGTGTAAATCTCGGCCTACATTGTGTATGTTCGGGTCCTGTTATTTTGGTTGTTCTCTATATCTAGCTTACCCAGAACCTGCTTTTCAGACATTTGTATAGATTAATTTCTAGGAAGGCCATTGGGTTGCACTTGACGCATCTGTGTTTAAGTTTCAGCATATTTTGCTACACTTGGCTAATATTGGTTCTAATTTCTTACAGATAGTTTTCTTAACTCATTAACCTTTTCTAGTTACTGTGGCACTGTTTAGTAATAGGATAAGTGTGTCCGTGGCTTGATCCACCTTCTCTCTTTCTTGCTATTACTTTTTTTTCCACAATCTTTGTAGTGTTTTTCACTACCCTTTAGACATACTCATCGAATACTGTGGTGGATGTATTTTATATTTAGGCCCCGATTCTCGAAGGTTTCGCCTCAGGTTAGTGTTACTTTTTTAATGCTAACCCGATGCTAACCCCATTTTGTGATTCCCAAACCAATGCAAATAAATATTTGTGTTGGTTTGTATGGAAAAGTAATGCAAAGCGGCGCAAAACGCTGCTTTGCATTACTTTGCGTTAAGGGGTGTTACATGGGGGTTCCCATGCAACCACACATGCTTTTTGATGCTAGACCCTATTCACTAACATTAGTGGGAAGGGTTTAGCACCAGAAATTAACGCCGCTGAAAAGCAGGCGTTAAACGGAGAAATGTTTACATTTCTCCATGCCTTTCCGACTTTGTATGTGTGCTGCACTGTGCAGCACACATACAAAGTAGGAAATGGTTTTGGACATGTCTAGGAGTAGTATTTTGTACAAGAAGGGCACCCTTCCTGTACAAACCCTATGCTAGACTCAGGCACACACCCCAGTGCTATGGTGCTAAGCTGTGTGCGTGGCGCTCGAAAGCTGAAATCAGCGCCGGTGCTAGGGAGAGGGGGGGAGAGAGTCATTTCTCTGTGAATATGACCAGCTCCTGCTCTTTCTCTGTCACGCGACCCAGCAGCCTCTTAGCCTCCTAAGAGGCTGTGCTGCGTTGCGTTGCGTGACAGTGTTCAGAATCTGGGTCTCAGTATGATAAGTACATATTTTGATATGTCTTGAATTCTTTGTTTTTTGCATGTATTTCTTATCATCTTAAGGATGGACATTCACTGTTTCCGGACACTTTGTTCACTTTCTGAGTCCAAAACATCGACAAATATCCCACATCAACCTACCAATGTAAACAGGGATTGCTATTCCTTTTATCAACATTTGTGGATGATACACCAACGTAGGCCATGCCAAATTGATGGATTTATTCACATTAATGGCTGAAGTTGGTGCGTGCTGCCAAGTTGAGCCTCTGTTCCATGTTATTCCCCATGAAATCTTTGCTTTGGCTTTGAATATGCTGTGCCTTGAAAACTCATTGATCAATTATAAAGTAAATGCTTTTGTATTTCATGCACCTAACACTGAGTACGCCTTTATTCATTTATCTTTTCTTAGTAGCATTGACTGCTCACAGTGTTTATTCCCCACATACAAATGTATGTAGGTTGGATTTAGTTAATTAACTTATAATAACATATAAATATTTTGAGAAGTTACTTCTTCAGGAGTTCTGCTACACTTTACATATATTAAACCCAATCTTCTGAGGGATTACAGGACTTTCCCAATTGTGTATCTAATGCGATTACTGGAGCGGCATTACAGTAGGCGATGTACGTACTGCAGTGACATAACAGTGGGAGTGCGGTTATTTCAGTGATATCAGGGGAGCTGCACTTACTGCAGTGACATCGCAGTGGGAGCTGTGTCCACTGCGGTGAAGTTACTACTGCAGTGACATCGCAGTGGGAGATGCGTCTACTGTGGTCAATCAATCAATCAGGGAATTGTAAAGCACGCCACTCACCCGTGAGGGTCTGAAGGCGCTGGGGGCGGGGGGATGGTGGGGGGGAGGGGGATAGCAGTCCGTTCAGCCGAAGAGCCAGGTCTTGAGAGCATTCCTGAAGGTGTTCAGGGAGGGGGCGTGTCTGATGTCGATTGGGAGCTCGTTCCAGGTCTTGGCCGCGATGTAGGAGAAGGATCTTCCCCCTTATTTGGCTCTGCAGATGCGTGGGGTTTCGGCGAGGATGAGGTTGGCGGATCGGAGGTTTCTTTTGGGTACGTGGAGGGTTATTCTATCGTTGAGGTATTGGGGTCCGGTGTTGTGTAGGCATTTGTAGGCGTGGGCGAGTATCTTGAAAGTGACTCTCTTCTTGGCGGGCAGCCAGTGGAGCTTCCGTAAGTGTTGGCTGATGTGCTCGTGTCGTGGGATGCCGAGGACGAGTCTGGCTGCAGTGTTCTGTATCGTCTGGAGTTTGCGGAGTAGAGATTTGTTGATGCCGGCGTAGAGGGCGTTTCTGTAGTCCAGCCTACTGGTAATGAGTGCGTGGGTGACTGTCTTCCTTGACTCGGGGGGATCCATTTGAAAGTCTTACGGAGGATGCGGAGGGTGTTGAAGCAGCTGGAGGCGACGGCGTTAACCTGTCGGTTCATGGAGAGGGAGGAGTCGAGTACGATGCTGAGGTTTCTGGCGTGGTCCGCAGGGGTTGGTGGGCTGCCGAGGGCAGTGGGCCACCAGGTGGTGTTCCATGCCGATGGGGAGGTTTCGAGAACGAGGACCTCTGTCTTCTCCGAGTTGAGCTTTAGGCAGCTGTTGCTCATCCAGGCTTTGACGTCCTGCATTCCTTCCTGGAAGTTGAGTCTGGTGGTGGTGGGGTCCTTGGTGAGGGAGAGGATGAGCTGGGTGTCATCGGCGTAGGATACTATGCAGAGGCCGTGCTGTCGGGCGATTGCGGTGAGGGGGACCATATAGATGTTGAAGAGGGTTGGGCTGAGCGATGATCCCTGTGGGACTCCGCAGTTGATTTCCGTAGGTTCGGAGAGGAAGGGTGGGAGTCTGATCCTTTGGCTTCTGCCGGTGAGGAACGATCGGATCCAGTCGAGGGCGGTTCCTTGTATGCCGGCATCATGTAGTCTGGTGGCGAGGGTGCGGTGGGAGACTGTGTCGAATGCTGCTGACCGGTCGAGTAGAATCAGGGCTGCGGTGTTGCCTTGGTCGAGAAGGGTGCGGATGTCGTCTGTGGCGGCGAGTAGGGCAGTCTCTGTGTTGTGGTTGCTGCGGAATCAGGATTGAGAAGGGTCGAGGATGGCGTTGTCTTAGATGAACCTTGTCAGTTCTGCGTTGACGGTCTTCTCAGCGACTTTCGCCGCAAAGGGGAGGAGCGAGATGGGCAGTAGTTCTTGAGGTCCGTCGGATCTGCTGAGGGCTTCATGAACAGGGGCCTGACTTCTGCGCGTTTCCAGTCGTCGGGGAAGGTGCCGGTCTCGAAGGTTGTGTTGATGGTGCGTCGGCGGTGGCGGCTCTGTGGTAGATGTGCGGTGGGCAGGGGTCAGTGGGAGCCCCTGAGTGGGTGCCTTTCATGGTCGTGGCGGTCTCTTCGGCCGTGATTGGTGTCCAGGAGGAGATGGTGGGCTGGCTGGCGTTGCCGGAGGGTTGGGTGGTTGCGGAGTCAGGCACATGGTCGTTGAAGTTGTCGTAGAGGTTTTTGATCTTCAGGTGGAAGTAGGATCCGAGCTTATCGCAGAGGTCCGGGAGGGGGTGATGTCCGTGGCTTCGCTGCGGGGCTTTGTGAATTCCTGGATGACGCTGAAGAGTTCCTTAGAGTTGCTGGAGTTGGCGAGGATTTTGTTATGGATGAAGTTACTACTGCAGTGACATCGCAGTGGGAGCTGTGTCTACTGCGGTGAAGTTACTACTGCAGTGACATTGCAGTGGGAGATGCGTCTACTGCGGGGAAGTTACTACTGCAGTGACATCGCAGTGGGAGATGCGTCTACTGCAGTGAAGTTACTACTGCAGTGACATCGCAGTGGGAGCTGTGTCTACTGCGGTGAAGTTATTACTGTGGTGACATCGCAGTGGGAGCTGTGTCTACTGCAGTGAAGTTATTACTACAGTGACATCACAGTGGGGGCTGTGTCTAGTGGGAGCTGTGTCTACTACAGTGAAGTTATTACTGCAGTGGCATCGCAGTGGGAGCTGTGTCTACTGCGGTGCAGTTATTAATGCGGTGACATTGCAGTGGGAGCTGAGTCTACTGCAGTGAAGTTATTAATGCGGTGACATTGCAGTGGGAGCTGAGTCTACTGCAGTGAAGTTATTACTGCGGTGAAATCGCAGTGGGAGCTGTGTGTACTGTGGTGAAGTTATTACTGCAGTTACATCGCAGTGGGAGCTGTGTCTACTGCGGTAAAGTTATGACTGCAGTGGCTTCACAGTGGGAGCTGTGTCTACTGCTGTGAAGTTATTACTGCAGTGACATCGCAGTGGGAGCTGTGTCTACTGCCGTGAAGTTATTACTGCAGTTACATCGCAGAGGGAGCTGTGTCTACTGCAGTGAGGTTATTACTGCAGTGACATCACAATGGGAGCTGTGTCTACTGTGGTCAAGTTATTACAGCAGTGACATCGCAGTGGGAGCTGTGTCTATTGCGGTGTTGTTCGCGCTCCTGCGTAACCCCGACAGACAGCGCCCCAGGAAGGCCACCTGGTTCACCGCCGACCTCCAAGAATCCAGACGCACCTGCAGACGTCTCGAAAAGAACTGGAGAAACAGCAAATCCTCAGAAGACCGCACCACCTACAAGAACGCCATGACAGAATACCACCAATGCATCAGATCCACCAAAAGGACCTTCATCCAGAACAAAATCTGCGCCAACTCCAGCAACTCAAAGGAACTCTTCAGCATCATCCAAGAATTCACCAAACCCCCCAGCGAAATCACGGACATCACCCCCTCCAAGGACCTCTGCAACAGGCTTGGCTCCTGCTTCCATCTGAAAATCAAGGGCCTCTACGACAACTTCAATGACCAGACACCTGACTCCGAAACCACTCCCTCCTCCAGCAACGCCAGCCAGCCCACCAACTCCTCCTGGACCTCAGTCACCACTGAAGACATGGCATCGACCATGAAAGGCATCCACTCAGGGGCCCCCACGGACCCCTGCCCCCGCACATCTTCCACAAAGCCGCCATCGAACCGGAACTACGACGCACCATCAACACCACCTTCGAAACCGGCACTTTCCCCAACGACTGGAAACGCGCAGAAGTCAGGCCCCTACTTAAGAAACCCTCAACAGATCCTACGGACCTCAAGAACTACCGACCCATCTCCCTCCTCCCCTTCACGGCCAAAGTCACAGAGAAGACCGCCAACGCCCAACGAATGAAATTCATCGAAGAGAACTCCATCCTCGACCCCTCCCAATCCGGATTCCGCAGCAACCACAGCACTAAGACCTCTCAACTCGCCGCTACAGACGACATCCGCACCCTCCTCGACCAAGGACACACCATGGCCCTGATCCTACTCGACCTCTCTGCAGCCTTCGACACCGTCTCCCACCGCGCACTCACCACCAGACTCCACGAAGCCGGCATACAAGTAACCGCCCTCGACTGGCTCTGCTCCTTCCTCACGGTACAGAACCTAAAGAATCAGACTTCCGGTGGAGTTACTACTGCAGTGGAATCGCAGTGGTGGCTGTGTCTGCTACAGTGAAGTTACTACTGCAGTGGTATCGCAGTGGGGGCTGTGTCTACTGCGGTGGAGTTACTACTGCAGTGACAACGCAGTGGGAACTGTGTCTGCTGCGGTGGACTTACTACTGCAGTGACATCGCAGTGGGAGCTGTGTCTGCTGCGGTTGAGTTACTACTGCAGTGGCATCGCAGTGGGAGCTGTGTCTGCTGCGGTGGAGTTACTACTGCAGTGGCATCGCAGTGGGGGCTGTGTCTGCTGCGGTGAAGTTACTACTGCAGTAGCATCGCAGTGGGGGCCGTGTCTGCTGCGGTGAAGTTATTACTGCAGTGACATCACAGTGGGAGCTGTGTCTGCTGCGGTGTAGTTACTACTGCAGTGACATCGCAGTGGGAGCTGTGTCTGCTGCAGTGGAGTTACTACTGCAGTGACATCGCAGTGGGAGCTGTGTCTGCTGCGGTGGAGTTACTACTGCAGTGACATCGCAGTGGGAGCTGTGTCTGCTGCGGAGGAGTTACTACTGCAGTGGCATCGCAGTGGGGGCTGTGTCTGCTGCGGTGAAGCTACTACTGCAGTGGCATCGCAGTGGGGGCTGTGTCTACTGAGATGAAGTTATTACTGCAGTGGCATCACAGTGGGGGCTGTGTCTACTGCGGTGGAGTTACTACTGCAGTGTCATCGCAGTGGGAGCTGTGTATGCTGCGGTGGAGTTACTACTGCAGTGGCATCGCAGTGGGGGCTGTGTCTGCTGCGGTGGAGTTACTACTGCAGTGGCATCGCAGTGGGGGCTGTGTCTGCTGCGGTGGAGTTACTACTGCAGTGGCATCGCAGTGGGGGCTGTGTCTGCTGCGGTGGAGTTACTACTGCAGTGGCATCGCAGTGGGGGCTGTGTCTGCTGCGGTGAAGCTACTACTGCAGTGGCATCGCAGTGGGGGCTGTGTCTACTGAGATGAAGTTATTACTGCAGTGGCATCACAGTGGGGGCTGTGTCTGCTGCGGAGGAGTTACTACTGCAGTGGCATCGCAGTGGGGGCTGTGTCTGCTGCGGTGGAGTTACTACTGCAGTGGCATCGCAGTGGGGGCTGTGTCTGCTGCGGTGGAGTTACTACTGCAGTGGCATCGCAGTGGGGGCTGTGTCTGCTGCGGTGGAGTTACTACTGCAGTGGCATCGCAGTGGGGGCTGTGTATGCTGCGGTGGAGTTACTACTGCAGTGGCATCGCAGTGGGGGCTGTGTCTGCTGAGGTGAAGTTACTACTGCAGTGGCATCGCAGTGGGGGCTGTGTCTGCTGCGGTGGAGTTACTACTGCAGTGTCATCGCAGTGGGGTCTGTGTCTGCTGCGGTGGAGTTACTACTGCAGTGGGATCGCAGTGGGGGCTGTGTCTGCTGCGGTGAAGTTACTACTGCAGTGGCATCGCAGTGGGGGCTGTGTCTGCTGAGGTGAAGTTACTACTGCAGTGGCATCGCAGTGGGGTCTGTGTCTGCTGCGGTGGAGTTACTACTGCAGTGGCATCGCAGTGGGGTCTGTGTCTGCTGCGGTGGAGTTACTACTGCAGTGTCATCGCAGTGGGGTCTGTGTCTGCTGCGGTGGAGTTACTACTGCAGTGGGATCGCAGTGGGGGCTGTGTCTGCTGCGGTGAAGTTACTACTGCAGTGGCATCGCAGTGGGGGCTGTGTCTGCTGAGGTGAAGTTACTACTGCAGTGGCATCGCAGTGGGGTCTGTGTCTGCTGCGGTGGAGTTACTACTGCAGTGGCATCGCAGTGGGGGCTGTGTCTGCTGAGGTGAAGTTACTACTGCAGTGGCATCGCAGTGGGGGCTGTGTCTGCTGCGGTGAAGTTATTACTGCAGTGGCATCGTAGTGGGAGTTAACTTATTGAAATGACTTGCCAGTGAGCGCAGTTATCCTTGCAGTGACATCACAGTGAGTATGTACTTACTTCAGTGACATCATGCTGAGAATTACTGCAGAGACATCACAGTGCCAGCTGGGCTTATTGCAATGACATTAAGGAGGGCTGCACTTACTGCACTGACATCACAGTCGGGGATACACATATGGCAGTGACAGTGCACCTGGGAGCTGTAGTTACTACAGTGTTTGGTTTGGGTCTTGGGAAGTGCTGTACGTAGCACAACCATGCGTAGGCATCTCACAGCAGCACTGCAGTCCTACTGATAACCACCAGAGGGCAGCAAGCGTCCGAAGTGAAACTCCAAAGTGAGTCCAACACAAAGCCGTCATTCTTCCCTCCAGCCCTTTCAACAGGTGGGGAGCGCCCCCTGCCAAGCACTTGAATTACATCCCTGGTGTGTGCGCCCAGGGGAGCGGGTCGCCCCAACACCTTCCCTACCCTTGACCTTTGCAGCGAGTATAGCCGCTGCCTTGTCTACTGGTGTTCATTTGCTATATTACTGCCTGTTTTATTTATGCATCGACAACGTGGCGCTGCGGGATTACAGCGCTTTACGACGAAGAGGGAGGGTAACACTGCAAGGGAAGTGCGACAGGTGCAGCGGTAGCACAATGACAACACGAATGACGATGAGTAGCATGGAGAGTGCGACGTGCAGAAAGGCGGACACGCAATTGGAGACGTCACAGCAGAACACATTAATCTACACCCACCTTTTTGGGGGGGGGGGGGAAGCACATATTGAGCCAAACGCAGAACGATTTTACTGTTAAATGCTCTTATACTGCTCCTGTCTTACTTTGGCTTATTCTAGCACCAAACAGAATTCGTGGTTTTCATCTGGAACCAAGGAGTAAGCAAGGAGAGCTCTAAGAGTAAGTAACACCTACACATATCAACATCTTGGTAAATCGTATCCAAAATAACTCAACCTATACATTGCAAACACATTGGAATGAATGCTGTGAACTCTTCAGACACATCACACTCCGTTTTCACAATAGAGGACATCTCAGGGAAGGGTATGGTGCCTGAATGAACATCATGGAACAAATATTGCCTGCATTATACGTCAGAACATGTCAACAAAAACATCTCCAGGCATAAATATTGTGTCCTGACCGTTTACAAAAATATAGTCCCATTCAAGTTGAAAATAGAAAACCAAACTCATCGCGGCACTAGTTCTGTAAACAATATTTAGGCCACACTATATGTAAGGGAAGATTTTTGTGAACACATTTTGACATATAAAGCAGATATTATTAGAAATAACAGAACTGTCAGTTTATTAAAAAAAAACTTGCCAGCTATAAGCCTAGTAACTCTTTTTGCCCTTTTCACTGTTGGTGACATTGTTTTGTTGAGTCGCAGTGAAAGGGAGGGATGATAAATATATGTAATCTAAGTTGTGTAGGTGATTGCCAATTCATCTGATTGAAAACAATGACGTGCCGTGTATATTTAGAAAACAGGTAAACAGAAATGATGGGGAACTAATTTTACTAATTACTTCTCTGAGTTTTATAGCTCGTATTACTAATCCAACTCCAAAGCTATCTATATAAACAGTAAATGCGCTACGGAAACTGAAACCTAGAGAACGAACGTTTTCCACTGATTTATTTCTCGCCTTACATCCGCCTCTCCGCCGTCCCAATTAGCATTTTGTACAAAAGTATGCAAATAGCAGCATTGATTAGAAACAGCAGAAAGCACCGGCACTGTACATATTCCATCAATTGAGCCTTGGCAAGCTCGCACCTTTTCCCTGATGGTTGGTATAATGTGCCGATAACACTTGGTTATTTGTAATCCTGAAAACATTTTATTTTCAATTTGCCATCATTATGAACTCATGTTTTTTGCCGCCCTCCCCCTTTGGCCGCCCTAGGCGGATGCCTAGTCTTGCCTAATGGTAGAAACGGCCCTGGCTCGGAGCCAGCTGAGGGACGATAGAGCAGGTGGAGGGCAGAATCTGATAAACAGGTTTATCGAAAACCTGTTGGGAGGTGTCCTTGAAAGAGAAGGAGTTTAGTCGCTGATTTATAATTTGGCGGATGGATTGTACTCCGTCAGGGCGACGGAGTAAGTTACTCTGATGGAGTACCTGCCTGCCAGATTTAGAAATGTCCGTCAGCCCAACGAACATGTCTTGCCTTCACTGGAATCCCCTTTAAGGCGGTCCATGTGAATGTATTGGAACTTTGTCACACGGCTCCGTCAAACATGACAGAGCCATATATATGGTAAAGTATCAAAAACCTTTTTGTATTTTCAATAATATTATAAAACCCCGAAGTAGGTGTGTGTTTTTGAGAAAAAAAAAAACTCCCGTCGCCATGAGCGTCAACTCCCATGGGGAGGTGGGGGGCATTCTTTACTGCCAGAGTTTTCCTGGTGGTGACGGGCAGTACAAACACCTATATGTCTGCAGTTCTAAGTTGGGCGGGTAGACATATAGTCATTTTACAGACATATAGCCATTTTACAGCCATATAGCCATTTCTCCAATGGCCCTTACTCTGTCAGAGAAGTTTGGCCATGGCGAAGACAGTTTATTCGCTGCCGTTGCCAAATTACGCTCGCATATAAATTCGGCGGGTGGACCGTTATATTGGCGGCATGGATACTCCGTCACGACGGAGTATGCTTACCGCCAATATATAAATCAGACCCTTAAGCTGTTTCCTAAAGGTGTCTAGCGAGGCAGTAGGGGAAGGACTAGAAGACTAGGTGGGAAAGAATGACGATTCTCCTAAGCATGACCTGAGAATCTAGGTTTAATTAAAGGCATAGAGGTTAGCTTTACGCATAAACTCTTCAATGACACACCCCAGCACCACCTTTAAAGATTAAAACTTAAATACAAATAATCTTCTAACTCCAGGGTATCTCATCTGTGAAGTTTCCCTTCCTTCCACCTCCTTTCCTCTTGAACTGTTCCTAGACCAACTTGACCTCTTTTTTAATCTGAAATGAAACCTTTTCTTCTTATATACTTTTCTGTTCTTATTTTCTATTATCCTCCTCCTAACATGATAACAGAGCAATCATTAATATATCTCCTACTGCATTATAATTAAACTCTTGCTCACCCTCTATCTTTTTTAAGACAATCCCTTCCATGTGTCAGATATCTACCAAACCTCACTCACTTCAGTTCACCATGAAATAGTTCTTTCTTTCCACCTTTATACTGGTGCACGGGACAGGCCTCCGCATCTTCAATAAAGTTTTGATTCTTCTTTCGTGCTTAAGAGAATCTTCATTTTATGGCAAGATCAGAGGCTTTCATTATGCATGTTTAAAGCCCCTCAAGGCCATGTTAGCCTCATGTGCCACCCTCCTCAAATAAGAATTTAGCAATCACACTTGCATTTGACCTCAGCCTTCATTGTCGTTCAAGTTTCCCCCTGCCAGAAAAACCTTACTCACCGTAAGTCTCGTCGAAAGGGTGCCCCAAACGTTGTCATATCCACTCCATCACCTTCTTCATCCACCAGCAAACGTTGATGTAGAAACTGCTCTGAAAGCTTTCACATATGAATTCAACAACTATGTCTCACTTGCTGTTCTGAAATCACCCATAGACTCCTCCTACACCTGTACGCACCTCACCACATGCTGTTTCTGGTGATCACTAAAATGTGTATAAAATGTTGACGGACTCATAGTCTTCGTTCTACTGGTCACCTAAAAAAAACTTCACAACCGGGTTACAAAATACAGTACGCACCTGACTTAAATCAGACATGTAAGTGTTGCCAATTTCCCAGTCAACTGTTTCAAACTCAAATACCTATTAGACGTTCTAGTTGTTATTGATGGAAGCAAGATCATTGATGATAGAACTTTCAGTCAAAAATGTCCTGCCAGTCCACCACATTGTCAGTTATACCATATACAGACAATGTAGGGTTATGGTGGTGGAACACACATTGTGGATGTCTGACACATCTGTCATGGGCAATAGACTCCTAAGTGGAGTGTGTACATACCTTTTCCATTGTCCGCAGTCCTACATTGGATACAATGGTCTGTGTTTGATGGAATCTGTCATCTGACACGTACATATACGTTGACATAATATTTCATCAATGGCAAACCCAGTGTTACGGCCATTTTGTCACTTGCCTCACTTGCAGACCTCCTCAGCCGTTGATGCTCATTTTCTGCTACTGGAGCCCACCATGGCTGAAGGACCACGTGACAGGGCTCCCAGCTTCACTCCAGAGGAACTGTAAATACTTGTGGAGGGGGCCCTGAGCAACTACAGCCATCTATATGGTCCAGAAAACAGTCATGTATGCACCATATATACTATTCAATCACATAAATGTGTTGACTTCGCAAACTAATAACCCCTATTAAAGTGCTGCCATCCACCGTAATTGATGCTTATCATAAACTATTTTGGATTTAATATGCATTGTAATCCAAGGTAATAGTAAATTCACATGTAATGTTGACCTTGTGTGTCTTTAATATAAAATTTCAGTCTCACTGGAATTCGAATTACACTTAAAAATGTTAAGAAACATATCACCCAGGGCAAATGCAAAGCTTTTCTTTGTAAAATCTACTGCATGAATTAAAAATGCTGTAAAAAACAAAACAAAAAAGATCTATGTGTATGACATTATTAGGTTTAGGTATTACTAATTTTTGTCCTCAATTATCAGTAATGAATTAAAAAAATCTTACATTTAAACATTTTCCATCAAGATTTCTTATATTAGCAAATCCAAACATATAGCATTTTTAGGACATGCAGGCACACCTTTTGGCATGGAGAAGTCTTGTGATAAACCATGACAACTAATATTCCAGTGAACCAAATAATAGCATACTTGGTGTCACTTAGCATTTCATGTTTAAAGGGTAACGGTTTTACCATGACTTATACGTTTTAAGACAAGGCATTATGAGAGGCAAGGAAGTCCTTGTTTATTGTGCTTAATTTAAAACATAATGGGGCATATTAGCAACAACTAGCGAAAATTATCGCAAACCGCGCTTAGCGCGTTTTTTTTTAATGCCGCCTATCGCTGGATATTATCGCGGAGATAACATGCTATTAGCAAGGTTTATCTCCAATGCGATAAAATATCCAGCGATAGCGGCGAAATGCGTGAACATCGCTGGAAATCCAGCGATATTCACGCATTAACGCCATGGTGGACTTAGCCTGACAATCCCATTGAACAAACAGGTAAGTCATGTTTTTAGCAGGTGTTAAATTCTAGCGATAATCGCGCTTAGCATGACTTTTTTTATCGCTTTGCCTGCCTTGCTGATAGGGGGAAGTTGTGTTAGCGACTGTTTTCAGTCGCTTTTAGTTGGGAACGCCTACCTTGCATGTCATTAGCGATAATTATCGCAGGCATGCAAGGCGATGGGAAAACCGGCCGCTATCGCCAGAAAGCTGTCGCTAACGCCTGTTAGCGACAGCTTGCTGATAGGGCGATAAAAAAATCGCCGCTTCAGCGGCAAAAAGTGCCGCTAAAGCGGCGATAAAGCCCTTGCTAATATGCCCCATAATATTCCTAACTTGAAACTGCCTTTTAAAAATGTACAGTCAAGTTTACTTTCACAAGGACCTTAAATGTTTTAATTTGTTGACTGTCTACTTCATGACTTTTTTCAAATAGACTTTTTTTAAATAGAAGACAGTTCCTAGAGGAATGTTTTGGCAGATTTGACTACTTCAGCACAATGTGACATTAAGCCCACAATTCTCAAAATAATTTCAAGTACTGAACAATACATTATTAATATGGTGTTGTGTCCAAGCATCACATTCTCATGGAGTAACATTGATTAAAAAAAATAAAAATGTCTGTATACATTAAAAAATAACTTCAGACCACATTGATATATTGGCCAATATGAATCCTGATTTAGAGTTTGGGGGACAGGACTTCATCACAAATGTTACGCTCATCCCATCTGCTTTATTACAAGTCCCATAGTATAAAAGGTACTTGTAATAAGGTCGACAATATATCTGGCAGGTCTCTGATGGACTACCCATCCAATAAATCCTAAATCAGACCCATAAATTTCTTTTTAAATAACACAATATGGTTGTCATTTTTGAAAATTATTCCACATTTGTTGGACTAAAAAGGTAACAGGTGTCCAGGCAACATTTAAAATACAACATTGTGTATGATCTACTTAGAATAAGGTGGATGGTATTTCTGTTACTGTAGTGAGTCATTAACACCACAAAAGGTAGAGAGAAATAATTGAACATATAGAGACGATCTATTTCTTGTGTGGTTTCAATCTTATATGTTAATGTTTGTTTCTTACTCTGTGTAGGTCAGCCCCCATCCGATGATAAAAATCTAGCAGCCCATTGCCATGCGCCACTGCATGCATTGTAAGAAAAGATGAGAGGACCTTTGGCGGTGGACACGTCTTATCACCCTAAATAAACTTGAATGTCCTAGTCACAAAAAACTGTGTGTGGCGCTCTTTGACCCCTATGATTGGCGCATTGTGGCCGTGGCCTTCCCTGACCTGGATAGGGAAACGGAGGTCATGGATCAGCAACAAGGATGTAGCCTTACAGCTAGAGCGGTCGACCTCGAAGCTGGGGAACCAGGTTCGAGTCTCGGCAACGACGCTCAACATCCTGTGATTCTGGGCAAATCACTTAATCTCCCCGTGCCTAACAAAAATGACTGTGTCCATCTGTAACGAAACTTGTGCTCATGTAAAGCGCTCTGATACCTGATGTCTCGGGTCTAGTTTGCGCTATGTAAAACTCAACAACAAAAAAGTGTATTAAAATGTTACAATACACATGTTATTTCATATTCATTTTTAGACAATTCAGATTTTAGTTTAACAAATAAAATATCAGGAAATCATTTCAGTCAGGATGTAGAGGTTTGCAGAAGGTTAACTCCATCGCAAGCGTAAGGGATATCCCAACACCTTATTAGAAGTGCCATAGCATATAATACAGATGCAAAAAGACTGAAGGCACATGCAACACATTTGTGAAGTTGTTACCCACCAGCAATTTTTGTTTAGGAATTTAAATTTTTGCAAAGAACTAGAATTAAAATATATTCTTCTACAGATTATTTTTTAAAGAAAAGCTATTGCAACTCAAATGTGACAAATATTCCATTAACCATAAAATGTAAAAAGAAACATTTGACACTAAAATGCAATAAGGTAGACAGGATACCTGTCACAGTTGCTTAAAAAAACCTAATCTTCAAAGTTAAAAATCATCACTGTCAAAATCCAACAATTGTAAGTTTACAAAAATCAATTCTGTTACAGCTGTATTATGCCAGTGTACACACATTTAAGCTGCTTTTTTCTGCAAGTGATTGATGAAAATCAAACTCCTTTGTTGCACGTAAAAAGTGTTGCAGCTGCACCTATGTATATTAGACTTGAAGTCTTCCCATTAAGGTACTTGAGTTCAATAAGTGTAACAGGGTTAAGATTCCTTGGCCGTAGCGTGAACCTGAAAATGTAATTAGTCTTCTAAGTCCAGGACAAGAGTATGAACACTCAGCTTTAAAAAGGATGGGCAAGCCCTTTATAAAAACATTTTTTTCAAAAATAATTTATCCATGTAGTTGCAGAAATGTAAAATCCAATGTGTGTAAAGGTTAACGTTGGCCATGGCGTAACAGCGTCCACCACGTGAAGGACCCTTTTCTCAATATCATTTACATAATGATAAATAATGCATGTTTTCCATTTTGACAGACAGGAAATTTGTTCATAAAATCATAAAAATACCTATATGTTTTATAAATAAAAAATCATAATTTTTCAATATTTTTATAACTTTTAAAAAGGGTAAGGCCCAGATTCATAGATTGTTTAACTGGTTTATTTATTACAATTGTGAAGTAAATGACAACAGTCTTATTGCAAGTGTTGCATAATTTTAAAAACTTGTATCAAGGCAGACAGAATATCATTGACATTTCATAAGATGCAGTGGGTTTAAAACAATTTATATGACTCTTGATGATGTCCCTTTGTGTGGTGATGCAAGAAAGTGAATTATTATTTGCGCGGTGGACGATCGCCAATCGTAAGGAATAATAATACTATCCTTCAGGATGAACCACAAAAATCAAAATGATAAATAAACCAGAGCTCAACCCCCTTGTAGCTATGGCACAGAGCAGACATACTTAGCTAAGGGCAATCTGTAAAGTATTTATTCAGTACCAAAACAGTAATAAAGTTAAAACACCAATCAATAAAAATCAAAAACAGAATTAGAAAAATATAGTAAATTCTTATAAACAAAATGCCACCAAAAAGAGAAACAGCAAATAAGGGGAACCTGAGAATTAGGGGCAGATTTACAAGGAACTGACGCATCTGCATAGATGCATCAGTTTCCTTGCGCCAGCGCCAAATGTCCTTGCGCCACCATGGATGCGCTCTATTTACAATACAGTGCTCCATGGCGCAAGGATGAACAGATGCGTCAGAAATTCGGACGCATCTGTTGGCCCAAAAGTGACACATTGCTGGAGTTGCTCATGAAAGTGACGCAACTCCAGCAATGCGCCACAACAGATATGTGAGACCCATTCAAAAAGCCCTGCGTCATTCCCAACGCCTGGTCTGAGCAGGCGTAGGGATTTTGACGCAGTGAAGGCGTAGAGTGACGCAGTGAAATGTTGTAAATTTCACTGTGTCAGTTCTACTTTTTAGGAACGCCCACCCTGCATACATTATACCTGACACAGGTATAATGTGACGCAGGGCTTAACAAGGTGACACATCTCCCTAGATGTTTCAGGTTGTAAATTGGCCGCATTGTTTGCGCCACCGTTGCATCCAAAAAAGTGACGCAATGGCGGCGCAAGGAGCTTGTAAATCTGCCCCTTCGTTTTTAAAGTACGTTTAGCCTATCCTGTTTTAGGTTTAAACCTATAATAAATGATAAAACCCCACCGAAAGGGAAATAACCCTCAACAGTGTAAACAGACATATAAACACTGATAAACACCTGCACAACCACAAACTACATGCCATTCAAAGAAAGGAAAAGGAGAGTGAGTCATTTTTATTTCTTCCTGAAGAGGCCAATACAATATAACTTTGTTGTAAAAGGTAGCAGCAAGAAAGACTGGGCTAACATTATTCTGCTTGAGTTTTGTTGTTTAGGGATCTCACTAAAATATTGTTTCTTATTCCTTTTTTCTTTTTTCAGTTTTGTGGTCTTTGGTTTAAAGATGCAGGGTTTAGAAGCATGTTTTAGGTCTTATTTAATTATATTATAAACTGTAGAGAATCCGGAAAAATCATATTTGATATTTTGACTATGTTTGATTCTTTCACTGATAGGTAAAATGGCTGGTTTCATAAGAATCTTTCCCAATATGTACCATTACTGTTACCCACAGACAGAGAATGGATGAAACTCTTTGATACATCAGCCCCCTTTTCTAGCGAGTCAGTATTGATAGTAGGTGAATTGCCAAACATCCCAGGCTGCCACCAAGCATCTGGGATAGTGGTGAAAACATGACACCGAAGTTTGGAAAACATGGAATGCAGTGTTACTTGAAATGCTGCTGCAAAAGTTCTTACCAAGTTCAAAAAATATTGGAGTAATATTGTGTGTATTTGCGGTGACTCAACTACATGTATGAAAAAGTTGTGTGCTGACCAGTCAAAATCGATACCTGAGCTGAAGTGCTTCCATGTAAGAGATCCTTGCCACTTGCTAGATGGAATGCTGAAAGCATATTTACAATCTTCAGAGTTAATGAAGAATAATATTGACATTGTAGTCCATTCTGGTGCACTGTTTCATTATGGGGGTGTAGGAAAGTAGGATCTGCTTTCATGGTTACCCCCACTTTTTGCTGGTGTATGTTTTTTTTTACTAGTCTGACTGGGATCCTGCTAATCAGGCCCCCGTCACTGTGCTCCCTCCATAAATTTGACTTTGTAAGTACTTCTGTACCTCCACAATTGGCTACTGGTGTACCCCTGTAAGTCCCTAGTATATGGTACTAAGGTACCCATGGCATAGGTACACCAGGGTTCTCTCATGGGCTGCAGCATGTATTATGCCACTAATGAGAGACCACTCAAACTGTGACTACATTCCTGCCATTGCAGCCTGTGTAAGCTGGTGCTAGCACCGCTTATGACAGATATATAGTTTCCTTATATCTTAGATCACTTCACTTAAAACCTATAAGACACCCTTAAGGCAGGCCTTTCAATCCTGAAGGCAGCGTGCTGGGTTACATGTGTGAGGGTGCTCCTGCATGAGCAGGATGCCCTTACAAACCCCGGAGTCAATTCTCCAGGCTTTGTAAGTGTGGTCAGCCATTTTGATACATATAGTGGCCATGCGTCATTATGCGATGGCTAACTATATAGTGGCTGTGCTGAACCTGGGCATGTTTGGTATCAAACATGTTGGAATCATACCCCAACACTGTTACCGGTGTTGGAGGTATGATTCCAATCACTGGGGAGCTTCTCTGGGAAGCCCCCAATACTCCAGGTAACAACCTTCCAGGGTCTGCCAGCAAGCTAGTGCTGCTGCCAACCCCTGACACGATTCTGCCCTCCTGGTGCTGAGCTGAGCTCGAGCAGGGGAAGGTAGAACAATAGGTTCCTGTCACAGGGAGGTGTGACCACCTCCCAGACAGGACTTAGTGTATTGGGCTGGGGTGGGGGCGCTTGCCAGTGCCATCAGGCTACTTTGAAGGGCATATTTGGTGCCCTCCTTGCATACTCCAGTTGGAACCAGTTCTGGGAGCCCTTGGCTCCTGCTCTGGCATGAAAGTGGACAAAGGACATGGTAGTATCCTCCCCTCTGTCCAGCCCCTCCTCTGGGAGGGACCCCGAGTCGTCCTAAACCCTTTCTTAGGGTCTAAAAGGCCTTACCTGTGGGTGGATCCTCAGATTCATTGTGCGACAAGACTCAAGCCTGAAACCACATCACTCTTCGACAGTCTGGACACTTGGACTTCACTGGACTATGCCTGGAACCAAGACTGCATCACGGAAGACTCCTGGTGCTTCTGGTCTCGCTGTCCTGCAAGTCTTCTTCATCGTCTGTGTCTGTGCTTCTACCAGGATCTTCAATAGAGCTGTGGGCATCAAGGACACCCAAAGTAATCTCCCTTGCATCTGCAGGCACCGCAATGAAGCTGACTAGTCTGTTGCTCCTGACGTCCCATGGACTTCAAAAGGCTCAGCAACACAGGTGGTGGTTCCGCAACTCCCTCAAGGCCTGACCTGTCCTCTCTGCAATTTTGAGGCCAGCATCCCTCGTCTGAACCGCTGGGACCAAACCCCTGTGCACCGCATCAACTTGCCATTGCCAAGGCTTGTTGGGTCTGCACTCCAGAGTTCTTCGGGCTACAAGAAGCTCCAACCTCCAGCATTTCTTCCTGCCAAGATCAGCGTCTTCACAGCATCCTCTGCACCGTGGGCCTTCTTCTTTGGTGAGCTGCTCGAGGTCCTCTTGTGACTCCTTGGCCTTTGGCTTGTGGGTCCTCTTGAGGGTCTTCTCTTGCTTCAGTGGGCTCCTCGTCTTGCTCGGGGCCTGCTCTGACTCTCCTGCACCTGTTGCATCCCTTGGACCTTGCTGGTCCCAACTTTGCTCCTTTATCGTTTTCCACGTCTGTTGCTGCTGCCATGGCTTGTTGGTGCTCCCGCAGGACACCGACTGCCTGGTTCACAACTTCCAACATGGGACAGCTCGTGAATGGCTCCTGGTGTTCCTCAGCATCGCATGGTCCTCACAGCTGCAGCGACAAAGTCACCATCATCACTCCTGCATCTTCTGTCATCGGTGGGCATTGCTCTTCCGTGCCTCCTGGTCACCTCCTAGTGGCATAGACTCTGTCCCCTATGCTTGCAGGTTCTTCTCTCCAAGAATCCACCCTTGGATTCCACCGGACTCTTGCACAGTCTTTGCCTGCGGCATCTTTACTAAAGTCCTCTATTGTGGTCTACGGCGGTTTCCAACGTCACTTCGCACGTATGCCCCCGGCTTCCCTGGTGTAGGTATCCTGGTTCCTAGGGTATCCACTGGTGGGGTGACTCTCCAACTTGCTGTCTTCCACAGGGTTTCTTCAGGGTCCACTGGGAAGGGTCCATCTTCTTCAAAACTGCAACCGCGACTTTCATGTTGACTTCTATTGAGTACGCAGCTGTGTTTCCACTCTGCACACAGCCTCAGTGGGGTTCCTGGGTACTTACCTTGGGTGTTTCCTTGTGTCCCCAGCTCTTCTGAGTCTCCTGGTCCAAGTCCCGACTTTGGTAGCAGTTCACATTTCACTTTCATAGTATATGGCTTGGTCTCCCCCTGGAGATCACTGTGTATTGTGCTTACTTACCTGTTTGCAATTGAAGTATTGTGTGTATTTGTGTTGATATCTCCGGGTAGGAGATATATACTAATAGATATACTAATGTGTTAGTGAGTGTTGTGTAATAAATAGACATATTTTATAACTACACTGTGTGGTTCTTTTTCGTTTAACCTACACTACATGATTAGATCTGGTAAAACAAGCGGCTTAACACTCCTTCTGGACTAAGCCTGAAGGCTGCTCTCCACAGCTACCACTTAAAGAGCTTTCTATGGTTGTCTAAGACCCCTAAAATCACCATAAGGGTTATCTGGATTAGTGCAAGGTGCTTCACTTAAATAAGTGTGCACCATATACTAAGCCAGCCTCCTACAGGCGTGAACTATAACGCAAATATTTCTCATTTTGTGCTTTGTGTGGCATCAAAGAAAGAGTCATTCCAACTGTGTCATTTAGCCGGTAGTTCCCAGTCTAGAGACCGTGAATGCTATATTATCCATGTGGTGACTGTTTACAGAATTTTTGCTTTGTGATGATGCCAAAGGCAAGCAATGTGAGGATCTTCGGTCGCATATTGATAGTGATGTGAAAGAAAGTACACTCTTCTGCATACTTATATTTTTACATGAAAACATGACTGCGGTAGTGCACATGATAAAAAAACTAGAGTCTGAAAACACCCTTGTCTATCAAGTGTTCAGTGTAATTGTTGAAGATGTGAAACATCTCCTTGAGAGTTGGATGGACAAGACTTTTAGTGACTTTGGCACTGCAACACGTTCCATCTTAGAATGTTTGCCACTTGGTAAGCGAAGAAATGTTGAGGAGCAATTCAGGAAATTTTATTTTACAATGCATGAGAAATGGCTTGCATGATGCATAGAAATGTCCCTTCACCAACCATGGCATTTAAAGTTAATGAAGCCTCACTGTGGTACTCTGCACAAGTTCTAGATCCCTTCCGTAAAGGGGAATTTTCTCCGGACTGTGAAAAGAACTACTTCATTTTAGACTGCTTCAATAAGTCTGAGGGTGATCCAGCGGTGTACTAACAGCAGATACTCCACTACCATATACTCACTTGGGCCCATATAACTATTTCCTCTAAACAGCAAGTAGACCGCTGGGACCTTAGTTTATGTTTTTCATACTTCAAGATCTAGTTATTTCTTTCCCTAACTAAACCTTTCACTGATCAATTAGTTATTTCCTCTGGTCAATGGACCATTAGTTGGAACTAGTTGATGGTGATAATTAAAGCAACTTATTAAACATTTCTTGATTAAATGAAATAATCACAGACTCTGGAAGTTTTAAAATCTTTATCTAAATTAATTGCGTATGAACCATCTCAAACGTTTCAGTACAAACACCCTCATTCGCAAGAGTGTCAATTCAATCAAGTTTCAATAGACATTTAGCAATTCAGATCCACACAATAACTATGCTCAGAAAGAAGAGGACAGAGAGAGAAGGACATCTATTCAAATACGATATATTTATATTTACAAAGTATGGTGTGAAGACCAACCCCCTGGCCAAAGGGCTGGTAAGGGTCCCTGGGATAGATCAGGAGACAAAGACTTCAGGACAGGAATCAGGACAGGATACTTCACCTCTCTAAATACCGACGACTACGTCGCACCCATCTCTGACACTCTCTTCCTCCTCGTGGTTCTTCCGCGATCTTCTTTCTAACCCAATTAAGTCAAATAGATGGTTCTGCATTCGATTTCTTCATCAGCGTCTCACTGCATCAGCACCACCCCAACGCCGACAGCATCCCGAGCTCTGCATCGCCTCAGCTAACTAACTAACTAAAACTACCTCAATTATACCTTTCCATAGCCATGTACCACCCATTAATGTTTCAATTTGACAAAATACTAACTCTGATTGGACGGGCGAGGGGGGGATGATTGTCACACCATGCTTACATTTCACTTATTTCTTTAAACCATTGTATTCAAATCCCTCCCCTCAAACTTTATTAATTCATTTCCTTTCCCATACATCTTCAAACTTTATTAATACAAAATGTTGCAACGTTATGAATAAAGCTCCTTCATATGAACTCTTCACCCTCATGTTCCCAGGGCACATCTTCGCTGGCCTTGGATGCGTGACAAGTCCTTACTCATCTTTTCGTATTCTCTCTCTAGTACGCATGCGTGGGGTCAAGTCAGTCAGCTCGATTCAGACAAGTGTAGAGGGCCCAAATGCGCACTAATAATAAAGTCAAAAGAAGAAATGTTATTTCAAAAATAAATGGTTTCACTGTACACCACCAACCTCTACTCTAACCCACTCCATTTATTATTTCCCTTTCTGCATTTGCGTTAATATAAAACTTACTTTCTATTTCAGCTAAGCAGGTGGCATGCATGTGAGCTTTCAAGCGGCCATTTTATCGTCTATTGCGCAGACGCAAGATTTTCCCTCCAAGCGTTAGTACGTCATACTACGTAGATGTAGTAGACGCATGCGCAGTAAAGATTCCCTGTTAAAGTGCGTTTTAGTCCTTCGTTCATGTTATTGCAGTTAGTAAATACATAGGCAAGCTTCATTCTCCCGCGTGTCTTTTTCTAAATGCGAATTATTAATTACAAACACGTTGTTAGTAATTCGTTAGTGAGTTAAAGCGAGAGGATTGCTTCCGAGCAAGTCTCATTTACGAGTCCTTGCTCCATCAAGGGCATATGCGCCCAGTGCAATGCATATGTTGCAGAACCTGTCCCAGAGAATCGTAATCCTTAGGTGCACCAGTATTGCCATGGAAAGATATGCCAGTGGCCAGAGTTAGCATTGTGTACTGGCTGTCTTGGCATTGCCCGTCTCAAGTGCCAATGTTGAGAGGGCCTTTTCACAGATAAACGTTTACATGTGAAGGAAGGAGCTAGCGCGCATGACCAAAGACTCACTGAAGAAGAATTGTATGGTGTACTACAATAAGTTTGATTTCTAGAAATGTATTTGGACCTCATATACACTGTACGTACACTGTCTATATACCATGGACTATCAGTGCAGAAAGCAAGCAATAATAAAAGCAAAACGTTCCATAAACACCGGAAAAACACTGTTTCTGCTGTTTTCAATGGCGCGAAAATGTGTAACCACTGATAACCACTGTTTTTTTAAGGTATTGAAATCACTGGAAAACACTGAAAACCCCCCACCAGAATTTACCAAAAATAGAAACTGAAAACAGGAAAGCCTAAGTATGTTTTACGTGAAAATGGTACCCAAAAGCGCTAATAACAAATGATAGTCTGTGGTCATGGCAGACCAGGACATAGGCGTGATTTCAGTCTGACCAAGCTAGAGCACGGATCGGATACTGCAAGCAGGTTCATCCCGATCAAATATTTTACCTTGGGGCTTAATCTCCTAAATGGAAGTCTAAATCCTCTAGCAGGGCAAGGTTGCAGACTGTATCCAAATAAGAGTTTCACAAGGTGTAGGAAAGTGGCTCTTTTGACATGGTTAGACCCCCACTTTTAGCCTGATGTCTGATGTAATTTCGAGCTGTAAGTGCACTGAGTCCCTGCTAACCAGTTTCCCAGTGCCAGATCTCCTTTCCCCAAAACTGTACCACGATTGGCATGTCTGTTGCCTCTGTGAGTCCCAGTAAATGGTACCCCCCGTACCCAGAGCAGGAGGACAGAAGGAGGTCCCCTAGGGACCCCTCACCCGAACCTGGCTGTGCTGCTGTCGCAAGCCACGTGTCCAAGTGCAGGACAGACCGAAGAGTTGACATGACACACAGCTCTGAGTGCCATGCCAACAACGCACTGCATAAGATATAGGTAAGCCACCCCAACTTTAGGCCTTTAGCCCTAAGGGTGGGTGCACTATATCCTATGTGAGGGCCCCTCAGCATGAGCAGATGGGTCCCTATGATATCCAGTCAATTCTGGATGTTGTAAGTGAACAGGGAAGCCATAGAGAGTACATGGGCTGGATACTAGTCCACATGAGTTTCCTAGCTCTGTGATGATTTCTTAGATGTTTGGTACCAAACATTTTGTCTTCATAAATCCTCGCTGATGCCAGTGTTGGATTTATTAATAAATTCACACAGGAGACCCTTTTAGAGGGTCCTCTGAAACCTTATCAACCACTGGTGTGGTCCCTGTCTAGTTTTAGCAAGCTTGCCATCACCAGACATGTTTCTGGACCCCTGGGTAGAGAGCCAGAGCTCTTCGGATCCAGAAACAATGCCTGATCTGGGTGAAGGTGGTCACACTATCCCCCCTGCAGGATCTGCCTTGGCAGAAGCGGGAACTTCAAAGGCCATGCCGCCATTGAACCCTGCCCCCAATCTTTGCTATTAGAAGCCGATGGCACTGTAGTAATGGTGTTTCTCAAAGTATGATATGAGTAGAATGTGGGGGGTAGAATTAGGTGGTGTTTCCATTCCATGCAGTTAAGAGGTTGATTAAAATGTTTTGTAGTAGATGATGCTGTCCTTCCCCTGTGCTGGGACAGGTTCATGAAGCTGTATGAGATTGCTCAAATAAAGAACTTCTCCACTTAACTGGTGTCCTGGAAGATTACTACAGAATTTGGTGACGATCTGAGCAATCTCGTCGTACCCACGTATTTCTTTGGGCTGCACTCGTGGAATGAAAAGGACTCTTTTGGATTACCTTTATTTTCTCAGCTTTGAATTGTATCTTAATGGTGGAAGATCGTGTGACTATTACCCGGATTGCGGGGATCTTATCAGCTGCTGCCACTGACTACCCTGAATGCGGTGATTTTTTTGGGAATCTACATCTACATTGGCATCGGCAAATGGAAGTTGGCATTGGCAGTTGAAGTGTGCTCAAGGTTTCGTGAGCGCGTCATACCTTCGCAAGCTGGTTGCGGTGCTGTGCCTTCACGAGCTTCGCGAGCGGTCTGGACTGTCTTTGGTGATGTCAGCAACTACATCTACCACATTTTGAAACAAGGGCTTTGGTTGCACAGCAAGCTCAAATTCCTTTAGAAATTCGTTCTTGGGTTTCTCATTGTGCTGAAGGCATTGGTTGCCAGGCAACCCACCAAGGTTCACCAGAAACTGTTCAGGCCCTGCCGGTGCATGCTGGGTGCTACGCGATAGGCAGTGTGACCCTCCTACTTTATCGGCTAATGCATGTCTGCGGTGACACGCTCACCAGTTTTGGCTGTTGGTGCACAGTGTTTCTCACACCTCTGAAGAGGGCCCTGTAGCAGAAGCTGTGCACTACTTTGACTGTACCGGAGAAGGCGTGTCTGCTGTGACACGCTCACCAGTTTGGATCGTGAGTGAAAGAATGATCTAAAACACATTTGGATCCACGGTGATACGCTCACCAATTTTTACTAAGTTTTAGTTATATCTTTATTTGCTGTTTATTCTCCAGTTTTAGTTGTAGTGAGAGCATACCTTCATTAATACTCTCACCTTCATCATTCATTTGTATCTAATTCAACTGCATTGCTTGTTATACTATCCTAGAACACCTCCTTTGATGCAACTTGTGTTTTAGGTGGTGTTTCTTTTAATTCATGTACGCATTTAATAGTTTTTAGTGATATATTAGAGATATGTCTATGTCTACGTCTGAACCACCCCCAGTAGCAAATTCTGGTCTGCATTTAAGTTCCCCGAAAGAATTCTTGTCTTTGCCTGGAGAGCCAGGTATATAGTGGAATGAGTGGAAGGAGTATTGTTTTAATTACATAGCCAATTTGGTTGATTGTAGTGGAACTTTTGCACCGGAAAGGAAGAAAATAATTTTAATGTATTGTTTGGGACTTGAGGGTTTGAGAATGTATAACCAGCTGCAGAAGCGTGAAAGCAGCTCTGGGGATATAGATATTTTTAAATAAGCTTTAATAGATTTGATTCAGCATTTCTCGCCCCCAGTATGTGTCGCTGTTATGAGACATGCTTTCTTTCAAAGAAAACAGGAAAAACATGAATCAGCGGAGGATTATGTGTCACCACTCAAAAAACTTGCTATTACGTGTAGGTTTGGCAATTTACATGATGAATTATTAAGAGACCAAATTGTTATGTATGCAGAGAACAAATCTATTCAAGATAGATTGTGGGTTGAAGGAGAATCCTTTCTGAAAGACAGCATTGTTACTGTGAAAAAAGCAGAGTTGTCTGAGAGATGGGCTAAAGTCATGTTAGCTCAGGATAAGAAAAATGGGGGTGACACTGTGGGTAAAATATCTGATGGTAAGAAAAAGTTTGCACAAAACCCAGGAAAGTCTAGCATAAAAAAGACAAAGATAAAAAAGATGACAGAAAGGTCTTCTGGCTTCAAGAATGCAAATTATGCGTGCCAACCGGTGTGGTAATAGTTCTCATTCTGCTAGGTATGACAAATGTCCTGCTAAGTCAGCTAAATATATGGAATGTGGTTTGATAGGATATTTTGCAAGGGTATGTAAGTGCAAAGAAAATAAAAAGATTAAAGGTAGTAAAGTAGCATGTTTTAAGGACAGTGATGAAGAAGATTCCACGTCAGAAGACAGTGCTGAATATAACTGCTCCAAGTGGGAGTACGAAAAAAGAGTGGTGCTAAAAATCTATGGGGAGGGAGATAATTAACCCCTGTGTTGGATCTCCTTTGGTAGAATAGAGATACAAGTGGCGGCAGACTCAGGTTCTCCGTACACCATTGTTGCGGAGAGTGTGTGGCAGAACCATTTCATTAGAGTTGTTGGGGACCATTTGGAATCTGCGGATATTAATTCGGAGAGTTATACCAGAGAGAAGATTGATATGCTAGGCATGAGACAGTTAGTATTCAGATTTAAGAAAAGACATGCTATGTGTAATTTGTATGTGGCTAAAGACGGTCCATTGGTTTTAGAATGGAAGGATCAGAGAAAGCTCAGCATTATCTTAGATCCAAACAGTCCGGAGCAGGTGTTGGTTGCATGTGAGGGTGGGGACACTAGAAAATGGGTGTTGAATGAGTTCCCAGCTGTGTTCAGTGGGAAAATTGGAAAAATAAAGGGGTTTGGGCATAAAATAGGATTGAAATGTGATGCCATTCCTAAAATACATAAAGCACGCAACATACCATTTATTGTGAGAGAGGAAGTAAAGTTGGAGTTGGACAAACTTATTGAAGCCCACATTATTGAGCCTGTGGAGGCTTCCGAATGGAGTTCTCTGTTAGTGGTAGCCAGGCGGTCTAATGGCAAAGTTCATTTCGTGAGGACTTAAGGGGGCTCAATATGACCATAATTGTGGACCAATTTCCATTACCACGCATTAACGAAACGTTGTGGCTCACTTGAAATGGCAAGTGGTTTTCAACCATGGATCTGTCTGCGGCGTACCACCAGGTGGTACTGGATCCTGGCAGTAAACACTGTACAGCGTTCTGCACGCCATTTGGATGCTACCAATTCCAACGCATGCCGTTTGGTCTTGCGTCGGCAGCGTCAGCGTCAGTTTTCCAGCGGCTCATTACGCAATTATTTGGACATATTAGTGATGTAACATTTTTCCAGGATGACATACTTATCATGGATAAGAGTAGAAAACATCATGATGAAGTCCTGAGAAATGTGTTGAGCATTTTAAAAGAGAAAGGGCTTACTGCAGAAATCAATATATGCACATTTGCAGAGCGCACTGTCACGAAATTAGCAATAAAGGTATTAAACCTAAAGGGAAATTGTTAGAGGCTATGTGTAAAGCTCCTTCACCGAGAAACAAAGATGAACTTCGTTCATTTTTGGGATTAGTGGAGTTCTACTCCAAATTTGTGGAAACATTTTCAGAAAAAACACATGAGATGTGCATGTTGCTTAAGAATAAAAGCAAACAGTTGGCAGTGCACCCTTGTTGCAAGGTTTCGATCCTACTGCGGACATGCTTGTCACTACGGATGGTAGCGGGAAAGGTTTAGGGAGTGCGCTTACTGAAAACATGAAGAATGGATGTGAAGTGGTTATTGCTTTTGCGTCTAGGTCATTGACACCCACAGAGGAAACGTTGGTTTGTGTGTGGGCACTAGAACATTTTCGTAAATTCTTGTGGGGTAGAAAATTCATGGTCCGCTCTGATCATAAACCATTGACGAAGTTGTT
This sequence comes from Calotriton arnoldi, assembly GCA_963921515.1. NCBI lineage: Eukaryota > Metazoa > Chordata > Amphibia > Caudata > Salamandridae > Calotriton > Calotriton arnoldi. Next base: position 741,241 of record CAWUFW010003087.1, read on the forward strand.
GACTACGAAGGGTTTTTCTAGAGCCTCTGCATTTATTGCTAGACTCTCCATGAGGTTTCAAGATTTCTTATATGAAGTACAATATGTTCTGGGAAGGAAAAATGTTACAGCATATTTCTTGAGCAGGCTATCCTTACCTTTTAGGGAAGTGGATAACAACCCTTGGAATGATGTATGTGTGGCTGGAATTTTTAATACTGGAGAAGTCAAACGTTTGCAAAAAGATGAATAGAAAGCAGCGTACAAGGAAGATGTTGTGTTGAATTTAATCAGGAGTAAAATTGTGAGTGGTTGGGGAGATTGTGTGAAGACAGAGCTCCTTGGTGAAATGAAAGCATTTTTGGAGGTTAGAGATGAATTGGGACTAGAAGGTATGTTTGTGGTAAGGGGTGACAAAGTTATACCCTCATGCAATATCAGAAAAAAGATTATGTCATTGTGCCATGAAGGACATTTGGGTATTACATGTACCAAACACAAAATTAAAGCTTTTATTGGTAGCTGAAATAGAGAGATTTGTAAGGCCATGCATGGAATGTGAAAGAGCTGATAAGTCTCTGAAGACATTCAACCCTCCTTTGAGTTCGTTGGGGTGTCCCAATTTGCCATAGGAGGAAGTTGCACTGGATATCATGGGTCCAATAGTGTGAAGTGATGGATCAAGCAAATATATTTTGGTGTCAATGGATTTATTCTCTAAATGGCTTGAATTTGAAGTGGTTGAAAAAGTGGATACTAAATCCGTTATTAAGTTCTTGGATGAAATATTTTTGAGAGACGGTTTCCCTTCATCTGTACTTACGGACAATGGTGTCCAGTTAATCGGGAGAAATTAAGATGTTCATGGAAGTTGCTGGTATTACACAGAAATTCACAGCACTTTATCACAGTAGGGGTAATGCTGTTGTGGAGAGGGCCAACAGAAATATAAAAGGTATTTTGCAGTTAGCTAGTGATGCAGCGCGTACAATAAAAACTATTTTCCTCCTAGGTCACTTATCGGTCATCCAGGGGCGACTTATATTTTCTCACATCCACATGACGATGGGGCCCATAAACATCGCCTATCACACACACACACACACACACACACCTGGATTTCCTTTACACCTTTACGAAATTCTATACTCCTAGGAGAAGCATGAGAACTAAATGGAAAACACCATTTATGTACCGCTGGAAAGAGCCGGGATACCTTATTACCTTAACCTATCGCTTTCTTAGTTATTTCTTAAGATATTCCTGCTCATTGTTTTGTCGATGGATCATCTAGTAAGAAATTAATTTGTAGTGATTAAGACCAGCTAAATCACAATAACCAATTACTAGTGTCACAATCATTTAGTAAAATAACCACTGAGTCGTTTGATTAAGAATCTTAAATTTTATATAATTTTAAAAGCATGAGAAAGAATTTAGACTTTTTATTCAATTATTCATTCATTATTTAATTCAAATATTTATTAAGCAAAATCAATTTTATTGCAGAAAGGAAATTTTGTCATGAAGCAAAAACCCTAATTACCTGCCTATCTTCCCTAATTTAGCCTAAGGATTTCTAACCTAAGTTTACGAATTAAAAATATCTTGATTCTCATACTCAACTGGAAAAATAAGACAGCAACAGAAACTTCAGCTCGTCAGCATCAGCTACCTGCAACCCGTCTCATCTAATAGTCTTTCAGCATCTCCCGCTCAGTAAGTGGATCGATCTGGACCACCAAGCACTGGAAGTCACCAACTCCAACACCGACTCTGACTGCGACTCTCCAACTCCGACTGTGTTTCCCTCCCACTAAGAGTAGGCCCTCTTATACCCTAATTCTAACTTTGCTAACTAATTGTTGCAACATTAATAACACGCTTTTCTTTCATTGGTCCATTCATTTCATCTATTCATTCTTAATCAAGTTCTCCCGGATCCAACTTGTTCTTTGGAATGTATATGATCATTTCCTTTCTCACAGTTCAAGACATGTTTCCATCCGCTTCGATCAGTACATTTGTAACTTCTTTCGATACATTCGAGAACTCTGCAGGCATTGTCCTTTCTCTTAAAACGGTTTCCCACGGTTCCTTGCTGATCACCACGGCACACTATCAGTTCAATTAGGTCACATCAGCCTTGACCATTCTTGCATCCTAGCCTCTCAGCCTCATCACGTGGTTAGCTTTTCTCCAACTTTTTCTCCCTTGTCACGCGTTTCCCCGCACATGCGCACTTCAATAACCGGCAGCCATTTTATATCGCCACTCGTTTATACTTAGAAGCACTATTTTGAAATAAACAAAACATAATTAAAATAGAGAAACATAGCCTTTTCGTTTCCCTCCCGTCATCTACGTACCCCAATTAGTTATTACCTAGCAGAAAGCAACATTTAAGCTGTTCCTTACTTACCATCACTATTGTTTTTGCAACAACACGTTTATATTCTATGAAGCACAAATCATGCATTTATTATTAATTTAGTACGCAATTAATTTTATGTTATAATTAGACACACAGACATTCGTTAATAGATTATTCAGCCCATATACTTGCGTGTTACCCTTCCCTCACGTACAGTGTTGATTAATACATTTAAACGAACATTTTATTAATTATTTATAAAATTTGTTAGGGGTTAAAAAAATTATTTTCTCTGCTCCATCAACTCCCCCTTTGGTGATTTTTAAATCACCACATAAAACCCAAGTTATACTTCTTTTTCAGGCAGCATATGTCTTTCATCCTTTTGCTTTTTGTTAGTTACACATCTGTTTCCATTTCATCTTGTCTTCTTGTCTCTTTATACATGTTTTCTTTCATTTTCTCTAACTCAATTTCACCCATTTCTCTCTCTCTCTCTTTCATTATTCTGTTATTTCTTTTTATCTTATTTTGTCTTACTTTTCTTTTTATACACGTTATTACAATTTTCAACACCATGGCTAACAATATTGCTACAGTTGCTATTATTATAACTTTCCCTATCATTAGTCTACTCATTCTGGTTAACCAATTTGCTACGGAAGAAAACCCTCTACCAAGTTTTCCCAAGACACTTTCAACCTCCAGTGGAACTAGTTCTTTGTGCAAATTTGTAATATTTGTAATATACTTTTGTATATTTTCACTTTTATCAGGAATGTAAGTGCAACAATGTTGGACTTTCAGCATTCCACAGACTCCACCCTCTTTTGCCAAAAGAATATCAAGGGCAAGCCGATTTTGCATCACCATAGCTCTCATGGCAACCATTTCGGTATTTACCATCAAGAACCCTCCTGCAGTATCTGTAGACAAACGATCTACTACTGTGGATAACTTCCGAATTTTAAATGCATTCAAAGATATTCCCACTGCTGGTATTAATGCTCCAAAAATATCACCTACAATTTCTGAAAAACTTTCCCTCTTTCTACGTGTAAAGCTATTAATCATCTTGTATGTTCCTTTTTCTTCTCTGTCCATATGAAAGATTTTTGGAAAGACCAGGCCTACATAGCAAGTTCCATACCAATGGTCCGGTAACCTGTAATAAGCTCTATTCCCACAAATATAATAGATACCTGGAAATATTGGATCTTTTCCACCTTTGAATCCCCAACCTCCCAAAATTTGATAATTGTCATGGCAGATACTGGAACCTACAAAGTAATTGTCATAGACTGTCTTATTTCTCCTAATACACAACTTTCCTGTTTGCGGCCAATCTAATGTCATTGCTGCATTTATCTTTTTCCCTTCATGATTTCCTTCCTCAAACGTCCATAGATGTGTTCCTTCCTCTTTTATTGCTTCTCTTTGAAATTTCATTCTTCTTTCTTCAACCATTTCTAAAAATACCTTTTCTTCTTTCTTTAATTCACAGGTAAGGTTGTTTTTAGCTATTTCTTCTAAGGTTAATTTTCTATGTTCTAAAAAGAATTCTCCTAAAACTTTTGCTTGTTTTACTTTGTTAAGTTCTGGTACTACAGGAACGTTTGCAAAAATCTTATCTATATCAGTATAATAAAACTCTAATCTACCTGTTTTATAAAATAAACTTGCTATTACACTACAGGTTATTCCATAAGTTAGAGGTAGGTGATGATAAGTCACACCTTCTGACACTGATGCAGGTAACTGCATACAAACATAACAATCTCTCACATCCATTGTCTCTACATATTCGTACAACAATTTTGTAAAAACATTTTTTGAAAAGTCTGTTACTGACTTATCCTTATGTAATTCTGCACTACTTCTTAAAATAACTGGTTCTTTAATATTAGTTTCTTTTTCTGGTTTAGTATCATTCTTTGCTTCTATTACAGCTAAACTAATAGGAATTGTGATTGCTAAAACTATCCATACTGTCATTAATAATCCTGTACAAAAGCAGCACATTTTACACCATCTTTTTACAAACTCACATTTATCTCTTCTATCCCTAGTATTTTCCATTTTGCTTTTATCTTTTTGTTAAGTTTCAGAAAATTGTGTCACTACACCTCAGAAATGACTTAGATGCCACTCTGCTTTCAAAAGTCTTTGCTTGGTACTTTCTTTTAATTCTCTCCAGAATTCTTTCGTTGTCACATCCGGTGATTTGTCATATCCAGTAAAATTGTCACGTCCGGCAGAAGCACTATAAGTCTTCACTTCAGGTTTGTTGCATCTCACCTTTACCCATTCGATTTCTTAGTCTCGGGTTCTCGTGAGTGTTTCCTTCTTCTTTGTAATCCGTCAGTGCGATGTACAGCCACTCAGGTGACTTGTACTTTGCATTCACTTTCTTTGTTCTTTTAGACTTTTGCAGTCGTTTTCCACTTGGCTTTTCTTGTTCCTTTTGACTTGTTATTTCATTCACTTGTTCAGCACTTTTTTCTCCTGTTCTGATTATTCTATATCTCAATTTTCTTATATAGTTGCTGGGCCAATTATCTCCTTTTCTTGGCCTTTTGGCTTCACCTTCTTTTTCTTCTCTTTCTGATTTCCAGTTTCTTTTTCTTGATTCAGTTTTTGTTTTCTCTTCTTCTCCACTTTCTTCAGATTCTGTTTCAACTTTTTCACTATTGTCTCTTATTTTGAAGCTTATGATCTCATCTTCTCTTACTGGTGGATCTGTTTTCTCCTTCTTGTGTTCCCTTATTACTGTCCCTCCTCGGTGTTCTTCCGAATTGGTATTTTCCTCACTCTCTACTTCTAAATTTCCCTGTTCTTTTGTTTCACTATCTGTCCCTATTGCTCCTCGGGGTTCTTCTCGATTTTCTAACTTTTTATTTATCTCTTTCCCTACTTTGTCTATTAATATTACTTTTGAAGGATTTCCACCATAACTTGTACTTGGTTGCTCATCTAGATCATTTTCTTGTTCATTCTCTTCTCTAATTGGTTTATATCCCCAAGTTCTCCTTCGAAATTCTTCACAGTTTGCAACTGAATCATCAGATCCTGAACTCGTGTCAGATATTTCCAGATGTCGACTTACAGGTCGATCTTCAGGTTCTGGAATTTCTGAAATTCTTCCTTCTTCTTCTTCTTCTTCCTCTTCCTCTCTAGAGGTGCTTGCAGTTGGGGTTTCCAGATGTCGACTTTCAGGTCGATCTTCAAGTTCTGGCACCCTTTCTCTTATTCCTGTTGTCCCAGTCGTTAAACTCTTATCCCACACTTCCAGACGTCGACTCACATGTCGATCAGTAGGTTCTTGAACTCTGATTGTGTGGCTGGCATGGACCCAGTTCTTCACTCCTGCACACTTGACTGCAGTTGTTGTCACTAGGATTACCTGTCGTGGCTCGTCCCAGCGAGGAACTAGACAGTTTCTTCTCCTGTGGATTTTTATGCGGACCCAGTCTCCTGGATTCAAGTCGTGGGCTGGTTTTCTTTCAAGAGTGGTCGCATCCGGTCCAACCTGATGAAACACAGAACGCACCACATCAGCCAGTCCTTTGCAATAATCCAGTACTAGATCATCAGTTATAGTCAATAACTTGTTGACAGGTACTTGTGCTTGTCTCATTGCTCGTCCCATGATCACCTCATGAGGACTAAGTCCAGTTTTCTTTTCAGGGATGCTTCTGATGGTCATCAGAACAAGGGGCAGTGCATCTGGCCATTTGAGTCCTGTAGCTTGACACATTTTTCCTAATCTGTTCTTAATTGTTCCATTAATTTGCTCTACTACCCCAGAAGCCTCTGGTCTGTATGCACAATGTAGTTTTTGTTTAATACTCAATGCTTCACAAATCAATTGGATCAACTCATTTTGAAAATGTGTTCCTCTATCTGTCTCAACCGTGACTGGAAAACCATACCTTGGAATGAACTCTCGCAGCATAAGTTTTGCTACCGTTGTTCCATCATTCCTTCTAGTGGGGTATGCCTCCACCCAACGAGAAAACAAACAGACGACCACTAGAACATATTTTAGTCTGTTACAAGGGGGCATTTCGATGAAGTCTAATTGCATTCTAGTGAACGGACCTCCTTCTCGTCCTATGGTTCCTAGACTCACTATTGTCTTTCTTCCTGGATTAAACTGTTGACAAATAAGACATCTTTGACAAAGACTTTCAGCTATGGCTCTGAATTTTGGGTTATACCAGGTTTGTCTAACAAGTCTGATCATTGCATCTCTCCCAATATGAGCTTGTCCATGGTACATCCGTGCCATGTCTGCAATCATGCTATCAGGCATAACTGGTCTTTCATCTCTGTATACCCACACACCATTGTTTTCTTGTCTTCTACATCCTGCTTTTATCCAGTAATCTTTTTCCTCATCATTTGCAGCTTCCTGTAACTGTCTCACCTCATCCCATGTCTCGACAGTGTTAGTAAAAAGCAAAGGAGAAGAGATATGCTCCCTTTCTCTATTCTTGTTTAGGGATACCATGTTCTCTGCACAATATCTGGCAATCTCGTCCGCGTAGTTATTACCAACAGCTATGTAATCTTCGTTTTTCTTATGTGCCTTGCATTTCACTACAGCTATCTGCTTAGGCAGCTGTATCGCCTCAAGCAGTTTCTTAACAAAATCTCCATTTCTGATAGGTGTTCCTGCAGACGTCAAGAAACCTCTTTGTGACCAAATCTGACCGAAGTCATGCACAATACCGAAACCATACTGGCTATCGGTCACAATCGTAACTCGCACATTTCTTCCCAACTTACATGCTTGAATCAAAGCAATCAGTTCCGCAACTTGGGCAGACCTTATTCCTTTCAGACAAGACGCTTCCATCACAGTTGCCACTGTGCACACTGCGTAAGCTGCGCTTAAAACTCCTTCTTTCGTTCTCAAGCATGAGCCATCCACAAACATGACATAATCCGATTCCTTTAAAGGCTCATCTTTTATGTCAGCTCTTGGTTTTGTGCAATATTCCAGCACATTCAGACAATCATGATCTACTTCGTCTTGTTCAATTATACTCTCTTCATCTGGCAATGATGTTGAAGGATTCACATTCATACATCTATCTATGGTCACATTTTCTGCACTCAAGATTACCTTTTCGTACTTAGTCAGCCGACTATGTGTCATGTACTGTGTTTTTGTTCTTGTTAACAAAATCTCTACTGAGTGGGGAACATATACTCTCAGTGGATACCCCATCACTATACCTTCACTTTGTTCCAGACTTACACAAGTAGCAGCAACAGCTTTCAGACATCCAGGCAATGCTTTTGCTATAGGATCTAAAACAGCTGAAAAATAAGCAATTGGTCTCTTCATTGTTCCATGTTTTTGTACCAGTACTGAAAACGCACATCCATCTCTTTCACTGCAGTACAATTCAAAATCCTTTTCATAATCAGGCATTCCTAAAGCAGGGGCCTCACACAATTTCTTTTTCAACTCTTTGAAAGATTTCATTTCTTCGTTATTTAACTCAAAAGGGTCTCTTACATCCTTCTTGGTCAGTTTTTGTAATGGTTTAGCAATCAAGGAGAAACCACTTATCCATTGTCGGCAATATCCAACCATTCCCAGAAACATTCTTACCTCTCTTTGCGTCATTGGTGCTCTCATTCCTTGAATCATTCTTACTCTTTCTGTCGCTATCTTTCGCACTCCTTTCTCAATTTTATGCCCTAAATATTGAACTTCTTTTTGGCAAAATTGCAATTTTGAAGGGGACACTTTATGTCCTCTTTTCTCTAGATGGTTCAGTAAAGCAATTGTATCACTTACACATGCTTCTTTTGTTTTCGATGCCACCAACAGGTCATCGATATACTGCACCATCACTGACTTTTCTGGCATTTTCAAATCTTCCAAAGACTTCTTTAAAATCTGATTAAAGATCGAAGGGCTTTCTGTATACCCCTGAGGAATTCGGCACCATGCCAAAATACGCTCTCCGAACCGGAACGCAAATAATGGCTGGCTATCTGGATGCAAAGGAATAGAGAAAAATGCGTGACACAAATCTATCACCGTGTACCACTCAGCTTCGTGTGGAATTTGATATAGAATTACTGCAGGGTTTGGCACTATTGGACAACAAGGCACAACTATTTTGTTGATCTTTCTCAAATCCTGTACTATTCTATATGTTCCGTTTGGCTTTTTCAGTCCCATAATAGGTGAATTACATGGACTGCTCATTATTTCTTTTAGAATTCCCTGTTCGATCATTTTATTTATTACAGGAGTTATTCCTTCAATTATTTCTGGAGTTAATTTATACTGTGGCGTATTTGGGTAAGTTGTTCCTTCTTTTACTGTTACTTTTACGGGATCAACTTCTTTCATTAATCCAATATCTTCTCCTGTAAAATCCCACACATTTTCTTTCACTGCAATTTTTAGTTCTTCCGGAAGTTTTTCTGCATCAAATGCAGGAAACAAACCATTCATTTCAGGTTCCTGATTCATCAAAGTTACTTTATACAATACATCTTCATCTGGGGTCTGAAATCCAATTCCATCTGGTGTACAATAAATTGTGCAATTCATTTTGCACAAAAGGTCACGACCTAAAAGATTTACAGGACTACAATCGCACACTACAAATCTATGCATTTTGCTAAAAGAACCAATTTTTACTTCCACTAATTCAGTAAGTGGTGTTTTAATCTGTTGATTTGCTACTCCTACTACTTGGATGTATTCACCTGAGAGAGGAAGGTTTGGAATTTCCACTGATCTAACAGTAGAACTGGTAGCTCCAGTATCGACAAGGAATGTTACATTTGCACCATTCACTTCTCCATCCACAAAGGGACCAGACTGATCTACCTCTAGAGTTGCGCCAAGTACGCACTCTTTTCCCTCTCCTAGGCACCGTCATGAGCTTTCATCCGCCTCATCCTCACTCTGTCGCAACCAATACTGAGAAATGTTAGCTGCTCGCGGCAACTGTGTTACCTGCTCTCCTCCGTAGAATCCTGTTTCTGTACTGTATCTTTGCTGGTTAACAGTGTTGGGAAGTGGTGGTTGTGGCACCTGACCTTGTTGAACAACTACCTCATTCTGCACCTGTGGAGTTAATGATTGATTTTCCGGATTAGGTTTAGGTGGGAACTTACACTCGTTTCTCCAATGCCCTAATTTTCCGCAATTATGACAGGGCCACTTCTTCTTTGCCTCCTCTAGACTCACTTGACCTTTCCCTTTACCTATGTTAGGTCGCGATTTATTCTGTCCTGTTTCATTCCCACTATTATTATCCAATTGAGCTTCTTGTTTTTCTGCCACTTTCACCTGTGCCCACATTGCCTTCTCTTTCAATTTACGCTGTCTACTCTCAATATCATCACTGCAATACTTAGCATACCTCAGTACCTCGTCTACCGTGCCATTCTGCCAATTAATCATATGCTGTTTAATCATTTCACTAATCTCTGGTTTCAACCCAAACACAAATCTGTATACGAAATGACTCATATCTTTTTCACTTAATTCCTCATATCCACTATACTGCTTGAAAACCAACAACAACCTTACATAATATGCATGTACAGACTCTTTACTCTCCTGTGTAGTTCTATCAATTTTCACCCAATCTGTTTCTTTAGGAGGAATCTTATTTTTCAAAAAGGTAATCACCTTATCGTACTTCCTCATCACCTCAGGACCTGGAGCTCCTGTCTTAGGATCTCTTGGATATTCTGTAGTTGGCCAGTCAACTGTAATTTTACACTCTGACCACAAATCAGTTGGTACCACTATGTCAAATAATCCATCTAAATCTATCCACAACACTTTTGAAACCTTTACAAACCTCTCTACTTGTCGGTACCATTCAACTGGTTTCTCTCTCAGCTTTGGAAATTCATTTGTAAATGACAGTATATCCTGCCTAGTCCAGGGAACATGCACATAACTACCACCTGGAGTTTCTCTCATAGGGTATTCTCTGGCAACAGGTTCCTTTTCAGTTATCATAAAAGCCAAAGAAGCTTTGTCTGTAGTTTTCTCATTCTTTTTTGTCCATCTAACTTTCCATCTGTCCACATCACCCCATTTTCTCAGTAACACAATTAACTCTTTTATCTGTGTCAGCCTTCCTGCCGTATTCAAGTTTTCAATATCTTTTTCACAAAAGTCTACTCTGTAGGGTTTCTGCAATGTTTTCACTTTCGCAAAATCTATTCCAATTTCACTGGCTACCTCTTCTAGTTTGTCATTTAAATTCTTTGCTCTCCATGTAATACTTTTGCACAGAAACATTATTTCATCATCCTGGTAATTTTTTATCTTTTCTGTACCAATCGTTCCTAGAATTAATTCTTCCATGTCAATTTTTAACCTAATTACATCTAATGGTTTTTCTTCTGGTTCTTTCATTTTAAATGCCTTCATCCACTCATTTAATTCATCAGGAGTCGGACCTATGGGTGTATTATTTAGTTCTATCCAATTACCACTCTTTTCAGGAGTCTCTGTTGCAGATTCTGTTACCATATGCATTTTTCTACCATTGCACTCATTCACAGTCAAATTTGTAGGTGGACTTGGTCTGTAAGTACTAGCCAAATTACTTATACTTGCACTTGGTTCCATCCTTTCTTTTTCTCTCTGAAATTGTGAACTCATAGGAATCACTAAAGATCGTTCATCAATTTTCTGATTCTCAAAAACTGGTATTACTGGACCTATTGTTACAGGTACAGTCACAGCTTCCATGTTTTTCGTTAATTCCCTAATTTTCTCAGTTAGTTCTTTTGTTGTCCTTGCTAATTCGCTTGCATTGTCACTTTCTATTCCTTCATTTTGTGAAGTTCTTATTTGATCTTGTGACCTATTTATTTCAATTCTTTTTACCGGACTTTTATTTCGCACAGTCTCTATTAGCGGCGCATTTGGTGTCACCACTGTAGAACTCTGCTGATACGGAGGTGGATTTCTATTTAAAATATCTTCCAGCAATTCATCATCCGTTTCGCTCTCATGCATATATTTCTCCCTCTCCATATGTTTCTTTTTCTCAGTACGTTTTCTCTTAGTCTCTTCCTCAACTGTAAAAGCCGGAAACAAACCTCCTGTAATGTTAGCACATCTCCATCGTTTTATTCTATCCTCATGATTTATTCCCCACATTCTTCCAGGCATAAACTCATGATCTCTTAAACCTCTGAATCTCTCTCGCTCATACATCTCATCCTCCCATTCCGTCAATGCTTCCATCTGTGTCGGTCTAGGTTCTAGATTTGTCATCTTTTCTCACAAATTTCGCAAAACCGCTACACTAAATGAACCATTCTCAGGGAAAGCTAATGCACCATCATTCTTCGTATACTTTGCCCAATTTTCCAACCATATGCATGTATGATATCCATATTTCAGCATCATATGTGAAGCTGCTGATTTCGGCAGAGGAATTACTTGTCCCTCTCTAGTCACAACCTTTTTGTCTTTCTTAAAGAAATTCTTTATTTTTGTCGTCCATGACGTTCTCTCCCTTTCATACTCGTAATACGGCATGTTTTCGATTGGTTTTTCTCTTCAAACCAACACTGTTCCGTGTACAGAACTTCAACCTATTACAGCGCGACTCACACTAATGCACCAATCAGAACGATTCCCTTCGTCCGCGGACCAACCAATCCTAGCGCGGCACTTTTCTACGTCACTCCTGACTCTGTGTTCACGTGACTAGCGCACTATCCAATCCTAGCGCGGCACTGTCGATGTCACTCCTGCTCTTTTACCCCTCCTTTACAACAATTATCGGCAATTTTCTTTTCACTGTTTTCTTCGTTAGTTACAACAATTAAAACAATTCCATAGTCTGATTCGCTAAACAAAAGTGACAGCTTTGTCCTTTTACACAAGAATCCTGTATTTCCAGTAGGCAGCGCTTACCTCTACCCTACCACAGAATTATTTACTCTCGCCGATAAAGTAGCACTTCCCTCTACCTTACCCTTCTTTCAAGCAAACAATTAACTCGTTTCTCTGGGGATAAGACACATGTGGAGACTAGGCTCCTGAGAATTAAGGCCAAAGTTTCACAAGAAAACGTGATTTGCTATCTCAGTTACACACCTTTCGTACAGAAAATCCCTAAAATAACACAACCTGTGTTATTACCAAAATAAATTCAGACCATGTACCAAATTCCATGTGACTTCTCTTGCCACACGTGTTCCACTTCCTACATCCCAGAAGCGTGAAAACTCACATATAACATAACACGACTCAACATATAGTGTTAGTCATCAAAATAATCAATAATCAATAATCACTAAACTAATCTATAGAAACCATAACTCTGTTACCAAGAAATCTGATGCAGCGCGTACAATAAAAACTATTTTCCTCCTAGGTCACTTATCGGTCATCCAGGGGCGACTTATATTTTCTCACATCCACATGACGATGGGGCCCATAAACATCGCCTATCACACACACACACACACACCTGGATTTCCTTTATACCTTTACGAAATTCTATACTCCTAGGAGAAGCATGAGAACTAAATGGAAAACACCATTTATGTACCGCTGGAAAGAGCCGGGATACCTTATTACCTTAACCTATCGCTTTCTTAGTTATTTCTTAAGATATTCCTGCTCATTGTTTTGTCGATGGATCATCTAGTAAGAAATTAATTTGTAGTGATTAAGACCAGCTAAATCACAATAACCAATTACTAGTGTCACAATCATTTAGTAAAATAACCACTGAGTCGTTTGATTAAGAATCTTAAATTTTATATAATTTTAAAAGCATGAGAAAGAATTTAGACTTTTTATTCAATTATTCATTCATTATTTAATTCAAATATTTATTAAGCAAAATCAATTTTATTGCAGAAAGGAAATTTTGTCATGAAGCAAAAACCCTAATTACCTGCCTATCTTCCCTAATTTAGCCTAAGGATTTCTAACCTAAGTTTACGAATTAAAAATATCTTGATTCTCATACTCAACTGGAAAAATAAGACAGCAACAGAAACTTCAGCTCGTCAGCATCAGCTACCTGCAACCCATCTCATCTAACAGTCTTTCAGCATCTCCCGCTCAGTAAGTGGATCGATCTGGACCACCAAGCACTGGAAGCCACCAACTCCAACACCGACTCTGACTGCGACTCTCCAACTCCGACTGTGTTTCCCTCCCACTAAGAGTAGGCCCTCTTATACCCTAATTCTAACTTTGCTAACTAATTGTTGCAACATTAATAACACGCTTTTCTTTCATTGGTCCATTCATTTCATCTATTCATTCTTAATCAAGTTCTCCCGGATCCAACTTGTTCTTTGGAATGTATATGATCATTTCCTTTCTCACAGTTCAAGACATGTTTCCATCCGCTTCGATCAGTACATTTGTAACTTCTTTCGATACATTCGAGAACTCTGCAGGCATTGTCCTTTCTCTTAAAACGGTTTCCCACGGTTCTTTGCTGATCACCACGGCACACTATCAGTTCAATTAGGTCACATCAGCCTTGACCATTCTTGCATCCTAGCCTCTCAGCCTTATCACGTGGTTAGCTTTTCTCCAACTTTTTCTCCCTTGTCACGCGTTTCCCCGCACATGCGCACTTCAATAACCGGCAGCCATTTTATATCGCCACTCGTTTATACTTAGAAGCACTATTTTGAAATAAACAAAACATAATTAAAATAGAGAAACATAGCCTTTTCGTTTCCCTCCCGTCATCTACGTACCCCAATTAGTTATTACCTAGCAGAAAGCAACATTTAAGCTGTTCCTTACTTACCATCACTATTGTTTTTGCAACAACACGTTTATATTCTATGAAGCACAAATCATGCATTTATTATTAATTTAGTACGCAATTAATTTTATGTTATAATTAGACACACAGACATTTGTTAATAGATTATTCAGCCCATATACTTGCGTGTTACCCTTCCCTCACGTACAGTGTTGATTAATACATTTAAACGAACATTTTATTAATTATTTATAAAATTTGCTAGGGGTTAAAATTTTTATTTTCTCTGCTCCATCACTAGTCAAGGAAGGAAAAATTGGGAGAATGTATTAAAGAAAATGGCATTGACACGTAGAGTCACCATTCATGAGTCAGTAGGAGAAAGTCCTTTTGACATTATGAGAGGACGCAGGCCACACTCTAAAGCTAAACCGGGGTGGATGAGAAGCGGTAAAAAAGTGTTATGGAATGTTGAGGGTGTTAGAAAGTGTTTTCTGGCATCCCAGGAAAGGAATAGGACGTATTTCAATTCCAAACATAGAGTGTGTAGTGTTGACTTGACAGTGGGTCAATGGGTATGGGTGAAATCTGCTAGAAAGTTGCCTAAGGGGCAAAGTAAGTTTAGTACTCCAGTTAAGATTGTGAAAGTAATGTAAAACACAATGAAATTGGAGGATGGCAGTATTTGTCACATGAGTAGGTTGTCTAGGTTTAGAGAAAGTGGGCATGGCGTGCATGAACCGGACCTAGGTGGAACAAAGTCCTTTTGTAATAGGTACTGGTGGATTGGTAGTGTTGCTGGTGGTGGTGCTGAGGAAAGTGTCACAAATCAAGAATTGTAAGAAGAAGGGGGTGTGGTGGTGAGCAAGGAGGAGAGGCAGGATGTATCAAGAGACTGTGGAGATGAAACAGGTGTGAATAGTGAAGTCGTGGATGGTGGTGATCAGAGTGATTGATCAGTTGGCGGAAAGACAAGTGCCCTTGGCAGAAGTATAAAGAAACCTAAGAAGTTAGAAGATTACATTTGCAGTGTATAGATGTGTTGTCTTTAGCTGGTTGTAGAATATGTATCTGTATCCTGAAAGTGTAATATAGTTATTTTATTGTTTATTATTTTGTTTTGTGTAACGAGAAGGGATGTGTAGTAATGGTGTTTCTCCTAGTATGATATGAGTAGATTGTGGGGGTAGAATTAGGTAGTGTTTCCATTCCATGTACTTAAGAGGTTGGTTAGAATGTTTGTAGGAGATGATGCTGTACTTCCCCTGTGCTGGGACAGGTTCATGAAGCTGTATGAGATTGCTCAAATAAAGTACTTCTCAACTTAACTGGTGTCCTGGAAGATTACTACAGCGAGCCCCCCAGTCCTGCTCCACATTTGGTGGGAAAATTAGGTAAAGTAGGAGGTGGGTCTACCTACCAACTCTACCACCCCTCAGGTGGGGCAGACGAAGTAGACCCCACTTTTTACTATCTGCCATCTTGAGGATGGGGATAGTAGCCAATTAGACGTCAGGGTATGCCCCCCCCCCACGTGGGGTGAGCGTAAAGAGGTTGTAGACACCCTGCAGGTAGATAGCCCATTGGCTACTACCTGGCCTCCCCTAAAAATGCCCCTAAATTCAGTATTTAGGTGGCTCCCTGACAACCTGACTTCAGATTAGACGGACCTAAAGAATACGATGGAAGAAGACCGCTGGCGGACCAGGAACTGAGCCCTGCTGCAGAAGAAACCGGTGCAAACCCTGCCAAATGCAACCATACACAACAACTGGGACCTGCTGTCCTTCCTGAAACCTGCAAGTCCTCCAAGAAACCCTGAAGCCTGCGCAGACTTCGCCAATTGCCAAGAAATCTCCTGTTGGGCTAGAGGCTCTAGTTCCCAGCATCTGCTAGTAAAGTAACCGCCGTGGTTGAGGACCAGCACCCTCCGTGTCGCCACAACTCACCACTGAAAAGAAACGTTGCCGCTTCCTAGGCCTATTGGTTCGCCAATCCGGTGGAATCGACCCCTGCCTGCATCCATCACCTTGAGGGATCATCTCAGCATAACGACCGATGCTGGAAACAGGCCCGTTCCTGAGAGCCCGTACCCTCTTGCCGGTGAAGACAACACCATACTACTGCAATGGTGGCACGACCGCCTACTCCATGACGGTCTGCCCTCATCACACCTGTGGCCTGCCCACTGCAGGTGAACTTTGAAACTCCTTGGCGAATTCCTCCTTCCACTGATCACAAGGATATCTGAGTCGGCGATCATCCGTGATCCAAATCTACACCAGTCGTCCAGCAACCATGACCACTGGGTTTTCGGTGATCGGCATCCATAGACCTAAAGTGACCTGCTGCCGGTGACCGCAACAGTAACTCCATTCAAGCCCTACTTTTCAATTGCTTTCTCCGACGACTGCGATGGTAAATATCCGATGGTATCAGCTGCCGAGTGCCTAGATACTGAAAGTACTGCATACTTTGAACTGCACTGCATTTTCTCTCCATAATTACAAGTCTATGAAGTATTTATTCGAGTACCGAACTGTATAAAGTATATTTCTGATTTGAAGTCTTGGTTCTCAAAATATATAAAAAGATAATTGTTATTTTTATACAACATTAGTCTTGGATTTATTTTTGAGTGTGTGTCTCATGTATTGCCACTGTGAGTACAACAAATGTTCAACACTGTCCTCTGATAAGCCTGACTGGTCGGCCACACTACCACAAAAAGAGAGTTAGTATTATCTTCTTGTTTCCTCTATCTTCCTCTGAGGATTTCTCGCACTCTCTTCATAGTGTACTTCATTTTAGTAAACTGTACAGAGAGGCAGTATCTTACACAAGGTCGGATACCTTCTCACTGAGGGCCCACTGAAACCAACTTGCTGCTGTGGAGAAGCTCCAAGCGGGAGAAAGCTGTTTCTTTAGCCCATTGAAGTAGAGCCTTGGTCAGATTGGTTTAGCTGGCTAGTCCTGGTCTTCAGGAAGTCTGGAAGTCCACAGATCTTCCAAGTCCCAACTTTTCAGAGTTCTTAGAAGTCAAGTTATGCACAGTGATACGCCCCAGGACCTCAGGAACAGCACCTGGGATTCAAGATTCACTTCAGCAGAGGCCACCAGCAGGGTCCAGTCCAGGTCAAGTTGCAACTGCTCAGCTGGGAACTCCAGGCCCTCTTGCAGCTTGTTGTGCCCCTATGACCACACAGGAGGTCAGCCAACTGACCCTTGGAGTCCACCTGGACACAAGTGGGAGCTGGTATAGCCCTTGAGGTCTCCTCACAGGTCTCAAACATCAGGCGCAGTCCTTCTGTTCTTCCACAGGTTCAGAGCGTGTTCGGAAGAGGATGCCTTGGGGTGCCATAATTATGGTTAGCACCAGCTACTGGGTGGGTGTGAATACTGGCTGCTCTCTAACCAATGGGGTAAAAGTACCCAAAGGCAATCTTACCCACTTTAGCAGCAGTTTTTTGCCCTGCTGCAAACAATCTCACAGTGAGCATTGCTCCTAAAATTCTACCTAGGGAAACCCTTCTTCCCTTGTGCAGAGATGTGGTGCCCACCTGTAAGTGTGGCCATGGAAATGAGTTGTCCACTCCTCTGTGCTCACTCAAAACAAGTTCTGGGATAGCTCCCCTCCCACTGGGTTTGCTGGCAATCTGGCTGGGGGGACAAAGGGTTTCCTTCTCCAGGTCTTACATTAAATTTAATTGTGGAAGGACAGGCCCTTTTACAAGTTAATGAAGTCTACCCTAAATGGTCTTCCTGCAAAGGGAAGAAAAACACCTCCCCACACCCAGTGTATGGCCTCTGCTCGGGGAGCAGTTTTCACACCTCATTAAGGGCAGTGTTGGCTGACCAGCTGTCAAATTACTGTATCACAATAAGTACTCCTTCGATGCGAGGATGATAACCGCGTCTTATTCGTAACAACCCTGGAAAGGTACAGATGGGAAGTCCTAGGATGAAGGGACCCACCAAGGAGTGGGGAAGGAAACAATTCCTTTTGTTTTAATTACCCTCACACACCCTAGTGGTGTCATGCTTCATCATCGGGTCACCCTGACGCCTAAAAGTTTTTAATAATAACAGCTTCTACCTATTGGACATATAACAATGCTCGTCTCAATAAGGCTTTGTTGATATTAGATAGATCTAACTTATAATAGTGAACAGGTCTTATTTCTATTTTTTGTTCTGGGGTCAGGATTGCTGTCTCAGTATTCTCCTTATATCCCCTTTTTTAACTCCTGCATAAACTGACAGACACTATCAGAAGCGTGGTGCCAAAAAATATGGCTTTTTACTTGTTTAATAATATTAGGATGTGGCGTTTAACTACTTTTCCCGTCCTTCCCCCTTTTTTCTTAGTATGACGATGTGCGTCGAAGTCTGTGGTATGACGCATGCACAAGGTCATTGTCAACTCAGTAATGAGACGCCGTAAAGAAATTGAGGAGGCCCCATACCAAACTGAGATGTCTCAGTATTTTTTCTATTTTTTCTATTTTTTCTAACTCGTGCAATAGCTGCCAGGCACTATCCCTTACGAGATTTCCTCTCGGCCCTTACGGCAACGGGAATGGGTTCCCTCTCATCCTTGCCGGAATTGTGATAGACAGCTGTCAAATTAGCCTACTGGAGGTTCGGGCAGGTAAAAGGTAAGCCTGGGCGTAGTTCGCGAAGTAGCGCTACGCGAAGCTACGCAAAGTGCAGTTCGCACTACGCGAGCTACGCGTAGCACTACGCGAACTGCGTAGTGCACTGTTCGCAATGATTGCACAGTGCCGGATGCTTGTCCGCACTGTGCAATCATTGAAAACGGCATCTTGCACAGTGCGAGCTGTCTTTTACTGCCGCTCGAGTAGATTTTTACTCGAGCGGCAGCTTTCTCAACGCGGACTGGTAGTTTCTCATCGCGAGCGGTCGCGAGCATACGCGACCACTCGCAATGAGAAACCTGACCTCCCCGCGTTGAGAATCTCGCCAGGAGGTTTATTTTCCACGCTCGCGATCGGCAACTTGATGTTGCTGATCGCGAACGAGGAAAAAGTCTCGCCGGGATGTCATTTTGCTTGCTCGCGGTCGCCAACTTGACGTTGAGGACCGCGAGCAAGCAAAAATGACCGCTGCACTACGCTACGCTACTCTACGCGTGTTTGCACTGTGCTACGTGCAATTCGCGTTGTGCGAAGTAGCGCAAACTTCGCAAACTACGCGAGCGTAGCGTAGTGCTTTGCCCAGGGTTAGTAAAAGGTAACTTTCTAAAAGTTACTTTTCCTCAATATTAACTAAACATCAGACTTTGCCATTTAATGAGATTTTTTATATAATGTTTTTTGAATGACTTGTGTAGTCATTTCCTGTAGAAAGTTACAGATTAAAGTTTATAATCTATACTTTGACATTTTATACGATTCAGCTACAGACTACCCATGAGAATATCTTTTGGGACTTAGTCACTGAAAGAACATGGCAGTTTTAATTTTGCATATGTTTCACTGTTAAATATAAGGCACTCTACCTTGTGGGCAGCAAGGTGTACTTAGGATTGACTTATTTAAATTTAAAAGCAGTGATTACCGTCTGTGAAAACAGGGTTATCTTGACAGGTTAGACAGCAGGGTTTTATGCTAATGCAGAAAGGTTATATGTGGTAGGCCTGAAGCCATGATTTTCAGGCCTGCTCTGTGGATGGCACAATAGGTACTGCTCTCTACAGGTGGCATTTAACTGCTAGGGATTGGATGAATCTACTAGCCCATATACTAAGGACTTGCAAGCAAGGTAAGTAAGTTAATCGAAGATAAGCCAATGTATAAAGGTGGAGCAAAGGCGCTTTACTCCTGTTTAGCAGAGCTAACGTGCACAGAGTTCCAATTCCTGCAATACAGAAGGTACAAAATGGGGAGAAATCAAGCAAAACATGCTAATTTCCTACAGAAGGTAATTGAAATGAGTATTTAAAAGGTTTTAAGTTTTGGCCTCTTTGATATGTGTATCTTTTAATGTTCACCTCTGTAGAATGTTACTGCTGGATGCATATGTGTGTTTTCAGCTTCCTCTGGAACGGAGGAGTTGTTGGCCAAACTTCACGGGAGACACAGAAGACCCACTGGGAGTCGGAAGGTGGAGCAACTATGACCGAGGGGCCAAGTGGCACAGAGGATGATGGGGCTGGCCAGGAGACCAGGAGAACATCTGATTCCAAGGCTTCTGACTCAGGCCACCCTCTGGTGATGTGGGCTGCATGTCTGTAGGACTTTCTATCTATTTCTGTGTCCACCACCTCGACTACCATCTCCACCTTTCACTACTGCAGCCCTGGAAAAGGGCCTCCACCCAGGCCGATAATGGGCTGCGGTCTCTCCGGCACCTCACCGCCCTCATCCTGCGGAGTGGCAGAAGGCATTTTTGCATCATGTCCAGGGTGTCAGACAGCAATTGGGTCCAGGTATTGACTTCCTGGGTGGAATGTGCGCTGCCCTGGTTGTTTTATAGAGAGGCTCTCTGTCTCCAAGTGCCTTGACTAATACCAGTGCTTCTGGCACACCTGCCCCCATTCCAACCATTGCCCTCATTGCAACACTTGACCTCGTTTGAACGCCTGACCCCATTCCACAGCCCACCCTGTTTCCCCTTGTGACTGTATCACTCACCTCCCTCACCCATATCACCTGTCCTAACCACCTCAAACCCGTAACCTATCTGTTCTCAGATACCTTCCCATAGCCCAAAACCCCACCATTCCTGTCACCTTCCCTCACCAGAACCACCTCACCCAACCGCCCCCAAAACCACTAAACCTACCCATTCCCAAAACCCTTCCCATTCCCCACGGCCCCACCATTCTCTTCACCCTTCCTCCCCAGACGCACCTGGCTCAACCACACTCAAGTCCCTTAAATCTACCAATTCCCAGAAATCTTCCCATACTCCAAAACCCCACCATTCCCTTTACTCTCCCACCCCAGAACAACCTGGCTCTGCCCCTCCAAAAAGAAATATTAAAACCCTCCGCCAAACCTAAGCCGTACGTGCCCGAATTACCATTAGCTCGTGGAGGAAGCCCCCTGAGCACGACATTGCTGATAACGGTGGGATGGCAAGAGCACTGCCCGGAGGGACAATTGGCTGTGATAGGATACTATTTACTGCAAACCACACGCCCGACTTTTACTTCTACTATTTTTATTGAAATACATAAAAGTACCAAAGTGAGGAGGAGTTTTGTGTCTGATATTTACTTGAAGCTATATTGTGTTGTAAAAATATAAATGCATTGGTATTTGGACAAATAGGTTTTAAATATCGAGTTACAGAAATAGCAGAAATAAAATATTGTGATACAAACATTTCGTGATGCAGAACTATAGTTGTCAAGAATATAGATTTTTTTCAGGTAAGTTGTATCGCTGTCAAGAATATTGTTGTTGTTAATACCGCTTTCAATAATATAGTTGTAAAAAATATTGCTTTTCAATTAACTTTATGTGTTTTAGTCACATATTAATTTTATGTGTTATTATTGTTTGTATAATTGTTAATAATATTTTTAAATATAGTTTGTCATTTTAAGTGATTTATAATTTTTAATTTAATTGCTAATAGTAATTTATAGTATTGTAGCGGGTTGCTAGGTTTGTAGGGATATAGGGTAGGAAGTTAATTAAGTATAATTGATTTACAATTAATGATTAATTAATTAATTATTAATTTGTTATTAATTATGTAATTTGTGTAATAATATTTCTTAAGTTATATATTAGGTGCGGGCTGCTGGGTTATTATATTAATTGTTAACAATTACTTGTCAATGAATTATTCATTATTTAATTGATTATTAATTATGTCAGTTGTGTAATAATTATATTTTTAAGTTATATATTAGGTGCGGGCTGCTGGATTTATAGGGATAGAGGGTGGGAAGTTAATTAAGCCATAATTAATTAACAATTATTAATTTATTGATAATTGCTGAATTGATTATTAATTATGTTAATTGTGTTATACTTATTTATTTTAGTTATATTTCAAGTGTGGGCTGCTAGGTTTGTGGGGGTATAGCGTGGGAAGTTAAGTAATAAATAAATAACAATTCTTTTAAATTGATACTTATTAAAATGTTTAATAATCATGTAAATTGTTTAATTGTTTTTTATTTTTATACATGTATTTTTTGGGGGGGTCAATGAATGTTCATATTGAGAATTTTGGGGATTTGTTTAAATTAATAGGGTTATTCAAATATGTTATGTGTTTGAAGTGAAGTACTCTCCCTACTGTTGTACAGACTGGAGTGAGAATAGTAAATGTAACCCCTCCGAAGTCCAATGATTTCCCTACTGCTGCAGAGACTGGAGTGTGCATAGCAATTATTACACATCCGAGGTCCAACCCTTACCGTACTGTTGCACAGACTGGAGTGGGAATAGTAAATTTAACCCCACCGAAGTCAAACGCATTCCCTACTATTGCACAAACCGGAGTGGGAATAGTAAATTTAATCTCTCTGAAATCCAATGCTTTCCCAACTGTTGCACAGACTGGAGGCGGAATAGCACATTTTATCCCTCCGAAGTCCAACGCTTTCCTTACTGTTGCACAGACTGGAGTGGGGTGAGTAAATGTTAACCCTCCACAGGCTGACGCTTTCCCTACTGTTGCACAGACTGGAGTGGGAATAGTAAATTTAACCCCTCCAGAGTACAACACTTTTCCTACTGTTGCACAGACTGTAGTGGAAATAGTCAACTTAATCCCTCCGAAATCCAACGCATTCCCTGCTGTTGCACAGACTGGAGCGGGAATAGTTAATTTTATCACTCCGAAGTCCAATGCTTTCCTTACTGTTGCACAGACTGGAGTGGGAATAGTAAATTTAATCCCTCTGAAGTCAAATGCTTTCTTTACTGTTGCACAGACTGGAGTGGGAATAGTAAATTTAACGCCACTGAAGTCCAATGTTTTCTCTACTGTTGCACAGACTGGAGTGGGAATAGTAAATGTAACCCTCTTCGAAATCCAACGCTTTCCCTACTATTGCACAGACCGAAGGGATAAAACTTACGATTTCCACTCCAAAGTCCAACGTTTTCCTTACTGTTGCACAGACTGGAATGGGAATAGTAAATGTAATCCCTCCGAAGTCCAATGCTTTCTTTACTGTTGCACAGACTGGAGTGGGAATAGTAAATTTAATTCCTTGGAAGCCCAACGCTTTCACAACTGTTGCACAGACTGGTTATTCAAATGTGTTATGTGTTTGTAGTGAAGTACTTCCCCTACTGTTGTACAGACTGTAGTGGGAATAGTGAATTTAACCCCTCTGAAGTCCAACGCTTTACCTACTATTGCACAGACTGGAGTGGGAATCGTACGTTTTATCCCTTTGAAGTCCAACGCTTTCCCTACTGATGAACAGACTGACTTCATTGGTTTTTGAGGTTACTGCAGTGTTGGTTTATCCTCAGAGGGCAGTTAGAGTCAGGAATGTGTCTAGTCTACAGTGATCTGTCTGTCCTAGTTTCCTGGCACGTGCGGTGAGGCTGGAATCTTCAGTGGCCGCGCGCCTGAGTTGCCAGCACAGTCAAATAGACTAGTATTCCCTACAAAACTCACCGTCCCTGTTAGAACAAGGGTACCCCAAGTGTGAAATTTTCTTTTTAGGTTCAAATGCCACATCAGCAATGTCTTGGTGTGCGGTTAAGAGGTGTACTAGGAATCTAGTCGCCGGGGAGGTGCTGGTGCACTGAGCTCAGCTCAGAAGTGTGACCAGTTAAGAAACTAACTGGTCTTACAGTCAGTAAAGAGGGACCTTATACTACGAGGAAAGGGTATCCCGAACTATGTCATTTGGAGTACCACGCTGTAGCGTCCTCCCCAGCCTGGGAGTGTGTAAATGAAATACGGCACACACGGAGCTCTGCAACACACATCTTTATTCTCGAACATACGTGCACACACTGCACGCATTACATCATGAGTTTTATAACCCCACACCTTAACACCTCCTGTCAGACTATGTAAATCCTGTTTTTTAGTCTGCCCAGAACCGTGAGGGACCTGGCGCGTATAATATGCAAGACACTACACACACTACAAACACTGTGTGCAGAAACTGTTGGGGGACAGCACAGATTTTGCAGTGAAGCACTGGAGAGTGGTCTCCCTTCTAGAGTATAGGTAGAACGGCCTATACCCAAAAAGTATAACTAGCAGGCTCCTCGCAGCATGGCATGAGAAGGCAGTAGCCACCCTTGAAGATGGGTAGAGACCTCCATTAGAGGAAAATACAGACTCACCAAAACAGTCGAACAGGGTGGAGTGGCACTAGACGACTTTTGTCCATATGGACCAATTTTCTGATGTCCTATTGCAGAACGTCCTACATGCAAGCATGATACCACTCATTAGAAACCTGTGTTTGTGGCACATAACCCTAATGCAACCCTTTCAGCCATACATGGTCAAGTTGCCCTATCAGGCATTCATTTTCAAGTTGCCCTATCAAGTGTAAATGTTTTTTTACATGCATTTTTTTTGTATTTACAGCAAGAAAAAACAGCCAAGAACACATGCCGCAGTGAGGTAAATAGGAATCATGATATCAAATCAGGCCAACGTATCATAGATTTGGTCCCCGTTTCACGGCAGCTGATCCCAACTAAAATCATACATGTCCAACACAACTGGTCTGATCATAGGTTACAACGATGCCAATGTCACACTATAATATACCCTTTGTTCATATCTGTGCCCCATAGCAAGCCACTTCCTTAATTGCAATCTCATTCCTATATATTGTAGAGTTTCATTGTAAGCGGACACTCTTGTGCATCTTGGAGATCTACTGCTGAGGTTATTCTGTGTGGTGTTTGTAGTACAGTCTCATTTCAGATATCTCTAGTCCCCCCTCTGGATAGTTTTCAGACATAATTTGGAGTTTTCTTCTCATGGGGGTCCTGTACCGCTTGGGTCAGAAAGGACCTACATCAACTCGGTCCATTCTATCAAGTCCTCTGCCAGTTTTTCATCCCTCCTAACTTGTTGCATCGAGGACTCCTCCGCTATTGCCCATTCCAGCATATCTCAAATCCAAGCTTCATTGGAGGCGCTTTCAGACTTGTCCAATGTCAGAACCCTTTTCAGAGGGCCGTGGGGCACGCAGGGGTTACTGGATCTAACCGTGGCTGTTGAGGCCTTTTACTCCTGTTGTCCTGGGGCCCTCCCTACTATGGAGCCTGCACAACTGGCCCAATTCACGACTTAGCCACTCTCGCAGCATGAAAGAGTTCAGCGGTACAGCAGGTGCCTTCAACACATACCCGCAAATCCTGCTCAGTTCAGACAAGTTGGGCAGCTCGCAGCCCACGCGGCAGCACCCGGCGGCGCAGGCTCACTCTCCTGAGTGGTTGTGTCGGAGGTCTCTCAATTGTCTGAGTGGCTCCTAGCTCACGAAGACGCAGTAACTTGGCTTTTACCCTACTGTGGGTGGGGCTTAACCTTTCTTCAGCTCCGACTAGAGCCAGCAAGGGTGAGACATCGTCCAAGGCGTCTCCGGCAGTCCTCAGTGGTGAGTCGGTGGCAGTTCCCGTGCAGTGTGGGCCCAACCACCAATCGTAGCCTCAGTCTATCTTTTGAGTGGTGGCCCGAATATTGTTGAAACATTGGTACCCGCAGCCCCTATTGGCATACAGATATGCCGCGGTATGTGGTTGTACGGGTGCAGGCTCTTCCATCACAAGTGCCCCGGCACAGACAGTCACAAGTCTTGGCACTCCACCGGAGGCCCTCTCTAGCAGACAGGGTCACAGCAACGCAGCACTACTGGCTTAGCAAGACTTGCTCATTCTCTCGGCTCAGTGTACAGAGGCCCTTTTTTGGCATACTGTGGTTGCTGAAAACAATCCTGGACACGGGTACGACAGTGGGGTGGAAAGTGCCTATCACGTATACATGTTCAGGCTGCCCTGTCAGGCACACATATTCAGGTCGCCCTATCAGGCATACATGTTCAGGTTGCCATGTTAGGCATACATGTTCAGATTGCCCGATCAGGCATACATGTTCATATTGCCCTATCAGGCACACATGTTCAGGTTACCCTGTCAGGCATGCAGGTTCAGTTTTCCCTATCAGGCATACATGTTCAGGTTGCCCTGTTAGGCATACATGTTCAGATTGCCCTATCATGCATACATGTTCAGATTGGCCTATCAGGCATACATGTTCAGGTTGCCCTATCATGCATACATGTTCAGATTGGCCTATCAGTCATACATGTTCAGGTTGCCCTATCAGGCACACATGTTCAGGTTACCCTGTCAGGCATGTAGGTTCAGGTTGCCCTATCAGGCATACATGTTCTGGTTGTCCTGTGAGGCATACATGTTCAGATTGCCCTATCAGGCATACATGTTCAGGTTGCCCTATCAGGCATACATTTTCAGATTGCCCCATCAGGCATACATGTTCAGATTGCCCTGTCAGGCACACATGTTCAGATTGCCCTGTCAGGCATACATGTTCAGATTGCCCCATCAGGCACACATGTTCAGATTGCCCTGTTGGGCATTAGCATACATGTTCAGATTGCCCTGTCAGGCATACATGTTCAGACTGCCCTGTGAGGCACACATTTTCAAATGGCCCTACCATGCATACATGTTCAGACTGGCCTATCAGGCATACATGTTCAGGTTGCCCTATCAGGCACACATGTTCAGGTTACCCTGTCAGGCATGTAGGTTCAGATTGCCCTGTCAGGCATACATGTTCAAATCGCACTATCAAGCATACATGTTCAGATTGCCATGTCAGGCATTCATGTTCAGATTGCCCTGTCAGGCATACATGTTCAAGTTGCTCTATAAGACAAGATGATCAGATTGCCCTGTCAGGCACACATGTTCAGATTGCCCTGTCAGGCATACATGTTCAGATTGCCCTGTCAGGCACACATGTTCAGATTGGCCTGTCAGGCACACATGTTCAGATTGTTCTGTCAGGCATGCCGGTTCAGTTTGCCGTATCAGGCATACATGTTCAGACTGCCCTGTCAGGCACACATGTTCAGATTGCCCTGTCAGGCATACATGTTCAGATTGCCACATCAGGCACACATGTTCAGATTGCCCTGTTGGGCATTAGCATACATGTTCAGATTGCCCTGTCAGGCATACATGTTCAGACTGCCCTGTGAGGCACACATTTTCAAATGGCCCTACCATGCATACATGTTCAGACTGGCCTATCAGGCATACATGTTCAGGTTGCCCTATCAGGCACACATGTTCAGGTTACCCTGTCAGGCATGTAGGTTCAGATTGCCCTGTCAGGCATACATGTTCAAATCGCACTATCAAGCATACATGTTCAGATTGCCATGTCAGGCATTCATGTTCAGATTGCCCTGTCAGGCATACATGTTCAAGTTGCTCTATAAGACAAGATGATCAGATTGCCCTGTCAGGCACACATGTTCAGATTGCCCTGTCAGGCATACATGTTCAGATTGCCCTGTCAGGCACACATGTTCAGATTGGCCTGTCAGGCACACATGTTCAGATTGTTCTGTCAGGCATGCCGGTTCAGTTTGCCGTATCAGGCATACATGTTCAGACTGCCCTATCAGGCCTACACGTTCAGATTGTCCTGTCAGGCACACATTTTCAGATTGCCCTATCAGGCATACATGTTCAGATTGCGCTATCAGACACATGATCAGATTGCCCTGTCAGGCACACATGTTCAGATTGCCCTGTCAGGCATACATGTTCAGATTGCCCTGTCAGGCACACATTTTCAGATTGCCCTATCAGGCATACATGTTCTGGTTGTCCTGTGAGGCATACATGTTCAGATTGCCCTATCAGGCATACATGTTCAGGTTGCCCTATCAGGCATACATTTTCAGATTGCCCCATCAGGCATACATGTTCAGATTGCCCTGTCAGGCACACATGTTCAGATTGCCCTGTCAGGCATACATGTTCATATTGCCCCATCAGGCACACATGTTCAGATTGCCCTGTTGGGCATTAGCATACATGTTCAGATTGCCCTGTCAGGCATACATGTTCAGACTGCCCTATCAGGCACACATGTTCAGGTTACCCTGTCAGGCATGTAGGTTCAAATCGCACTATCAAGCATACATGTTCAGATTGCCATGTCAGGCATTCATGTTCAGATTGCCCTGTCAGGCATACATGGTCAAGTTGCTCTATAAGACAAGATGATCAGATTGCTCTGTCAGGCACACATGTTCAGATTGCCCTGTCAGGCATACATGTTCAGATTGCCCTGTCAGGCATACATGTTCAGATTGCCCTGTTGTCCTGTCAGGCACACATGTTCAGATTGTCCTGTCAGGCATACAGGTTCAGTTTGCCCTATCAGGCATACATGTTCAGATTGGACTATCATGGAATACATGTTCAGACTGCCCTATTAGGCATACATGTTCAGATTAGCCTGTCAGGCACACATGATCAGATTGGACTATCATGGAATACATGTTCAGACTGCCCTATTAGGCCTACATGTTCAGATTAGCCTGTCAGGCACACATGTTCAGGTCGCCCTATCAGGCATGCATGTTCAGGTTTCCATGCTAGGTATACATGTTCAGATTGCCCGTTCAGGCATAGATGTTCAGATTGCCGTATCAGGCATACATGTTCAGGTTGCCCTGTTAGGCATACATGTTCGGATTGCCCTATCATGCATACATGTTCAGATTGGCCTATCGGGCATACATGTTCAGGTTGCCCTATCAGGCACACATGTTCAGGTTACCCTGTCAGGCATGTAGGTTCAGGTTGTCCTATCAGGCATACATGTTCTGGTTGCCCTGTCAGGCATATATGTTCAGATTGCCCTATCAGGCATACATGTTCAGATTGCCCTGTCAGGCACACATGTTCAGACTGGCCTGCCAGGCACACATTTTCAGATTGCCCAATCATGCATACATGTTCAGACTGGCCTAATAGGCATACATGTTCAGGTTGCCCTATCAGGCACACATGTTCAGGTTACCCTGACAGGCATGTAGGTTCAGATTGCCCTGTCAGGCATACATGTTCAAATCGCCCTGTTAGGCATACATGTTCAGATTGCCCTGTCAGGCATACATGTTCAGATTGCCCTGTCAGGCATACATGTTCAGATTGCCCTGTCAGGCATACATGTTCAGATTGCCCTGTCAGGCATACATGTTCAAGTTGCTCTATAAGACAAGATGATCAGATTGCCCTGTCAGGCACACATGTTCAGATTGCCCTGTCAGGCATACATTTTCAGATTGCCCTGTCAGGCACACATTTTCACATTGCCCTGTCAGGCATGCAGGTTCAGGTTGCCCTATCAGGCATACATGTTCAGGTTGCCCTGTCAGGCATGCATGTTCAAGTTGCTCTATAAGACAAAATGTTCTGATTGCCCTGTCAGGCACACATGTTTAGATTGCCCTGTTAGGCATACGTGATCAGACTGCCCTTTCAGGCCTACATGTTCAGATTACCCTGTCAGGCACACATGTTCAGGCCGCCCGATCAGGCATACATGTTCAGATTTCCCTATCAGGCACAAATGTTCAGGTTACCCTGTCAGGCATGTAGGTTCAGGTTGCCCTATCAGGCATATATGTTCTGGTTGCCCTGTGAGGCATACATGTTCAGATTGCCCTATCAGGCATACATGTTCAGGTTGGCCTATCAGGCATTCATGTTCAGGTTGCCCTATCAGGCATACATGTTCAGATTGCCCCATCAGGCATACATGTTTAGATTGCCCTGTCAGGCATATATGTTCAGATTGCCCCGTCAGGCACACATGTTCAGATTGCCCTGTTGGGCATAAATGTTCAGATTGCCCTATCAGGCACACATGCTCAGATTACCCTATCAGGCATACATGTTCAGACTGCCCTATCAGGCATACATGTTCAGATTGCCCTATCAGGCACACATGTTCAGGTTGTACCCCATTAGCTGTGTGCATTCTGGTTCGTTCACATAGGAACATTCCTATTTGCAGTATGCATTCTTATTGGAACCACAGCAGTGCCTGTTGCTCACCTGTATAGAACGCTACGTGGTGAAACCCTGAGAGAGGTGCGGAAAAGTAATCGGGAAACCACCGCCTGCTCTCCATTCATTTTATAAACTGAAACCATGGTGTATGTACCTCTGTTTGTTGTTGTGCTTTTAGGGAATGGCCTTGTTACTACCTTAGCCTGATACCCTGTGGGACCTAAAAACTCATTGCCCAATATCCCAAACTAATCAGGAATATGAATTACATCTTTGGTAGCATTTTACAGCAGATGATACTTGTTTATTTTGTGGTGTTTTGAAACTGCCTTTTGACCATCTTAGCTATGTCAATATATGCAGAGTAAGACTTAGGGTGGAGTTGAGATTCTTTTTTTTTTTTTTAAATCTTTTTATTGAATAACAAAAGAACCGTCATTCGTGTTTACAATCAGATGGGATAAGTCATAATTTCACATAGACATGCATACAGTTTGCAGTTGTATAGTATGATACTTTGATTTGTTTATAACATCATCTACGGCGTATCTGGATCTTCAAAAGAGGGAACAATTGGTGGGGCACAAATATTACCGCAGTATCCATTCCATTTGCCCCATATATAAGACCATTTTTTAGGGCATCCTCTTGCTACAAATACCGTTTTTCCCTTGTCATACACCAATCCATGTCAGCCTTCCATGCCTCCACTGTGGGAGGCGCACTTGCGCCCCACAGCCTAGCAACATTCCTTTTGGCTACCATCAAACCCAATGTCACCCATGTTCTGTCTTTACTATTTAAGTCAGTGGGTTCCCAGACGTTCAACAGACATCTTTTAGCCTCGATTCCCATATCCAGTCCGAGGACCTCTCTAAAACAGTCGTGGATTCCTTTCCAGTATTTCTGAATGTGCACACATTCCCACAAAATATGCATGAATGTGCCTGTCTGGCCACATTGCCTTCTGCACCTCCCGTTGTCTGCCCTCCCCATACTGACTTGCTTAGATCCCGTGATGTATATTCTATGGAGGATCTTGATTTGGACCAGTCGTAGTCGGGCGGAGATTGCAACCTCTCGTGGGGAGGCCAACGCTTCCTGCCACTCCTCATCGTCCAGCTCCAAACCATCCTCTTCCCAGCGCTCTCGCACCAGTCTAAGGGGGTCTGGGGCGTTATTAATCAGCTTCTTATAAGTCAGGGATACCACTTTTGTTTGCATGTATCCATCGATTAACCTATCATCTAACGGTGAGACCTCCGGGAGAGATTCTCCAATGGGTAACTGCGATGCTAGTGCGTGTCTCACTTGCAGGTATCGAAAGTATTCTGTGTCAGCCAACTCATATTCTTGTTGCAGGGTGGCAAATGATATCATCTCTCCCCTCTTCCATAGGTCGCCTACCTTTGTGATCCCAATCATGTCCCACTTGTCAAACCCTTTCGTTTTCTTCAGGGTGCCCAGTTGCTCCGCGTCCCACAGAGGAGTAGCTTGCGTAAGTCTCCGTTCCCAACCCATACTTCTATTGACCGCATGCCACACCTGTGCCAAATGCCTGGTTGGCCCCGTCAGGGGAAATTTTTGGGGTTTGGAGTAGAGGGCCATATTGAAGTTACCGCCTGGCAGTAGCCATTTGTCCATCTTATAGCCCGGGTCATCCCAGTGACGGTATGTGCACTGATTGATAGCAGCCAAGTGGGCCGCCCAATAATATTTTTTAATGTCGGGGAGCCCGATTCCCCCATCATACCAGCTCAGGACTAATTTTGGAAATGATATACGAGTTCGACCATTCCAGAGCAATTCCCTCTGGAGACTCTTTGCCAAAATTTGTAAATATGTTAAGCACTCTATGGAGTGATGTTTTGGGGGATGCTAGGTACAGCAGAATATTGTCCGCGTAGAGGGAGATGCGGTCCTCCCATGTTTCAGCCCATTTCAAGCCCCAAATTATGGGGTCTCTGCGGATCCATGCTGCCAAGGGCTCCAAAGTCAGCGCGAAAAGCAAGGGGGACAGCGGACATCCCTGTCGAGTCCCACGGCCCAGTGTAAATACTTCCGATTTTTTATTATTGACAACCACTTGCGCTAAGGGCTCTGTATACAAGAGACGTACCCACTTGGTAAAATTTGGCCCGAATCCCATCTTGGTCAAGACTGCAAACAGATACGGCCACTCAATCGTGTCGAAGGCCATCGTAGCATCCAATGAAACCACGATCGCTTCTTCTCTTATAGTTCCTTGTCGCCCTAACACACCATGCAATCTCCTCAAGTTTAAAGTTGTGTTCCGGTGTGGCATAAAGCCCGATTGGTCCGGGTGTACTAATTTGCTGATCACTTGAACCAAACAACCAGCCAGCATTTTGGCTAGTACTTTAGGCTCAGCATTTAATAAGGAGATGGGCCTGTATGAAGAACACTTATTTCTAGGTTTGCCTTTTTTATGTATGGTAACCAGCGTAGCCACCCTTTGATCTTGAGGGAGCACTCCCAAATCACGGCTTTCGTTAAACATGGCCCTTAGGTAAGGGGCGATTTGTCAGGCTTTAGCTTGTATAACTCGATTGGCAGCCCATTAGGGCCCATCGCCTTACCCGATTGGAGATTTCTAATTGCCTGGGCAACTTCATCGTTAGTAAAATCGCTATCGAGCGTGTCCCTTTCATCTACAGTTAAAGTAGGGAGTGTTATGTCTGAGAGTAGGGCTTTAGAGTCTTCTTCTTGTAAGGAGGTGCTTGTTTAGTAGATGGAGCGGTAATAATCTGCAAATTCGTTAGCTATCTCTTGTGGATCTACTAGTGTTTCCCCTGTCCCCTTCATCAGTTCTGGTACTAGTCTGCTCGCTAGCTCCTTTTTATCTAAACAGGCCAACAACTTTCCAGCCTTGTCCCCCAGCTCATACAGTCTGCCTGCTTTATCTCTACTCAGTGTCTTAGCCATGTCGGTAGCAATAGTTTTATATTCGTCTCTCTTGAGTTTTAGGGCGTGGATTTTGTCTTGCGTCATTGGCCCCACTGTTTCCTCCTCCATAAGGATAATTTCGTCTTCCAGTCGGGCTAGGTCTTTTGTTTTTTCTTTGCACACACCGGAACCATTGAAATTGCTTGACCCCTTAATACTGTTTTTAAACCTTCCCAAAGAGTTTGGGATGACCGCACTGAGTCTTTGTTCTCCAGAAAGTAATTTTCAATATCTTTCGACAGTTTGTCTTTGACAACTGGGTTCCGGAGGTACCAAGGGTTGATAGGTGCTATTCTCCCCACCCTTCTCTCACCCAGGACCACCTCGGCCCATAGTGGTGAGTGATCAGATATACCGCGGGCCAGGTGCCTAATTTCCCGAATATTTCCTATCTGGGACGCTGGAGTGAGGAGATAATCTATTCGGGATAAGCTGTTGTGTGCCCCTGAATAGAAGGTGTGCTGGTTACTTTCGGGGTGGTATACTCTCCATGTGTCAACTAGGCCCATTGCATCTAGGAAGTCAGGAAGCCAACTGTGTGAGGGGCTTATGTTGTGGGGAGGAAACCGGTCAGTTGAACCAGACACAACAGAATTAAAATCTCCGCCTATTACCCGGTAGCCCTCTGGGAGAGACAGTGTGACTTTACCTAAGTCTTTGAATGTTTGGCCCTGTAACCCTGGTGGGACATACACCGCTACTAATGTGAGTGGTTTCCCCTCCCACTGCCTGGAAATTGCAGCATAT
This sequence comes from Calotriton arnoldi, assembly GCA_963921515.1. Lineage (NCBI taxonomy): Eukaryota > Metazoa > Chordata > Amphibia > Caudata > Salamandridae > Calotriton > Calotriton arnoldi. The sequence continues at coordinate 775,104 of CAWUFW010003087.1, forward strand.
CTACCCATCACATCCGTCCAGGTGTGCTTTATTGACAGTGGGAAGGAATTCTTTATCATAATGCCCACCCCTCTTACATGAATTGCCAACAAGGTGCGTTTCCTGGAGGAGCACCACATCCGGGGCTTGCCGCTTAATGTATTGTAATACGATGCTGCGTTTTAGTTTGTCCCCAAGCCCGTTTACGTTCCAACTTAGGAGCTTAAGATGTTTATCCCATCGTGTAATCGTATTTAGCATATCCCATCTCTTGCCTTGCATTACTCAATGTCGCACTGTTTAATAAAACATGAAACAACCCAACCCCAACCCAACTACCCCCCTCCCTGCTCCCCTGCACTCTGGGCCTACAACTGCCCATGATTCAAACTATGCAGAGTGCCTGTCGCCCAAACTTTAGACTAAAAGTAGAATATATTTGGGGGGGGAACTCCACCACCCCGACCTCTGCCCCTATATGAGAACATTTTGCCGCGCTAGGGGGGCCCACATAATGTCCATAATAATTAATAAGACACTTTGCGTATTCTTCCAGACCCTTGACAGTCAATTGGGCTTTGCCACCACATCAGTTGTGGACAGCCTCATCTGTCAAGTGTTCAAAGTGAGCCAATGGTGCCGTGCTTCCTCCGAACGGTGCTTTCATCCTAGGCGGCCAGTACCCACTCTCAGCGAGCGTTATGTTCTTTTGCTGCTCTCCAACCCTCTAGCCAGTCCGCAGCTGCTTCTGGGTTATCGAAAAACCAGGCTTTACCTTCGGCTTCAACACGGAGCCTTGTAGGGAACAGCATTGCATACTTGAGCCCCTTTTCCTGGAGCCATCTTTTCACCTCAAAAAATGATCTACGTAGTCGCTGGACATTTAAAGTGAAGTCCAGAAAGAAGGAGATTTCTGAATTTTCGTACCTCAGGGGAGGGGCTACTCGCGCAGTGTGTAATATAGCATCTCTGTCCCTAAAGTTTAAGAGTTTAGCCAACATCGGACGGAGGGGTGCTCCAGGCTTCGGTCTTCCACCAGGGACTCTGTGCGCTCTCTCTACCACAAAAAATTTAGACAATCCCTTAGGCTGGAGATGTTTAAGCATGAGCTCCTCCACAAACAGGTCGGCCGCAGGACCTTCCGCCCTTTCCGGCAGTCCAATTATTCGTATGTTGTTCCTTCTGGTGCGACCTTCATAGTCGTCCAGTTTGTCCTCTGCAAGTTTATGGAAAGCCTGCAGGTTTTTAATGTCCTGCTGCATTTGCGTAGAATCTCCAATGAGGCCAGAGGTGACAACCTCCATTTGTTTCACCTTCTCCCCCATTTTTTGTAGGTCTGCCCTGATCAGTGTCACTTCTGACGTGATAGCGTCCATCCTGTGCTCCAGAGAGGTGCGCACCCTGAAATGGCGTCCATGATGTCCTTCAATGTTGGGTCTTGGTCTTCACTTTCAGGGCCGGCCGCCATTTTACCTTTAGCAGTGTGCTCGGAGTCAGCTGGTTTCGGAAATGCATATTTATCTAGTTTTGTTTGTTGCAAGCCTTTCATGCCTTTTGTGCCCGACATTCTTTCCCAATTCAGCAGGACTGGTCTTTGCCTCCTATTCTGGGCCTCTCCCCTATCCGCGGAGCGTCACGATGGTGTATTCGTTCCCCTGCATGCCCCGTATTCTGCAAATGCCAGGCCTCCCCAACTCAGTGCGTAGGGACTATCACAAGGGTCTGCTTCACCCGTTTGCGCCGTCTTATTCGTGACTATGGCGCCAATCTGGGCCGTTTAGTTGCGTCTGTGGTAGTGTCTCTGGTCGACTCTTCCAGGTTGTATTGCACCCAAATTCGCCGTCTTGATCTCGCACAATGCGCAAGTCCGGACTGTGGAGTTGCATCTGCGATAGCGTCTTTGTTTAATCCTCCCAGTACGCACGTATCGCAGTTGATCTGGGTTGTGTTGCATTTAGCTCACTGCGCAACACTCAGGTCCTCAAATGGCAAATGCTTCCCCCAGACATGTAGCGAATGTAGGCCCCAGAGCGTGTCGTTACGGCTGTTTCTGTTCTGTGTACAGGCAGGTGTATGGGCCGGCGTTTCACAGGGTGCCCGGTACAATTGGAGCGCTTTGTCTTACTTCTGCTCCTAATGGTCTGCCTCGTTACTGTGGCGTCCACTCCACCGCAGTATTATGGGTGTCGGTCTATCCGGTCGCTCCCGGAGAATCAGAAGACGCCCGGATAAACAATATCGGGTGCTTCCTCTTCTGGCACACTGTATTGACCCCACTCTTGCAGCCACCGATGGACTCGCTGCCTACCTTCTTCCGTACAGCCCTTGTCAGATCAGCAATGTCAGCAGTGGCCTCACCGCGGGGTCGCTATTGTCTGTCCCTGCAGAGGCCCGTTGGAGGCCACGGCCACTGACTCGCGTTGTCAAGGGGCCGACCCGGCGGCGTCGCCACGCCCTGCTCCACTTCACTCCAGGCCCCGGCTCTCGATCCCGGAAAGGCTGCGGTTCGCAGCGTTGATTTCTCTGCGACTACGGGGTCTCGCTGCTTCGTTTTTCCGCTCACAAGTGCCTGAAGTGCTTCCGGCGGTCCTGCCTCGGCTTGGGTAGCGGATTAGTGTGTCGGATTGCGGGGTACAGTCGGGGTTGTTACGGAGCTAGCTTATCAGGCGGCCATGTCGTTCTGTGGCGAAGCCACGCCCCCCGGAGTTGAGATTCTTGCTGTAAATTCTGCATGGTCTGAGGAATACAGACTTGCTCCAGTTTCTGCCTACCACTGGCCAACGCTCCTCCTTGCTGTGTTCTGTGCCGTGCTGTCCAGCAACCCTAAGGACTTGGGTATGCATAACTCCTATCCATAGTTCGGGGTGATACACAAAGTTCTTGATCAGTGTATAATTGTTGCTTACCATACCTTCCCCAGTGGCCTAATTGTTGAAGTGGTTGAATGTTAAATGCTGTGGTAGTCCCCCCCAGAGGAGGAGAATGTCTGCCCCCTCTCATACAAGTAACTTGTACTCATCTGGACTTCCAAGGAAACTCTGCTCACCAGCTCATAGAGACATTACCAGAGCTGGGAGGCTGCTGTTGACTGGCTTACCCACGACCAAGAGCATGCCTAGATTCTGGGTCTGCTGCCTTTAACACAGAGGGCCTGATTTACAAAGGTAAACGTACAAGTTTGTGTTAGTTTACGATTGTTTCCTATTCAAAAAGGTATTTTACTAGTTGTATCTTTACGACTGTGGGGTCTCCGCACATAAAAAGATAGGACTGTCCTATCTTTTTATGTTGGTTGAGAAGAGGTAAAGGGAGGAGAAAGGTTTTTTTTAATGTGGTTTATGGGAGTTACCCCACAAAACAAAAAATAATAAAAAAGAGAGTTTGGGGGGGTTACTCAGGTAGATGAATTAAAATTCTCTGAATTGTTCAACCTAGTACCCAGAGCCACCAAGAAGCAAGGGTATTGAGCACATCTGTGTCACAGAAAGATTGACACAATGCACTCTATTGACCGACAGATCCTGCGGCATTGACTGGGCGGAGTAAATACACATTACAGAATACCCGACAAATCCGGATCTGTGTCCGAGACACCAGATCCCTTTCTTGGAGACTTGCATTGCCAACATGCTCATTTGTTATTCTTAATATACTGCGTTGCTGCTTAAGCACTGTAAGAGCACTGTAATAGTGTTTAGGATATATTGCTACAGAATTTGCAAAAAACTTGTACTTCTTACTTGTCCTGGGGTTAAGGCATTCTGGAAGGACATTGAGAATACTTTAAAGGACATCTTGGGTGTAAATATCATGTTAAGCTCTGTGACAGTTTTAATGGGGGTGGATATGGCCTCATGCAGTCTCCTGAGTAGAGTGCAGGGGGGCCTCTTGTTTTATTTGGTGCTCTTAGCCAGGAGGGAGATCTGTAGACGCTGGATTGATCCATCTCCTCTATGCGTATCTGCCTGGCTTAAAGCGGTACATCCGACCTGCCGTTTGGATACTGAGTCTTCGCCTGGTGGCGTGAATAAGGTTTGGGCTGATTTTACCAGGTGGAGTGGAACTATGGGCACAGAATCAATAGTGTGAGAGGTCCTATGATTACACCAAGGCACCGATCTGGGTGACGGGCCAGTGGGCTTGGTCGGTGTGGTTGGGTTGGGTTAGAGAACAGGACTAGTTCTTCTGGGCTCTTCTCAGGTTGCAGACATCATCAGGTCTAGTCCTCTTCTGATCTTCCTCAGGTCCTGGAGTGTTCTAAAGTGGGATCCTGAAGATGTCAAATGTATGCCTGGCACAAGCTAGTGTGTGGGAATGACCCCTGTGGGTGCCCTAACCAGTGGGGTAAAGGCTGCCGGCCCTAACCCTACCCACTTTGAGTATTTTTAAGATGGACGATGTTTCTAATGTGAATGCCGCAGGCCGTTGGCTGGACATTAAGTGGAAAAAGGCCTGAGTCTTGCAGATGGTGTGGTGATATGAGGACAAAAAAAACTGTGTACTTTTTTAAAATGTAAATTCTTATTTGAACTGCCCTTTCACTCCCATATGTAAATGAAGATGTTCGCTTTTTACCATTTAAAACACTTCTTTGAGTGTAATGACTGGTGTCATACAGTATTTTATATCCAAGCCCTCTACAAGCTGCTGAAGTAAGCCTTGGCTACTTGATCTAGCAGAATGGAGTTTACAAAGGAAGTAGCTTGGCTATCCCATTGCAGTCAATGGGGCCTTGGGGCCTGGCACACCGATGGTGAACCATGTTACCCATCACTTGTGGTTCCCAGCAGCGCTTTCTGCCCTGGAACAGAGAGAAAAGGGCACACGTGGCTTCACTCGGAAGCCAATTGAAAAGAAGTATAATGGGGTGGCCACAAGCTCATGGCACTAATGTCTCTTGCAGTGTGGGATGAGTACACAAACAGGAGGATACAGGACACATTGGGTCACAGCTGTGTCCTTCAAACAAAGGCCCAGATGAACAACATTTTCACACAACGTAGCACAGTGGGAGAGAGCAGGAAAGAGCAATGTCTACAGAGATAGGACACTGCTCTGCTCCCTTTCCGGCGCTGGCGCACAATCAAGCTGCTGAGCGCCATGTGACATAGTGTGCCATATTGCAGAGGTGTCTGCGTGAGTCAGGCATAGGTTTTATACCGGGAGGGTGCCCTTCTAGTGCACAATTCTGTGACTAGAGAAACTTTAAAACGTTTCCCACTTCGGATGTGTGCTGCACATTCAGAGTAGGAAAAGTCAGGAGAAATGAGAGCATTTCTCCTTTTTAACCCCTGCTTCAAATTAGCATGATTTTTTGTCACTTTTGTTAGCAGATAGGGTGTTGTGTTAAAAACCCTGGGTGGTTGCATGGGAAAGCCTATCTACCAACCATGGAATGACCCCTTTATGAAGAATAAAGCAAAGCAGTGCTTTGCGCTGCTTTGCGTTTCTGTTAGGCAAAATATTTTGCGCCGGAAAGTAAATTTAAAAAAAAACATTATGCGCAGGTTCGCATCATGTTAGTGATGCCAAACCCAGTGCAAAATGTTGGTTAATCTGGGCCAAAGTGTTGTAAAAAGGCGGTCAAGATGCGGAGATCAATGAGTCTGGAAGATGTTTCTACTACAACCTATCCATAGCTCTCTGTAACGCTCACTGGAAAGTTTGACTGGGGCAGTGCTTCATTTGAGCACCGGAATTGATTTGTCAACACCGGCACTTATAGGAGTCTGCCACATGGTGGCGCTGTTTGTCCACTTTATAGACTAGCACACATTGAAATCACTAATACTTGCTTCCCAAGCCATTCTTATAGCTCTGGGAGCATAGAATAGTCTGAATTGTCACACTTGTAGTAGTGTGAAAGTCAGTAGTTGTGCTGGTACTGTCATTGGCAGCACTGGCGGGGGTTAATAGGTGGTGCAAGCTGCAGTGGCCTCCTGATAAGGGCCCTGGCACTTATCATTTTACAAATTAAGCACTGGACTGGGGTATCATTAAAAGTTAAAGGCAGGAGGTAAGAGATGCTCTTAGCACTAATGCTACTGAGCAAGCCTTAATACAATATGCCAGGTGAAGATTCCAGATGTCCACTCTAGATGTGGCCCACAGAACTAGACACGGTGTCCATGGTCTTGTCTCCAGGTCTGGCACAATGATCCATTTAAGGACTGCAGTAACATGATATCAGATGTGAACAGCAGAACTAGAAAAATGTGTCAGACCTGGCCTTGAGGACTCCTGATCTGAATTCACAGAGAGCACAATATTGCAGGTGTGGCCACCAGACCCAGACACAGTATTACAGATTAGGCCTCTAGAACTGGATCCAATTTTCCAGATCTGGCATACTCAACTAAACACATCATTGCAATTACGGCTTCCAGAAGTAGACACAATGCTCCAGATATGGCCCACAAAGTCAAACGCAATATTCCATACGTGTCTTCCAGAAATGGACACAATATTCCAGATGTAGCCTTGAGAACAAAACTCAAGTTCAGTTGAGACCTGCCCAGTAATATAACTCTGTATTTTTATGTAAAGCCTTCCTCTAACTCAGCCAGAAACCCAATATTCAGCTTGCTTTAACCATAGTGTTAGTAGGTTGCGTGGGCCCTCAATGATCATCAGCTGTAAAAAATAACCCATAATGTCTCTTTTGTGATGCCATTTGAAGGCACGGCTCCAGTGGGACATTAAGGTATGGAGTCTGCTGTTCCATAGTATTGGTATAGTGTAGCATTGAATAATGAATTGCTCTCTTACCACTTTGGATTCTTGTGAGCAGGTGGTGAACACACAAGAGGGTCTTCGTTGGGGAAGGCCTGACATTCTCACTACCTTTGGTCCAAGTAAGTTCAAGTGTTTGTGTTTTCAAGCTGATGGCTCTCCCCACAGTGCTGGTTTGTAGAGAGGGGACAAATCTTGCTACTCTCTAAACTAACCCATCTTAGTAAGTCTTATGTTATGGGTTGTCCCTGAGCACAGCCCTTCAGGAGGGGAGCATGATGAGGAGTGACGAATGAGGAATAAGAAGGAGTGAGTGAGAAATGTAGGATGAGGGATTTGGAGTGAGGAATGAGGATATCCTACAATGGATGTTGTACTAGGGTGGACCAGCTGTGGGATTCAGACTCGTCTATATGTCTAGAACTGCTGGGAAAGGGGGCTGCAGGTATAGTTAGACATTATTTCCTCCTCTGTGAATAACTCAACCCTCCTTTTCAGCCTTTCTCCTGCAAATATCTTAAGAACTCTGCAACCTTTCCCAATCTCTCTCTTACATTCTTGGTCTCCTGTACCCCCTCCCTGTGCTAAATCTGTTCGGTTAATGAAAACATTTGTGCCTTATTAGCATCAATTGGGCTCTCTGCCACTTCCTCAATCACACTGGGAGATCTGACTATTTGAGGTAAATTGGCTGTCAGAGCAATGTGTGCTTGAACGTGCATGCTCCTGCAAACTGCTGCAGTCAGTCCCATGCCGTAATCCGGTTATTGAGATGCGGGGTGCTATAGAAACAGCCTGGTGTACTAACTTCAACCCTATCACACTTTCAGATGCAACAACCTGAGGGCAAATCTCCCAGTGACAATACTGACCAGCTTTTTCCTGCACAGAAACATTATATTCTATGTTGCCATTTTTAGAGTTAGTATGTATTCCACCCTCTACCCACAATACTACTCGTCCAGACTCATTTTTTGGTTATTAGTAATTATAATTAATTGCAATTACTCCGGAGTAATTTTGTGTGACAAACTTTACACGTAATTATCAAAATTTCCACCACATCGTGTAATTTTGTTGAGAAATTTTAACGCAAGATGTATCGTTCAGGTAATTTTTTAATGTGACCCACATTTCAGCTAGATTTTTTACCCAAAAGGACTGTTTAGGTAATTTTTTAATGCAAAACTACAAATACGAACGCGAGCGGCAGTGTTTTGAATACGAGCAGCAGTACCTTTAACGTCGGCAGTCAACAAACATTTCAGGTGGATTTTTTACCTGATACATTTTCGAATTTTATTTTTACCCTAGGGCCACTCGGGTAATTTTTGAGTGTGAGATGCATTTCACGTAATTATGGGTAACTTCTCGTAATTTTGTGGAAATTTCACATAATTACGCTACAGCAATTTATATGAGTTTCAGACACTTTTAGTTATTAGTTGAGGGGGGTTAAATACCCAATTCAAGTAATAACCACAATCCTTGTCAGAGTCAACAACTAAAGTCACTAAACAATTCTGAACTCAACCCCCTTGCAGTTAAGGCACAGAGCAGACAGGTTTAATTTAGAAGCAATGTGCCAAGAATTTATGTGATACTAAAACAATTATAAAGTTGAAATGCAAAACAATAAAAATCCCAAAAATAATAAAAAAAATAGATCAACATTTAATAAACAAAATGACAAAAATCCAATAAGGGGAACAGAGATATGATTTTTTTAAATGTAAGTAGAGATAGCGCCAAGAAGCACCAAGTGCCAATGATAGTCAATGGTCCTGGTAGAACAGGACCTAAGCGCAATTTGATGCTGACCATGACGGAGCGGATACACTAACCAGATTCGTCCTAGTCAAATATTTTACCTACTGACTTCAGTTCTTTACGTCCCAATCCACCACAGGTGTACACTTCTAAAGGTGCTCAGGACCTCAGGGGAGGCACTTGAAGACTCACAGGGTGGCAGGCGTAGGCCAACAGGAGAGTCCAGTCCAGGCCCACTTCCACTGGTCAGCTGGGCAGTTGCAGGAAAAGGCGTCTTTTAGTTTGTTATGACCCTGTAACTTTAACAGGAGATCATCTTTATGACCCTTGTAATCTACTTCTTTGTCCTGGGTACAGGTTAGAGAACAGGACTAGTTCTTCTGGGCTCTTCTCAGGTTGCAGACATCATCAGGTCTAGTCCTCTTCTGATCTTCCTCAGGTCCTGGAGTGTTCTAAAGTGGGATCCTGAAGATGTCAAATTTAGGCCTGGCACAAGCTAGTGTGTGGGAATGACCCCTGTGGGTGCTCTAACCAATGTGGTAATGGCTGCCGGCCCTAACCCTACCCACTTTGAGTATTTTCAAGATGGCCGATGTATTCGTCCACACTAAACTTAGGCTCTTAGGGCTTGGTGTCTGCCTGGGGACCGTTCTAGGGTAAACCCAATGTCCTCCCACATCTAACACCAAATTCCGTTTTTATGCAGCGCCTGTAACCACAACAACCTCAGTAAAAGAAGTTTGTTAGTACAAAGCTGAGCTTTCAGAAACCAGAAAATGAATGCACACAAATTGTTTTGGCACTCTGTTTCCCTACTTTGAAGTGTGCCCTAAATGTCAAATGAAAAACCCAGCAGACTTGTCAAGCAGGTCCTGACACTCCAGTAGAAGCTGACACTGTGATGTCATCAAGAGGCCCCCTGTGATGGAGGTCGGGTCTGGCTGCTAGCTACATCTTCTTGTGACAGGGTAGGACTCATGGAAATTAATCAAATCCTTGGGCTAGCCAACAGGCGATCCTGTCAAGGGCACGACATAACCTGCCAACACCCTGGGCCTTTTGTCCCTGTCCTTGGAGCAATGTCATACCTCATTCACCTCATTCTCGCCCATTGAAATACTTATTACTGGCTGGAAGAAGGGAGAGAGTAAAATGTAGATTTTGCTTTTAGGGACTTCTGGCATGGCAAAGTCCACTTTTTAAAAGTTACTTTTCCATAATATCTGCGAAAAATACAACTTCACCATTGAATTGTATTTTAATAACCATTAAAAAAGTTGTCAATTACTTTTGTAGCAAGTGACATTACTGAGATACAGTATTAGTATTTAACATTGCATCCCAGTGCTTTCCTATGGAACAGCCAACCCTGGTACAGTGAAAATAGCTTTAATGTGCTAGTCACTGTCAGGATATATTTAACATTAACCTTTACATGTTCTACTTTTAAATACCATGCACCCCGCCCTAATGGGGGAGTAGGATTACTTAGGGGTAACTTTTAAATATTTAACAGGAGGATTTTAGGCCTGTCAGAAGGGGTTATTTTGACAGGTCTAATTTGAAGTTTAATCCTGCACAGCCAGGCTACTGCACAGCCAGCCTACAGTCATGTTTGCATTGACACTACAATGGGTGCTGCAGCCCACTGGTGACATTTAACTTACAGGCCCTACGTACACTTTTGGCACCATTTACTAGGGACTTATAGGTAAGTTAAATATGCCAATTAGGGATATGCCAATCTCACCATGTTGACAGGAGGAGCACAAGCACTTTATCACAGGTTAGTAGGGGTAAAGTGCACAGAGTACTATAGCCAGTGAAAATAGGGTTCAGCAAAAAGGCAAAAAGGCAAAAGAAAGGTGGGCCCCTCCAGAAAGGGCACATTTCCAACAGTGCCACTCTGGTGTTGTGCTGGTTGGCAGAGTCTTGTGTTGGTTCTTTGACTCCTGGGCTAAATGCCTGGTACTTTTGTGTGGTTAGTCTTGCGCTGGATGACAGAATTTTGTGTTAGATGACAAGCTCATGATGTTATGCTGCAGAGCAGGGTCTTGTGTCAGATGATGGATTTTGTTTTGGATGATGGGCCTTTGTATTGGATGATGGTTCTTGAATTGTGTGTTGGGTTTTCATTTTGGATGGGGGTTTCTAGTGTTGGGTGTGGGCTCTTGTGTTGGATGGTGCCTGAAACTTGTATAGGATAGCTGTGTTTTGGGTTGAATGTTGGGTGTTTGTGGTGGATGGTATCTCTATTGTGGTGTGAGGTGTGCACGTCTTTTTGGTGGGGGGCTCTTGTGCTATACGGCAGACTTTTGTGTTGCATAGTACGGTCTGGGGTAGGGTGGTATGGTCTTGGGTTGGATGGCAGTCTCTTGTGATGTATTGCAGATTCTTGCGTTGGATGCCGGGTTCTTGCGTTGGATGCCAGGTTCTTGCGTTGGATGCCAGGTTCTTGCGCTGGATGCCAGGTTCTTGCATTAGATGCCAGCTTCTTGTGTTGGATAGTAGGTTCTTGTGTTGGACTCCAAGGCCACGTGTTGCGTGGTGGGAGTCTTGTGTCAGATGATTGGCTCTTGTGATAGGTATTGAGCTCCTGTGCTGGATAGCACAGTTTTGTGTTGAATGATAGTCATGTATTGGATGATGGGCTCTTGTGTTTGGTGACAGGATAATGTGTTGGGTGGTTGTCTCCCATCTTGGAATGGCACAGTGTTTGCTGGATAGCAGAATCTTGGCATTGGTGTGTTTGTGTTTGATGGAAGGCCTCTGTACGCAGGCATCATCTTCTCCTTTCTGCTCCTCAGTCCCAGGCAGTCTAATCATAAACCAATCTGACGGCTATGAGCACCCAGCATCCAATCCACCTTTTACTCCTGTGGCCATCACCTTACCACTGCTGATGCGGTTGGTAACATCCAAACATGATTATACTTCTGCATTACTGTGGTTGTTGTGTAGGAGGAAGTGTTTATTATGTGTAGTGGGAAGGTGTACTGGAATCTCTTTGTTTTGATATCTTCTAGGGGCAGTAGGGGTTTGACTTGCAGCTTTTTAGTACATAGCATTATAAGTGATGGAGCGCGGCGTTAGCCTTCTTGGCTTTACGCTGTGCTTCGCCACTTCTGAAACGCAGGGCTGCACTGTCTTTACAAGAATACGGTGCAGCTCTGCGTTTCCCCTTGTGCTGGTGCTAATTACAGCTGCCTAGTGTCAACGCAGGCACCCTTTCACCATAGTGCAAGGGTGCCTGTGTTGTGGGAATTATTGTTTAAGTGTCCCTTCCTGCACATAAACAATCTTAAATGGCGATTTGTAACTTCTATGTGTGCTGCTTTGTGCAGCACACATAGAAGTAGCAACTCGTCATTTTTAAAATGATTGTTTATGTGCAGGAACCTTCTTGCACATAAACAATCATGCATGGCGTTTTGCTGTTTCTATGTGTGCTGCACAATGCAGCACACATAGAAACAGCAAAACCAAGGAGAAATAAAGCTTTTTTCCTCGTTTCGCCACGTTAAGACCAGGTTTTTTGGGTTTTAATTTTGGCGTTGTCCCATATTTACACCACCCTTGTAAATATGGGGCAGCGTCAAAATCAATGGGTGTTGCAGCGGAACGCCCACCGCAACACCCATTGCTCACCCCTTTCACGCCAAATTTAGCGTGAAAGAGTGCCTACTTTAGAAGGCAGCGTTAAGCCACATTAAGTGGCTTAACGCTGCGTTGTAAATAAGCCAAAGCCCGTATCTCCACAGGAACGTCGAAAAAAGTGACGCTCTTGTGGCGATAGGCGCTTGTAAATATTCCCCAATGTGTTTTAAATCCCGGAGAACGTGCCTTACTTCTATCTCTGTTACATTTGTAGGGGGTTTTGTATTCTCAGACATTAACTACAATATTGTCTTTTGTTGTAGCCCTCTCATAACAAGTGTTTGAATAATATTTGGTACATTTCCAATTCACATACTCAATGCTTGTGCTCTCCTGGCTGGTATGTGTATCCCATGAGCGAAATCAATTGTTTGCCTTTCTGTGATGTGATATATGTTGATCTTGCTGTCAGTCTGTCTGAAAGTAGCATAATTTAAAAATGAATTAATATATCAAAAACATTTATTTTGTTCGTTAATATAATTTGAACATGCTTTCGAATATTTTACATTTTATACTTACATATTTGCTGTTGTTTTAAGTTACACTTGGTTTTCATCCATTTATATTTGATGCTGTTGAGATTTGGGTCAGTTGGGCTTTTCTTTTCTGCTGATGAGAAAATGTTTGTTTTTGTACTTGTTACAAAAACAGATTTGGTTAGTTTTGGGGGGTGGCGGTATTTTACTTTTAACGTATAGGGGTTGTTTTATTTTTATCACTGTGTTTATTTTACTTCGAAAGTCACTTTGTCCAGGTGTACGAATGTGAAGTTGGAGGTTTTGGTGTGCAGTGCTTTGTTTTTCCTGAAGTAGTTTTATGTATCAATGGGGTAATATACTTAATGAAAGAAAGAGTTTAGTCATTTATTTATAGATTTGCCTTTTAAAATTATGTCAGGTTACATTGTTCGATAAATGTAGATATTTTTTCAGCAATATTTTTGTCATCGATATTTGTGTTATTTTTAATAAAATTTAGGATGGCGATATTTTTGTAACCAATATTGTTTTGAGTATGTTTTGATGAGTCTATATTGTTTTCCCCGATATTCTGTAATGGAACCCTATGTGGAAGACCTGAACGGTCTGCAGTACCCAGGGGTCTCATGTGATCTCTTCACTTTTGAAGGAAATCCCCCAACCTCCCCCCGAACTTTAGAAGAGACAAAAAGGGATAATCCTTCACAGAGCGACCTCCAGGGGTGTTCAATACTCCTTTAATGCCACCTCTATATCCTCTGGCCCTTATGCTTCCTTAGAAGGAAAAATCATCTATTATCCTGCCATCCGTTATTGCGTCTGTACCTTTGTCCTCTCTGGGGAACTTTCTGGTTGAATCGGGCTGACGAGCGTTCCCTGCCATGTCCAGCCCCTTTGTTAACCTTTCCCCTGAAGATGTTTTTATGGGTGCTGGGCTTAATCCAGAGAGGTGAAAGTGTCTACAGATATGCTAAGTTCCTCAATTAAAGGGTCCTCAGAGAGACATCCCTGTGCCACTGCTTCTGCTTCTGCTGTGGCTAAACCCCCAGATCTACTTCAATTAGCAAAGCACTGCACCTTTCCATCGAGAGCCCACAATTCGATGTCCAGGGACATGACACCACCAGAAGCCTTTGCCTTCTCCACCAAGTCAAGGTTCTTTATGAGTGCGACTACAACATCTAGGAGCTTTTCCTGACAAGTCCACCAGGAACGATCTATCCCTTTCTTGGGATCTTTCATAAACTTTGCCTGGAGGTGAATAGCTTTGTATCAATTTTCAGCATGAGCCTTATGTAGCCTCTAAGGAATGACGGGGACATTGGCCGTCTGGCGTGCACTTACTTTCTTCTCCAAGGGCTGGTGGATCTTGCTTGAGACACACTTTGCCACTTTAGTGGCTGGAGCCCACTCATAAGATCTCAGGTGATACATTTGTTCAGGCTCAACCATATCAGATGTTTCTTGTACATCATCCGCTTCTCCGGTTAGGGGTTTCAGAAGAACCTGCCTACACGCTCTAGAAATGGGACTCCTCCTGTGCATCAAGGAGCCAGTTGCACTGATGGCCGGCTAGCCTACAAGATGAAGCCACACAGTGTTGTGCAGTTAACAGTAAACGTTTTACAAAATGTATAATAACAGAAAGTTGGTTAACTCTGAAACTTTTTCTGAGTAATAAAAGTGAAGAAAGATGAAGTGTAATCCTTGCATCCCGTGCCAAAAAACCGGTTCGTGTACGTGCGCTTTATAAATATTTTTAACATAAAATCCAGTCCTGTCATAAAATTATTTATTATTTTTGTTCAAATTCTTTTACAACAATGGAAGGCCTCATTATCCACCATCTTTATGAGGGGCATTGGGGGAAAAACTCAGTCCAAGCAGGTACCTCAGCAGGCTTCTCCAACACGTTGATCTCGAGTTACCAGTAACTAACAAGCTGCCTTGGAGTAGCCCTCTGCCTGCCACTTAAGTTAAGGAGTATTTCAGCTGACTTTAAAACAGATGTCAGCTGATGGTGCAGGAGCAGTCCATCCTTTTGTTAAATAAACAACATCACTGTGCTGCCCATAAGAAGCTTAACAGTAGATGCCTCAGAGCAAGCTGATTAAATGCATCTCTGAAAGTCATTCTGAAAATAAAATATTGCTTCCTTGAACTTTTAACCTTCTGACAAGCAGTGTCACTCAGATGTTTATTTCATTGCAGTCCAATGCAATAAAATATTTGGAAGGTGATGAGACAACATCCAAAGGCACATTACTCAGCATACCACTGCATTAAAATGTATTTTGGTAAAAAAATCAATTTCTTTTTTCTTTTTTGTTCTTTTCTTTCCCTCTTTTTCTTTACATTTTCCTCTTTTCTTTTTTTTTCTCTTCTCCTCTTTCACTGTTCTTTCTCTTCCTCTTTCCTTCTGTCTTTTGTCCCTCTCCTCTTTTCTCGTTTTTGTTTTTCTTTCCTTATTTCTTTCCTTCTCTCCTCTCCTACAGTCCTTCTTTCATTTTTTCCCTCTTCTCACCTTTGTTTCTTCTTTTCTTTCATTTAATTCTCTCCTTTCTTCCTTGTCTGTTTCACTCATATTACTTCTTTCCTTTCCTTCTCTTCTCTATTCCTTTGTTGCCTTTCCTACTTCTCAGCTTCCTCTTTCTTTTCTTTCTCCCTCTTCTATCATTCCTTATTTACTTTCCTTAACTCCTCTGCTTTCTTCTTTATTTCCATCTCTCTTTTGATCCTTTCCATCATTCCTTATTTCCTTCCCTTCTTTGTTTCTTTTTTCCTTTACTTCTGTCCTTCATTCCTTCTCTTTCCTGTTTTTCTTCCGTCATTGTCTTCATCTTTCTTTCCTTTAGTCTTCCCTTCTTACTTGTCCTTTCTTTTCATTCAGAGTTTTTCCCATTTCTTCTCTTCTTTAGTCCTTTCATTCTGCCCTTCCTCCATTCCCCCTCCTTCCTCTCTTCATTCCTTTTGTTTCTTCCATATTTTTTTTCTTGCTCACTTTCTATTCTCAGAATCTTTTTACTTCTTTCTTTCTCCCCTTTTTCATCCTCTCCTTTCTTTAAAAGTACTGAACTTCCTATATCAATCGCCTCCATTCATTAAATTGGGTTTAATCATTGCCTCACAGGGATATCCACTAATAAGGGGATGGCTGCATATATACGTTCGCTTGTTGAGGGGTACTTAGTCCTTTTATTAATGGTCCTAGTTAAAATGTGCAAGGTATATGTTAAAAACATCTTTGTGGTGTATTTGAGTATGACTTTGTGTTCCTAGGGAACCAAAGGTTCTAGGACTGGTCTTGTCGATACTTCCAGTTTCTGGTCATCAACCAATGGACTTTAGGCCAGTTTGGTGAATTGCGGAAGTTTTTGGGCCCTCGCTCTGAGAGAGAGAGCAATGCCATCCCATGTATTGCATGACCAAGAAACCACACTCCACAGAAAGGCACTCAAAAACAAGAATCAAGGGGCTAAAACAGTCCCTGGAAACCCCACAGATAGACATGTCCTGATACAACTCATGTGCCATGAATGCTGGGCGCTCCCTGCAGCAGAGCCGGTGGTCAGAGTTTAAGTCACTATGCCTTTATGTACTGTTAATTATTGTTAATATTAGGCAGATCGAGGTGGTTTTCAGTGATTATAAGTGGCTTCCGCTATTGAAAAGGTTGCAGGCCCCTGGTGTATACCATCTATCTTAAAACGTTTTACGACCACAGTATCCGGCTGACCACAGAACAGCTTTACAGCTGGAAAGATGCTCTTTAGTAAAGATGCTTCCTCTGAATTCTCCCTTCCCCAATCTAAGCCAAATTTGGTGCCTGGTCAAACAACTCCTGCTGCTGCCATGAAGAAGCTCTAATCCCATCACACATTGGGCTGGAAGCAATCTAAATCATAAATCCATATTAGCTAGCATCTCTGAACCGTCCTCTCCTTCCTGCATCACTGTGGCTAAATCATCAAAGTTTTGTTTATTTAGAGATTGTGCAGTGTAAGCATAAATTCTTTCTTTCTTAAATGAGAGTAAACTCGGCCCGGCTCATCCCTTCTCACATGCTTTCCCTGAGTTGAAGAACTTGCCTCTCCTGGGGAAGAGGAACAGGGGTGGAAGGATTCATCCCACTGTGGTTCTGATGATGCTCCTCCCTCGAAGTCTCTTTCTGCTTCAACAGTCAGATGTTGCAACTCTGCCTTGTCGTAGTTCATCTTGGCCGGATGAACCGATCTAGTGGAGGAGGACCTCTTAGTTCTGCTGTGTCCCCTGGGATTCTCCTCCTCTGAGGAAAACATCTCCTGGTGTTTGAGCTTTAATGCTCTCTTCCTCTAGATGAGCAGGTGACACACCAACCACCGTGAAAAGATAAAGTTCTACTTATAAATCTGTAGCAAATGGGTTCCACCCATTTAGTCCATATGTGTTTTTTTCCGCTGTTGACTCCCTGCTTTTTGGATTTTTACTATGAGTGAGTCGCACTCCCTGAGTCTTACTCACAGTAAATTCACGGTGATTGGACTGATTGAGTTATAAGCCAGTATATGCCTCTTGCGATGAAGCTGCTGCCACACAGCTAGTGTAAGAGACTCTGGGCTGGTTAAACATGAACCCATGCATGTGTGTGCACGCGTAAGGGCTGCGTGTGTGAGACTACCGTTGTGAGCGGTCTGATATCTGCACACAGGTAGCCTGTCAGAGAAGGTACTCTGTAAGGATAGATACAGACCTGGGATAGGCCTTATAATATGAACGGGTATACATAGTGTACGTATGTAGTGTTTACTGGAAAATCTGTGGTGCTTCACTGTATCATACATTAGTGGTGAAATCTGCTCTAACGTGCAGTTTTGCTCCACTTTGGTTTACTGGGTCCTGCAAGGTGTCAAAATGGGGTAAACCATGCACACCAAATTTGAATTTGCCGCCCCCAATAACCCACATACACATCTTATGGGCTTCAAGATTTGTCAGATTTCGCTGGCTCAGCTCATAATCGGATTCCAGGTCTTTGTCGCCCCTACTAATGACTCTGCTCGCCAGTAGAGGGATCGGAAGCCTCCCGACACAAAAGGGCAGTTAATAGTGCTTGATCCAGCTCCTGGGAGATGAAAGGGGTGGCGGTGAAATCCTCATCTATTAGCTTGTCACAGTGCACCTGAGCTAGGTCAGCCCAGGCTCACAGGACAAAGGAGGAAGCCCAGACCTCTGGAGCCAACACGGGAGGGGCTCACCTTTGAGGTTTTGGTAGGAAAGGAAGAGATCAGACAGCTGCGTCATAAAGGGGCGGAACTGATGCTCTCAAGGAAGCTGCTGCCAGAGACAACTTGTTGTCACCATTTTGAATTGTCCCAGAATCCTGTGCAGGATGGTTGGGACAGGAGTCACCAGTGACATTCTACATCTTAACGACACACTGAACGAGTTACAATCCTGGTTTTAACTAATCACTTAAAGCTAAACCCCATCAAAACAGAAGTAATTCTTTTCTCCCCCAAAAGTAATCACCATCCAATCCAATAATGGCTCAACGATCTAAACGCTTTGAATTACTCTCTTACTCTGTCCAACTCCGCAAAATCCCTTGGCTTCTTCCTGGATAACATGTCAATGAAAGAGCACATCAAGAATACAGCAAAAGGGGTGCTGTAAACACGAAAAAACATCAAGAAACTTAAACCATGTATTCCCGCCAATGATTTCAAGATTGTGTTGCAATTTTTGGTCCTCTCCAAACTAGACTATAGTAATGCCATTCTCACTGGGACGCCGAAAACTGACCTCGCCCCCCTTAGAACAGTTCTTAGCATGGCAGCCCGGCTCATCTCAGACGTTAAACGGTTTGAACACATCACTCCTGCACTCGAGAGCCTCAACTGGCTTCCCATTGAAGGATGATGCACCTACAAGACTGCATGTATCACCCACAAAGCCCTTCACTCTCATTCACCAAACTACTTAGAGAACAAGCTGTCAAAAGCAGGGTCTACTAGACATTGAGAAGCTCCAATGCTCTTCTGCTCCTACCTCCCATTCAAAAAAAGTCAGCAACCAAGTCGCGCTCTTTTTCCGGAAACGCTCCAAGCATATGGAACTCCCTATCGTGTGACCTTCGATGCAGCCCTTCCTTCCCTTAGTTCAAGAGAAACCTGAAACTCCTCCTCCTCAACAAATACTTTAACTCCTAGTTTACGGAACTTCGTTAATTATTGCTTGATCAGATCTAGACCCTCTTTCTTAAGCGGCTGTTTATTTGCTTATGCTGTCTATTCGATCCTCTCAAATTGTGTCTCTAGTTGTTGGTTACTCTACTATCACCTTTGATGTGTACCATTATCTATTGAACTCTCGCCTCATATGTTCATTGCGTGACTGTTTTTACTGTATTCTATCACGATCATGTGAAGCGCTCTAACACCTTTGGGTCTAGCAAGCGCTCTATAAAACTTATATAAATAAGTAAGGAGTGGAGGGATGACATGCCCTCCTATGATCGGCCAAAGTTTCCTGGTCCCTAAGATTTTACCTCCTTACTTAAAAACCCCTGCCAGAGGGAGAGACAGTTGAGAAGCCCTGGACCTGGGAGCACCAAAGGTGAAAGGGTGCCCAGCTGGAAGGAGAAGCCACCTGAATCCCTGCATGGATGGACTAAGGACTCCAGCTGATCACCAGGACTAGGATGGCTCTGTCCAGGGCCATTGCTGTTGGCCCCCTAAGGCCCCCTGAGGAACATTTGAGGGAAAGGACCTGCTGGGAACATTGAGGACTTCCCTAGGACTTTTGTGGACTGACCCTGAACTCCACTGCCACCTGGGTGCCCTTCAAGAGGCTAGGAGGCTCTGGAGCAAGGGGAGTGAGGCAGGGAGGTGGTTTGTTGACTGGTTGCAGCGGGCAGCTCAAGATGCCCCCAGAATCAGGAGAAAGGCATCAGGAGCTAAGCAGAGGACAGGTCTGGCACAGAGAGCAGTAGTAATCCAACCCCCCTAGCAAAGCAGTCTTTAGAGGCTAGGAGGCGTGAAGAAAAGGCCCCTGGTCGCTAGGGCTGGCTACCAGAAGCAAAACAACACAAAGATGAGGAAAATGGGCCCAACATGGCCAGAGATATGCCGCTTTAAATAGAAGGGGGATAGGAGCACACTGCCTCACCTCTCAGCACAGTTTGCCCCTTAGCATTGTGGTAAATGCAGTTCACAATAAATGCTTACTTTAATTTTTGCTGAAGAGTTTCACCAACGTTGGTGCAGGTTAGTGCTGTAGATCTCTAGACGTGTGTTTCTGGATATTATCCATCATCAGTAGAGATAAAAACACATTTCATCAGGGGTTGCTGAGAAAGCTATCACAATCCTCTCAGGTCTCACTGGCGCGCAGGTGCATCTCCAAAAGCTCGTCATCTCAATGGCGCAAGGGAGCCTTTTCAAACAGAGAGAGGTGCGCCAGAGAGAGGTACTGAAACCTGAGAGGATTATGGCAGCTTTCTCAGCAACCCCTGATGAAATTCATTTTTATCTCTACTGATGGCAGATAATATCCAGGAACTCATGTGTCTAAAGATTCACAGCACTAACCTGCACCAACTTTGGAAAACAAACAGGTGCATAGCTCTCCGCCTTACTTTCTCTTAATTACCCCAGGGGTAAGCCAGGGCCTAGGGGTCAGTGCAGTGATCATCACCCTGGCTACTGGAGAGGGGGCATGTGTGCTGCCCCCTCCTCATGCTCTCAGACAGCTCCAGCGCCCACATCTTCCATGGGCCTGGAGGACCTCATCCTCCTGGGACAAGGGAAGCCATGCTGAGCACTAATGCACTCCCCCGCTCCCATCTGCAGCTCCTCCCGCTCCCTGCGACTGAGGGGAAGTGTGGAGTCACAAGACAGCCGCAGTCTCCCGTCAACCAGAGGGATTGAAAATGCCAGCTCCTGCGCTGGCGCTGGACAATGTTGACCACGGGGAGTTGACTCTACGCACTGGTCATGCTCCCCTAAAAATGTGTGGCATGTGGGTGCCACGGATGCAACTAGGGCGCCCAAAACAAAAAGATCGAAGCGCAAAACCGCCTTACTTGAAGAAAAACTGCTAGTAAAATATTACTTTTCCTGACCTTGAGCACCTCATAATGCCCTGTGAGAGGGGTCCTTTGCTTACTTTTCTTCTTTGTGGTACCCTAAGAAAAGGGGAAGAGTTTTGGCAGAAGTTAACTCTAAGTCTCCTGAGGCCTTTAGCAATGAGCCCAGGAGAGTTTTGTCTTACATTGAAACACTCCCAGAACTGAATGTTTTGCTCTTGGATTCTGGAGTGTGGGGACCCCTTGTGGTTGGTCCCATGACTGCAGTGGCAGTGTAATGTTGGTACAAGGAAGAGTCTGACACACATTTTGGAAATGTGCTGTCTTTCTCCTTGTTACGCTTCTGTTGGGTAGGCTCGCCATTTTAGCGCAGTCCTTGTAAATCTGGGTTTGCGTCAAAATACATCGGTGGATGCCCATGCTCCACCCATGTAACGCCGACCCGACACAATGTAATGCAAGACCGCGATATGTGCTACGTTGCTTACTTTGTATTTACTAAACCACGCAAAGTGGCTTTGCTTGGCTTAGCGAGTGCCAAAAATGATTTCGCATCGGGGCTGCACCACAAAATTGATGCAAAATCATAGTACTTCTAGTCCCAGCCCAGTTCCTCCAGTACGCCAAACTGGCTGGTTTTGCCAGCGAAATCTGAACTGACTTTCTGTGAGCTCCAAGGCCCTCTAAAAGGCTTGAAGTCATATGGTCTAAAGGGCAGGGTCAGAGGGAGGTCTACCTACTTCAGAAGGCACTAAAAGTAGATAGTAAGACAGTACCCATGAAAGTAAAACAGTGCTGAAAACAATAAATACAAGCACCTATTACAGATACAGGGGGGGTAAGTCCTGCTCCAAGTAAGAGAAACCTTGAGTAATGCATGATTTAAACTAATACATTTTAACACATTTCACTGCACTTACCTCGATCCAATGAAGCTTTTCAGAATATATCGAGAGAAGTCATCTTCCTGTCTAAGATACGGAAACATAGATGCATCCTTTTTCTATATGACATGGTCTTGTAGGGAATGGTCTAGTTATTATCAATCAATCAATCAGGGGTTTGTTAAAGCGCGACTACTCACCCGTAAGGGTCTCAAGGCGCTAGGGGGGGGGGGTGGGTGCAGGTTCCATCCATCAAGGAGGGGGTCTGTCGAAGAGCCAGGTTTTGAGGTTTCTTGCGAAGATGGGGAGCGATGTTGTCTGTCTGAGGTGGAGCGGAAGGGCGTTCCATGCTTTGGCCGCGAGAAAGGAGAAGGAGCGGTCTCCCGATCTGGTCTTTCTGGTGCGGGGGACCACGGCGTAGGAGAGCTGGGCTGATCGTAGGGTCCTTTGGGGTGCGTGGAATTTGAGTCGGCTGTTCAGGTATGCTGGTCCGGTGCCGTGAAGGGCCTTGTGTGCGTGGGTGAGCATCTTGAAGGTGATTCTCGCCTCGACAGGGAGCCAGTGGAGTGTGCGCAGGTGCTGGGAGATGTGGCAGTGTTTTGGCAGGTTGAGGACCAGTCTTGCGGCGGCGTTCTGGATGTTCTGTAGCTTGCGGGTGAGGTTTTTGTTTATTCCGGCGTAGAGTGCGTTGCCGTAGTCGAGTCTGCTGGTGACCAGGGCGTGAGTGACGGTCTTTCGGTGTTCGAGGGGGATCCATTTGAAGGTCTTACGAAGGAGGCGGAGGGTGTGGAAGCAGGAAGACGAGACAGAGTTGATCTGGCGGTCCATTTTGAGCTCGGAGTCCAGGATGATTCCCAGGTTGCGTGCGTGGTCCGTGGGGGTTGGCGGGTTTCCGAGGGCGGGGGCCACCAGGTGTCGCTCCAGGCATCGGGGTTTGGGCCCATGATGAGTACTTCTGTTTTGTTGGTGTTTAGTTGTAGGCAGCTGTTTTTCATCCATTTGGCGACGGCTTCCATGCCTTCTCGAAAGTTGCGTCTGGCGGTGTTGGGCTCGTTGGATAGGGAGAGGATGAGCTGGGTGTCGTCTGCGTATGACACGATGTTGAGTCCGTAGGTTCTGACGATGGGGGCGAGTGGAGCCATGTAGACGTTGAAGAGCGTCGGGCTGAGGGAGGAGCCCTGGGGGACTCCGCAGGTGGTAGGTGTGGGGTCCGAGAGGAAAGGGGGAGTCTGACCCGCTGCGTCCTGCCGGAGAGGAAGGAGCGGATCCAGTCGAGGGCCTTGTCCTGGATTCCTGCGTTGTAGAGTCTGCGTATTAGGGTGCGGTGGGAGACTGTGTCGAACGCCGCTGATAGGTCGAGGAGGATGAGGGCTACTGTTTCTCCTTTGTCCAGTAGGGTGCGGATGTCGTCTGTTGCGGCGAGGAGGGCGGTTTCCGTACTGTGGTTTTTTCTGAAGCCGGATTGGGAAGAGTCGAGGATGTTGTGTTCTTCAATGAATGTGGCGAGTTGGCTGTTGATGGCTTTCTCGATGACTTTCGCTGGGAACGGGAGCAGGGAGATGGGTCTGTAGTTTTTGAGGTCGGTGGGGTCCGCTGAGGGTTTCTTTAGGAGGGGTTGACCTCAGCGTGTTTCCAGTCGTCGGGGAACGAGGCGGTCGCCAGGGAGCGGTTGATGGTGTGGCGGAGCATGGGTACGATGGTGTTGGCGGCTCTGTTGAAGATGTGGTGGGGGCAGGGGTCCGTGGGGGCCCCTGAGTGGATTGACTTCATTGTCTTCAGTGTGTCTTCCGTGGTGAGGGCTGTCCAGTCGTCAATCGCTGGTTTCCGGGTGTCGGGGGTGGTTGGTGAGGGTTCAGTGTGTTGGTTGTCTTCGTCGAAGTTGTCGTAGATGCTCTTGATTTTGTGGTGGAAAAAGGTGCTGAGTTTGTCGCAGAGGTCTTGTGAGGGAGGGATGTCGGTAGACTCGCTAGTGGGTTGGGCGAACTCCTTGATGATGCTGAAGAGTTCCTTGCTGTTGTGCGCGTGGGTGGAGATTCTGTCTTCAATCGCTTTTTTCCTCGTTTCTCTGATGAGTTGATGGTGGGCGTTGGTGGCGGCTCTGAAGTTGTCGTGGGCTTCTGTGGATTTGGTGTTCCTCCAGGCCTTTTCGAGGCGGCGGCATGTGCTTCTGGACTCTCGAAGTTCGGTGGTAAACCATCTGGCTTTCTTGGCGCGGGTATTGTTGTTTTTCTTGAGGGGGCTATGGTGTTGGTGCTGTCCGTGATCCATCTATGCAGGGTTCGGGCTGCGGTGTTGGGGTCGTCATTTTCCGCGATGGTTGGGGTGGAGTTGTTGAGTGAGGAGGTGAGCTGGTCGTCGGTGATTTTGGTCCAGTTTCTTCGTGGAAGCAGGTGCTGGTGTCTGTGGATGGTGGGTGTTCTGAAGGTGAAGTGGACGCAACGATGGTCGGTCCATGGGAGTTCGGTGGTGTGGCTGAAGGTAATGGAGTTTCCTGTAGTGAAGAGGGGGTCGAGGGTGTGTCCTGCTGAGTGCGTGGGCTCGGTCACGATCTGGCGCAGTCCAATGTTGTGGAGGTTGTCCAGGAGGGATGTGGTGTTGGGGTCCAGTTGGTTGTCGAGGTGGAAGTTGAGGTCTCCCAGCAGGGTGTAGTTGGTGGATGCGATGGCCTGCGGGGAGATAATGTCCGTGATGGAGTTGGCGAAGGGTCCGCGGGGTCCAGGGGGTCGGTAGATGAGGGTTCCTCGGAGGGTGGCGGTGGGGCTGGCCAGTATCTTGAAGTGAAGGTGTTCCATCAGTTCTGTGGGCTCGTCAGGGAGTGTGCTCAGGCGGAGGCTGGATTTGTGGACGATGGCGATTCCTCCTCCTGGGCGGGTGGGGCGGTCCTTCCTGGAGATCTTGTATCCTTGGGGGATGGCGATGGCGATGTCCGGTCCTGAGGTGGTGTTGGTCCAGGTTTCGATGAAGAACGCTACGTCCGGGGTGGTGCTGTCGAGGAGGTCCCAGATTTCTGTGGCGTGTTTGTGGAGGGATCGGACGTTTAGGAGGATGCATTGCAGGGTCTTCGGTTGTGTTCTTGTGGGCGGGTTGTGCTGGATCCGTGTTCTTGGCGGTGCTGCAGGTGTGCCGGCAGCAGTGACAGCTGAAGGGTCCGTGGGAGTCGGCTGGTGATGCTAGCTTGCAGTTGTTGTTGCGGCCTGGGTTGAGTGCGTGGAGTGCTGCTGGGTCGTAGCGTTGGCGGGGCGGAGGTCCAGGGTTCCTGGCGCTGGTCGCGGTCGGGTCGCGGACGGGCGCAGACGGGCTTGCCTTTGACGCGCCTTCGGCGCGCCAGCGGCGCGCCCGCGCAGTGGTCGCCATTAAGTAGGGGTCGGGGAGGGCTGGACAGCTGGGAGGCGGGAGCGGGGAGGGGAGCTGGATTGGCCGGTCGCGCTGGGGGGGAGGGGCCGGGGGGGCAGCAGCGGCGGGGAAAGGTAAAGGGAGGAAATAAGGGATAAAGAAAAAAAGGGAAAATAGGCAGAAATAAGGCACAAAAGAGCAGAGATGCAGAAAGGTGAAAGATAAAAGAGGGTAGAAAAACGAGTGAAAACTAGTGAAAGGGCAGAGCGAGAGGAAGGGAAAATGAGCAGAAATAAGGCACAAAAGAGCAGAGATGCAGAAAAGTGCAGAAAGGTGAAAGATAAAAGAGGGTAGAAAAACGAGTGAAAACAAGTGAAAGGGCAGAGCGAGAGGAAGGGAAAATGAGCAGAAATAAGGCACAAAAGAGCAGAGATGCAGAAAAGTGCAGAAAGGTGAAAGATAAAAAAGGGTAGAAAAACGAGTGAAAGAGCAGAGTTAGAGGAAGGAGACAGAGGTCCACTGGACCACCAGGGATGAGGCGCAGGAAACCTGCGGGTGGAGGAGGGCCTCGATCACCAACACTCGAGAGTGCAGGGGCAGGGGCAGGCCTCACTTAATGGTGGAGCTGCGAGGGTGGGAGAGCAATTTCACTGACAATGAGTCAGTGGTCTTGCTTAAGGGATAAAGGGAGGTCTTGCTTAAGGGATAAAGAATTAATTGTATTGAGGCTACGTAATATTACAGCCTTACCCGAAAAGGTACTCCTAAACAATATTTACTGAGCGTAATTCCCAAATAAGAAAAAACAATTTAACATAAATGTGTAAGTTTGGGGCTGGTACTGGTCAACCGCTGCATCACCATACACTGGCTGCAGCAGGGGGAACCTCTGAAGAGGAACTCACAGGCCTCAGGAAATCTACTCACTCACTCGCTATGGCCAGTCAGATTTTATCAGGGCAAGCTATTGCCAGGTGGCAAAGAACAGGTGTTCTGTTCATTCAGAAAGTGAATGTGCAATAAAAATGCCTTTAAATCTTGTGTCCATCTTGTCACTTTTGCTGTGTGTTCAAAAGCAGAGGTCAAATGTCAGCTTATGTCTTCTTATAAATTGCTGCTTATTTTATTCTGAGGATAGGTGTTTTCTTTTCTTTCTCTGACTGCAAAGTTAGAGGATTTTGTAAAGTGAACTATCGGACAATCGTGCTGGGTGCAAAACATTTGACTAGCTAGAAAGTAAACTTTGTAATATTTCAAAATATATTTCCAGAGTTAGGACAGCACTTTTTGTAATTATGAAGTGAGCTGTAAATAAAGATTTTTATAAGATCAAAACAAATCAGAATATTTTACATGGTGATGTGCAAATGATAAATATTTGCTAAAAACCAATTTCTACACTTTATAGCTTTATCAGTAAAACTGCACGTGAATGGGAAGGTTTCTGGCCATTTCAATGGAAAATGTTTGTCTGTAAATTTCAGTGCACTACCACATCATGCTTTAGTAATATATACGTTAAAAGTGAGTTTTTTAAATATGAACTGAGAAACATTCCTGCTCCACTGCTGAATACAGTGCTATTGGTGAAATAAAAGGCAAGTTAGGGGTCATGTGTACCCCATATGTCGGCTAGATTTTTATTATAGATTAAGCAAAATGTTATTCTATTAAATCAAACGAGTTTTTTGTACAGCAGACATGCTGAACCCACATATTTGTGATACTGAAGAAAAAGGCCGCTCAGTGAAATAAAATATTTGCCTAGGATCATACAGTGTGAGATGAGTTTATGGATCAAGCGCATTACAGTTAGATCGAGTAGTTTATTCAAGTCACTAGACCTGCAGGCCAGGTAACATTTTCCTGATTTTTCAAGGGCTGACTCAGAAAGGCATATGTTGCCGTGGGCAACAGCGGAGGAAATCTGCCTAAAAGTGGCCAGAAGAGACCCAAATCTGCAGACGAATTACTTAACTGGTGGGGTTATGATGGATTCCCCTTTGCTCTCGTATGCCCCTGGTTCAGGGATTAACCATTAATCGCTTAGACTATGGTAACGCGCTGTTTGCATCCATAAACGAAAAGCTTCTGTCCAAGCTTCAGGTTCTGCAGAACACCGCGTCAAGGCTAGTCTTAAATCTCCCCCCCCCCCCGCTCTCCATCGGCTCCCAGTCTAAAGACTCTCCACTGGCTCCCTATCAGAAAGAGGATTAACTTCAAACTATGTTGCTTGGTACATAAAACACTCAACAATAATGGACCAATCTATCTAGCAAAGAAACTTACCAAATACCAGCCAGTTAGAACCCTCCGCTCTAACAGCAAACATTTTTTAACCATCCCCAAGGTCCGCACTGTAAGGAACGGTTGCAGGTCCTTCTCCAGAACTGCGCCTGAGCTATGGAACGCACTGCCTGTACAGCTCCGCCTGGAAACTGACCACAAAAAATTCCGCAAAGCCCTCAAAACGTGGTTATTCTAACGCTCTGCCCTGCCCTTCCTAGATTTCTGTTTTCAGCTAGCGCTATGAGACCTACGGGTGATATATGCGCTCAATAAATATCTAATACAATACAATACAATGCTGAATAGCTTTGTTACAGTAAATAACGGGGATGGTGACATGATCTAACAGTTTTGTGTTGCACAGTGTGAGCCCTGGGAGGTTGTAGGATATCTTTGAAGTATGAATGTCTGCGGTGTGCACTCTGCCTCGCTCCTGTCATGCTCACTACACTGTGTAATTGATGGGTGAAACTCTGATGTACAAGATACACTCTATGTGCTGTACCCAGTGCTTAATTTGTAAAAAAAAAATAAGTGCCCTTGTCAGGAGACAACTGCAGCTTACACCACCCATTACCCTTGTCAGCACTGCCAATAAAAGAAATAACACAACTACTATCCATCACACTCCTACAAGTGTGACAGTTCAGACTATTCCAGACTCCAAAAGCCATAAGAAGGGCTTGGGCAGCAGGCATTAGTCATTTTTTATGTATATTGAATTAATAAACAATTGTTGTGTTCATCTCTAATTTAGACAAACAGTGACATCATGTGGCAGACTATAATAAGTGCCTTTGCTTACGATTAAATGCCGGTGTCGAGCACTGGAAACCACTGGCTCAAATTAAGCACTGGCTGTACCTATGATGTTTTATGTCAGTGAATTGTTTATTAAGTTCATACATTCTGGTCCTATTTAGGATAATTACAAAACTGAAAAATAAAGTTATAAATTATAAAAGGAGCTAGCAGTGTGATTTCCTTTTGGTGTGTATGGAGACTGTGGGAGATTGGGAGTGGGGTTGTATTGCTGTGCCTTGCTCTTGCCTCCGTGTTAATGAGGGCTCTGTGTGTGGGAAATAAAGGAGCGAGGAAGGTGCACTGCTCTGCACCATTGCTTATGTGTGGTCTGTGAACCTTGGCTTGTCTGGGTAGGTACGTTTTGCTTTCTCCTGCTGATGGCTGGCCGCTCATAAGAAATCAAAATTCAAGTTTTTATGATTAGTTTACCTGAACCCAAGCTTTTGCCTTTAAACAACAGTGTAAACAACACAAGTTGAATTTTCTGTTTTGGATCAAGCACCCCATAGTAGAGGAGGGGTGTCATTAGCTGATCCACTGTGCAGGTCGGTGATCCATTTCAGTTGGCACGGGCTGGGCTCCTGCCCTTCTCCCATGTGGGGTTTCCCAGTATCTTTTCCTTCCCCATGAGAATGGCAGCTGTGGGGGAACAACTGACCGGAAGTGGTCATAAAAAGGGGACAGAGGGGGCAGGGGTTGTGTAAGGCTGAGCCTTGCCTAGGGGACCCTCTTTGTCCCTCAGAGCCTGACAATGCACAGATCACTGAATTGTCACCTTAGTATCCTGCTCTACACTAGGACATTAAAGGGCAGAAAAGCCAATGGGTCCTACATAATTCCAGGCATGGGTATGGATCGCATCTATTCCAGTGTCTGATCTTGGTGACTGGCACAGGATGAGATATTCTGGCTCTGAGCTGCCGCTGGGGCCGACAGCGGAACCTTGGAGCGCACAAGCCCAGAGCTAGGTGTTTCTGCTGGAATGTTATGGGATCCATGGTT
Source organism: Calotriton arnoldi (assembly GCA_963921515.1). Taxonomy (NCBI): domain Eukaryota; kingdom Metazoa; phylum Chordata; class Amphibia; order Caudata; family Salamandridae; genus Calotriton; species Calotriton arnoldi. The sequence goes on from CAWUFW010003087.1 coordinate 804,101, forward strand.
GGATCAATTGTATTCTGACGTGCGCTGGGTGTGTTGTGCACACAGCAGATGAGAAGAGGCAGTGCTGCTGCTGAGGATGACTGCTGAGTAAGGAATTCTTTGGCGGGGGATGGTGGCTGCACCGGTGACCCTCTCGCCCCATTGGCCAATAAATACCAAAGAGTGGTGCTCAAATGCCACAGTGCCCTTGAGTTTATTATCAAACCCTCTGTGTGAGAGGTTCTTTGGGTATGGGGCTGGTTAGACGGGGGACTGACCTTCTAGTCCTACCGCTGGTGACCATGATGTTTCTTGGGGCGTGACCAAATTATCACAGGGTGCCCCAGATGGGACAATGTGCTAAGCTGCTCCCTGGGGTTTGCCTTATAAAGACTGAATGTGTCATTCCTGTGAACGTTGAGTTTATTTTTAATAATGTTTTTTAGCTATGTCCTTGTGCCCTGCCTGCTCCAAGGGGGATGTATATAGGAAATGTATGTACCTTCAAGTTTCAAGGCAGCTATCCGCCTTCAGGATGTGCATAATGTCCTTACATTAAAGTAATATGGCAGGGGCAATGTGGTGCAAGCTGCAGTGGCCTCCTGACAAGAGCCCTGGCACTTATTCTTTTACAAATTAAGCACTGGGGAGCACTAATATCAGGGGGGCAGCTTCCATTGTTGTAGTTGGTGCAGTGCACTGGGCCACAGGACTGGGGGACCCACTGAAGCCTGATTATTGCTGTATTTTATCATTCAAACGGCTCATTTTTCTTTGCATTAGGGCTCATGACACACTGGCTACCCCACTGGTGTATGTCATACATGTGCAGCTCACACTTGTCGCAGTCTCTGTAGTTAAACCCTTATTTTTACATACTTAGATTGAGGATGTGAAACGTGGTCAGTTGACACTTCATAGTATTGACATAAACTCTGCTGAGGGGTTTTCTGCGTAGACTACAGTGGCGGCTCCTCCGCTAAGGCGGAGGAGCGTCGCCCCACTGCCAGGAAGCAGCATAAGAAAGGAACAAAATTAATTGATAATAACAGAATGTTATCATTTTATTTTGTCCTCTTGCTGCGGCAGTGCGTGAGGGGCGGGGCGGAGCTGCAGGGGAGGAGTGGTAAAACACTCCTGTGTCCAATGACTGTTTGGTCGGTCCTCTCTGGCCCCCCAAAACAGTCATGCACACTTCCCCCTTCTCCATGCAGGCTGCATTACAGCCTGCATGGAGAACATGCCCACCCCTACAGCCCCTGGCTGAGCGCCGTGTAACGGCGCTCAGACCAATCACAACGCTGCATTGCAGTGTTGTGGCTGGCTTAGGGGTGGGAGCCTGGCTGCCTGGTTGCCTGCTTCCTGTTCCGACCTGGAGTCAGACACAGGCAAGCAGGCGAGAAGACGTGGGACCCAACAGCGGCGGCAAGGTAAGTGTTATTATTTTTTTCAATGCAGCTCGTAGCGCCCCCCGTGCACCCGCCCCCCCACTCACGAGCCGTGCCGGCCGCCCCTGGTAGACTTGTGTTTCACTGCCAGTAGTTGACAGATGTAACTTACTAGTAGGGTTGAGGAAGGGCTGCTTGCTGCTCTTGCGAAACCACCTCAAGACAAGCGCATGTCAGGAGTGTCAGGAGCACAACAGCTCAGCATCAGTCGTATCATCATCGCGGTACTCAAAGCCGCAGGTGACAGACTACCTCAAGCTGGGTCTGGTGGCCTAATGGACTAATGCGTCCACTGCAGGGGCCTGTGTTCGACCTCATGGTAACAGGTTCACGTCCCGGCAGGTCCACTCAACCTTTCATCCTTCTGAGGTCGATAAAATGAGAACCATTGAGTTGGTCAACAAAATGGGGACTGTAGGGCTTTTTATAGAGCTCCAGCATACATGCCCTATCATGCAAAAACAAAAAGAAGGTATGCAGTTCCTCAAATGATCAGTCAAGTGAGAGGAGAGTCTGAAAGCCCCTGATTATGTGTTCCGTCAGGGTAAATTGGAAAGGGAGGAAGGGAATTCCTCCTGTCGGAACTAGGGTCCTCACACACCCAGCCAGCTAGGTGTCATGCTTCATCATATGGACCTGCTCTTCGTCGGGTCGGCGCTGCAATACCCGACGGGCACCCATAAAGGGGCTCTTTAGCGGAGATCTTTTGTTCCTTGCCGTTTGGTGCAGTGGGTGTGAGGGGCAGAGGTAGTGTAGATGTGGTAAAGAAGTGATTAAAACAGGTCGGATAGTCCAAAAGACTTTTATTCAGGCTGGCTATCCACCTGATTAAAAACAGAAAAAGAGTGGCAGCTATCTGAACGTGATGGTTCAGTTTAGCTATGCTCAACTCTACAGGTCAACATGTTTCATGCCTATTGGTCAGAGAGATCCATGGCAATTCTTCAGGACCTAGTGGGTGAACTATCTACACAGAGTGGTGGGTGTGAATTCTACCTACCACGTATCAGCACTACGAGTGAAAGTACCCGCAGTATCACGGAACGACCTAAGAAAGAGATACAGAATGAAATCACAGCTGTATCAATGGTGCTTAGGTCATCGTATAGTCAACTCTCTCTCTCCATGTCCAAACGTGCTCGTGAACATCCAACAGTGTAGACAACGTCGCAATTTGTGTGGAACGTGACAATATTAGGGGTGCCAAATGATCACCCCCTGAAAGATAGGTAACCTATCTTAGTGACATTAAAAACCAGAAGACTGTGTTTAAAAAGGTGTCAGGGAATTGCTAATTAAAAAACGCAATAGTTGTTTGAGTGGATAAGAATGTCACTCCACTCACCTATCAGTATTTAAAGTATCGCTCCATTCAGTGTCCGGCAGGGTATCAGGACACCTAAAACATGGTGTCCTAGAAGTCAAAAAACGTAATGGACAAGACAGTGAGGAGACCAAGAAAGCAAGGTCATTGGTGTCCCTACCGCCCCGGTGCCCATCGCATGACTGTGAGATGGCTGAGGGGGAACATAGCTCGTTTTTCACCCCATCCCACTACCATCTCGCTCTCGCAGCGGCACCAGGGTGAGTTCTATTGCGGTATGTGGTCAGGTCGCTTGTAATCCGTACACAAGGGGATGTTACCTCAAGAATTGTAAGCATTCCCCATGGTCGGCGTGCGTCCCCTTAACAACCATCTCGGGACTCACCCGCTACCAAACTGTGGTTGGAGCGGCTTGGTGGCTACAGCGTGGCAGAGTTCACCAATCAACACCCCACTCTGCAAAGCGTTGAGGTACAAGGAATGGACATTGCCTGCAAACCGATTACTCACCAATCCGCTTAGGAAGTGGGCCGAGTCACCTACCCCTCTCCGCCGGCACCGGGAAGTAACCAGCTGTACGACCATGGCACTGAAATACTTGTCGGCGTCTCGTGCGGGGCGGGGCCGGCTCCCGGGTCGCGTCAGTGAAGACACGTGACTGATGTTAGTTGGTCCGCTCGGAGCAAGGTGAAAGACGGCGGCCATGTTGTAGTGTGGCAGGAAACATTATTGAATCTGATCTAGTCAGATACGATGCTTATCCGGATCAGCTCTCTAGTTGTATACATAACAGTCCGCTAGGACGCGAGATGGCTAGGAGAACCTCTGGAGTCCTGAATGTAGGACTATTACCTAGCAGGGCTGAGGAATCAACCCAAAAACATTCTGGTATTATGTAAAAATTGACTAAGAGGTGCAGTGTATCGGAGTCAACAGCAAAGTATAAACATAGCCATGGTCACATGTGAAGGCTAGTGCTGTGTGTTCTTACGCCTCTAAGAGGTTAACTCATTCATATAGAAACGAAAGTGGGGTGGCGACGTCCCAATCGGTTGTGCATACAATGTAGCGTATACATAATGCGACGCAGGTGCACACCATGACGTGAAGGGACCACACCACCACCTCACTGTAGTGTAACTAAGCCATAGAATTGCTTCAGGAGAGTCTGACAGGGAGAGTGTTATCTGTCAGTCAGTGATGCCCAGGGTATATCGTCATTGAGGCCATGCTGGTTAGTAGAAAGACGATGCACCCATCTTTGTTCTATTCTGAACAGTGTCTGTTGTGTGATTCTAGGGTGGGCTTCGAGAATTAGCCACCGTAGGGACTCAGGGGCATGATTCAATTCTTTGTAGTGAGTATACTTCTTTGTAGTGACTCGCTGGCACCTTATGTTGCTCTTGTGCTCGGTGATGCGTGTTTTAACTGTCCTCAGAGTCATCCCTATGTATTTCATGCTGCAAGGACAAATGACCAAGTATATACAGTGGGAGGTGTTGCAGTTGGTGTGTCGTGTCATTTTCCAAGTGAATGTATCTAAGAGAGCTATCTCCTTCGTGGCTCTTGTCTGATCACATACTGAGCAGGTGCTGCATGGATAGTGCCCTATGACAGGAGGGAGATCCCAGAGTGTTCTTTGAATTGTATTGATCTCAGTCTTGGGTCTTGTGTGCACTAGGATATCTTTAAGGTTCTTAGGGGCATATTATCAAGAACGGCGTTAAAATTATCGCCGGTTTAGCGGCCGGAAACTGCCGCTAAAGCGGCGATAATGGGCTTGTTAATATGCCCTGGAGAATTCCAATAGAAGCCCATGTTCACACCAGAACATGGACTTCTATTGGAATTCTTAAGGGCATATTATCAAGCCCATTATCGCCGCTTTAGCGGCAGTTTTCTGCCGCTAAACCGGCGATAATTTTTAACGCCGTTCTTGATAATATGCCCCTTAGTTCGTTTAAAGGCGAACCTGGGTGTAGGTATACATAGGTCTCCTGTCGTCAAAATACCCCAATGTTTTTTAATGATCCCTTTTATACGTGTGGAATCTGGTGTAAAAGATGTGACACAAGTAAGGGAGTCAGTGTGTTCTTTAAGGGTTATTTGTAGTAGTGCCTCACGGGGTTGTTCCTAGCTCTTTTCAAGGAGTTCCTGATCTGGCGTTCAGGATAACCCCTTTGTCTCAGATTGGACTCCAGTACTTGGGCCTCGATTTTATAGTCTGTAAGGGAGCTACAATCTCTCCTAATACGAAGAAACTGCCCAAAGGGTAGGTTGTCTTTGAGAGCCCTAGGATGATGACTACTATACTGTAGCAGACTATTCCTGTCTGTTGGTTTCTTGTAAAGGGTCGTGCTCAGTCCTGTATTATTGAGCCTCACATTCAGGTCTAAGAAGGGTATGCTCGTGTTCGAGATTGTGTGTGTGAATTTCAGATATTCATTTTGCATGTTAACCCACTGGCAAAATTCCTCACAGGTGGAGAGGTCACCTTTCCAAAAGATCAAAATGTCATCAATGAACCTTTTCCACAATGCTAGGTTACTAATGTAAGGGTTACTCGGGTGCATGATGACTTTTTCCTCGAAGGTGGCCATGTAGAGACAGGTCACGCTCGAGGTGAAGGTACTCCCCATAGATGTACCTTGGGATTGGTGAAATAGCTGTTTCCTGTACTCAAAAAAGTTTTCGGTCAGTGCAAGAGTGGCACACCCCATGATAAACGAGACCGGGGTTGGTGAGGTCCATTCTTCTCTCATGAGGGATGTTTCAATCGCGGTCAAGGTGGCACGCTGAGGAATATTTGTGTACAACGCTTCTACGTCTAGTGTGACTAGAAGGTTGATCTCATCTGGGCCCTGTGTTTCCTCTATAATACGTAAGATGTCTGTTGTGTCACGTACAAAAGATGGAATTTTTCTCACTAAAGGTTGTACAAAGTGATCACAAAATCTTGATAAGGGTTCAAGGAGCGAACCTATACCCGAGACTATAGGTCGTCCTGGGACTGCTGTTGTACCCTTATGAATTTTAGGGAGTGTGTAGAAATAGGGCACTTTCGGATCCTTTGTTATGAGGAAGTCCGCCTCTTTCTTAGAAATCCAGCCATTGGTCTCTGCTTCAAACACCAGAGTAGCAATTGCTGATGCGAGTCTGGGAGTTGGATTTTCAGAGATGGGGGTGTAATATCTGGTATTACCAAGTTGGCGTTGGCACTCAAGGTCATAGTCAGTGGTGGACTGAATCACAGTGGCCCCTCCCTTATCTGCTTGCTTTATGGTGATGCTCGTGTCATCAGCCAGGGATCTTGCTGCAGACAGTTCAGCATTTGAAAGATTATGAAATGGGTTCCCTTTCGGGATGACAGCCAGCTCTTTAAGTACTGCTCTTTCAAATGTTAGAATTTCAGGGGGAATCATGCTGTTGTTAGGGGTGAGGGTGGAGGGATTACGTAGACCAGAGTCTCCTGTGTTAGTCTGGGGTTTGTCTTGGAAAAAGGCTTTCAGACGTATTTTTCTGAAGAATTCCTGTACCTCACAGTTGTCTCTAAACTTATCCACTCTTGGAGTGGGGACATAGCCTAGTCCTTTTTTGAGTACTGTCTTTTCCGTCTCAGTTAGGGTTCTGTGTGACAGGTTAACCACTAATTCCTCTTGCCCCTGGTCCTGCTCCTGGTCTCTACTCTATGTGGCGCTTGATCTTGCCACTGCACTTCTTTCTGCATCCCTCTTTTTCGCCCTCTTCCTCTGCCCCAGCCTCTCCCTAAAAAAGGGGGGTTGCCCATAGGATAGAACTGAGGTTGACCTTGCGGGTACACCGGGAATTGCCAGAAAGGGGGTGGTGGTGGTCCTGGGTAGGTTGGTGCATTATTGTAGTTCGGGTAGGGAGGGTGATTGACCCTTCTCTGTTTGTTACTTCCCCAACTACCAGTACTAGAGTCGCTGTTAGAGGACCCCCTCCTATTGGTGTCTGAGTTCTCGTCAGAAGAGTAACTATTCTTTGACGCTGAGTAGTCAGCCTTTAAGTAAGGATATACTTTTTCTTTGTCGAATTTTTGTATATCCTTCTGTAGTTTGGCAATTTTCTGTTTCAACAGGTATTCTTTGTTGTCAGCGATTTCACTGTTGGTTTCTGCCAATTTAGATTTGAAAGTGGTTGTCTGGATTGTCGTTTTCAATGCCCCTTCTGCTATCTGGATCCTAGCAAGCAGAGCATCTGCTAACCTTTTTGCGGTGTTAATGATTAGCACCAGGAGATCTCTAGTACATTTCCATGAGACTAAGCACCATTCTTTTTTAAACACAGCGTCTTCCAGAAATAATCTGGGAAAGATGTTCACTATGAGCCCACTGGGAACGATGTTAGCCTGCAGGTACTCAGTCATCAGGGCTCCATGGACAGTGATTTTGAGCCATTCCCTTTTCATCGTTGTTAAAGATGTCCAGTCTTCTGATTGCGTCCCTGAGGCCGCACTGCCTCCCGCCCCTAGGAGGGAGGGCGTCTTCAAGATATCGGCTACTGTTTCATCATTGAAACTGAGTCCCTGGGTATCCTCCATTCCTGGTAGGTCACCCAACTGTCATTCTCCCAGTCACTTAGGGGGGATAGCGTGTGTAAACGGGCCAGTCAGTGTAATTATCACTGCTTGGTAACCTGAGCGAGTGTGTCCCACGGGGGTTACCCGTGCATACAGTCAATCAACAAAAGGGGGACTGTAGGGCTTTTTATAGAGGTCCAGCATACATGCCCTATCATGCAAAAACAAAAAGAAGGTATGCAGTTCCTCAAATGATCAGACAAGTGAGAGGAGAGTCTGAAAGCCCCTGATTATGTGTTCCCTCAGGGTAAATTGGAGAGGGAAAGTCTTTTGGACTATCCGACCTGTTTTAATCACTTCTTTACCACATCTACACTACCTAGGCCCCTCACACCCACTGCACCAAACGGCAAGGAACAAAATATCTCCGCTAAAGAGCCCCTTTATGTGTGCCCGTCGGGTATTGCAGCGCCGACCCGAAGAGGAGCAGGTCCATATGATGAAGCATGACACCTAGCTGGCTGGGTGTGTGAGGACCCTAGTTCCAACAGGAGGAATTCCCTTCCTCCCTTTCCAATTTACCCTGACGGAACACATAATCAGGGGCTTTCAGACTCTCCTCTCACTTGTCCGATCATTTGAGGAACTGCATACCTTCTTTTTGTTTTAACCATTGAGTTGGGTAACAATAAACATCTGTTATTCAGCGCCAAGATACCCTTCTGGGTGAACGTGCGCTTTACAGATACACGTTCTGTTAAGTGTCCGCAGATGACTTTGGATTGTAGATGAGTCGTATGGCAGATACAGACACTCTTCCAGTCAAGAGATAAAGCTCAAAACAATCAATTGAATGCCTAGAACCTCACTAAAACAAGGCAGTGCTGGCCATGCACACCCTGTCATTGGACTCTGGGCTCTTTGCTCACTAAAGGAAGCGCAGTTTACCACAGTGTGGTATGTGCACATTAGCCCAGCATAGGCGGTATGCTAATGTGCACATCAGGCGTGAACTAATGTGGGTGTGATGTGGTGCGAGTGTCATATACAACCGACTATAATAAAAAACAAGCACTGGTAAAACAAATAGTAAGTAATACATTTATTGTCTGATTAATAAAAATCATCACAAAACAACACTACACAATTATACATACAAAAACAAATAGGTCTCGCAACAGAGGCCCCTGCTGCCCATGTAATAGCGGGAGGAAACCTTCAGGGGGCTCAAAACATTCAGGGGGGGGGTGGCGGGCCCATTCAAGCTCTCACACACACACCTGTGTAATGTCTGACAGATACTGTTGTGTGAGTTGCATCCTGTCATACCTACCCACATCTAATAGACCCACTCGTGCTTCCATATGATGTGTGACATACCCATGTGTATTGTTTCTGACCACCTACCCCTGGGTGATGTGTCTGGTGAGTGATGTGCCTGCTGTCTTAAATGTGTGATGTGTCTGGTCACAAGCCTCTGCGCAGCGTACCTGCTCTCACATATCACTGTGTGCTTTCTATCCAGACCCTCTGTGATGTGCCTGCTCAGATACCCCTTCCTGGCGTGCTGTGTGACGTGCATGCTCAAACAGACCTGTGACAGGCCTGTTCGCGTGCTCTGCATGCAGTGCTTGCTTCCAGTCCCCTGTGATGTGATGTGCCTGCTCCCTGGCCCTGTGACATGCCTGTTCACGTGCTCTGCATGCAGTGCTTGCTTCTAGTCCCCTGTGATGTGCCTGCTCCCTGGCCCTGTGATATGCTTGTTCACGTGCTCTGCCTGCAGTGCTTGCTTCCAGTCCTGTGATGTGCCTGCTCTCTGGCCCTGTGACATGCCTGTTCATGTGCTCTGCATGCAGTGCTTGCTTCCGGTCCCCTGTGGTGTGATGTGCCTGCTCCCTGGCCCTGTGACATGCCTGTTCACGTGCTCTGCATGCAGTGCTTGCTTCCGGTCCCCTGTGATGTGATGTGCCCGCTCCCTGGCCCTGTGACATGCCTGTTCACGTGCTCTGCATGCAGTGCTTGCTTCCAGTCCCCTGTGATGTGCCTGCTCCCTGTCCCTGTGACATGCCTATTCACGTGCTCTGCATGCAGTGCTTGCTTCCGGTCCCCTGTGATGTGATGTGCCTGCTCTCTGGCCCTGTGACATGCCTGTTCACGTGCTCTGCATGCAGTGCTTGCTTCCAGTCCCCTGTGATGTGCCTGCTCCCTGTCCCTGTGACATGCCTATTCACGTGCTCTGCATGCAGTGCTTGCTTCCGGTCCCCTGTGATGTGATGTGCCCGCTCCCTGGCCCTGTGGCATGCTTGTTCACGTGCTCTGGATGCAGTGCTTGCTTCCGGTCCCTTGTGAAGTGATGTGCCTGCTCCCTTGCTGTGCAGCCCCACAGAGCCCAGCCTGTCCGGCCTCCCCTTTAAGAGGCCGCCTGCCAGCACGTGTGCTCCGCAGACTGGAACAGGCAGGAAGAGGAAGGGAGCCATTCAGCCCGATGGTTTCCCAGAGAATGTCATCTGTGCAGCTGCCAGGAAGTCATCGAAGGCCCAGGGAGGGAGGGGGCGAGCACGGCCCCTGCTGGCGTCTGCAGTGCCCTCGGAGGCCCCTGGCTCAGATGGGGCACAGACCGCGGCGCAGACTGCAAGGCTTAGGCTTGGCATGAAATGCCCTGTGCATGGGCCGAAAAGCCACCCCTTTATCTCACGCACGCGAACAGTGACTTATATACTCAAACCTCACCCCAGATGCACAGTTTAAACCTTGCAAGAACGCTCCTTCGTTGAAAACTAGGTCACAGAACAGTATTTTTTTTTATTTTTCATATCCAGATCTGTTGAAGTTATGCGCCTAGCTGATCAGAGGCGCCCATCGTGACGCTACATCATCACTGAAAGAACTGTCCTCTGCGTTCTTCGCAAGAGAGGGAGCAAGCATCTTAGCAAGTAGAAAAAACAAGCTACAAAGCACCTCCTTACATCTTTAGGAAAACGCCAGTCGGCTCGACACAAGCGAGCCTTTTGTAAATGTGGAGGTTTTGATGGAACGCCACCAGGACATGAAAATAAATCACGCGGCTGGTTTCGAAAAGGAAAGGGAATGGCACTTTGAAATGTTTTTGTGGCCAGTTCCCTGCCGCTCTCTCCCGCCCACGCAGTGGTCGAAGTGGGCGGGATCGGCAGGGCACGGCGTGCCCCTACTTCTTCAATTCAATAGATTCCGTCCCCTTACTTATTTATTTTGAACATGAGTCCCAGGACGGCAGAAATAGCCAAGTCCTATAGATGAGGCTCGGCGTTCCTGGCTGTTTGGGGAGGGGCGGGTGGGCAGAGAAGGAAGAGGACTCTCTTTCCTTCTTGCCCAGAGGAGGCAAGGACAGTGTCCACTTCGGGGCTGCCACTGTGCCTTTAAGAAACGGCTCTCATCCTCTCTTTCCTCCTTTCGTTCCTGTGAAATGGATCCAAGAAAGAAAAACACTTTTGCTGGAAATGTCTTTTTTTGACACTTTTCTATTCCAAAGTGCAGCCTCGAGAATAAAAGGTTCAAAATATGAAAATAACTAAATAAAGCAACACAGAGTGGTCGCAAAGTGGCTAGATTGATTTTATTCGCACCCAAACACATCAGTGTCACTTTACAGAGTTTGCCAGTGAAGCGCTACTTTTGTTTTTTCATCTTTTGTTGCACAGCATTGTTTTCCCCGGATGGGGAAGTGCGCCATTGCTGGAGGTGCTGCAATGCCTTATTGATGGGTGGATTGGAAAACAAAATGTGTACCGCAGCTCTGTCTCCAAGGATGTCCTCTTTTTAAACCCATACTGCTTACGCTTCGTAAGGATATAAGCAATGGGCATTGAAACGGGTCGCTTCCGGGCCCTGTAGTCATGTCCTTAACTTTTCATACAAAAGCACTCGCTGATTTCTGAATAGTGAGTGTAAAAGCGTTAAGGTAACCATGTTGTTCCTGCTTACATTTCACATGCTTTACTTAATCTTGCATTCCCCATGAGTGTTTACTTATTCCAGGATGTTGTTACTTTTTTGTAGGCTGCATATTGCTCTTGTCTAGAGCGTAATTTGACTTGAGTCGCATTAATGTGTTTATAGAGGGGCACAATTGGGTTGGAGTTGAAGGCAGTGCCAGTTTCTCTCAGTGGGGCAGTGTGGTCTTAAGTGGGGGAGTGAATGTGGCACTATGGCCAGAGCTGCCGAATTTGGAACTGGGGAACCAGGTTCAGCCTTCATGACCAGTCCGCCAAACCACTCTCCTGAGGGAGCACCTTCCCATGCTAAACCTTAGAAGGCCCCCAAGACCTTAGAAGCCCTGATGTCTTGGCACCAGCAGGTGGACCCTAGCGGTGGCAAGTGTGGGTTAACCTTCAAGACTTGTCCACCACAATACATACTAAAGTTCACCACCAGCCGTGCGGGCAGGCCTATGAAGCAGCACACCCTAGAGCAACAGTGACTCTGTCACTGAGGTCACAGGACCATTGAGGAGGGCCGGCTCTAGGGCGGTGCGACCGCACCGGGCGCTGACTTTGGATGGGGGTGTCAGCAACAATAAAAATGTCATGATAACTCCGGTGATTAATGTTCTTCCTAGAGAGAGACCAGAGTGTTGTCTAGTGGAAGTTTTGACTCATAGAAACGTAGCGCAGAGGGTTAATGTGCCTGCTGCAAAGAACATGTACCATGCAGATCACAAAGTGCACATAATGTAAATTGGTCAGTGGGTTACTGCTTTTGTCAGAGAGATCCTTTTGTTACTTGCAGTTTATAAGTTAAAATCCTAACATAGAACAGTGAGCTATTAACTGTCATCTAAGAGCTGCATGCAAACTGCAAGGTATACATTAGAGCATTATGTTTTTTCCCCAGTCTTTGATTATCCTAATGCTGCAAAAAGTGTTCATTTGGATAGAAATCAATTCTGATTATTAAATAGAACTCCCAACCATGGTATTATGTTTTAAATTCTGAGTTTGTGTTTCTCCAGATCAATCACTATTAAACTATACTGCCTACTAGTATGGTTGTCATGTGACTCCTACACCTTGAGGCAAGTCCGCCTCACTCATTGGTACCTCCATTGGCCTTGTTTCAGCATTAGTAGCTGCAACTCACCAGGGATCGCAATGCAGGATTTGCACACACACCAAACTAAGTTCGCAAACTTCACAGTCTCTCTGCTTCATGCACAAGCACTTTTAACATGTGCTTCCTGCTTATGGCCACTGGAATTATGCAGCAAAGGAGGACAGAATTATGACCCAGTATTAATTATGCAGCAAAAAAAGGCTGCAGTGTAATGCAGTATATTTTCTGATACTTTATTATTTTGACTTTTTTACACATGCTAACAGTCCCTGGAAAGATTTTGCCTTATTAGTACCAGTGTAACATACAAATGCAGCAGTGAGAAAGGTGATCAGTCAACCTTTGCAAAGGGCTGTCCACTTCACAGCAACACAAGTCACATTTTTTAGTAACTTTTGATCCTACAAACAATTTATTAGTTAAAATTGTCAGATTATGCAGCAGATGTTGTATCATGTGTCAGATATGTCAGAGCCCAAATTATATAGAAAACATTTGCAAACTCGGATATTTTGCCATTCATGGTTGAACTGCTCTTGTGGAAAAGGGAGGAGAAGTGCTGTACCCTTTGTCCTATTCAATCCAACTAACAGACTCACATGTCCACTGCTTGAATTAGCTTATATTTCTCCATTCTAATCCATCACTAATCCATTTTGGGTCCGGAGTATCGTGCTATTAGCCGAAAAGAGCTTCAGCGCCTCGTCAGGGGTAGTAAGCGCTATATAAATACAATTACAACATCTTTGGGTTGCTTTTAACTTCTGTCCTGGTCATTGTATGAAGCAGAGGTTTCGTTGTTTGTTTTTGCCTTAATTTGTTTTGGAATTTGGTGCTTCTGTTTACAGGAACAAATAAATGGCACGGACGATTAAAGCAGTCCATGTGACTGCATGTGATTGTAGGTTGTGTTTGTGGCTTTTTAAAGTGCCTCCATTTTAGGCAGCACCGCAGTTGACCCGTGCAACACCTTTGAGTTGCTTTTAACTTCCGTCCCCTTCCTTGTATGAACTACAGGTTTGTTTATAGCTGCCTTAATTTTGTTGTTTTTGTTGGAATCCAGCAATTCCTTTTACAGCAATAATCAAATGCCACAGACGCTTGAAGCAGTCCGTGACTTTGTTTTACAGTTCAGCGCTTCCCTTTATTAACACTTTTGGGTTGCTTTAAACTTGCGTCCTGTTCCTTGTATGAAGTGCAGGTTTGTTTGTTTGTTTTTGCCTTAATTTATTTTGGAATTCGGTGCTTCCTTTTACAGTAACAAACAAATGCCACTAAAGTAGTCCATGTGACTGCATGTGTTTGTGGGCTGTGATTGTTGGCTTTAAAAAGTCCTTCAATTTTAGGCTGCGCTGCACTTTACCCATTTCTCTTTAAAACCTGTGTCCTTATTCTCATATGTATTCCACTGAAAGCGATTTCAGGCGCCCACTATTCATATCCACTTAGGTGCAAGAGATGTAGCCTAACGGCCACAGCTACCCTCCATTCCAATCTACCCTACCCCAATCTACCCCACTCCACTAAAATCCATCCCAGTCTCTCCCAATCCATTCCACTCTACCCCAATCTACCCCACACCAATGTTCCACACTCCAAATTTCCCCACTCCACTCCAATCTACTCCACTCCACCCCAATCTACCCCACACCAACCCATTCCATTCCATCCCACTCCACTCCATTCTACCCCATTCCAGTCTACCCCACCCCACTTCCACCCTCCCAGCTCCAATGTACCCCACTCCACTCTACCCCACTCCACTTCAACCTACCCCACTCTACCCCACCCTACCCCACTCTACCCCACTCCACTCCAATCTACCCTACTCCACTCCAAACCAAACCACTCCACTCCAGTCTACCAAAATCCACTCCAATCTACCCCATACCACTCCACTCCACCCCAATCTACCCCACTCCACCTGTGCCCAAGTCCTCATGCTCATATTTATTCCACCGAAAGCGCTTTCAAGTGCCGTATATTCATAGGCACTTAGGTGCAAAAAATGTAGCCTAATGCCCACAGCTACGTCCCACTCCAATCTACCCCACTCCATTCCAATCTCCCCCTTCCACTCCAATCCAACCCCACTTCACTCCAGTCCGGCGCACTCCACTTCACTCTACCCCACTTCAATCTACCCTACTCCACTCCAGTCTACCCCAATGCACTATACTCCAGTCTACTCCAATATTCCCTACTTCACTCCAATGTCCACTCCACACCAATCTACCACACTCCACTTCACCCCACTCCACTCCAATCTACCCCACTCCACACCAATCTACCCCACTCCACTGCAGTCTAACACACTACACTCCAATCTACCCCAACCAATCCAAATTTACCCTACCCCAATCTAACCTACTCAATCTACCCCAATCCACTCCAATCTACCCCACTCTTCTTCAACCTACCCTATTCAATCCCACTCCACTTCAGTCCACCCCACTCCAATGTCCACTCCACTCCAACCCCCTTCACTCCACTCCAATCTACCCCACTCCATTCCAATCTACCCCACTTCAGTCTACCTCAGTCTACCTCATTCCACTCAATTCTAATCTATCCCACTCCACTTCAGTCTATCCCACTCCATCCCTATCTATCCACTCCACGTCACTTTAATCTGCCCCAAACTTCCCCACTCCACTTCACTCTACCCCAGTCTACCCCATTCCACTCCACTCTACCCTAATCTACCCCACTCCAATCTATCCCACTCCACTCCAGTCTACCCCACTCTACTCCAATCTACCTCACTTCACTCCACCTTATTCCACCCCAATCTACCATAGTCTACTCCAGTCCACCTCAATGCACCCAATCCACCCCACTTCACCCCACTCCAGTCTCCCTACCCCACTCCACACCACCCAAACTACCCCATTAAAATTTATCCCACCCCAATCTACCCCACTCTAATCTACCCCACTACAATCCACCCAAAGCTATCTCACTTCACTCCAACCCAATCTAACCCCACTTTAATCTATCTCACTCCACCACAACCCACACCAATCTACCCACTCCAATCTACCCCACTCCAATCTACCCTACACCACTCCAATCTACCCCATCCTATTTCAATCTATCCCACTCCAATTCAATCTACCCCACTCCCCTCCGCTCTCATCTACCCCACTCCACTCTACCCCAATCTACCGACTTCAATCTACCCCACTCTAATCTAGCCTAATCCACTCCAATCTACCTCACTCCACTCCAGTCTACCCCACTCCACTCCGAGCTTTCCCATTCCATTCCAGTCTACCCCACTCCACTCCAGTCTACCCTCACTCCACTCCAGTCTACCCCATGCCACCCCAATCTATCACTATACCCCAATCTACCCCACTCCACTAGACCCGAATCTACCTCACTCCACTCCAATCTTCCCTACTCAACTTCACTCCAATCTTCCCCATTCTACTCCAGTCTATCCCACTCCAATCCAACCCACTCCACTCCTGTCTCTCCAACTCCACTTCAGTCTACCCCACTCCACTCCAGTCTACCCCCACTCCACTCCACTCCAGTCCAGTCTGGCACACTCCACTCCACTTCACTGTACTCCACTCCAATCTACAACACTCCACTTCAGTCAAACCCCAATCTATTCAAATCCACTCTACTCCAATCTTCCCTACTCCACCCGATGTCCACTCCACACCAATCTATCCCACTCCACCCTACTCTGCTCCACACCCTCTACTCCAATCTACCCCACTCCACTCCAGTCTACCCAGCTCCAATCTACCCCACTCCACTGCAGTCGAACGGCTCCACTCCAATCTATCCCACTCCACTCCAGTCTACCAAAATCCACTCCAATCTACCCCATACCACTCCACTCCACCCCAATCTACCCCACTCCACCTGTGCCTAAGTCCTCATGCTCATATTTATTCCACCGAAAGCGCTTTCAAGTGCCGTATATTCTTAGGCACTTAGGTGCACAAAATGTAGCCTAATGCCCACAGCTACGTCCCACTTCAATCTACCCCACTTCATTCCAATCTCCCCCTTCCACTCCAATCCAACCCCACTTCACTCCAGTCCGGCGCACTCCACTTCACTCTACCCCACTTCAATCTACCCTACTCCACTCCAGTCTACCCCAATCCACTATACTCCAGTCTACTCCAATCTTCCCTACTTCACTCCAATGTCCACTCCACACCAATCTACCACACTCACTTCACCCCACTCCACTCCAATCTACCCCACTCCACACCAATCTACCCCACTCCACTGCAGTCTAACACACTACACTCCAATCTACCCCAATCCATCCAAATTTACCCTACCCCAATCTAACCTACTCAATCTACCCCACTCCACTCCAATCTACCCCTCTTCTTCAACCTACCCTATTCAATCCCACTCCACTTCAGTCCACCCCACTCCAATGTCCACTCCAACCCCCCTTCACTGCACTCCAATCTACCCCACTCCATTCCAATCTACCCCACTTCAGTCTACCTCATTCCACTCAATTCTAATCTATCCCACTCCACTTCAGTCTATCCCACTTGATCCCTATCTATCCACTCCAAGTCACTTTAATCTGCCCCAAACTTCCCCACTCCACTTCACTCTACCCCAGTCTACCCCATTCCGCTCCACTCTACCCTAATCTACCCCACTCCAATCTATCCCACTCCACTCCAGTCTACCCCACTCCACTCCAATCTACCTCACTCCACTCCACCCTATTCCACCCCAATCTACCATAGTCTTCTCCAGTCCACCTCAATGCACCCCAATCCACCCCACTTCACTTCACCCCACCCCACTCCAGTCTCCCTACCCCACTCCACGCCACCTAAACTACCCCATTAAAATGTATCCCACCCCAATCTACCCCACTCTAATCTACCCCACTACAATCCACCCAAATATATCTCACTTCACTCCACCCCAATCTAACCCCACTTTAATCTATCTCACTCCACCACAACCCACACCAATCTACCCACTCCAATCTACCCCACTCCAATCTACCCTACACCACTCCAATCTACCCCATCCTATTTCAATCTATCCCACTCCAATTCAATCTACCCCACTCCCCTCCGCTCTCATCTACCCCAATCTACCGACTCCAATCTACCCCACTCTAATCTAGCCTAATCCACTCCAATCTACCTCACTCCACTCCAGTCTACCCCACTCCACTCCGATCTTTCCCATTCCATTCCAGTCTACCCCACTCCACTCCAGTCTACCCTCACTCCACTCCAGTCTACCCCATGCCACCCCAATCTATCACTATACCCCAATCTACCCCACTCCACTAGACCCCAATCTTCCTCACTCCACTCCAATCTTCCCTACTCAACTTTACTCCAATCTTCCCCATTCTACTCCAGTCTATCCCACTCCAATCCAACCCACTCCACTCCTGTCTCTCCAACTCCACTTCAGTCTACCCCACCCCACTCCACTCCAGTCTACCCCCACTCCACTCCAGTCCAGTCTGGCACACTCCACTCCACTTCACTGTACTCCACTCCAATCTACAACACTCCACTCCAGTCAAACCCCAATCTATCCAAATCCACTCTACTCCAATCTACTCCAATCTTCCCTACTCCACCCCGATGTCCACTCCACACCAATCTATCCCACTGCACCCTACTCTGCTCCACCCCCTCTACTCCAATCTACCCCACTCCACTCCAGTCTACCCAGCTCCAATCTACCCCACTCCACTGCAGTCGAACCGCTCCACTCCAATCTATCCCACTCCACTCCAATCTACCCCAACCTATGCCAAATCTACCCCACTCAATCTACCCCACTCCAATCTTCCCCATTCCACTCCACTCTACCCCAGTCTAGCCCACTTCCCTCCAATCTACCCCTCTTTAGTCTATCCCACTCCACTCGTCTACCCCACTCTACTACAATCTATCCCACTCATTACAATCTACCACCCCACTCCACCCCAATCTACCGTAGTCTACTCCAATCCTCCCCAATGCACCCCAATCCACCCCACTACACTCCAGTCTACCCCACTCCAATCTACCCCACTCCACTGCAGTATAACCGCTCCACTCCAATCTATCACACTCCACTCCAATCTACCCCACTCCCCTCCGCTCTCACCTACCCCACTCCACTCTACCCCAATCTACCGACTCCAATCTACCCCACTCTAATCTAGCCTAATCCACTCCAATCTACCTCACTCCACTCCAGTCTATCCCACTCCAATCTTTCCCATTCCATTCCAGTCTACCCTACTCCACTCCAGTCTACCCTCACTCCACTCCAGTCTACCCCATGCCACCCCAATCTATCACTATACCCCAATCTACACCACTCCACTAGACCCCAATCTACCTCACTCCACTCCAATCTTCCCTACTCAACTTCACTCCAATCTTCCCCATTCTACTCCAGTCTATCCCACTCCACTCCAATCCAACCCACTCCACTCCTGTCTCTCCAACTCCACTTCAGTCTACCCCACTCCACTCCAGTCTGCCCCCACTCCACTCCACTCCAGTCCAGTCTGGCACACTCCACTCCACTTCACTGTACTCCACTCCAATCTACAATACTCCACTCCAGTCAAACCCCAATCTATTCAAATCCACTCTACTCCAATCTACTCCAATCTTCCCTACTCCACCCGATGTCCACTCCACACCAATCTATCCTACTCCACCCTACTCTGCTCCACCCCCTCTACTCCAATCTACCCCACTCCACTCCAGTCTACCCAGCTCCAATCTACCCCACTCCACTGCAGTCGAACGGCTCCACTCCAATCTAACCCACTCCACTCCAATCTACCCCAACCTACGCCAAATCTACCCTACCCCAATCTAACCCACTCAATCTACCCCACTCCAATCTTCCCCAATCCACTCCACTCTACCCCAATCTAGCCCACTTCCCTCCAATCTACCCCTCTCCAGTCTATCCCACTCCACTCGTCTATCCCACTCTACTACAATCTATCCCACTCATTACAATCTACCACCCCAATCTACCGTAGTCTACTCCAATCCTCCCCAATGCACCCCAATCCACCCCACTACACTCCAGTCTACCCCACTCCAATCCACCCCACTCCACTGCAGTCTAACCGCTCCACTCCAATCTATCGCACTCACTCCAATCTACCCCAACCCACGGCAAATCTACCCCACCCCAATCTCACCCACTTAGTCTACCCCACTCCACTCCAATCTACCCTACTCTTCTACAATCTACCCTATTCAATCCTACACCACTTCAATCTACCCCACTCCAATATCCACTCCACTCCAATCTATCCCACTCCACTCCAAGCCACCTCCACTCCACTCCACTCCAATCTACCCCACTCCAGTCTACCCCAATCTACCCCACACCACTGAATCCTAATCTACCCCACTCCACATCAGTCTATTCCACTCCATTCCTATCTACCAGTCGTGGCTCCTCCATTAGGGTGGAGGAGCGTCGCCCCACTGACAAAAATGCCACCCAGAAATGCCCCACTCCAATCTACCCCACTCTTATTTGTTTATTTGAAAAGTTTTATATAGCGCTGGCTAGACCCGGAGGTATCAGAGCGCTTTACATGAGTTACAGCGAGTTACAGGTTACAAAGTTACATCACTTAAATCAAAGAGTCACAGGGGGAGGGGGAGGGGGAGGGAGTGAATACACAAAGGGAAAAACGAGGAAAATAATGTCAGATGTCCGGCTGGGTAGGTGACGGCCGAGGGGTGAAGCCAGGGCCAGACTCCTCTTTAGCTGCATATGACAGCTCCACCGGGCATCGGCCAAGGTTGCTCGTGCATCGAGGTGAGTACAAACAGTTTAGGTATCCGCCCAGGGGCGTCGTCAAAGGTCCATCAGAAGTTCAGAGGAACGTTATTTATGAGTTATATATAGTGCTGGCTAGACCCGTAGGTATCAGAGCACTTTACATTAGGCTACACAATGTTACAGAGAATGAAAACAAATGCACATTGCGTCAAAAATTAAGCAACAAATTGGGAGAGGAAAGAAAGGTGAGACAAAGAGAGAGGAGGGGGGAAGGGGGAAGTGTGAAGGGGGAGGATGAGGGAAAAGACGGCAGGAGAGATGAAAGGAAGTCTGCCCAAAGACCGACTGGGTAGGTGACGTCCGAGGAGGGAATCCACAGCCCGTCTCCCCAATAGCTAAACAGGTAGCTACATCGGGCATCAGTCAGATAGCTAGGTCTCAACTGACGAGGGAAAGTTCACAGAAGAAAGTCCAGTGGATAGACAGGGTGGGAATATGAGCAAGGACGGGTGAGGGCAAAGGTCAATAGCTGGAAAGAGGAGAAGAGTAGAGAGGAGGGGGTAGGGGTATGGAGAAGGGAGAAATGTCCAGTAGAGAGACGCAGGAGAGTTTGCCCAAAGACCGGCTGGGTAGGTGATGGTCAAGGAGGGAATCCATAGCCCTTCTCCCCTTTAGCTCGCGAGGTAGCTCCACCGGGCGTCAGTCAAAATGTCTAGGTCTCAGCTGCCGATGGAAAGGTCACCGAGTCAAATGTCATGGAGGGTGAGCAGGAGCAGGGTCGGTTTGGGAGTGCCCCGGTGCCATCCCCTCTTCCTCCAATCCCTGTGGTGTTCTGCCAAGACTCCAGCCACGTAGATGATGCCGATCCTCAGTGCGCCATGCACCATCTCCAGCGGAACGCCAACCAGGAGCTGCAGTACTGCAGTACTCTACTGCAGTCTAACCTCTCCACTCCAATCTATCCCACTCCACTCCAATCTACCCCAACCCACGCCAAATCTACCCCACCCCAATCTAACCCACTCAGTCTACCCCACTCCACTGCAATGTACCCTACTCTTCTACAATCTACCCTATTCAACCCCACACCACTTCAATCTACCCCACTCCAATATCCTCTCCACTCCAATCTACCCCACTCCACTCCATACCACCTCCACTACAATCTACCCCACTCCAGTCTACACCAATCTACCCCACTCCACTCACTCCTAATGTACCCCACTCCACATCAGTCTATTCCACTCCATTCCTATCTACCAGTCGTGGCTCCTCATTAGGGTGGAGGAGCGTCGCCCCACTGACAAAAATGCCACCCAGAAAAGCCCCAGAGATGAAAAATAAAATGGTAATTAAGTTAATTTATTACCATTTTATTTTTCACCAACCCATCCCGAACCGAGTGTCAGGACGGGGGTGTGGCCATTGCTGCAGCAGGGTGAAGTGGTGATTAGCCAGCTCACCACTTGGGGACATGCACCTAGGTTTAGAGTGTGCATGTCTCTTTGGCCGGCCATCTTGCGACGGCCAGCCAGGAATGCACATTTTAAACCTCTCTAACCCAGTTGTCTAAGACAGCTGGGTCAGAGAAAGCACAGCCTCCAGTGCTCTTGAAAGCACTGAGAGAGACCGCTCCCTCCAATCCTGGCACTTCTTTCATGCTGGTTACCAGCATGAGAGGAGCTCCAGGATTGGTGTGAGGAATTTGCTGGAGCCCGCGGAGCCCGGAGGAGACAAAGCAGAACGCGACCGGAGTGAGGACTTTGTGCAGCAAGCAAGGCAAGTGGCTATTTCTTTTTATTTACAGTGGCCACTCACCTTGCATGTATGCACCCACCCACCACCCATTTGCCCGCCTCCCCACTCTTCCTAGTTGCCAGCCGCCGCTTCTATCTACCCACTCCACATCACTTCAACCTACCCTAATCTTCCCAACTCCACTTTACTCTACCCCAGTCTACCCCTATTCCACTCCACTCTACCCCAATCTAGCCCACTGCCATCCAATCTAACCCACTCCAGTCTATCTCACTCCACTCCAGTCTACCCCACTCTTCTACAATCTATCCTGCTCCATTCCAATCTACCCCCCACTCCACCCCAATCTACCGTAGTCTACGCCAATCCACCCCACTGCACCCCAATCCACCTCACTACACCCCACTCCAGTCTCTTCACCCCACCCAAACTACCCCATTCAAATCTACCCCACCCCAATCTACCCCACTGCAATTTACCCCACTACAATCTACCCCACTACAATCCACCCAAATCTATCCCACCCCACTTTAATCTACCCCTCTCCACACCACTCCATTCTACACCACCTTACTCTAATCTATCCCACTACACTCCAGTCTAACCCACTCCACCACGACACATGCCAGTCCACGCACTTCATTCTACCCCACTCCTCTCTACTCCACCCCAATCTACCCCACTCCAATTACCCTACACCATACCAATCAACCTCATTGCACTCCAGTTTACCCCAATCCACTCCATTGCACCCAACCCCACTCTAATCTACGCCCCTCCCCTCTGCTCCCATCTACCCCTCTCAACTTCAATCTACCTGTTAGAACTGGGGGTCTCTAGTTGGCAGAGGTAGGTACCTTTGTCCAAATAGGGACCCTTGCTTCTAGTCAGAGTAAGGGGGTACACGCCTGAAATAACCCCTGCTCACCCTTTTGGTAGCTTGGCACGAGCAGACAGGCTTAGTTCAGAGGCAGTGTGTAAAGCATTTGTGAACACATACAGTAATCCAGTGACAACACTACAAATGGACACCACACAGGTTGTATTATAAAAATAAGTACCTTTTATATAGATTTACCACAAGACCATAAATGACATAAATAATCCACAATACTGTACTTTAAAAGATGGTAGAATTCGCTTGAGTCTCTTAAAATAGCAATGCGACACTTTGAGTTCAATGTACCTGAGATGCGTAACGCAGGGCAACGAAAAGTGTTGCAGGGAAGGTGATGCGGTAGTCCCTTACACGCAAGGACGGTGATGCGTTGAAGATCTGGTGCAAAAGAAACAAAGTGGCGTCTTCTTGAGGTTGCGACAACGAAGAGGTGATGCGTGCACGCCCGACGGCCGTGCGACGATTTCGATGAGTCTTTGGAGCCGCGACAGGCCCTGCGACACGCTTCCCTGGCGATGCGACGGCGTCTGATGCGAGGTCGACGATCTTCTCCTGGGATGCGGGGCGCGCCTCGTGTTGCGATGCGTCGGCGTCTGATGCGAGGTCGATGCTCTGCCCCGGGGATGCGGCGGCGTCTGATGCGACGGCGACACTCTTCTCCGGTGCTGCGAGGCGCTTCGAAGGATGCGGCGCGCTTCTTCGGGGATGCGCCGGCGTCTGCTGCGACGTCGACACTCTTCTCCGGCGATGCGATACTCAGCGGCTGCGGCGACACGCTTCTTCGTGTTGAGTCGCGCTTCCAGCTCCCAGAGACACGCAAGTGTGTCAGAAGGTCCAAATTCCCAGCAAGGGAACACAGGGGGAGCTGGTGGGTGAAGACTGTTGTCCCTGAGACTTCAGCAGGAGGCAAGCTCTAAAATCAAGCCCTTGGAGATCCTACACACAAAGTTCCCTTCTCCTTTCTTTGGCAGTCAGGCAACCACTGCAGGCAGATCCCTCTAGCTTAGGGATAGTCTTCTCCTCAGTTTCTTCTTGGTTCCGCTCCTCAGCAAAGGTTTCTTCTTGTTTCCCAAAAGTGATCTAATTTCCTAGGGGTCTGGGTCCCCTTTTTATACACCTTTTCTCTTTGTTCTCTGAAGGCAGAGAGGCCTTTGCCTAGTCCAAAACCAGTTCTGGTCAGTCCTGGAGCACTTTGTTTACAGGACTCCTTCTGTCCTTTCAGAATGTGGGGCAGAGTGCTCAGCCGCCCGGCAGGAGGTGGAGCCAGCATTGTGGAAGGCAGGCACAGCCCTATTCAGACCCAGGTGCAACTCCTCCCTCCACTCTGGATGCAGATCTCTCTATTCAGCCCTGTGCTGACTCACTCTGTCTCCTGGAGTCCCCCAGCCCCTGTCACTCACAAACCCAGACAAGGAATACACAACCTAGCAGAGGCAGGCTTGGATAGTTAGGCAAGAAAATACCCACTTTCTAAAAGTGGTATTTTCAAACACAGAATGTTAAAACCAACTTCACTAAAAGATGTATTTTATCATCCTGAGTTCAGGCATACTAAATTCGTTTTTCTACCATGTTCCCTGGGTCAGTTAGGATTATAAGGTGTAATAATCAAACTGCCCATTCTGGCCTATGGGGAGCAGGTAGCCTTGCAATAGTGAAAACGAAAATGGCTGTAATTCACTATTAGGACATGTCACACACACCAGGGCATGTCCTACCTTATACTTACAATGCACCCTGCCCTAGGGCCTACTTTAGGGGTGACCAACATGCAGTAAAGGGAAGGTTTAGGGCCTGGTAAGTGGGTGCACTCACCAAGTCGACATGGCAGCCCTAGGCTGCACACAGGCTCTGCAGTGGCAGGCCTGAGACACACTTTACAAGCTGCTTCTGTGGGTGGCACAACCAGTGCTGCAAGCCCACCAGCGGCATTGGATTTACAAGCCCTGGGCACACTCAGTGCACTGTACTAGGGACTGACAAGTAAACCAATCATCCAATCATGGAGTCACTGATACATACATCAATTTATCATAGGGAGCACTTGCACTGTGGCACTGAATAGCAGTGGCACAGTGCCCAAAGCATCTAAACCAGCAAAAACAGATCAATAACATTGGAGGCATCATCAAAAAATGGAAGGGAGACCCACGCCAAGGATGCCAGGTCTAACACGTGTCCCCTCCAGCTGAAATGTGGGGAGAACTACCCTACCTCATGGGAGTTCTCTTCACTAAGGCGGAAAAATCTGGACAGACCATCAGCATTGGCGTGTTCTGTACCAGGGCGGTGTTCCATCGTGAAGTCCATCCCCTGTAGGGAAATGGACCACCTCAACAGCTTTGGATTCTCACCCCTCATCTGCATCAACCATCTGAGGGGCCTGTGGTCTGTCTGAACCCGGAAGTGAGTCCCAAACAGGTATGGTCTTAGCTTCTTCAGTGCCCAGACCACAGCAAATGCCTCACGCTCAATAGCACTCCACCTCTGTTCCCGTGGAAGTAACCTCCTGCTAAGGAAGGCTACAGGTTGGTCTAGGCCCTCCTCATTCATCTGTGACAAAACAGCCCCCACACCATGCTCTGAAGCGTCTGTCTGAACGATAAACTCTTTGGAGAAGTTGGGGGCCAGGAGCACGGGCGCCGTGCACATGGCTGTCTTCAAGGTGTCAAAAGCTTGTTGACAGGTGTCAGTCCAAATCACTCTCTTGGGCTGCTTCCTGGAAGTCAGCTCTGTCAAGGGTGCAACCATGCTGCCATACCCCTTGACAAATCTCCTGTAATACCCGGTGAGTCCTAGGAAGGCTCTCACCGCTGTCTGGGTCTTGGGGGCTCCCAAGCCAGAATGGTATCTATCTTGGGCTGTAGGGGCGCCACCTGGCCGCTCCCAACCTGGTGTCCCAAGTACACCACAGAACCCTGCCCGATCTGGCACTTACTCGCCTTGATCGTGAGGCCTGCCCTCCGCAGCGCCATCAACACTTCCCAGAGGTGGCGCAGATGTTCTTCCCAACTGGCGCTGAACACTGCAATGTCATCCAGGTAGGCGGCACTGAACACTTCCAGTCCAACCAACACCTGGTTGACCAACCTCTGAAAGGTGGCAGGGGCATTCTTCATCCCAAAGGGCATCACCCGGAATTGGTAGTGCCCATCTGGTGTGGAGAATGCTGACCTCTCCTTTGCCCCATCAGTCAAGGCGATCTGCCAGTACCCAGACGTTAAGTCAAACGTACTGAGGTACCGGGCAGCCCCTAACCGATCTATGAGCTCATCAGCTCTGGGGATGGGGTGTGCATCAGTCCTGGTGACGGAATTGAGTCCTCGGTAGTCCACACAGAACCGGAGTTCGGGTGTGGAACCAGGCGCTGCAGCCTTTGGGACCAAGACCACTGGGCTGGCCCAAGGGCTGTGAGAGGACTCAATTACCCCCAATGCAAACATCTTGGAGACCTCCTCCTTGATGCAAGCTCTCACCCTATCAGTCACCCTGTAAGCCTTGTGCTTGACAGGAAGACTGTCCCCAGTGTCCACATCATGGACGCACCAGTCAGTGACACTAGGAACCAGGGAGAACAGGTCAGGAAACTGCCCCAACAGTTGGCGACAGTCACCTTGCTGCTCAGGTGTCAGGGAAGTAGAGAGGTTCACACCCTCCACTGATCCATCTTGCTCTTGGGCTGACAGGAGGTCAGGAAGAGGCTCAGTCTCCTCCTCCATCCCAGCATCTGTAGCTAAGAGCATGCCCACTTGGGACCTCTCCAAGTGGGGCTTCAGGCGGTTGACGTGCAGGACCCGCAAGGGGTTCCTGGGAGACCGCATGTCCACCAAGTAGGTAACAGGACTCTTGCGCTCCACCACCTCAAAGGGTCCGGTCCACTTATCCTGGAGCGTGCAGGGCTCCACTGGGGCCATGCCCCAAACTTTCTGACCAGGTTGAAGCTCAACCAGAGTGGCATTCTGGTCGTGCCACCGCTTTTTTTCCTCCTGGCTGGCTTCCAGATTTGCCTCAGCAAGTTGCCTGAAACGCCTAGTTTGGTTCCTGAAGGCCAGCATGTAGCTATATACATCCTGGGGAGGTTTCCTGGGAGATTGCTCCCAGCCTTCCTTGACCAAACTCAGAGGTCCTCTCACTGGGTGACCATACAGAAGCTCAAAGGGGCTGAACCCTAGAGACTTCTGTGGCACCTCACGGTATGCAAAAAGAAGGCATGGCAAGAGGACGTCCCACTTACGCCTCATGGGTTCTTCCAGACCCATAATCATGCCCTTCAGGGTCCGGTTGAATCTCTCAACCAAACCATTTCCTTGGGGGTGGTAAGGAGTGGTGAACTTGTACGTTACACCGCACTCCTGCCACAGGGACTTCATATACTTGGATATACAGTTAGTACCCCTGTCAGACACCACCTCTTGAGGGAACCCCACACGGGAGAAAATTCCCATCAGTGCCCGTCCCACCACGGGGGCCGTCACTGTCCTCAGAGGGATGGCTTCAGGGTACCGGGTGGCATGGTCCACCAAGACCAGGATGAACCTGTTGCCCATGGCTGTCTTGGGGTCCAGTGGCCCCACAATGTCAATACCCACCCGTTCAAAGGGGGTGCTGACCACAGGGAATGGCTGGAGATGAGCCTTGTGCTTCCTCACACTCTTTCCACTTGCCTGGCAAGTCTGACAAGTCCTGGAGTGAGTGGCGGCACTCCTGCGCATCTGGGGCCAAAAGAAATGGGTGACAAGCCTTTCAAAGGTCTTGTCCTTCCCCAGATGTCCTGCTAAAGGCACATCATGAGCCAAACCCAGTAGGAAGGCTCTGAAGCGCTGGGGTACCACCAGCACACGGGCTGACCCAGGCTCAGCAACCTTAGGCTCGCTATACAGGAGACCATTCTCCCAGTAGATCCAATGTGATCCAGACTGATCACCTGCTGCCTGGTCTGTGGCCTGTTGCCTCAGACCCACGAGAGAAGGGCACTTGTTCTGCTCCTCGCAGAATTCCTCCCTGGAGGGTCCTCCATCTTGCTGCCAATGGGTCAGCTCAGGCAGGTCCCCCAGTTCAGCTACCTGTTCCCCTATAGGCCCTCAGGGTCTGCCTCCTCCTGGACCGTGGGAACTTCGGGGCCGGTTTCCCGCGCCCCTGCCTCTTCTCTCTCCGGCAGGCACCTGGGCCTCCCTCTCAGGCTCCAGGTCCTCTTGAACACCTCTGGCTGCCATGGACCAGGTGGTCACACACGCCCAATCAGGCAAGCCCAACATCTCCAAATGAGCACTCCGCTCCACCTTAGCCCAAGGGGAGCTCTCCAAATCGTTCCCTAACAAACAGTCAACAGGCATGGCTGGCCTCACAGCTACTTGAAGAGTACCAGAGAAAGGTACCCCCACTCAAAAGGGAACCTGAGCCACCTTGCAGTGGCTCTCTGTGTTGTCAGCGGCAACAACTGGGTAGAATGCATCAGGGACCACCTGCTCTTTAGACACCAGGTGACACTTGACAGCTGTCACACTGGCTCCTGTGTCTCTCAGAGCCTTCACCCTTTGGCCATTGATGGTCACCCACTGCCTGTATTTCTTAGTGTTCTCAGGCAGTTGGGTCCTAGGGACCATCTCAGAGTCTCCTAAAGAGACAAGGGACAATATTACAGGATCCCGCCCATCTGGGGCACCCACCTCCTCCCCCAGGGCTACACTAGCCAACTGCCGGGGGACTGCACCAGGGGGTGCTGGCTTTCCAAACAAAGGGTACTGGGGTTCATTGGCCCTGTGGCCTAGGGCGCCACACCTGTAGCACATCAGGGGTCCCCTATGAACAGGTGGACCTGTCGGGGCCCCGTGCTTTTTCTCAGGGGGAGGCTGGGAACCTTTCCCTTGGTTCCCTTGGGGTTTACTTTGGGGCCCTCTCTGGAACTCCCTCTGTTTACCCTTGTCCCCCCACTCCTCTGCTGGGGACCCTGCCCACCCTTGGCGGAGTCTCCCACGTGACCCTTGTGGACCCGGGTGCTCACCCAGCGGTCCGCCTCCTCAGCAAGCTGCCTAGGGTTAGTCAGCCTACTGTCAATCAGGTGCTGGCGTAGCTCAGGAAAACAATTACTGGACAAGTGCTCCCATGCAATCAAATCAAAGAGCGCCTGAAAATCATTTGCTTTGCTACCCTTTACCCAACCATCCAAGGCTCTGCAAAAAAAGGTCACATATTCAACCCAGGTACTGTTTTCAATCTTCTTACAGTTCCTGAACCTCTGCCTATAGAGTTCAGGAGTCAACCCATACCTGGTCATCAATGCATTTTTCATGTGGCTGTAGGAATTATAGACTTCAGAGGGCAAGTCCAACAAGGTATCCCGTCCCTCACTAAGGAACCGACCCCACAACCCCGCTCCCCAATCCTTCTCAGGGACCCGGTGGGAAGTCATGGCTACCTCATAGGCCTTGAACCATTGCCCAATATCATCATTCTTAAAAACTCCTTAACCACATCCTTAGGAATATACACCCTGGCCTCACCAGGCACTGACGGTGTGCTGCCACCAGAGGGAGTAATCTCTAACTTCTTGGCTCTAAACTCCATCTCCCTCAAACTTTTTTCATGCTCATGATCCATCATTTCTCCTCTAAGGCCAACTTTCTAGATTGCAATTCAAATTCTAACTGCCCCTTGAACTTGAGCTTGGTCAGCTCCATTTCATGCATCCTACTCTTTTCTCTGTCCTCCAGCTCTTCTGGGGACAGACCTCTGGAGGAAACACTGCTACCCACGGGGGAAGATTCTCTCCTCTCCCCTGGACCCACTGGCCCATCCAGCTGCTCATTTGCATTCTCAGCCCCCTCCTCATTCTCAGGGGTATTCCTTGCTTCGACCCAGGCCCTCAGCGCCTTTTGGATCTCATCCTTCTTGGAGAGACCGGTCATTGAAACTTTGAATCTTCTGCAGAAATGCTTGAGCTGTTTCAAGTTGTAGCATTCTAGTTTCTCCTCTTCCCAATCATTATCAACAGATGCTATGGATGCTGCTGTATCCATGGTGATTAAACTTGGCAGTTTTTAGCAAAAATAGAAAGTCCCAGAAAAGAATATCTACCAAAAGTATGTGGTTGCGTTATGGTCTGCACTCACTAGGTAGTGTTCACCAATCACTGTACATGAGTCACAAATGCAAGTCCAGAATCCCCACCGCTGACCACCAATGTTAGAACTGGGGGTCTCTAGTTGGCAGAGGTAGGTACCTTTGTCCAAATAGGGACCCTTGCTTCTAGTCAGGGTAAGGGGGTACAATCCTGAAATAACCCCTGCTCACCCTTTTGGTAGCTTGGCACGAGCAGACAGGCTTAGTTCAGAGGCAGTGTGTAAAGCCTTTGTGAACACATACAGTAATCTAGTGACAACACTACAAATGGACACCACACAGGTTGTATTATAAAAATAAGTACCTTTTATATAGATTTACCACAAGACCATAAATGACATAAATAATCCACAATACTGTACTTTAAAAGATGGTAGAATTAGCTTGAGTCTCTTAAAATAGCAATGCGACACTTTGAGTTCAATGTACCTGAGATGCGTAACGCAGGGCAACGAAAAGTGTTGCAGGGAAGGTGATGCGGTAGTCCCTTACACGCAAGGACGGTGATGCGTTGAAGATCTGGAGCAAAAGAAACAAAGTGGCGTCTTCTTGAGGTTGCGACAACGAAGAGGTGATGCGTGCACGCCCGACGGCCGTGCGACGATTTCGATGAGTCTTTGGAGCCGCGACAGGCCCTGCGACACGCTTCCCTGGCGATGCGACGGCGTCTGATGCGAGGTCGACGATCTTCTCCTGGGATGCGGGGCGCGCCTCGTGTTGCGATGCGTCGGCGTCTGATGCGAGGTCGATGCTCTGCCCCGGGGATGCGGCGGCGTCTGATGCGACGGCGACACTCTTCTCCGGTGCTGCGAGGCGCTTCGAAGGATGCGGCGCGCTTCTTCGGGGATGCGCTGGCGTCTGCTGCGACGTCGACACTCTTCTCCAGCGATGCGATACTCAGCGGCTGCGGCGACACGCTTCTTCACGTTGAGTCGCGCTCCCAGAGACACGCAAGTGTGTCAGAAGGTCCAAATTCCCAGCAAGGGAACACAGGGGGAGCTGGTGGGTGAAGTCTGTTGTCCCTGAGACTTCAGCAGGAGGCAAGCTCTAAAATCAAGCCCTTGGAGATCCTTCACAAGTTGATGAAAGTACACACAAAGTTCCCTTCTCCTTTCTTTGGCAGTCAGGCAACCACTGCAGGCAGATCCCTCTAGCTTAGAGATAGTCTTCTCAGTTTCTTCTTGGTTCCGCTCCTCAGCAAAGGTTTCTTCTTGTTTCCCAAAAGTGATCTAATTTCCTAGGGGTCTGGGTCCCCTTTTTATACACCTTTTCTCTTTGTTCTCTGAAGGCAGAGAGGTCTTTGCCTAGTCCAAAACCAGTTCTGGTCAGTCCTGGAGCACTTTGTTTACAGGACTCCTTCTGTCCTTTCAGAATGTGGGGCAGAGTGCTCAGCCGCCCGGCAGGAGGTGGAGCCAGCATTGTGGAAGGCAGGCACAGCCCTATTCAGACCCAGGTGCAACTCCTCC
Source organism: Calotriton arnoldi (assembly GCA_963921515.1). Taxonomy (NCBI): domain Eukaryota; kingdom Metazoa; phylum Chordata; class Amphibia; order Caudata; family Salamandridae; genus Calotriton; species Calotriton arnoldi. The sequence continues at coordinate 835,500 of CAWUFW010003087.1, forward strand.
CTCCACTCTGGATGCAGATCTCTCTATTCAGCCCTGTGCTGACTCACTCTGTCTCCTGGAGTCCCCCAGCCCCTGTCACTCACAAACCCAGACAAGGAATACACAACCTAGCAGAGGCAGGCTTGGATAGTTAGGCAAGAAAATACCCACTTTCTAAAAGTGGTATTTTCAAACACAGAATGTTAAAACCAACTTCACTAAAAGATGTATTTTATCATCCCGAGTTCAGGCAAACTAAATTCGTTTTTCTACCATGTTCCCTGGGTCAGTTAGGATTATAAGGTGTAATAATCAAACTGCCCATTCTGGCCTATGGGGAGCAGGTAGCCTTGCAATAGTGAAAAACGAAAATGGCTGTAATTCACTATTAGGACATGTCACACACACCAGGGCATGTCCTACCTTATACTTACAATGCACCCTGCCCTAGGGCCTACTTTAGGGGTGACCAACATGCAGTAAAGGGAAGGTTTAGGGCCTGGTAAGTGGGTGCACTCACCAAGTCGACATGGCAGCCCTAGGCTGCACACAGGCTCTGCAATGGCAGGCCTGAGACACACTTTACAAGCTGCTTCTGTGGGTGGCACAACCAGTGCTTCAAGCCCACCAGCGGCATTGGATTTACAAGCCCTGGGCACACTCAGTGCACTGTACTAGGGACTGACAAGTAAACCAATCATCCAATCATGGAGTCACTGATACATACATCAATTTATCATAGGGAGCACTTGCACTGTGGCACTGAATAGCAGTGGCACAGTGCCCAAAGCATCTAAACCAGCAAAAACAGATCAATAACATTGGAGGCATCATCAAAAAATGGAAGAGAGACCCACGCCAAGGATGCCAGGTCTAACACTACCCCACTCCACTTCAGTCTACCCCACTCCACTTCCCTCTACCCGACTCCAATCTACCCCACTCCAATGTAGCCTACTCCACTTCAATCTACCTGACTCCATTCCAGTCTACCTCACTCCACTCTGGTCTTTCCCACTCTATTCCAGTCAACCCCACTTCACTCCAGTCTACCCCACTCCACTCCAGTCTACCCCACTCCACTCCAGTCTACCCCACTCTGCCCCAATCTACCTCACTCCACTAAACCCCAATCTACCCTGTCCACTAGACCTCAATTTACCCCACTCCACTCCAATCTACCCTGCTCAACTTCACTCAAATCTACCCAACTCCACTCCAGTTTACCCCACTCCACTCTACTCCACTCCAATCTACCCCACTCCACCCAATCTATCTCACCCCACCCCTATCTATTGCAATACTAGCCAGGGGCATCTTGAGGATTGTGGGGACCCTGGGCCAGATGTATTTTGGGGGCCTTTGAATTTATGATCCAATTTGAGCTCTTTTATACACTCTTTGACCAGGTCACTGACAGTGCACAGGCACACTCGTCCAAATTCTAAATATGTTAACATTTAATATTCAGGGATAGTGATGTGTGTTTTTATTACTGCAAAGCAGCAGCAGCTCACTAATATTTCTGCAAATAATCTCTGTGACACCCTCCCATTTTTCATATGTGAGGTCGTTTTTATCTAAAATATTTTTTTTAAGGATGTTGCATGAAACATAAACACAACATTTCTCTGCAAAATGTCCATAATAGACTCTCATACATCACCCACATTAAAAATAAATTAAAGGAGCACAGTATTTAAAACAATCTGTTTAAGAATTATGACAAGCCTCTCTGCAGAACAGCAAAAGACACACAAATGATGGATGGAATGTGGAACAAATCAAACATTTACCCCCAGTCAAGAGATCTTAGTTCATTCTTTTGCTCACCATGCCACCCCAGTTCAGACCCAGCCATATGCAAATCAGTCTTGACCCTGCTCCTCATGGGACGAGTCCAGCCCGAACTGCCAAGCCAGGATCTCCCTGGACCAGAAACAAGCATCCTGGCACCTGTTTCAGGGTATCAGCCCTCATCATCCAGGCTAGCTTGACTCCAGGGGCAGGGTCAAGACTGATTTGACATGGCTGGGTCTAAACTGGAAAGGCATGGTGTGCAAAAGATGGCTTTTGGTCCAGATCTTTGTACTGGGAGTGAATGGTTGGCATTGTTTCAGCATTCCTTCCTTCAATTGTTCTTTTTTGCATTTCTCTGCAGAACAGAGCAGGTTGTCAGGTGCCTCCCTGAAAGGTTGGGGCCCTGGGCCACAGCCCACAGCCCACTTTGCCCATGCTTTAAAGCCTTAAAACTTCCCTGAATCTAGCCCAATCCCTCCCAATGCACCCCACTCCACTCTACCCCATCCCACTCTACCCCACTTCATACCACCTCACTTTACTCCCATCTATTCCATTCCACTTCAATATACCCCGTCTACCCCAATCTACCGTAGTCTACCCTAATCTACCCCAATGCACCCCAATCCACCCCACTTCATCCCACTCCAGTCTCCCCCACCCAAACTACACCATTGAAATCTACCTGATCCTATTCTACCTCGCTCCAATCTACCTCTCTACAATACACCTAAATCTATCCTACTCCACTCTACCCCAATCTACCCTACTTTAATCTACCCCTCTCCACGCCACTACAATCTACCACACTCTACTACAATCTACTCCACTCCACCCCACTCCGTCACAATCCACTCCAATATATCCACTCCCATCTACCCCACCCCAATCTACTCCACTCCAATCTACCTCATTCCACTCCAGTCTACCCCACTCCACTCCAATGTACCCCACCCCATTCCAATCTACCCCAATCCATTCTAATCTATTCCACTCCACTCTAATCTACCCCACTTCCCTCCGCTCCCATCTACCCCACTCTATCCCAATCTACCCGACTCCAATTTAGCCTACTCCATTTCACTCCAATCTACCCCACTCCACTCGAGTCTACCCCACTCCACTCCGTTTTTTACCACTGCACTCCAGTCTACCCTGACTCCACTCAAGTCTACCCCACTCCACCCCAATCTACCCCACTCAATAGACCCCAATCTACTCCACTGCAATCTACCATACTCGACTTCAATCCAATCTACCCCACTCCACTGCAGTCTACCCCACTCCACTTCAATCTACCCAACTCCACTCTACCCCACTCCACCCAAATCTACCTCACTCCACCTCAATCTACTGCAATCTACCCCAACCCCTCCAAATGCACCCCAATCCACCCCACTCCAATCTACCCCACCCCACCCCACTTTACCCTACTCCAAACTATCCCACTTTACTCCAATCTACCCCATTCCAATGTACCCCATTCCACTTCAATCTACCCCAGTCTACCACACTCCACTCTAATCTGCCCCACTTCAATTTTCCCCACTGTACTTCACTCCCATCTACCCCGCTCCACTTCACTCTTCCCCAATCAACTCCACTCCACTCTACTCCGATCTACCCCACTCCAGACTACCCCAATCAACCCCAGTCCATCCCAATCTACCTCAAACAACCCCAATCCACGCCACTCTGCCCTACTTCAATCTAACACATCCTGGCCCAATCTAACCCATTCAACTCTACCCTACTCTACCTCCCTCTAATCTGCCCCATTCCAATCTACCCTACTCCACTCTAATCCACCACATTCTACCCAATTCTACTCCACTCTACCCTAGTCTAATCTACCTGCCCCAATCTACCCCAATTCACCCCTCTCCAATCTACCCCTTTCCACTCTAATCTACCATAATCTACCCCACACCACTCCAATCTATATCACTCCATTCTACCACACTCCACCCCAATGTATCCCATTCCACCCCATACCACTCTAATCTACCCCAATCTATCGCACTCCAGTCTATCCCACTCCACCCCATACCACTCTAATCTACCCCACTCCACCTAACTCTACCCCACTCCACCCCAAACTACCCCACTCCACTCCAGTCTACCCTACTCCAGTCTATTGCACCCCACTCCACCCTACCCCAATCCATCCCACTCTAATCCACCCCAGTCTACCCCACTCCACTGCACTCTACCCTACTCCACTCTAATCTATCCCACTCCACCCAAATCTACCCCACTCTACTCCAATCTACTCTAGTCAACTCCACTCCAGTCTACTCCACTCCACTACAGTCTATCCCCTCCACTCCACTCCACTCCACCTCAATCTACCCTACTCCTCTCTAGTCTACCCCACTCCACCTAACTCTACCCTACTCCACTCCAATCTACCCCACTCCACCTCAATCTACCTCACGCCACCGAATCTACTGCAATCTACCCCAATCCCTCCCAAAGCACCTCAGTCCACCCCACTGCAATCTACCCACACCAATCTACCCTACCCAACCCTACCCTACTCCAGTCTACTTCACTTCACTCCAATCTACCCCACTCCACCAGAATCCACCCCACTCCAATCTACCCCACTCCAATCAACCCCGCTTCAAAATACTCTACACCACTCCAGGCTACCCATTACACTCCAATCTACCCCACTCCACTCCACTCCAATTTACCCCACTCCCCTCCGATCCCATCTACCCCACTCCAAGTTACCCCACTCAACTCCAATCTACCCCAGTCCATTTCACTCTATCCCAATCTACCTGACTCTAAACTACCCTCTCCAATTTAGCCTACTCCACTCAAATCTAACCCACTCCACTCCAGCCCACCCACTCCACTCCGATCTTTCTCATTCCACTCCAGTCTACCCCACTCCACTCCAGTCTACCCCCCACTCCACCCCAATCTATCACTCCACCCCAATCTACCCCACTCCACTAGAACCCAATCTACCCCGTTCCACTCCAATCTTCTCCACTCCAATCTACCCTACTTGACTCCACTCCAATCTACTCCTCTCCACTCCAGTCTACCCCATTCCACTCCAATCTAACCCACTCCACTTTAGTCTACCCCACTCCACCCCAATCTACCTCACTCCACCCCAATCTACCGCAATCCACTCCAATCTCTCCCAATGCTCCCCAATCCACCCTACTCCAATTTACCCCACTGCACTCCACCCCACCCACTCCAATCTACCCTAATCTACCCCACTTCACTCCAGTCTACCCCATTCCACTTCAATCTACCCCAATCGACCCCACTCCACTCCAATCTACCCACTCCACTACAGTCTACCCTAGTCTACCCCACTCCACCCCAATCTTCCCCAAACTACCCCAATCCACTCCTATGCATCCCATTCCACCCCACTCCATCCTACTCCTATCTACCACATCCCACCCAAATCTACCCCATTCAGTACTACCCCACTCCACTTTTCCTCACTCCCAATCTGCCCCATTCCAATCTACCCCACTCCACTCCACTCTACCCCAATCTACTCAACCCACCCCAGTCTACCCCACTCGAATCCACCCCAACACCCCTCCAATCTACCCTAATCTACCCCACACCATTTCAATCTATGTCACTCAAATCTATCCCACTCCACCCCGTTTTGCCCCACTCTATCCCAAGATACCCCATTCCATCCAATTCCACTCCACTCTACCCTAATGCACCCCAATCTACACCACTTCATCTACCCTACTCTACCCCACTCCACCCCATTCTACCCCACTCCACTCCAGTCTATCCCACCCCACCCCACTCCACTCCATTCCAATCTACTGCACTCCATTTACACCCTACCCCAATCCATCCTACTCCCCTCCACTCTACCCCAGTCTACCCCACTCGACTGCACTCTACCCTACTCCACTCCAATCTACCCCACACCACTCTAATCTACCCCACTCCACTCCAGTCTACCCCATTCTACCACAATCTACCTCACTCCACCCCTATATCACAGTCTACCCCAATCCCTCCCAATACACTCCAAACCACCCTACTCCAGTCTACCTCACTGCACTCTACCCCATCCCAATCTACCCCACCCCACTCTACCCTACTCTAATCTACCCCAATCTACCCCACTTCACTCCAATCTACCCCACTCCAAGCTAACCCATTCCACTTCAGTCTACCCTACTCCACTCAAATCTACCCCACTCCAATCCCCCCAATCTACCCCACTCCCCTCCCCTCTACCTCACTCTACCCCAATCTACCCTACTCCACTCTACTCCATTCCACTCCAATCTACCCCACACCACTCCAATCTACCCCACTCCACTCGAATCCAGTCCAACCCAATCTACCCTACTCCACCCAAATCTACCCCAATCCACTCCAATGCTCCCCAATCCACCCCACTCCACCCTACCCTAATCTACACCACCCCACCCCAATCTACCCCATTCAAATCTACCCCACCCCACTTTTCACTCCACTCTGCCCCATTCTAATCTACTCCGCCCCACTCTAATACACCCCAATCTACCTAACTCCACTCAACTCTACCCCACCCCAATCTACCCTAATATACCCTGCACCACTCCAATCTAACCCACTCTATTCTATTCTCTTCTGTTCTATTCATCTTTATTCGATTATTATTAAAGAATCATAAAAGAGCAAACATCATATAAAACACACAGTAAAGCATCACTATAAAACAAGAAATTATACATAATAATTTAAAAATTCACAACATTATGCTAGCCTAATGCATCTTTCAGAAAGGCCCCCAGACAGATACAGCTCAAGATCATATTCCATACAAAGATAATAAAATGCCGGCCTACACTGTTGAAAACCCTGGGCTCTTAAAATAGGTAATAAAAATCTGAGTCTAAATGGCTCATAATACTTGCAAAAAGTGGTAAAGTGCATAAGTGTCTGAGGGGAGGTGTCATCACACGGGCAGATAAGAATGTTCTTTGTATCAAACTGGCGCACGGGGAAACAGAGATTGCATCAGATAGAACCAAGCCGGAATCTAGACAAAAGTGTTCTTTCCAGGCATTACTAACCTGTGTATGATAGGGTTCAATGCCCTGGCATGTCTTAAACATAATGTAAACTCTCATTGAGGGTTTCTCTAGTTCCCTCGCCTCTCTAGCAGCAAAAGCAAGCCTTGAGAACTACTTCTTAACTGGGCCTGCCTCCCTTTTACTCAATGAGTGAGGAGATACAAACAGCTCCGGCCTTCCTAAGCTTTCGGTGGTGCCCCTAATATACCTTATCTACAGGATTTTATACCCCAGGCCACATGCTAAACAATCAGAGATAATCTCACTATTAAATTCAGTGTGCTCTGCTCATTCCCCCATACCACAATCCAGAGGAGAAATGGTGCAAGCTTAATCCAAAAAGTACCCAAAGCGTTAATATACAAAGGAAATAAAACACATCCCTGCAGAACTCCCCTGAGCAGACTAAAAGATTCAGGGCACTCCCCCTCCTGCCCATATCTAGCTGATGCCGTAGCCCCTTCATGCAACGCCTGTCAAAAAGTAGCTATCAGGTGGGGCCAACCCAATGTATGTAAGATACCCCAGAGTTTGGAATGATTTACCCAATCAAAGGCGCTGCTGAGGTCCATAAAGGCTAAGAACAGTGAGTTCTTTTAACAATTGTGTATTTCCCTATTAAAAGTTGTAAATTTAAACGCTGCTCTTGTGTACCCAGCCCTGCCCGGAACCCATACTGCACAAAACTAAGAATGTTATTTCCATATGCCAGTCCTTAATTTTTTGTGAATAACATGCCCCACAATCTTGACCACTGAATCCAACAATGAAATTGGTCTATAACATCGGGGATCCATCCTGTTGCTTTCTTAAAAACAGGCACTATACAAGCTGATTGCCAGGAAACAGGTATTTCCTGGGAGACAGCGCCCCCACTCCAATCTACCCCACTCCATCCCAAACTACCTGCTCCAACCCCTTCCACTCCAATCTAACCCAATCCACCCAATCTACCCCACTCTACACCATTCCACCGAAATCTAACCCACTTCACTCCAGTCTACCCCCACTCCACTCCATTCCAAACTACTGCACTCCACTGTACCCTTCCTAATCCACCCCACTCCACTCCAATCTAACCTGGTCTACCCCACTCCATCACAATCTACTCCACTCCAGTCTACCCCACCCCAGTCTACTGCACTGCACTCTACCCCACTCCACTGCACTCTACCCTACTCCACTGCACTCTACCCTACTCCACTCCAATCTACCCCACTCCAAACTCCAATCTACTGCACTACACCCTACTGCACTCCAATCTACCCCACTCAACGTCAGTCTACCCCACTCCAATCTATCACACTCCACTAAAATCTACCCCACTCCAATCTACTCCGCTCTACCCCACTCCAATGTACCCCAGTCTTCCACATTCCAATCTACCCCAATCCACTCTATCCCAATCTACCCCACTCCAATCTGCTGCACTCCAAACTCCAATCTACCGCACTACACCCTACTCCACTCCAATCTACCCCACTCAACGTCAGTCTACCCCACTCCAATCTATCACACTCCACTAAAATGTACCCCACTCCAATCTACTCCACTCTACACCACTCTACCCCACTCCAATGTACCCCAGTCTTCCCCATTCCAATCTACCCCAATCCACTCTATCCCAATCTACCCCACTCCAATCTGCTGCACTCCAAACTCCAATCTACCGCACTACACCCTACTCCACTCCAATCTACCCCACTCAACGTCAGTCTACCCCACTCCAATATACCACACTCCACTAAAATCGACCCCACTTCAATCTACTCCACCCTATCCCAATCTACCCCACTCCAATCTGCCCCAATGTACCCCTCTCTACCACACCCCACCGCTCCACCCCACCCCACTCCAGTCCACTCCACTAACCTTTACCATGCTGAACAGCAGCCACACTAGTGTACAACATGGCTAAAAACATTGCCAAAAACTCTTGCATGGGCGAGACCTATTGGCTTTGACAATGCTTGTTTGGAATTTGTTGAACATTCTAGCTTCTTGCTCATTGTATTCATGTGGATCAGATACAACTATTTTATCCCTTCACAATTGACAGAATGCTAAATTGTCAATGAGACCATTAGGAGGATGGCTCTGGGCATGTAGTCAGTTGTTCCTATCTGTTGGCTGTAAAATAACAACACAATCCATGTACCTGCTCCAAGGTCGCACTGACATCCAGGTAATGAATGATTCCTTTCTCTATTTCACTTGGGAATTTAATTCAGTCATGTACAGTATTCAACTTCTTGATATTGTCTTCGGTTTGTTCTTGTTTCTCTTTTTATATCAAAAACAGACCGTCTGTAAATCTTAAGAATATTTTGAAATTGTTCTTCCAATTCCAGTTCTCCAAAATGTGTTGTACATGGACTCGTCACATGAATGTATTTGCTTCTGATGGAGTTGTTGACTAGAACATTGAAGTTTCAGTAGAGATTATTCATTCAGGACAGTAAAGTAGTTATGCTACAGGATATAGCGTATTAGTTCCAACTAGAAAATATTGTTAGTGCCAAGGTCAGTTCTCAATGCGTAAAACACCATTGCTTCAAGACCAGCATTATGTGGAACTGGTGTATATAATGATTAGGGGTGAGCGTAGCTTGCGTAATTCTGTGTTGCGTAATCATGCGGAATTACCCAAAAAGTCTGCGAGATTACGTGGAATCACGCGAGAAGAGTAATTCTGCATTTAGTGCTATATTCTTTCTGCAAAAATTACCCATTTTGGTCGCAAGGAGGCAGTTTGCGCCAAGAAATAGAGCTAAATGTAACAGAACATAAATAGCAGGCAAGAGTAGTGGCCCCTGCTCGCTAAATGCGCACTCACTCCTGGCATTTAGTACTCATTTCTTACTGCCAAATGCAACAGAACATACACAGCAGCTCGAGCAGCCACTCGCGCTTGTTAAATGTGCTCTCGCTGTAGCATTATTTCCCCGAAACTTACTCTCGGATACGCAAGTGGACATAATCTCGTTATTATCGGTAATTCTGTGTGAAAGTAATGCAAAATTCCTCCAATTACCCCAGCGTAATTTAAATTCCACTCAGGCCTAATAATGATGTGACATCTAATGTGCCTGGCCACATTCTGTCTCCATCTGCAGTGGTCTCCTCATTTGGATACTGCAGAGAGGGGGATATATCTCGAATGTATGTTGAACCCTCCTGTGCAATCTTCTCTAAAAAGGTATCTACATACCGGCCTACAGGTCTTTGAAAAGATCTCACCGCGGACACAATTTGTCTCCTGGGGCGCTATCTGTGTTCTCATGGACCTTAGGTAACATGTACAGAATTGGAGTTCTTGGGTGTCTCTGGGTTAGCAGTTGTTTGTTGTGTGTTGCAGTCCATCCTTTCTACATGACCTTTTCTAATAATGTTTGCAGTCTTTAATTAAACACCTGAGTGGGATTTGAATTGAATCCATGATAGGTGTTCTCATCTTCTATATGTTTTCTCACTAGATGTTCATGGTAAAGAGTGTCCATAATCACAATGGCTCCACCTTTATCAGCAATTTTGGTCATGATTTTCTAATTTCTTGCTAAATATGGTAAATATTGCCCGTCATTGGTCGTCAAATGTTGTTGATGCTTTATGGCGTTGCTAAGGGTGTTCAGATCCTACTTGACCATTGTCTCGAGCAAATCCAACATTTTATGCGCTAAAGGAGGCATGAATGTTGATTTTGGTTTATAAACTCTATGCAACATGCTTTCCTCTGGTTGTGTTCACTGGTGGGTGGGGGGGAGGGTGGTGGATAGTGTAAGAAGTTTTCTGTGGTCAAAGTCCCCCAAGTGTTTGAGGAGATGCAGTTTAAGAGCCAAGTTACAGATCAGAGGAAGAGCCCAGCTGCAGACTGCCTGCCATTGGTCCTGGCAAGGGGGTGGAGTGATGGGTACACCTGCCATGCTCTCCTACCACGCAGGAATATTAGTGGGAACTGGGGTGTCAAAAAGAAAACTACAAGAAGGTACGAGAGGGAAAACCTTCAACTCAAATCAGGCCGAAAAAAGAAAAGTGAGCATGGGAGAGTGGAACCAGGCTACCAGGAAACCCAGGGGGGACCGGGGGTGCTGGGGCCAGAGGAACCGGGGGCATGGGGTGGGAAGAGTACGGCTCAGAACCCCAGGAAGGCGTAAATACCCAACCACAGCTAATGAACACATCTAAAGAAAAGATCAGGACACCCTACTGTTGTATCAACAGAATAATACCTACACAGTACCTAGCAGCACCTTCATTCACCTCTCCATCACCAGCACAGTCAATCACCCATCAACACACACAGGCTGGGTGGAAGCAACAGGCGACAGACACCGCCACTCCGGTTAGGGGCTCCACCCCACTGCGGAACAACTCGCAGAGCCAAGCCAACAATCTAACAACTCCACTGAGGTTCAGACAGCAGTCGCAAGACCCCCACAGACCCTGTCCCACAGAAAACTCTACATCCGATCTACAGCACACTTACTCAGTCGGCCAGGGCATGTCTAGGGAGAGAGACCTTACCCCGGGGGCAAACCTACAATCACAGTCAGAGCTCTGCATCCAAGCGCTACAAGGCTGAGTAATCGGCCATCAGGGGGCTTTATATAAAAAACATATCGCCATGGCCTAACTTGGAGTCCTAGATTTCAATCCCGGCTTCCCAATTTTATCAAATTGTGTGACATGGCCAATATATTTCAGATCCCTGCTGCTCAATTTAATTTTCTGGAAGAATTTTAGAAGTGGGTAGAGGTGATTCTGTTTTTTGTGTGCGTGGTACAAGAAAAAATGTAGTAAATCGCACTGACCCAGTGTAAAACCTCTGACTTCTTACAAAGTTCAGTAGGTGATATGTATCCAGAAGCCATCTGTACCACAGCACGGTACTGGGAATGCCAGGGGCTTCATCTGTGCCACACTTGTATGTTCGTTCCCTTCCTATGCTGTGGGGTAGTTCACAGGAATGCATGCTTGGGACAACCATCCTGACATGCCAGGGCATGGCAGAGGGCAAATGTACTTGGCATCCATACAAATGAAGTACCATTGCAGCCTGCTACCCTAAGCAACCCACCACACCCCATTCCCAGCTTTCATATGGTGCTCTAGCGCTCACTTTCAGCACTGTGTGATCTCCTGCAGGGCCTGGTGTTCACATTGCCAGGAGCCTCTTCCCTACATATTTTTTACTTATTTTTTTCCCAATGCCTTGTAGAATAACCAGAGTTATTTCCGGAAATTAAGGAGCGGTTGTGTTACCCTTACACCTCTTAAATAGTGGAAATATATCCGTTCCTGGTCATGATAGGCAAGTTTCATATGAGATTGTTCGTTGGTTTTTTTCTTTCTTCAGAATTTAAGGTCTGACCTGCAAAGGAAAGAGCAGAATTCCCTTTCTGCCTTTCCTGTTTCTCTAAATAGAGATGTGAGCCTGAGAGCTTACGTCCTATCACTCCACCGTATTACTTCAGTGCTTAATTTGAGTCGGTGGTTTCTGGCTTCAATGCTTAATTTGAGCCGGTGGTTTCTGGTGCTCGGCACCGGCACATACTTGTCAACAGCGGGCTTGTGACAGTCTGCCACAAGGTGGCGCTGTCTAATTCGGAGATGAGCACACCAACAATTAATCATTAATTCAATACAGATTAAAAATGACTATTACCTGCCGCCCAAGCCATTCTTATAGCTTTGGGGGCCTGGAATAGTTGGTTAGTAGTTGTGTTGCTACTATCATTGGCAGTGCTGGCAGGGGCAATGTGTGGTGCAAGCTGCAGTGGCCTCTTGACGAGAGGCCTGGAGCTTATTATTATTATATTTTTACAAATTAAGCACTGCTTTACTTTACTGCCCAGACGTTACAGCCCCTCGCCCTGTAAGGCCCGGTGCACGGTACACAGCATCTTTGATGGAACCCTCTGCAGCTATTGCAATAGAAGCCTAGTCCGCGTCACGTGATCCCGGCCGTAGAGTGGGAGCGGTGCACGTGCTGTCACCTGATTGGTACCTTTAATTTACTAGCAAGTTCTTCGTACATGGTACCATGGGATCCAGGGACTGTAAATTAAATGCTGTTGGTAGGGAGCAGCACTCATTGTGCCACCCACTAAGTGTAGCCTTGTAAAACATGCATCAGGCCTGTCACTGTAGCCTGTAGAGCAGTTTTAAACTTCCAATGCGACCTGGCAAAATACACCTTTTACCAGGCCTAAACCTCCCTTTTAATACATATAGGTCACCTCTAGGAGTTTCAAGTTTCAAGTTTATTTTATTATGATTTGGAACTCCGAAGAGTTCCACATAAAATAGAAAATATACATCCAAAATCGGCATAACCCTCCTTTAAAAAAAGAATGTTCTTAATTTTTACGATACAGAATTCATCATGTCATATAAAAACAGAGGAAAAGACATATGCTCAAGAAACCGTTCCAGGGACCTTTCAAGTGCCAAGTAAATAGATCCATAACAAATCAGATTACCACCGTGGAATACTTAAAGAACTGTGGTTAAACTTTTAATGTAGAGCATATACTAAAAAAGCGGGGATTTAACAATTCAAGATATGTTACTCAATAACCAGCAGCGTAATGAAAGTGCATAGGTATTAAAAACTTCATAATAAAAAACAGGGTTTTACAATTCAAGGTGCGATACACCATAGCTAGCAGCGTAAAAAATGCGTGGGAATTAAAACTCATAATAAAACAAGGATTTACAATTTCAGAATACAGTACTCGATAACTAGCAGCATAATGAGTAGAAAAAAGTGCGCGGAAACATTCGTAATAAACCAATACTGTTCTAAAATATATTTAAGAATTGTTTAAAAAAGCTAAAAATGTTAAAACAAACTAGTTCAGAAGGGGGGGCCAGCAGACAGTTACGAGCCTCTTCTGCTGTGGCGATGTTATACTTTAGAAAAAAATTCTTAAGTATCTACGGCGTAAAGGTTGTAATGTGGGACAAACTAATAGAACATGATTTAAGTCTTGTACACAGGAATTACATATGTGGCAGAGTCTTTCCTGTCTAGCAAGGCCCTCCCAAGCTCCTGTTACAATTCTTAGAGGGAGTAAATTCAGCCTAAGCAACAAAATAGCTCTACGTACTCCGTGCTGGAGATTCCATAGAACATAAGGTTGAGGGTTTTTATAGATACTACTCCCTGCTATACAATAATTATTACTATTCTTTGCGCACAATAAAATATCTCTTTTACGAGATACACCGTAGATTGTTTTTTTAATTCTGATTTTCAGAACATGTTTACGAAGCACCGCCACACTGTCCATCTCTAGGCCGAACAGTTTTATGGCTGTTTGATGATTCCTAAAAAGAGCACTTTTTCCTTTCATGATGACAAAAATTTCCTCGCACAATGCTACCCGTAAGGCATTCACAGCGCTATTCGCTAATGCGTTGCTCCATCTTAAGCACGCAGCCATAGAGAGCACGTAGGTGGAGAGTAAACCGAATTCTAGCCGAATCGCTGCGATAGAAACGGCGCGATTCAAGTTACAGATTTGGCGCCAAATCCGTCCCTCTACTTTCTCAAATTTATCCCACTCTTGTGCGTCTACTGTTTTGCAGGCATAGCTCAATGCTGGCGGTATCTTTATTTTATATACTGATAAAATGTGTGCAAAATGTCTTTTCCCACAATGTGTATAGAATCGATTAATTGCAGAGGCCTGTGAAATTGCCTTGCCTCTGCATTGATCCAAATGATTGCTGCTGGAACACCTGTTTGTAAACATTTTTCCTAAATATGGATAAAACTTGACTACGTCCAATTTCTCATTCCCCAAGAACCAGTGCATATTCTTTCTGACTCTATATCCCCGATATCTTAAAACCATAACTTTGCTCTTTAAAATATTTATTTTTAAGTAGTATTCTTCTGTATACCTAGTCAACTCAGCAAGTCGTCTTTGAAGTCCATTGGGGGTTAAATCCATTAATATGGCGTCATCCGCGTATAGCAGGCAGCTCAACTTTAAATTTCCTAATTTTGGGGAATCCCCTTTGCTGAGCCCCACTCTGCCTGGCAAATCATTGACATAAACAGAAAATAGGAGAGGGGCCAAAAGGCACCCTTGCTTCAGCCCATTATGGGTCTCTATTTTTCTTGACAGGCCCTGTGTTCCCCCCAATAAAACCTGCGTCCAAGTGGAGGAATGTAGTGCAATAATCAGTCGTAGTAAATTCACTGGTATCCCCATGGTGACCAATTTTCTCCACAACGTCCCCCAATCTACCCGGTCAAAGGCCGTAGAGAAGCCTATAAAGGCCGCATATAACGGCATTCCCCGGCACATTGGATATTTTTCAATTAAAGTTTGCAGGGCAGTGATGTTATCGAGGGTACCACTATTTTTGCGAAAGCCTGTTTGCTCTACAGGAATGAAACCATTTCCGAAAGCCCAGTCTTGAAGATGGGTAAGGATGCTCTTAGCAAATAATTTACCAGTCACATCCAGATGAGAGATCTGTCTAAAACTAGCGGGGGAATTTTTTGGACCCTTTTTGTATAATGGAACAACTATACTTCCCTTCCAGGATAGTGGAATGTCCCCATGAGTGTAACAGTGAACAAACAGTGGATGTAGAAATTCTGCCCATGCTTCGCTATCCTGTTTAATTATGGCTATTGGTACATCATCTGGGCCCATCGCACCAGAGTATCTTGCCCCCTTAATATAACCCTCTATTTCATTACGCGAGTGGGCTCCATGATCACTCCCCACAGAATAGGCAGAGACAACATCAAGATTCCATCTGACTGAGGAATTTAAAGCATACAGCTGGGAAATATATATAGATCATTCTTCATCTGACACCAGAATGGGCTTTGCCTTATCTCCCCCATCACAAAATTTGGCTATTAGTGCTCAATACTTCCTGGTGTCACCAGACTGTGCGACCTCTCGTAATTTGACCCAGTTTGCGTCTTCCACCCTTCTACGTTCAGATACCACTTTCCTTTTCCGTTTTAGGCCCACATGCATCAAAGGAAAAACCGGTCGCAAACGGGCAGATTCTCAGAATCTGCCCCTTTGCGACCGGTATTTTTGCATTTGGGATGCATCATCCCGAATGTAAAATTCGCAATTTAAGTAATCGCAAAATTGCGATTACTTTAATTGCGATTGCATTTAAGGAATCGCAAAAAATGCAATGCAATAAAGTAAAAAAAATTGCAGTTTCGCAATTAAGAATTGCAATTTACAGTCAAATGAAAGGTGATGGTAAATTGCCATTTCTTTGAAAAATGCACCAAAGTGCATTTTTCAAAGTCCCATGTTACACACACAGATGCCCTTGGGGCATGTGTGTGCGCAACATGGGTGCACATTACAATTTATGGGGTGCAACAGAGTGTCCTTTTGACACCCTTGCACCCTTGAAATTGCATGCGCAATTTGCGAGTACCTGAAGGGTACTCGCAAATTGCGTATGCAATTACCATTCATTCCTATGGGCCTCCAGGCCCATAGGAATGAATGGGAAGCCATTCCTTAATTGCGACTCGCAATTTGCGAGTCGCAATTAAGGAATGTTTAGGAATCGCTATTTTTATAGCGATTCGTACATGCATAGGCTTTTGCGATTCCTTAATTGCGATTCCTTAATAATCGCAATTAAGGAATCGCCAAAGCCTTCCTTGATGCATGTGCCAGTTAGTCTATTAATTTCCCTTTGCCTGGGTATTGAGGACTGCCTGAATTGTTCTCTAATCAAGGCGTTAAATTCCCGATTGAGTTTTTTAATCTCCCATGATTTAACCACTGGAGGTGCAGAACTGGCAACTTGCTTTTTACTTCCACACGATCTGATTACAGCCAGGATACTCTCGAACCTGGCAATGGGAGATTCCTGTATGTGAATAGAGGCCACATTTTTGAATACTCTCTTAAAACTTGGGAGCAAATTATTTGACCAAAAAGTGCGCCTGTTACTGCGATTAAATAAAATTTTTCATTCCTATGATTCCACAGTTCGGGCTCCTCAAATTCCATATTAACATCCACATCCAAAACTCCATGATCACTCATGCTTGTTGGTAGTATCTTGAATTGCGAGCATGCACCAAAAAATTGGTAAGACACCACCATATAATCAATTAGTGAATGACCATCTGGGCCCCGGTAAGTATAAGAGGCAGGAGAGTCCTCTGGAAATCTGCCATTCAAACATTCTCAGATTATGCAAGAGTGACAAGCCTAGTTTATCCGATCTTAACTGGTCGGGCAATAAAGATTCTGGAATGGACCATACTTCCTCTATCTCAGGGTTTGAGAAAGACGTGACAGAACCATTGGAAATGTTAGCATTGAAATCACCCACCATCATAATCCAGGAGCACTCGTCAGAGCTACTTATCCTTTGCACATAGGAACAAATGGAATCGACCAGTGAGTTGGATGCTCTCCCTGGGGGGATATACACGTTTACCAGGAAAAGGGAAACAGTTTGCCCTAGTTTATCTTTACCTATCCTCAACTTCACTCCCATACAACACTTAGAGGGATGGATATAAATCACAGGATTCCTTTTTATGGTACAGCTAAGTAGAATGGCTAAGCCACCGCTAGCGTGCCCTTTTAAGGAGGGCTTTGCTGCACAACAATATACAAAGACATTCTCGAAATAAAAATCCCCACAGTTCCAGGTTTCCTGAAGACAAATTATTTTAGGGTCGTGTTCTAATAACGAGTCAAGCTTACAATTAGTTTTTCCTACCACCGCTAGATTCCAGGATAAAATTCTTCCCAATTGGCTACCTCCGCAGCAAGGGCAATTTTGTAATTTCTTTTGAGCCATTCCGAGTGCCGGCTACCCAACTCCACTGGGCCATCTCATCCTCCACTATGGGGCTGCTGGGCCTTTGAACTTGGGGGCCTAAAATGTTAATCTCTCTTTTTCCTAAACTACTCCCTACTGATATTTCAATGTCTTTAGGATTTATGATGCCCATAGGGAAAGGGAACCTGCTACCTGGCTCCTGATGGATTTTCCCAGAGGATTCAAACGGGACAATCCGGGGATTCTCAAATGAAAACACATCTATCCCTCTTTTCCTAAAGGAATCTACATTGGCCAGTATACTAGCATTGAAACTACCCCTGACGTAAATGTGACTCTAGTGTTTGGGGAGCCACTCCTAAGGTCTAAGTAAACCAACTCAATGTCTTTGCTTGTTACCAGTCACAAGTCCTCTATTTCTAATAACAGCTGCCAAAGGGCACTTCTATTCAGTGGGGTTGAATCAGTATCAAACAGGGGGACAAAAGCCAAAATATTGTTCACTTGCCCGATACCCGGCCCAATGTGCCTCTTATCAATTGACCCGAGGTCGGATCCCCTCACCGACGTAAACCTATTACTGCTACAAGCTGTGATTGAGCCCCCCTCCCCGACCCTCCCCAGGCCGGGATCAAACCGTACTGGGAGAGTATCCCATCCGGAAGGGGAAAGAGGGGCACCTCCGCTAGCCGAACCCTGTTCTAACACAGTAGCATATGTATTTGTTAATACATTTCTTGGTGTAGGGTCTCTACTGGTTCCTTGAATAGCTGTAGCAATATTGCAATATTGCAGGGGGATCTCAGAGTCTCTGCTTTACCCATAGTGACTTTAGGCGACCCTCTATCTTCATGACCTTCTTGGCTCCATAACTTATTCGGAGAGGGGTCCAAAAAGGTCCGCTGATTTCCATTAACCGGCCCTAAGTTATAACCAACAGTCAATACTGATGGCCCCGAGGGCCCAGGGACCTTTCTACTTGATGGGGGGTTTGTGCTATCCGGCTCCTCAAGTTCGGTGGGGAACCGTAGTTGTTTCTGTTTCCGCTTAGGGATACGTCGAATCCTATTCTTCTTCTTCCCCCTCAGACCTCGAAGGTCATTGCTTTCTCTCGAGGGGGGAACCTCCCCAAGGGGCGCAGTGACTAAAGTAACAGTGGATTTTTCATTAAAATGGGAATTAATCGAGGGACATGCAATGCTAGAAGTATTTAAGTTGCATTTTTTAAAAATAGGGTATACCTGCATTGGGGACTTAACTGGTGTTACATTTAAATTTAAATTGCCCCCAGGACTGGTGGACTGGGTACTCTCTATACGTTGTTTAACTGCAGCTGAGCTTACCAGGGGGCTACCTCCAGGCGATGCAGCGATAGAGGTCTCCTTAACTTTCTGCTCCTCTATTTTAGTTCCCTGTTTAGACACCCCATTACATGTCTGGCATGAACGGCATTCTATTTCAGGGGTCTTTACTAACTTATTTGATACTTGGTTAACCGAATTGAGTTTTTGGATCCCCATTAGAATAGGAGAGAGAACCTCCAATATATGATCAGAATTCACCGTGGTTTTCTCCAACAGAGATAAAATTGATAAGAGAATTCTCTCCACAGCATAAAATATCTCTGAGGTGCCCCCCCATAGATTCTCTGCTGAGTTCAAAGTGTCATGTATCCCCTTGTCCTGAGATGCAACTGATGCCCCCACGTCAGACAAGTCTAATGAATGGACATGAGCAAAAATAGTGGGGTTACTACTGTACAGGGCGGGCATATGAGGGCAACCAGCTGATAGGGCCGGAGACAGTCTCAATTCCGGATCCACAGTGCTTGGTTTTCTTAAATGGGCCTCCAAGTCTTAGTTTTTTTCCAATGGTATAGCGATGTCCGCAGGGTGTAGTCCTCCATTTTCACCACTACAGGGCTAAGGTCTATAAATTGTGGCACCTGTGGCACCTGTGGCTCCTGCTCGAACAAGTACGGCGGGAAAGGACCAGAACCACACTCAGTAATTCTTCGGGGGTGGATTTGGGTTTATCAAACAGGGATACCAGGCCTTCCAACGGTGACAGTGTTGACAATTCTTTTCCGTCATGGGTCTCAGCAGGAGAGACCTCAGCTCTACACTCAGATAAGTCAATTTTCATCTCGATATCTTCCACTCCCACCCGTGAAGCATTTCCACCTGGAGACTGTGTTAATGAAGACAACGGAGGTATTTCCCCTGTATTCTGATGGCGAATATTTGACGTGGGAGAAGAGGCCACTTTAGGCTCTGGGAGAACGGGATGAACGCCCTCCTCATTCTCCTGTGTTACGCAGGTGGACACCTCCTGGACCCCGTCCTTTGCCACCTTACCGCGTAGGGAGCTACTTACACCCTTCGTGAACATTGACATCACCGATGGATATGTTTTCAAATGTGAAAGGTGCCCCCAGTTTTTCCTTCGCCTGATAGTTTTTCGGAGCTTCAGGGGACTAAGATGGTCCGGGGAGTAACTGGCTGGTCTTACTGGTGGCCCTGACAATCCTGTGGGTGAACCTACCAGTACATTTGTATTTGCGCGCCCTGAACGCAAGCACCTGGATGGCATCCCCACAGAGTAATTTAGTTTTTGAAATTTTTGAGGACCAGAGAGAGTCTTTCAGGCAAAGCGGCAAAGCTGCAAGGTGGTTGAAGAACAATGCTGACGGAATAATTGGAAGATGAAGATGGAACAGAAAACCAATTGGCCTGATTCAACCCACTTGGCCACAAAACGGGGTTATAAGGAAGCGCAATGCACCACTCTTACTACACGTCTCCCCCCCTGGTTCAGTCAATGGAGCGAGGAAGGGACGAGGCAGGTCAAAAATTAACTGGATCCAGATGAGCAATTTTCCCAGATACTGTGGTGCTTGTGTTGCTTGATACACAGCTAGATACACAGCTTTTTAAAATTTTATTTTGCGCAAGGGTGATTCAAATATTCACCCTCCTATTGGGCGCAGTGGGGAGCTTGAATGTAACCGTAGTAGTTTAATGTAGTAGGCATACAGGCATACAGGGGGGGGTGTGCTGACTGGGCTGACTGGGCAAAAAGACCGGGCGGAGACAGCTCCCAGGCGAGCCGGAGCCGGCGCTGCACAATTCCCCCAGCTCGTGCAGCTCTAACCTCCGGTCTCACCGCAATGTCCTGGGCGTGCTCTCCGGAGCCTGGGGGTGATGGCAGACTCGTGCAGACTGCTGCCGCCTCCTCCTCTGACTTTGCCACCCCCTCCAAGGAAAGTCCAGGGAAAAAACCGTGGCCCACAGACCGCGGGGGCCAGCCAGCACCCGGCGCCGGCACCACCAGGCAGGATAGCGTCTCCACGCGGCTCCTGCTCACCACTCTCTCTCGCGTTCTCTCTCACGGCGTCACGTGCTACGCGTCAAGCCTTTGTCTGTCACCTTCTACTTTGAATCAACGTCAATTATCTGCTAGAGAGCCCATAGGGTAGGGTCCATTGTATTTAAAAAGTTGGACATGTATTTTTAAGTTTTACATTCCCTGGTAGTAAAAAACTCCAAAATTCGTTTTTCACTACTGTGAGGCCTACCTCTCCCATATGATAATATTTGGTCACCTTATTACATTTAATAAGTGATGTCTTTTATTTGGCAATAGGTAGAACTGTCGTGTTTGGTCTCTAGTGAATCATAATTTAAAATCCCCTTTAATGGTATGGTTGGATATTAAGTCACATTTCTGAAAAGTTTGGTTGGATTCTAAGTCACAGTTCTGAAAATGCCCCTTTTATAAAGTTAGCATTTTCTTCTCCCAACCATTTGGTGCCTGTAGCCAGCATCCTGGGTTACGTGACTGTGATTAGCATGGCAGTTTGCCTTTGTTTATTACTCCCTGACAGTGACACAAAGGGGGACTTGGCGTTGGCAGAATGGGCCATCCTGTCTGGATGGGAGGGGCGGAGCTGTGTACAGCCCCACTTACCGTTTAAAGGAGCTGCCTCAGCACACTCACAAAGGACTCCACACTAGTCTTTTTGCCATGCGCACTGCAGTTCTTGCTCTCTGAGTTGGGGACTGGTTAGCTTAGCTGCTGCACTAAGGCGGCTGAGGCTCCCGCCTTAATTGAATTCCTTCCGAGCCAGAGCGGCGGCGGCTCAGGCTTTTCTAACTTCTAAGCGGAGTCACTAATGCAGTCAGCCCAGCAGCAGGAGCAGGAAGGCAGTGGGGGCTTGGAGACTGGCGGCCGGGCTGCACTGCCATGGGCAGCCGGCTCCATACCCCTAACCCCACCCACCAAAGACTCAAGGAGGAGGCTCAGGTTAGGTGACGGTCAGGCCTTACTATGCTGTGGTGGGGTGCTGGGGGTTGTTGGGGGTAGATATGGGCAGGGGAGTCAATGATGGTGCAAGAAGGTACTCTGTCAGGGCTCGGAACTCCGTGGAATTTCACTGAGTTTTCCAGTAACTCTGTGAAATTCCGTACAACTCTGCAAGCTCTGCCCAGGCTTACTTTTGTCACCCCAGACACCAGGGAGCCTGGGCAGGGAGGAAGGAAATTCCAGCACCGTCTGTGGAAGGAAAATTCTAGTAGCTTCTCCCACTTCAAAGTTGGCACCAGGTATAAAAATAGGACCCACAGACCCACTCTTCAGTACACTCCGGGACCTGTGGAAGACTTCAGAAGGACTGCCTTATACTCAGAGGACTGCCCGCTGCTTGAGGCCTGCCTTGTTTCCCAGAGTACTGCCCTGCTGCTACCAGAGGATTGCCTTGCTGCCTAAGGCCCGCCTTGTTCCTCAAAGGACTACCCTGCTGCTTGAGGCTTGCCTTGATGCCTGGAGGAGAGAGGACCATCTCTTTGAACCCAGGACTACTAGAGTGACTCCAAGGGTACGTTGGCTGACCTCCTGTTCTGAATTACAGGGACACAACAAGCTGTAGAGCCCTCCCTGCAAATTCCCAGCTGCCCTGCTGTAACTGAACCAGGCCCTGGACCCTTGGCTGGCATCAGTTGAGCTGATCCTGGTCCCTGTAACCGGCCTGCACTCTATCGCAGTCGACCTGAACTTGTGACTTTGTCCCGGTCTAGCATGACCAGATACCCACAGTTAGTGCTTTCTGATTCTTGGCAATATTTGTACTTAAATCTTTAAAATTGCAGATCTCTAATTCTACAGTTTAGATTATTGTAATTTTGGTCTCATTTTATTTATTACAATTTTCTCTATTTGTCTAAAATTGGTTTAGGATTTTTCTTGTGCTGTGCTTTCACTTTATTACTGTTTGTGTGCTGCATAAATACTTAACACAGTGCCTCTAAGTTAAGCCTGGCTGATTTTGTGCCAAGCTACCAGAGGGTTAAGCACAGGGTAACTTAGTGACTTTTGTGGTTCATCCTGACAAGAATTGTGGCTGTTGCTTGAGAAAGGTTCACACCCTCCTCAACCAACAACCAAATTTCTCACAAGATTGTAGAAGCATGAGCAATGAAATGATATCGGGAGAAGATGTGTCCTAACGGCTAGAGCTGCCAATTTTGGAACTGGGGAACCGGGTTTGAGTCCCCTGGCATTGGCGCAACATCCTGTGATTCTAGGCAAGTCATTTAATCACCTCATGCCTAAAAAAAAATAACCTCACCTTGTGTATGTAACCTGGTGCTCATGTACTGTATTGTAATTGCATGTATATAGCGCTTCCTACTGCCGATGGGTTGAAGTGCTTTTTGCCAGGAATCAGCTCTGCTTTTGAACCTCAGGTTAGTGGTTAGTCCAGTATTGTTGACTCTAAACCCAGAGACGGTGCACATACACTGAATATTACTGATCTGGTTCAATTGCCGACATGGGCTAAAATTATAAAGTTGCTGGTCTTGAATTTTCCTGTCTCAAAACGAAGACCTATATTTGAATAATTAAGGATCTTTCTGGACAAATCTATGTAAGCAGATGTTTTGAGAAACGTTTCTCTAAAAGGACAAAGCCCTGAAGAAGTCTCGAGAAAAGAGACGAAACGCGTTGGCTACGTTGATGTGAATATTTTTGCATACTGTCAATAAAGAATTTTCTACACACGACATGTCTGAAGAATCTTTAATGAACTTGAGAATTCTGGAAGCAAACTACGTTAACTAAATAATGTTCGAATCCAGTATTGCAATTAATTAATTTTGTTTGGGTTAGAACAGACACTATTTGGAAAAACAATAGAGAGCGGGTGCGGATCTTTTTTGTGTATAAATGTGTGGATTGTATCCACTTATGGGGACCCAGGAGGCTGTTATCCCTTGATCTAAGCACCACTTCTTTAGATTATACCCTACATTTTGATAGGTGCGATATCGAGAGTCTAGGCCTCTTTTTGTAAATCGTCAACATACAACTGGAACCTTGGTGAGCTATTCACTCCTCACTTGAGTATGCTTAGGATATCTTTGATTGCAAGTATCATGACAGTGGCACAATTTTCAGTGCTTCAAGCAAAATAAAGACGTGTCTCTGGAGAGCTCACCAGACAGTTAACAAGCATTGTAAAAGCCAACAGGCCTCACTCTTTTGGCTTTGCCTTTTGCCAGTGTTCTTCAGCATCAGCTAAAAGAAAGAAATGGTGATTACTAATGATTTGTACGCATGCATGTGTCTCCATGCATACATAGTGATCTATATAAAAAGCACAAAAGCAAATTTTGGGAAACAAGCCACCTGGTAGCAAATTGCAGCTGCCAGGCCCTTCTAAAAAGTAAAACATTTTTTTTATATAAAACAAAGTGGCAGGGGAGCAAGTCAACACAGACAAGTGGCTCTGAGCAGGGAGGGACGGTGGAGCAGTGGAGGAGCTGGGGCAGGAAGGGGGGTAGTAAAAAAATAACCTGAGTAGGGTGGGGAGGGATGGGAGAAGTAACAGATGAGTTCATGGTTAGGGGAGCGACATCGAGAGCGCATGTGGATGGAGACGTGAGGGGTGAAGCAGCACAGAAGGGAGCGAGGGAAAGAGCAAGCAAACACATGCACTCCCATGGAATGCTGAAAGAGAAAGAAAAAAAGTAGTTCCCTAAATGTAAGCTGTTGAATGATACAGATCATCCAATCACTGATGGTAAAGAATCTGTGCTCCAGGGAGGGACAAACACCAGATGAGGCTAGGCATTGAGAAAGAAGTAAGCAAATGTGACTGACAAGAAAGCCAACCAGTGATAAGCAATGGGTGGGCCCAAAGCTTTCTGTAAGTATTGGTTCAGTTAACAGTAGATCTTTTGACAAAAGTCAGTTTAAGTTAACATTGTTTGTAGGTGCGACCTAAAAAGCAATTAGCAATATTTTGGCATCTAACACTAGGATGTTATGTAAGACTGACACCTTTCCTCGATTTATGGAAGTGCCGCCCGTGCAACTTCAAGAGTTGTTAGGTTCACATACTCCTTTCTTGCCCATGGGGGCTAGAGGAGAAGTAGATTTTTGTTACAAAGATACAGAGTAGTCATGGATGCAGGTAGGAAGCTAAAGCTGAGATGTTGGACAGAATGAGCGAACAGAAAGAAAAAACAGAAAGAGAGGGACATGAAAGGTGGTGAATCAGGTAGAGTTGATGATGTCAGTGGGAGGAACAGCCACAGCAATACACCTTTCTAAGCCTGTCTTCACCTTCCCATCTGGTTACAACAGGGGCACTAGAAAGTACTGGAATCAGAGTGATCATGCCCTCGGAAGCCAAAATATGCGATGCCCATGTGCAGTAGTGTTAAACCCAGGGAGAGTCTGAGTTCTTATGGAGAGATGGTCTCAGACCACTTGAGGTTTCAAACAGGGGTGTGTGAAATTCACGTAATTTGTTTTCGTGTAATAACACAATATTTCAGAACAATTTGGTGAAATTACAAGTAATTACATGAAATGCAAAACCGGCAGTTGCAAACAAATTGAACAAAAGCACAATCTATTATCACAAAAATAGTACAAAAAATGCAAGCTCTCAAACAACAGCTGCTCGTGTTCTGGTCAATCACATTGTTCCCAGTGACTTGTGCTAAATTTTTGCCGTGATCAGCGGATAATTACACAATAGTAGTAGTGTAGCTACGAGAATTTCACACAACAAGAGTAGCAAAAAGTACACAATATTATACCACGTAATGGAAATTGCTCCTGGGCCTAGTTTCGAAGAGAGGTTTATGCTGCTGGCCTCCATGGTCACTGTAAGACTTGGATATCTACTAGGAGTAGGTCAAGGTCCTGGTTTCGAAGAGAGGTTTGTGCTGCTGGCCTCCATGGTCAGTGTAAGACTTGGATATCTACTAGGGGTAGGTCATGGTCCTGGTTTCAAAGAGAGGTTTGTGCTGCTGGCCTCCATGGTCGGTGTAAGACTTGGATATCTACTAGGAGTAGGTCAAGGTCCTAGTTGCGAAGAGAGGTTTGTGCTGCTGGCCTCCATGGTCGGTGTAAGACTTGGATATCTACTAGGAGTAGGTCAAGGTCCTAGTTGCGAAGAGAGGTTTGTGCTGCTGGCCTCCATGGTCGGTGTAAGACTTGGATATCTACTAGGGGTAGGTCATGGTCCTGGTTTCAAAGAGAGGTTTGTGCTGCTGGCCTCCATGGTCGGTGTAAGACTTGGATATCTACTAGGGGTAGGTCATGGTCCTGGTTTCAAAGAGAGGTTTGTGCTGCTGGCCTCCATGGTCGGTGTAAGACTTGGATATCTAAATTTTTGCCGTGATCAGCGGATAATTACACAATAGTAGTAGTGTAGCTACGAGAATTTCACACAACAAGAGTAGCAAAAAAGTACACAATATTATACCACGTAATGGAAATTGCTCCTGGGCCTAGTTTCGAAGAGAGGTTTATGCTGCTGGCCTCCATGGTCAGTGTAAGACTTGGATATCTACTAGGAGTAGGTCAAGGTCCTGGTTTCGAAGAGAGGTTTGTGCTGCTGGCCTCCATGGTCGGTGTAAGACTTGGATATCTACTAGGGGTAGGTCATGGTCCTGGTTTCAAAGAGAGGTTTGTGCTGCTGGCCTCCATGGTCGGTGTAAGACTTGGATATCTACTAGGAGTAGGTCAAGGTCCTAGTTGCGAAGAGAGGTTTGTGCTGCTGGCCTCCATGGTCGGTGTGAGACTTGGATATCTACTAGGGGTAGGTCATGGTCCTAGTTGCGAAGAGAGGTTTGTGCTGCTGGCCTCCATGGTCGGTGTGAGACTTGGATATCTACTAGGAGTAGGTCAAGGTCCTAGTTGCAAAGAGAAGTTTGTGCTGCTGGCCCCCACAGTCGGTGTAAGACTTGGATATCTACTAGGAGTAGGTCACGGTCCTGGTTTCGAAGAGAGGTTTGTGTTGCTGGCCTCCATTGTCGGTGTAAGACTTGGATATCTACTAGGAGTAGGTCAAGGTCCTAGTTGTGAAGAGAGGTTTATGCTGCTGGCCTCAATGGTCGGTGTAAGACTTGGATATCTACTGGGGGTAGGTCATGGTCCTAGTTGCGAAGAGAGGTTTGTGCTGCTGGCCTCCATGGTCGGTGTAAGACTTGGATATCTACTAGGAGTAGGTCAAGGTCCTAGTTGCGAAGAGAGGTTTGTGCTGCTGGCCTCCATGGTCGGTGTAAGACTTGGATATCTACTAGGAGTAGGTCAAGGTCCTGGTTTCGAAGAGAGGTTTGTGCTGCTGGCCTCCATGGTCGGTGTAAGACTTGGATATCTACTAGGGGTAGGTCATGGTCCTAGGTGCGAAGAGAGGTTTGTGCTGCTGGCCTCCATGGTCGGTGTAAGACTTGGATATCTACTAGGGGTAGGTCATGGTCCTGGTTTCGAAGAGAGGTTTGTGCTGCTGGCCTCCATGGTCGGTGTGAGACTTGGATATCTACTAGGAGTAGGTCAAGGTCCTAGTTGCGAAGAGAGGTTTGTGCTGCTGGCCTCCATGGTCGGTGTGAGACTTGGATATCTATTAGGAGTAGGTCAAGGTCCTGGTTTCGAAGAGAGGTTTGTGCTGCTGGCCTCCATGGTCGGTGTGAGACTTGGATATCTATTAGGAGTAGGTCAAGGTCCTAGTTGCGAAGAGAGGTTTGTGCTGCTGGCCTCCATGGTCGGTGTAAGACTTGGATATCTACTAGGAGTAGGTCAAGGTCCTGGTTTCGAAGAGAGGTTTGTGCTGCTGGCCTCCATGGTCGGTGAAAGACTTGGATATCTACTAGGGGTAGGTCATAGTCCTAGTTGCGAAGAGAGGTTTGTGCTGCTGGTCTCCATGGTCGGTGTAAGACTTGGATATCTACAAGGAGTAGGTCAAGGTCCTGGTTTCGAAGAGAGGTTTGTGCTGCTGGCCTCCATGGTCGGTGTAAGACTTGGATATCTACTAGGGGTAGGTCATGGTCCTAGGTGCGAAGAGAGGTTTGTGCTGCTGGCCTCCATGGTCGGTGTAAGACTTGGATATCTACTAGGGGTAGGTCATGGTCCTGGTTTCGAAGAGAGGTTTGTGCTGCTGGCCTCCATGGTCGGTGTGAGACTTGGATATCTACTAGGAGTAGGTCAAGGTCCTAGTTGCGAAGAGAGGTTTGTGCTGCTGGCCTCCATGGTCGGTGTGAGACTTGGATATCTATTAGGAGTAGGTCAAGGTCCTGGTTTCGAAGAGAGGTTTGTGCTGCTGGCCTCCATGGTCGGTGTGAGACTTGGATATCTATTAGGAGTAGGTCAAGGTCCTAGTTGCGAAGAGAGGTTTGTGCTGCTGGCCTCCATGGTCGGTGTAAGACTTGGATATCTACTAGGAGTAGGTCAAGGTCCTGGTTTCGAAGAGAGGTTTGTGCTGCTGGCCTCCATGGTCGGTGAAAGACTTGGATACCTACTAGGGGTAGGTCATAGTCCTAGTTGCGAAGAGAGGTTTGTGCTGCTGGTCTCCATGGTCGGTGTAAGACTTGGATATCTACAAGGAGTAGGTCAAGGTCCTGGTTTCGAAGAGAGGTTTGTGCTGCTGGCCTCCATGGTCGGTGTGAGACTTGGATATCTATTAGGAGTAGATCAAGGTCCTGGTTTCGAAGAGAGGTTTGTGCTGCTGGCCCCCACGGTCGGTGTAAGACTTGGATATCAACTAGGGGTAGGTCAAGGTCCTGGTTTCGAAGAGAGGTTTGTGCTGCTGGCCTCCATGGTCGGTGTAAGACTTGGATATCTACTAGGAGTAGGTCAAGGTCCTGGTTTCGAAGAGAGGTTTGTGCTGCTGGCCTCCATGGTCGGTGTAAGACTTGGATATGTACTAGGGGTAGGTCAAGGTCCTGGTTTCGAAGAGAGGTTTGTGCTGCTGGCCTCCATGGTCGGTGTAAGACTTGGATATCTACTAGGAGTAGGTCAAGGTCCTGGTTTTGAAGAGAGGTTTGTGCTGCTGGCCTCCATGGTCGGTGTAAGACTTGGATATCTATTCGGAGTAGGTCAAGGTCCTAGTTTCGAAGAGAGGTTTGTGCTGCTGGCCTCCATGGTCGGTGTAAGACTTGGATATCTACTAGGACTAGGTCAAGGTCCTGGTTTCGAAGAGAGGTTTGTGCTGCTGGCCTCCATGGTCGGTGTGAGACTTGGATATCTACTAGGGGTAGGTCAAGGTCCTGGTTTCGAAGTGAGGTTTGTGCTGCTATCCTCCATGGTCGGTGTGAGACTTGGATATCTACTAGGGGTAGGTCAAGGTCCTAGTTTCGAAGAGAGGTTTGTGCTGCTGGCCTCCATGGTCGGTGTGAGACTTGGATATCTACTAGGGGTAGGTCAAGGTACTGGTTTCGAAGAGAGGTTTGTGCTGTTGGCCTCTATGGTCGGCGTGAGACTTGGATATCTACAAGGGGTAAGTCAAGGTCCTGGTTTCGAAGAGAGGTTTGTGCTGCTGGCCTCCATGGTCGGTGTGAGACTTGGATATCTACTAGGGGTAGGTCAAGGTCCTGGTTTCGAAGAGAGGTTTGTGCTGCTGGCCTCCATGGTCGGTGTGAGACTTGGATATCTACTAGGGGTAGGTCAAGGTACTGGTTTCGAAGAGAGGTTTGTGCTGCTGGCCTCTATGGTCGGCATAAGACTTGGATATCTACTAGGAGTAGGTCAAGGTCCTGGTTCAGGAAAAGTTCGAATGAGGATGCAGAGGCCCGTTCATATCAGTCAGACCCTTGAAAACATCAGACCTAGAAACCAAGAGACGTCCTCTAGAGGAGTGGTTGGTTAAAGAATTCATGCCCGATTGTTGCAAATTAATGGTACATGCTCTTCTCTGTGAAGCTCCAGGAAATGGATTATGGAAGTGTCTTGGGGTGTAGCAGGCATTTGTGGTCAATGTTTGCATACTTGGGACACTTCAGTATTACAGAAGAGGCTGCAAATGCTTGCACCCATGCAAAGTCAATGGGGAGATACCTCAGTTGGACTCAAAATATCATTGACTACCGAGCATATTGGTCCTAGAGGAGTAGAGCTGCACACCCAAGCCCAGGTCTCAAAGTATACAATGTTATGTAATCACTGACCAGAGGGTCTTGGCACCAGGGCAAGCTTAGGGAGACCTTGCATCAACTTTTGTAGGAGTTTGGAGTTTTTGTGTGACTTGGTTGCCGCCTGACCAGACCTTGGGATCACTGAACGCTTTCAGAGGACTACAAGGGGTTTTGGATAATCCAACAAAAATTGAGAGAAGAAGCACAATTGAATACCTCTAAAAATGGTGGAGGAATTTTGCAGAGAGACTATGTGGTGGGGTCGGGTACCTTCTTCAATATGGATACACTACTTGCAAGTTCTAATCCTGGCTCCCCACTTGATCAAGTTGTGTGGTCTTTGGCAGATTAGATTATCTGAAAGTGACTTTGTTCCATGCTCCACCAACAGTGAAGTGGTTCGAAAGAGCCTAATAGTAGTAATATTGTTTGTATAAAGGTTACATATATTCTGCCATTTGAGGGAGGCACCTCATTGTTGAACAGTTTGGTGACACATCCTTAAGTCTGTGTCAGACTAAATTTTACTGCATTTTTCTGTAGAAAATTTCAATATTATGTCATTAAAACACCCTGAGACCCTGCTCTAACTGTAGAGAAAAATGAAGGAAAAGATGCCTGTCAGGTCAAAAATGTACTAGCTGCATTCAGCAAAGACTGTAAACTAGCAGCTTCCATTACCTCCATGGACTGTAAACTAGCAGCTTCCATTACCTCCATGGACTGTAAACTAGCAGCTTCCATTACCTGCATGCACTGTAAACTAGCAGCTTCCATTACCCACATGCACTGTAAACTAGCAGCTTTCATTACCTGCATAGACTTAAACTAGCAGCTTCCATTACCTGCATGGACTGTAAACTAGTAGCTTCCATTAATCACATGGACTGTAAACTAGCAGCTTCCATTACCCGCATGCACTGTAAACTAGCAGCTTCCATTACCTCCATGGACTGTAAACTAGAAGCTTCCATTTCCCGCATGCACTATAAACTAGCAGCTTCCATTACCCGCATGCACTGTAAACTAGCAGCTTTCATTACCTGCATAGACTATAAACTAGCAGCTTCCATTACCCGCATGGACTGTAAACTAGCAGCTTCCATTACCCACATGGACTGTAAACTAGCAGCTTCCATTACCCGCATGCACTGTAAACTGGCAGCTTCCATTACCTCCATAGACTATAAACTAGCAGCTTCCATTACCCGCATGGAGTGTAAACTAGTAGCTTCCATTACCTGCATGCACTGTAAACTAGCAGCTTTCATTACCAGCATAGACTATAAACTAGCAGCTTCCATTACACGCATGGACTGTAAACTAGTAGCTTCCATTACCCACATGGACTGTAAACTAGCAGCTTCCATTACCCGCATGCACTGTAAACTAGCAGCTTCCATTACCTCCATGGACTTTAAACTAGCAGCATCCATTACCCGCATGCACTGTAAACTAGAAGCTTCTATTACCTGCATGCACTGTAAACTAGCAAATTCTATTACCCGCATAGACTGTAAACTAGCAGCGTCCATTACCCACATGCACTGTAAACTAGCAACTTCCATTACCCGCATGCCCTGTAAACTAGCAGCTTCTATTACCCGCATAGACTGTAAACTAGCAGCTTTCATTACCTGCAAAGACTGTACACTAGCAGTTTCCATTACCTGCATGCACTGTAAACTAGCAGCTTCCATTACTCGCATGCACTGTAAACTAGCAGCTTCCATTACCCCCATGCACTGTAAACTAGCAGCGTCCATTACCTGCATGCACTGTAAACTAGCAGCTTTCATTACCGGCATGCACTGTAAACTAGCAGCTTCCATTTTCCGCATGCATTGTAAACTAGCAGCTTCCATAACCCGCATAGACTGTAAACTAGCAGCTTCCGTTACTCGCATGCACTGTAAACTAGCAGCTTCCATTACCCCCATGCACTGTAAACTAGCAGTGTCCATTACCTGCATGCACTGTAAACTAGCAGCTTCCATTACCGGCATGCACTGTAAACTAGCAGCTTCCATTTCCCGCATGCATTGTAAACTAGCAGCTTCCATAACCCGCATAGACTGTAAACTAGCAGCTTCCATTACCAGCATGGACTGTACTGGCAGTATGCTTAACAGCCTCACGTTTTTTTTAATGGGAGAATATGATGTCCCGTAGGGTATGATGCCTTGTAAAGATCATTTACATTGACAACCAGGTAAGAGGAAGGATTGTTTATAACTTCGTTGAGAATAGCTATGATGCAGAACTAGGATTACAAGTAAGTAACATTTCCTTCTACATCGTAGGATTCTCACTGATAGTCATAAACATAGAATAGAGTAGCAGTCATATCCCCACTGTGCGGTTGTCAATGAAAAGAGAAAAACGTTTCTAACTAAGGTATGCAGTATAGTTGTGACTAGCTTGGGTAGACTGGTTAAATAAAACAAGTAGATTTGCCTGACCCACCCATGTGTCAGCTCAAGAATCTTCATCAACACAGTAATGTTTAGTGAACATTTGAATAGATTTCCAGGTTGCTACCTTACATACTACAGAGAGAGGAATATTCCTGATCCAAGAGGCGGCTGCCACTTTTTCTCCAGTGGACTGTGCTTTGGGTCTGTTTGCTAACTGGAAACAATACGTAATGCAGGGTACAATCCATTGAGCAATAGTCGGCTTGGAGGACACCAATCCCGTACGAAGAGAACCATAATTTACAAACAAGATGAGCAGTTTTTCTGGTGGTTTTAGTTTTAGCCAAATAAAACTTTAGGAGCCTTTTGAGGTCTGATGAATGTAGATTTGTTTCTACTGGAGACGATGGATTGGGGAGAAATAGCAAGAAAATTGTTTAACATGAAAATTTGATACAACTTTTGGCAAAAAAGAGGTATGTGTCCTTAGCACTAAACTGTTGTGATGGAAAACCAAGTAGGGCTCATTATCAGGTAAAGCCTGCAACTCACTAACCCCCCTTGCCGGTGTACTGGCAACTAAGAAAACATCCTTTCAACTAAAAACACTGCAATGAGGCCTAATGAATAGGCTTGAAGGGAGCAGCCATGAGTTTAGAACGAACCAGATTTTAGTCTCATGGTGGAGCATTCCTTTGAGGGGAGGCTTTTTTAGTCCTTCCAAAAGGTCTTTGATCACTCGGGCCATGAAGAATGATCTTTGATTTGTGCCTTTGCGGTAAGCCGTGATGGCAGGTAGATGAACTTTGATCAAAGTCACTTGAAGCTTCGACTGTGCCAAATGCAACAGGTTAAGAAGGATAACATTCTCCTGGCATGAGAGTGGATCATGATTGTTATTAAGGCACCAAATCACAAACTGTTTCCACTTGAAAGCATAGGAGCTTCTGGTAGATGGTCTCTTGGCTTCCTTAAGAATTTCATACAGCCTGGATGTAGATTTAGGTGCCATACTGAATGACCTCAGAGGATTTTCTCTCCCATCCTGGAAAGTAAATTGTGGTTGCATGGCAGTCTTTTGTGGGGTTTGAGCGATAGGTGAAGTGGAAATGGACACTACCATTGTCTCAGCCACTCGGAAGCCATGAGGATTATGGTCTCGGAGGATCATTTGAACTTCATGATGACTGATGGTAATAGTATTATCAGTGGAAACTTGTACAGAAATCTGTTTGCTCAAAAGAGCATTGCCCATCGGCTGTAGGTCACACATTCTGGATCCGTAGCTAGGGCATTTTGTCCGGTGGCAAAGAAGCAGACTTCTGAGAAACCCCAGTCTTAAAAGACATAGTGCAAGACATTGTTGTCGAGTTCCCACTTGTGATTTTCATAGAAGCATCTGCTGAGTAGGTCTGCTTGATGGTTTTGCAGACCTTGCAGATACACCGCTTTTAGAGTTAGGTTCTTCAACAGCAGTCAATACCACATCGCTTGGGCTTCCAACGACAGAGTTCTTGATCTTGCCCCCTCTTGTTTGTTCAAGTAGTATGTGGTGGTGTTGTCTATCTGTACTAGAACTCTGTCTGCGTGCAGCACTGTTTGGAAAGTCCTGAGGGTGAGGTGGATTGCCTTGAGCTTGAGACTGTTGATGTGATTTAGTTGTTGCAGTGTCCATTGACCCTGGATTGTGAGATCGCCCAGATGTACTCCCCACCTGGTGAGAGAGCCATCAGTCACAATGGTCTTATAGGAAGATACTGATGTTGAGCCAACACTGAAACAACTGCTTTGCTTGTTGATTAAAGTAGATATTGTCTTCCCAGTCGCCGTGATGTTGTGACCATTGGTCTTCCAAGAATTGCTGCAGTTGTCTCATGTAGGGATACGCATGGGGCACTGGACAAACGCAAGAGGCCATGGACCCTAGCAGGGAGAAGACGTGTCTCACTGTCGGCTTTCTGCCATATAACAACTGATAACATTTTTGAGAAATGGTACACGCTCTGCCCTCCAAAGAAAATACTTCTCCTCTGAAGGTGTTCCGAAATGCTCCCAGATAGTCCAGAATTTGAACTGGAGATCTGATTGATTTCACTAGGTTCACAGACAGACCTAGTCAGTCTAATAATACAACAGTGGAGGCAAAGTCCTTTTGCGCTTGAGATGCAGTGTGGGCCTTTATTAACCAATCGTCTAAGTTTGGGTAGATGAAAATTCTGTTTTTGTGAAGGTAGGCCACAACCACTGCCAATGATTTTGAGGGTGTTTTTTTCGGGCTGACTTTAGGCTGATTGGTAGAACCTTGTACTGATAGTGAGCTTACCGACAAGAAATCGCAAACACTTTCTGTGATATTGGGTTGTGGAAATAGACATCCCAAAGATCCATGGAGAACATCCAATCTACCTTTATGAGCTGTGGATAGATCGAATGCAGTGCTAGTATCCTGGATTTTTCCATTTTGATGTATTTGTTGGCTTGTTTTTAGGTCCAATATGGTCTGAATTCTCGTTTGGGGCCTTTCTTGAGTGCCAAAAGTATCTGGAATAGATATCTTTTTGTCTTTGCGATCCAAGAACCTGTTCTATTTCATGTTTTTGGAGTAGCGATTTTAATCCACCCACAGATGGTGCAGCTGGTGTTGTGCTGCTTGTTTAAGTGGAATTATGGGTAGTGAGCACTTGAATTCTATGGTCTACGATGTATTTGTAAGACCCATTTGTCAGTTGTAATTCTTCGCCACTCTTTCAGTTGTTTTGTCACACTCCCTCTCATCAGAGTGGCGAATGGATTAGATGAAGGGATCAACTCATTGTTCGTTGTTATGGGAGCGTGATTTCTCCAGAGTGGAGTCCCTGTACGACTGCTGTGGCTGTTGTTGTCTACCACGACTTGTCCTACCTGGATACTGGGGCTGATAATGCTGCTGTGTCTATTGCCCCTGATATTTGTGATAATAGGGTCATTGAGGGGGTAGACCCCTCTGCCATTGATATTGCTTAGTATCCCTGCGATGGAATTGTAAACAATAAACAAATTGTCTTCCAGGCTCACTGCTTTAAGAGACTCTGAATCCTTTTCCATCCTCTCCATCTGCATGCATGAGGGCCAAAGAGTAAAGGTCCTTAAAACAGCAAATTGATTATTTACAATTATGTATCCAGCTTTGATGATGTTGGACAAAGCTATGATACACGTCGGAGTGCAATGCCGCTAAGCCGGCTGCGTCGACTGCTGCAATTATGACCGGCTTGGAGACAACCTGTCCTTCATTCAAGACCTCTAGAAAGCCTTGTCTCTGTCTTTTGACAGATTGTCTGTGAAAGTGAGCAGGGATTCCCAAAGTCCTCTGCTGTCTCTGCAGAGGAGAGCAGAGTCACTGGTCGAGTTGAGGGCTATTACTGCTGAACTGCAGACCATCCTGCTCACCACATCCATCTTTTTGCTCTCTCTGGTGGTACCGATGTCCCTGAAGCCAATGGATACTTTTTGTAGACAGCAGAGACCATGATCAAGTCAGGTTTTTGTTCCTGGGTCAGAAATACAGGTTCTTGATGCGCAGTTTTGCATTTCTTGAGGTGATGCAAGGTACCCAATTTTAAAGTGACTGATGTTAAAAATAATTCCTGCGCAAGTTTTATGAAGCCTAGAAACCGCGGTAGAACAGGTTTTTGTGAAAAGCTCCAGGTTGCAATGTCTACATCATAATGGGGATCATGGTGAGAGGAGCTTCTATTTGTATATTAAGCTTCACCACACCTCTAGCAAGGACATCCTGGTATGTCAAAATATCATCCACTGGAATAGAATGTAATGGAGAGGCTGGGAGCGATGTAGGTGCACATCTGTATCTGAGGTATGATACCCTTGATGTGCTGAGAGAGGTAGAGGGTGTTCTGATGCATTTACGCCGATCAGGAGTACGTGCGTGATGTTCAGGGGTCGTAGACTCCGATAATCGTGGAACCACTGGGACTGGAGTCCCTTTTGGCAAAGGTGGTTCTGGTGTTACCGGTGCCGGAGCAGTGATGATTCGGGGTGGCACCAGAGGTTTGTGAGAAGAACCAGTGAAGAACCAGTGGCTGCAGAGGCTCTTGCAGTGGATCCTCGGCTGCAATGATCATTCTTGGTCGTGTTAAGAATAAAGGCTCTCCCATAGGGACTCCTAGAGCAGAGTGGGTGGAGGACATAGTATGAATTGTGGCTGTTGAGGGCTTCAATGTCACTCTTCTTAACGTTGACCTCAGGGTCGACTACGGAGATGCAGCCATTCTCGGTGCCGATACATGGTGACCTCTCGATGTTGAAGATTGTGCCTTAGCTTGCTTTTTCATCGAATGATGATGCCGTGGGGTTAGCGCCGTTGAATGGGTCAACAATGGTCAGTGATGTGCCGGCTTCCTCCACTGCTTGTGTTGTCATCGATCTTGCCTTCAAAGGAGGAGGCATTGATGTTGAAGGAGCTGATGTCATAGGAGGCGTTACCGTAGAAGTAGTGATAAGTACCTAGGCTCTTGGTATTGGAACCGTAGTGCCCATCAACAGTTGACCTGAACATCTACTCTGACCAGGGTAAGCTTAAAACTACCACCCATTTCAAGCCTACAGCCAAAAACTGCCTATTATCATACAACAGTTTCCACCCCAGGCATCTACGGGACAACCTCCCCTACGGACAGTTCCTCCGCCTCCGGAGGAACTGTTCCAAGCTCACGGATTTCAAAAAACAAGCCTCCGATTTGGAAAACAAACTACTGAAACGCAACTATCCGGAACGGATTGTAAAGAAAGGCTATAAGCGGGCCAGAAATAACAACAGAGAAGCCCTGTTAGAAAACCACGCACCTAAGGAACAGGAAATCAGGCCTATATGTGTTACCACTTTCAATACTCACTCAAATGAAGTGTCTAAACTGATAAATAAGCACTGGAGAATACTCAATTGCGGCAGTCTCAACCTTCCCAAACCCATGTTCTCCCATAAGAGAGGCAGAAACCTGAAGGACGTTTTGGTCCATACCAGACCAAGGGTTATATTCGAGAGGAGTCTGGCTACCACTACCCTCCCACCACTACAGGGTCATTACCCGTGTGGTAACTGTAGCACGTGTAATCTTACCAAGAGAAGTAAAAGTATAACCTTTATGAATGGAACAACTTGGGAACAAAGAGGCTTTACAAACTGCAATAGCAGGAACGTGATTTATATGATCACATGTCCGTGCAGAAAAGAATATATTGGCATGACTTCAAGATACCGCCTTGGAGAAAGGTACCCTGTATTCTCGGGAATCCCTACTTGAGCTCAGGTCGGCACCATTGTCAACGCGTGGATGCCCTGCTATAACATGTCCTTTATCATGGCCGACTATAGAAGGCCCTTTTTCTTGTATTTACTGCCAGTCGCAGAACTGCATCCAGAGCAGCAATGTTGCAAATAGAAGCCCTCTTCCCTTAACCCATCCCAAGCACACATGTACCCTCTCCCCTTCCCCGGTTCCTAGCAAGGCTTTTATTAAACCCAATTCTGGTACCGGTATAGGTTGGAAGGGAGTCCTATGTAATGTGAGATCCCTCCTCAAACACACAACAGAAATTTGGGATTTTTTAAGTTCGGTCTCTCCGGATTTGGGATTCTTGACCGAGACTTGGCTCAAACCCCACTCTACACCGGCTATCTCTTTAGCACTCCCCACTGATTACAGGTTTCTTAGACTAGACAGACCCTCAAAAACAGGGGGTGGAATTGCTTTAGTTCACAGAGACAGTATTTTAGTCACTGTTCTCGAGCAATGGAGCAATTCCAAAATTGAAATTATGATCTTCCGTATAGACCTTCACCCCCAATTAAGCTGGAAAGGTGCCCTGGTATATCGCCCCCCCGGCCCGTTGAAAGAATTCTCTATCCAGCTGACCGAACTTATTGCTCCTCATGTTATTTCATCTAAGGAGTTTCTGTTATTGGGTGATTTTAATGTGCACAGTGAAGTAGAAGACCTTCCTGACACAGTAACACTTCTCTCTGATCTTGCCTCTTTAGGCCTCACTAAACTCAATGAGGGTCCGACGCATACTGCTGGCCACACTCTAGATGCCATTTTTTCTAACAACTCTGGTATCAGATGTGAAAGTCCACAACCCTTGACTTGGACAGACCATTCGTCCATAGAATTTACCATCCAGGGGAGACAGGCTATGGCCAAAAATACTGAGCATTTGCCGGTAGCTCGCAGACAATGATATAAGATCTCTCCTGATAAGTTCCAGGCAGCTTTTTCTCCTGTTTGTAAAACCTACGACGTTCCTACTAATATTGAGGAGGGATTAGAAAGGTTGAATTCAATTGTTACTAGGACCTTTGATCTAATAGCGCCACTCAGACCTGTGTCCAGCGCCACAAAACGTACCCAACCCTGGTTTACCCCAGAGCTGCGTACAGAAAAACGTAAATGCAGAAACTTGGAGAAACGTTGGCGCAGGTCATACAATTTAAAAGATAAAGGAATTTTTAAGGCTGCCATCTCCTCCTACCATAGTAGTATAAAAGGAGCACGGAAAAAGTTTATAGCCCAGCAACTCAACTCTGCTGAAAATAGGCCTAAAGCCCTATTTCAGATACTAAAGTCCTTTACCAATCCGAGGGCGTGTGAAAAGCCAGAGACTTTCTCACAATCTTTATGTGATAGTATTGCTCTGCATTTCACTAATAAAATTGATCTAATATACGATAAAATTGCTCCCACTGAGGAAATATCCATTACTTCTCCCCCCCTTTTTTCTGAGGTTTCCCTAGTATCAGATTCACAAATGTTAAGTAATTTCCCTCTTATGACCAATGAAACGGTGGCTGATTTACTTCGATCAGTCAAATCAGGCTCCCCATTAGATGTCATCCCCGCAAAAGTAGCCGCCCTCCTGGCAAATGTACTTTCCCCTTATGTCAGTACCATCCTTAATCTCTCCCTGATAGAGGGCTATCTCCCTCAAATCTGGAAGGCGGCACAGGTCATTCCAATTCGGAAAAATTCCAAGGCCTCTATGACTGACTTGTCTAATCTTCGGCCCATCTCCCTCTTGCCTCATATGAGCAAGGTCTTGGAAAAATATATTAATTTACATCTTTCTACCTTTGTCGAAACCAATAATTGCCTGGACTCTTCGCAATCTGGTTTTAGGCCTAATCATAGCACAGAACTGGCCCTACTGGAAGTCACGGATAACATCAGAATGACTCTGGATAGTGGCCAGTCCACCATACTTGTGCTATTGGAGCTCTCTGCGGCATTCGACACTATATCCCACCAGATTATGCTCATGAGACTGAGGGAGATCGGACTCCAGGGTTCGGCCCTACAGTGGATGATTAGCTTTCTGTCATCTCGAACTCAGACCGTCAACCTGGGCCCATTCCGTTCTAAGACCTTGGAACTGACCAAGGGTGTTCCACAAGGCTCATGTTTAAGCCCTACGCTTTTTAACATCTATATTGCCCCCTTGGCCCACTTACTCAGGAGTCATGGTTTTTTGCCCATCTCTTACGCAGATGACACTCAGCTTCTCTTCACTTTTGATAAAACCTCAACATATGCCCTGTCATCATTCGCCGAAGGAATGACTGCCATTTCAGTTTGGATGAGAAAAAATGTCCTCCAATTGAATGCAGGGAAAACCGAGGTAATGTTATTCGGAGAAGCCCCTCTACTCTGGTCTCCGAATTGGTGGCCACCCGCTCTCGGGCCACCCCCTACTCCCAAAACTTCTGTTAAGAATCTGGGCATCCATCTGGATCAGACTCTTACTCTGAAGGAGCATGTCTCCCGAACTGTTAGCAATTGCTTCCATGTGTTGGGCATGCTACGCCGAGTTTTCCCTTTTCTGCCGGATTATACACGGAAACCTCTTATTCAGACCATGATTCTGGGCCGCCTTGATTATTGTAATGCTCTTCTGCTCTCCGCAAACGAGTCTTCCCTTGATAGACTTCAGGTGGTCCAGAATACTGCGGCTCGGCTTCTCACGAATTCCTTGCCTGGAACCCCTTCTTTGCCGCTGCTTCGCAGACCTCACTGGCTACCAGTCCGTAAGCGGATAAAGTTTAAGACCGGCTGCATAGTCTATAGAGCCATCCATAACAAGGGCCCTTCTTACATCTCGTGCAAACTGAAGCCATATTCTCCGCACAGGACACTGAGATCCAGCTGTAAATTTCTTTTACAGGTTCCAAGGGTAAGGAAAGCTAGACTTGGTGGGAAATCTTTTTCCCTCCTTGCCCCATCTTACTGGAATGAGCTCCCCTTACAACTTAGACAATGCCCGGACTATTTACGTTTCAGGAAACTGCTTAAAGCCTCCCTATTTTAGTCTGTCTTTGCTCGCTCGTTGGTCCGCTTAGCGCAGAGATACCCCTTCGGGGGTGATTCAGGCGCTCTACAAAACTTTTAAATAAATAAGGCCAATTAAGATCCGCATCGGCGAGCACAAGAGCAACGTGCGCTGCAAAAAAAGCACCACGAAGATGGCAAATCACTATCTCATTATGCCACACAACGTGGATGATTTGAAATGGACTGTGATTGAACAACTCCACAACGAGAGCAACCTGCTAGAAAAGGAACAACGTTGGGTGTTTCGTTTGGGCACTCATCTGACAGGTCTGAACGTTGATATTCCCTGGGCTCAACTGACCTAGACTGTACATTTCTCCTGGTATACTGCTATGGATCAATCATTATATCAGTCATTCCGGATCTGGTTTCTTCCATCTAGTGCCATTCATTCACTTTCCGATCTTCTGGGCACCCAAACTGGTGTTTAGTCTTAATTTCCATGCTCCCACAAGCGGTTACAATCCCCACAGCAGTATACAGAGTCAGTGCTCTCCTATTGGGATTGTGCCCGTCTGTTATAGCGCTGTTTATATTTATATTTATTACTCATGCCTCTAGGTCTGTCTGTACCACTCCTTTTTGAATGAACTCGAAAGACTATTCATTTCATTTAGAATACTTACAATGTTCGGCAAGAACTTGTTTCAACCACATCCTGATGTAAAGGGTTAGCGTACTAGCGTTAGTCACTTCCGCTTTCGAACATGCGGTTACAATCCCTACAGCAGTATACAGAGTCAGCGCTCTCCTATTGGGGTTGTTCCCGCCTGTTATAGCGCTGTTGATATTTATATTTATTACTCATGCCTCTAGGTCTGTCTGTACCACTCCTTTTTTAATGAACTCGAAAGACTATTCATTTCATTTAGAATACTTA
This sequence comes from Calotriton arnoldi, assembly GCA_963921515.1. Lineage (NCBI taxonomy): Eukaryota > Metazoa > Chordata > Amphibia > Caudata > Salamandridae > Calotriton > Calotriton arnoldi. The sequence continues at coordinate 877,263 of CAWUFW010003087.1, forward strand.
CGATGTTCGGCAAGAACTTGTTTCAACCATTTCCGGTTACATCCTGATGAAATGGGTTAGCGTACTAGCGTTAGTCACTTCCGCTTTCGAACTCTAATTTGCGGGATCTCGCACAGGTGCGCCCTGTTGTAAACTAATTGCCTGCCTTTAAAAAGAGCCTCCCCCGCGGTCTCACTCACACAACGGGGCCGCGGGATGGCGTTATCAAAAGCGAGGAGCTGTTGACCAGAACGTGAGTACGGCATAGCCGTGTAGGGTACCAGTAACGCTGGAGTCATTCAAAAGTTAACGCCAACCTGGTGTTCATTATACAAAATCCTCCGTGAACAAACAGTTTCTTCTAATTTTTCTATCTCGTCTTCTCAAATAGCAGACGTGGCAACACCCTTCCCAACTGTTATAAAGGCTCATCGAGCATTAACTCCTGCTTTCTCTAGTATGTATCTTCATTATATGAACGTAACTTGAAGCATCAATCACAATGACTTTGAATATTGAATATAGAGAGTGTGTTTTCTGTTTTCTGTATGTATGTCTCGTTATTTGTCCCTTTTTTTCCTAACAGGTCACGGCACTTGGTTAAATTACAAACTAAGGCTAATGGACACTACAGTCACAGTTAATGTTTTGTTTCTTCTTAGGTTAACCGTGTCTGCGCATTGGGAGGCGCACTTGCATAAATTAACTGTGCTCTCTTTTTCAGGCTTACACTTCAGAAATACTGAGTGGGCTCACTCTTTACCATTATTTGATTGGGTACTGTATATTATGCATTCCCTTTTTTAACATTTTTTGTATATATCACACATTTATTGATAGCAACATAGTGAGAACTGAAGGGATCATTTTTCAGTCCTGATGAAGAAGCCTTGTGGCTTCGAAACATGTTGACACACCCAGGAGTATCCGTACATTACACGCAGGACATCTCCGAACCACCCTTTTAATAGTACCAGCCTCTATGACCTATTAAATTCCTTAAGTCCATGAGGCCAGGTTCTTTTTAAACTCACTTTTCGCATTCACCCCCGACCCTTCCTCTCACTACCCCTACACCACACATAGCACTACAAATATTAGTGCTCCCGCGTAGTCGCTGGTCGCAGCACGCCCCGTCCCGCAGCTGGGGCGGGAAGACCCCTATGATGAAGCATGACACCAAGGGTCCTTTTGGTGTGTGAGGGGTATCAAAGCAAACATTGTGTGTTTCCTACCAAGTTTGGAAACACATTTCCTTATTACAACCTCTTTTGAGGTGGATCTCTCTTTTGTTTCATACTTTTTGTAGACAGCAGAGACCATGATCAAGTCAGGTTTTTGTTCCTGGGTCAGAAATACAGGTTCTTGATGCGCAGTTTTGCATTTCTTGAGGTGATGCAAGGTAACCAATTTTAAAGTGACTGATGTTAAAAATAATTCCTGCGCAAGTTCTATGAAGCCTAGAAACCGCGGTAGAACAGGTTTTTGTGAAAAGCTCCAGGTTGCAATGTCTACATCATAATGGGGATCATGGTGAGAGGAGCTTCTATTTGTATATTAAGCTTCACCACACCTCTAGCAAGGACATCCTGGAATGTCAAAATATCATCCACTGGAATAGAATGTAATGGAGAGGCTGGGAGCGATGTAGGTGCACATCTGTATCTGAGGTATGATACCCTTGATGTGCTGAGAGAGGTAGAGGGTGTTCTGATGCATTTACGCCGATCAGGAGTACGTGCGTGATGTTCAGGGGTCGTAGACTCCGATAATCGTGGAACCACTGGGACTGGAGTCCCTTTTGGCAAAGGTGGTTCTGGTGTTACCGGTGCCGGAGCAGTGATGATTCGGGGTGGCACCAGAGGTTTGTGAGAAGAACCAGTGAAGAACCAGTGGCTGCAGAGGCTCTTGCAGTGGATCCTCGGCTGCAATGATCATTCTTGGTCGTGTTAAGAATAAAGGCTCTCCCATAGGGACACCTAGAGCAGAGTGGGTGGAGGACATAGTATGAATTGTGGCTGTTGAGGGCTTCAATGTCACTCTTCTTAACGTTGACCTCAGGGTCGACTACGGAGATGCAGCCATTCTCGGTGCCGATACATGGTGACCTCTCGATGTTGAAGATTGTGCCTTAGCTTGCTTTTTCATCGAATGATGATGCCGTGGGGTTAGCGCCGTTGAATGGGTCAACAATGGTCAGTGATGTGCCGGCTTCCTCCACTGCTTGTGTTGTCATCGATCTTGCCTTCAAAGGAGGAGGCATTGATGTTGAAGGAGCTGATGTCATAGGAGGCGTTACCGTAGAAGTAGTGATAAGTACCTAGGCTCTTGGTATTGGAACCGTAGTGCCCATCAACAGTGAGCACGTCAACGTCGTTGCTAATGGTCTTGATATTGACCAATGCTCCCAGGAAGAATGGGAGTGCTTGGAGTGGTGATGAGGGTGTCTTCAGCAATTTCTCTCCCTGAATCTCTCTCTCTGTATGGGGGTGATTTTCACAGGAGGAACATGGTGCAGTAGACGGAGCCCCCTCTCTTCTGCTTCTTCCTTTCTTCAGCCCTGCGTTCTTCAAATCTTCCTCTCAGGGGAATTCCTTCTCTGTCATTAAGAGTTTACCTAAAGTTACAGTGTATGCCGAATGCAGATAGTTCAACCTTTGAACTGAAATGCACCTTTCCCTTTATTTTTCTCTGAAGATAGAGCAGGGTCTCAGGTTGTTTTAACTATACAGCAAAGTTTACAACTAGATGCTGCAATTTGGTTTGTGTTTAATTATAATTCTGCAGGTCTCTACTAAACAATTTAGTTAAAGCTAGCCTATCAGAGACCCATGGAGGTGTCACCGAGGTGTTCAACATTGAGGTGTCTACCTCCACCCTCAGAAAAAAAAATATATATATATATTTATGTGTGTGTGCGTGTGTGTTCCGGCGTCCCCGTACACAGGCTAGACTAATCACCATTTATGACTATCAGTGTGAATCCTACAATGAAGAAGCACATTTACATAATGTGCCATCAGGCCCCATGCCAGTAGCTTCTGAAGTCTACCTTTAGTCAGTTCAGTTTAATACAAAGTAGCAAGTAGCACAGAAAAAGATCAAAAACAATTGTCATTTTAACTGTCCAGTGCTCTCACTTGGAGCTGAAAACATAAAAACCTAAACCTGTATGTATAGGTTTTCTCTAAATACCAGTCAATGAAACATAGCCGAAACGTGTTGCTCACAGTGAAAACTTATCTAATGTACAGGTGGCAGGGATCTTCCTGGAAGGGAGGAACTGCTAACTGACCCTGCGGAGAAGATAACTTTCATATACACGATACTAGCTTATTTTACTCACCAATCCTGCTTCTACCTGCCAGGTCTGGCAGCAAGGTTACCCTGGTAGGACATGGGCAAGGTACAACCCTGATCCCTACAGCTTCTTGGCTTACTAGAGCCATGAACATTTGCAAGCATATTCAGTGTCCTAGGAAGCTTCAAACTAACTTAAAGCAACATCCATAACTGATTAAATGGTTGATACATTCAGGACTAAACATGCGATTAACACTAAATTAGATAAGAATATTTGAACATGATTCAGACAGGATTGAACTTTGTGTTCACAGTCTACACCCCTTACCCTGAACACTGCTGAAAATGTATCAGAGATGAGTCGGTGTCCTATCACAGTTTGCATTGGAAAACACAACACAGGTAGAGGATTCAAAGATTGACAGCAGCGGTAACAATGTTGTAAACATATTGCTGTGTTCCTTCTGACCATTTTATAGCAGAGTCATGCCTTCGAAACAAGGAAGCGGAGATTCGTAGAAAACCCAGGGACGTCAATGACGTCGCACTGCAGAATGTAAATCCATTTATTACAGCTAATTAAAACCATAAACGTTCTACATGCCATTTGAAATACACAATAATGAAAAGAGCCTCGTACCGGCATGTCCTCCTTTCCAATCTCGTATGACGGCTCAGACACACAGCGTTGCATATACAATTGTTAATGCAGTGCTGATATGTAACCTTCCGCAGGCAGAAATGCAAGACCTTTTTGTCTGTGTCCTCCAGTTCCTCTGTTTTTCCTATTTCTACAGACCGCCGAGCCTTCCAGATCTGAGGACTTCCAATGACCACTAAACAGTATGTATTTGTATTTAGATGTATTGAGCGCATTGCGCCAGGAAGGCTTCTAAGCGCTAGCACCAGTCAGAAGCAGCCAGAGTGAGACTACAAGAGCATCATTAAGGTTGAGAGATTAACCAGTTTACAGTCACTTGTCAGATCGAGTCTGCGAGGTGCCAGTATGGCTTTTGCTACTCAGTAACCTCTCCGTTCTATCCATAACTTAAAAGAGTCTGACAGTCGCCATTGCAGTCTCCTTCATGCAGGAAATGATCGCCTGGCAGCATGCTCTAAACATCGCTCGGAGCCGGTATCTGCGTTCTTTCCAAACGGTGGGGCATTTACAAAGTAGGTTCATTAGTGATTCCTTTAGTAGCAGGCACCATCTGCAGACACTTGCCAAGGACTTAACCTCACATTTCCGCAGCACTTCACCAGCGGAGAACAGCCCAAAGCGCAGTTGTAATAATCTTATCTTAAAATAGCTGTTAAAGCTTTCTGGGAAATAGCTCTGGGGTGGGCGGCGTTGATGCATTCATTGACATCCCAGCTCTGGGGTGGGCGGTGTTGATGCATGCATTGACATCCCAGCTCTGGGGTGGGCGGCGTTGATGCATGCATTGACATCCCAGCTCTGGGGTGGGCGGTGTTGATGCATGCATTGACATCCCGGCTCTGGGGTGGGCGGCGTTGATGCATGCATTGACATCCCAGCTCTGGGGTGGGCGGTGTTGATGCATGCATTGACATCCCAGCTCTGGGGTGGGCGGCGTTGATGCATGCATTGACATCCCGGCTCTGGGGTGGGCGGCGTTGGTGCATGCATTGACATCCCAGCTCTGGGTTGGGCGGCGTTGGTGCATGCATTGACATCCCTGCTCTGGGGTGGGCGGCGTTGGTGCATGCATTGACATCCCGGCTCTGGGGTGGGCGGCGTTGATGCATGCATTGGCATCCCGGCTCTGGGGTGGGCGGCGTTGGTGCATCATTGACATCCCAGCTCTGGGGTGGGCGGCGTTGGTGCATGCATTGACATCCCGGCTCTGGGGTGGGCGGCGTTGATTCCTGCATTGACATCCCAGCTCTGGGGTGGGCGGCGTTGATGCATGCATTGACATCCCGGCTCTGGGGTGGGCGGCGTTGGTGCATGCATTGACATCCCAGCTCTGGGGTGGGCGGCGTTGGTGCATGCATTGACATCCCAGCTCTGGGGTGGGCGGCGTTGGTGCATGCATTGACATCCCGGCTCTGGGGTGGGCGTCGTTGATGCATGCATTGACATCCCGGCTCTGGGGTGGGCGGCGTTGGTGCATGCATTGACATCCGGGCTCTGGGGTGGGCGTTGTTGATGCATGCATTGACATCCCGGCTCTGGGGTGGGCGGCGTTGGTGCGCATTCATTGACATCCCGGCTCTGGGGTGTGCGGCGTTGATGCATGCATTGACATCCCAGCTCTGGGGTGGGCGGCGTTGATGCATGCATTGACATCCCGGCTCTGGGGTGGGCGGCGTTGGTGCGCATTCATTGACATCCCGGCTCTGGGGTGTGCGGCGTTGATGCATGCATTGACATCCCAGCTCTGGGGTGGGCGGCGTTGATGCATGCATTGACATCCCAGCTCTGGGGTGGGCGGCGTTGATGCATGCATTGACATCCCAGCTCTGGGGTGGGCGGCGTTGGTGCATGCATTGACATCCCGACTCTGGGGTGGGCGGCGTTGATGCATGCATTGACATCCCAGCTCTGGGGTGGGCGGCGTTGATGCATGCTTTGACATCCCGGCTCTGGGGTGGGCGGCGTTGATGCATGCATTGACATCCCGGCTCTGGGGTGGGCGGCGTTGATGCATGCATTGACATCCCGGCTCTGGGGTGGGCGGCGTTGATGCATGCATTGACATCCCGGCTCTGGGGTGGGCGGCGTTGATGCATGCATTGACATCCCAGCTCTGGGGTGGGCGGCGTTGGTGCATTCATTGACATCCCGGCGTGGCTTCTTTTGCTGGTTTTCATTTGTCATTATGGTAAGAAATTCATTTTACTTGTTCCCACCATGTTGACACTTACCAGTTTATTTGTTGTAGAAAAAAAGACCAGTTTATTAAGACAGGCTTGTGTCTTTAACTCATAAATGTACATAACATAATATTTCAGAACCCAGCCTCACTAATACATTACATATCTGAGATCCCCCCACCCTTAACACTCCCAGCTTGATAAAGATTGCATCAATCAAAAAAGCCCCATGTCCTTCCCCTGTTTCCTTTCTTCCTCCCTCACCGTCTTTTCTGCGCATTCTCCAGTCTCTCTCAACCACACCCCAGTGAAGTCACTTGTTGTGTTTCAAAGCCCCAGACATTACTCTTTCCCTGTGATCTCCCCTCCCCCTGAGTGATAGATACGCCCGCTCCAGACTCTCTACCCCTCCAAAAATACCGCGGCCCAGGAAAACCGTCGAGTGTTTGCCTGCCCCATAAAAATACATGGATGTTGTAATGTATTCATTTGTATACTCAGTGCACCACAACTTTTCGTTCCATAAAGATTCAAATATTTCTCGCAGCTGCATAAGTTAATAAGCTTTGAGCAAATTTTAATAAATGCCCCCGTCATGTCTAAAAAGATAATCCTCCTTCTCTTTTATATTTTGTTCGCTAGGACTAAAATACCCTCTTGGTCGCAGAATACACGCCTTGCTCTATTCAACTTTCGCCGTGCTTTATCTATCACAAAGGGATTCTTGGCCCCTCTCCAATTCCTCCTGGGAAGGAATTCTGACCAAACAATGCACGGGCCTACAGTTGTTTCTTTAATAGTCTGAGATCTTCTTTCACTTGTTTAATCAGCGTGACACCCGACAACTGCACCAGATAATTTACTCCCAAATATGTCGCCAAGAAATCTGGGCACCCTCTGTTGGAAACAAGTTCTGATAGCATTGGCCATAAATGTCCCCACCGCATGCCTCTCTTCCCCCTCCATACCACGTCATGTCTGCTACGAGGCAGCCCTAGTGAGCGACCATAGTTCCGCCGGTGAGCATATTCCGCCGCCCATCAGACAGTGGACTGCCCCACAGTCCATAAGACCATCAGGCTCGCGCTCGGACCTTTTATGCATCCTACGGAGAAAGAAAAGGACAATTAACAAACTTTAACTGGGAATTGGAAAATATAAAGTAGGACTAACTATTTTCTCACAACAGTTTTATCTCCAACGCCCAATTCTCCTTATATCAGTCCACGACGAACCCAACCTGGCTGCTTCAGTTGTGGCCCCTATACGGAATGAATGTGTTCCATATATTTGTGGTGGGCTGGCCTACGTGAGATAACACTACACGCGTTACTCCTAACAAATTGGAAATTGATATTCTTTGGCCATTCGTATGACAAAATATTTCTTCACCCGGAAATTGAGTTTTCTTTGTGAATCTTGACCATTCTTCAACTGGGCATAAACCTTCCACTCCACTACGATTCAACCATGCTCACTCTCCCCTTCCCAACTGATCTGTCTTGGAAGCTCCCAACCAAACCCAAGTCTTTCCGCCTCTAAAAATATTTCATTAGATCTTAACCCCAGTTTCCCTCTCAAACCCAGTAATTCCGAAGCTCTAAATGCACACAAAAAATAACCATACCATGCATAACCTAAAAACTGATGTCTCAAGCGCATCATCACAGCAAAATGCCAATTTTCCTAACATCTTCTCTAATAAATTAATTGTGATAGTTTCCCTTAATTTTGGCTTCCTGTTCTGTTCTCTATTCAAACTGTTCAAAAATGTCCTAACTAGTGGGGTTTGCAGTGGGTCAAAGCCCCACCATAACATGCCATGAAAAGATATCCCTGTTAACTTCCCAGAGATAGTTGCGTGTGATAATCCTTTATCGATCAAACACAAAACAAACCTCAAAATCGACTGCTCGTTTTCCACCTTGTCATTACTCTTGTGTGTCGCAGTATTACCATGTAATTAAAACTCCTGCCAAGCCTTCCGATAGCTTCTTCTTGCAGATGGGGTGATAGATTTTTCTACCATCTCCTCTATTCTCATTTCTCCCCAAATGGTCTGGGAGTTCGGTCTTGTTGTTGTCTGCATTTGGGGCCATATTGCGAAAACGTTGTCACTGAAAGTGAGGCAAAGCGTCCACTATGTTATTCTGAGCACCAGGGACATGACTTGTTTTAAAAACAATATTGAGCTATAAACACTTTAGCATAAAAGCACGTAACAGTCTTAGCACTCTCAAGTCTCTCGCCTTCTGTTTGTTCACTAGTTCTACAACTGCCAAGTTATCTACGTGATACTAAACTGTTGTATTCTATAGATCATCACCCAACGCATACAATGCCGCTACCAGGGGGAAAAATTCTAAAAATGTAATACTGCGACCTTGTTGTAGCCAGTGAGACTCCCAACACTCTGCGCACCACCTGCCCTCCCAGAATATTCCAAAGCCTTTTGCCCCTGCTGCATTCAGGTATATTTGTGCTTGCCAGATAGTGTCTTCTAAAAAAGATAAGAAAACTCCATTGAAGCTGTCTAAAAAGTCAACCAAATGCATACGCTCGCTCTCATGCGAGCTGTCATTCGTACCCTATGATGCGGTCATTTTGCTCCAGATATTGCCATGCCTGAACGTCTGAAAAATGTACGTCCATCCCGTACAACTCTGCAAGCAAAGTTTGGGTAACCTAATAATTTCTGTACTTTTCTCAACTCTAGTTTTTTCTCACCAATGCAATATTCAGTAAAGCCTTTAATTTCTGCAAACGTATTCCCTGGAAGCCTTTCCATCATCTGTGCCGTATCTAGTTCTATACCCAAAAAGGTTAGCCTAGTAGTTGCCCCTTCTGGTTTTTCAGGAGCTAATGGAACTCCTAATTCCTGTGCTGCCATTTGGAAATGAGTAAGCGCTCTTAAACAATGGCCTGTACTCTGGCGTCCCACAAAAAGGAAGTCAACTAAATAGTGGCAAACTAATTTGTGTCCACTTTTGAACCATTGTAAAAATGTGCCGCATGTTTCAAATAAAGCACATGAAATAGAACATCCCATTGGCAGCATTTTGTCCACGTAGGTGGCCCCTTGAAATTACATCCCTAAAAGGGAGAAATCTGCCGGATGTATTGGTAAAAGCCTGAAAGCTGACTGTAAATCGCTTTATGCCAGTTCAGCTTCGACTCCTCCTAATTTGACCGATTTAAAAGCATCATCCACTGATGCATTAGTGACACTGGACTCTGCTGTAGGTATAAAATCATTTACGGATGTACCATCAGGCCATGATAAATGATGTATGAGCCTATATTCACCTGCTGCTTTTTTAGCCTGAACCACGCATGTGCGTGGTTCGGGCTAAGACGGTCTAGTGTTCGTGCAGGACGGAGTTCAGAGGCGCATCTAACAGGAACAGGAAAGAGGGGTTCGTGGATGGAGGGGGGTGTTAGGGTTATTTTTTTTGGGGTGGGGGGTTTGTGTAAGTTTTTGGGGGTTAGGGGGGTTCGGGTTAGTTTTAAGGGGTGGGGGTTCGGGTGAATTTTTAGGGGGTAGGAGGGGTACGAGTTAGTTTTTTCGAGTTAGGTTTTAGGGGCTGGGAGGGTTCGTGTTAGTATTTAGGGGATGGAGGTGGTTCGGGTTAGTATTTAGGGGTGGGGGTCGAGTTAGTTTTTAGGGGATGGGAGGGTTCGTGTTAGTTTTAGGGGATGGGATGGTTCGGGTTAGTATTTAGGGGTGGGAGGGGTTCGAGCTAGTTTTAAGGGGTGGGGGGTTTGAGTTAGTTTTTAGGGGGTGGGAGGGGTTAGTTTTTAGGGGGTGGGGGGTTTGGGTTAGTATTTAGGGGGTGGGAGGGGTTCAAGTTAGTTTTTAGAGGGTGGGGGTTCGGGGTAGTTTGTAGGGGGTGAGGGGATTTGGTGTCGTTTTTAACAGTAGTTTTAAGGGGTAGTTTTTAGGGTGTGGGATGAGGTTGATATGTATGTAGTGGTTGATTCGTTTTATATGTTAATTGCATATTTTTCGTAGTACAGTAAGTCGTGGTAAAATAATTAGTGCTTTGGTCGTTGTTTAGCCTTCGTGGTTCAGGCACTCGTGATTTAGGAGGTTGTTATTTAATCATACATCCGCGTGGACGACATCCACTGCAGTCAAAGTTCTAAGTCTACATCACCCCAAGGTTTGTCATTGTTCAAGCTAAGCCTGGCTCTGAAGTCTTTGTCGTAGCTGAGCCACGCGTATCCCCCAAAATGCATTTGTGCTTTTCTGATAATGTTGATATATTTAAATATAGCCACTGCCCTGTCAGCATGTTGTGCACAATAAACACTCGCATAAATTCAAAATGCGAATGTCCAATTCTCTATGTTTTTAGAACTCGAGGCTGCCTAGCCAGTTCCCACTCCTCCTCTTTCGAGCCGTCTTATGCCTGGATAGCTCTATGTAATCATTTTAAAACATTGATAGACTCATGTTTCCCTATTCTCTTTTTCGTTTTCTCTGACAAGTGAGAACCTAGAGGCATTGCAATTCCCATGTAAGGTAACCTTTTGTTTTTATCTTCTGCTTCTTCGCATGTATCATCTGGTTTAGCTGCACCTCTTTTGGTATCACTTTGTATTTCTTTGTCACACATGAATTTCTTCCCTTTATCACTTTTGTCCTGTGCAATTCCTTCGGTCTGATTCGCAGCATTCACAGACCACGTCTGTGTCTATTTTGTCCTCTCGCACCCCCACAGAACGTTTTGATTTAACGACCACCTGTTTTTTGTTCTTCCAAACCGACCACCATTTCTTCCTACCTTTTTGCAGCATATCAGCTTTCTGTCTTTATTTCTTTCATGTCCCACTCAAAGACTGTTGTAATATTCCTTCCTGCTGCTCCTGTATGTGCTCCGTCCACTCTGGACGTCTGTAAAATATGAAGGGCCTTATTTACAAGGCCCTTGCACCACCAATGCATCACTTTTTATGTGGGAAAATGTGAATCACCTGTGGCGCAAGAGGCTTGAAAATAAAACACTTTGTGGCCCAGTTCTGTCCTTCCCTTCCCTTCTCACACAGTTTCCTTGTTTGAAACACTCACTCTCTCAACTCTCCTTCCTTTAGTTTAACACTGTCCTCGCCATAATCTAACTCAAATTCAACTTCCGTTAATCCCGTGTGTACCCCACTCACACAAGCTGTCTCACCATCACCCACTCCAGCATCATGTTGTCTCCATTGTGCGGCTGACGTTGATCTGTCCAGGTCCCTTGTTGAAGAGAAGTTCCGTTAATGACCTCACTTTTGCTTCGGACGTCCATTAATGACCTCACTTTTGCTTCGGACGTCCATTAATGACCTCACTTTTGCTTCGGACGTCCATTAATGACCTCACTTTTGCTTCGGACCGATGTTTTATGCTACCTGCTCTGCCGGCGTCCTCTTCAAAGCACTTTCCTTCACCTGCAACTGCGCCTGTTGTAATGACTGCTGGTTGCTCAAACCTACACACATATCAGTACCAGGGGCATCATACTCTCCTTCCTTCCTAGGCTGTCATTTATTAACCCAACTCTGTTCTTCCAACCAAACCCATCTTCCTTGTTTCTTGACTTCTGCCTCGCCCACGCCTAAATCCCTATGAAAAAGAACTCAATGTATCATCTTGTTCCTCTTCAGTGTCACTGACTCTGATACCCCGGAGCCCAACATGCTTTGACTGCCACTTATTCAATGGGAGTTCATCTTTCCTGTTGTTATTGCCATCAATCTGGAGCCCAATATTCACCAAATTTGTGTTTTTAACTGTAGGGACTACAGGCCGCAACACGCTTTGCTCATCATTGTTTTCAGTGCCCTGTGGCCTCGCACTCGATACACTGTCTGTGAGCCCCGCCCTCTACTGCTTGTGAACGGAGCCTTCTGACAAACCCCTGCAGTCCTTTTACTTGCCACCGCCTTCCTCCCACTTCTGACAGGGACGCTGGCTCTGCCCGCAGACCGCCTCCTTTTGGCTGGAGGGCCCGGCTTATTCTCTTCCGGTGCGCTCACCTCACGGATCGGAGCAGCGAGACTTCCTTTAACCACTGCGAGCTCCTCATGGCATAGAGCAACCCCAGCCCCTCGGACAATATGTCCCTCAGAAGGGCCTCGCCGCACGACGCAATCCTTCCGCTTTGCCATGTGTTGGTCGTGGGGGTCCTGGGAGACAGCCGCGGTGGTGGGTGCTTCCTGCTGTGTGGTCTGTGCAGGGGGTGGGGTCTCCTCGATGCAGCTGGGCTGCCCTGCTCCTGGGGGTGGGGTGCTGAGGGTGTCCATGAGCTGTTGGAGGGCGTCGGTGTCGATGGTGTGGAGGTCCTCTTCATCATCAGTGAAGAGATGAATGGGCTGCTCTGCAGGAGGTGTTGATTCTCCCTCTGCAATGTAAAGGGGAGATGCAGTTTAACAGTGTGTTCCATGTATGTTCACGCATTGGACAAGTTTACAAACAGACTGCATGACAATGTACATTGTGACTGTTTGGGAGGAGATGCCTATTTGATGCGGGACAGTTGACATTTCTACACCATCAGGGATGTGAGGTTGTACTTGTACATTATCATCTCACAGTTTCCTGCTATGCCAAATGTGATTGGCCAGTTTCTACACACAAGCGGCAGCAGTTGTGTCCTCTGTTCTGTTGTGAAAGTGTTGCAGTTTGTACCACATTGTTGTCAATGTTGATGTGCTCTGATTCTTATGTGTGTGTGCTGCATTGTGGGAGAGTCGCCGCTGCAGCTCTGATTTTGCTGGCCCTTATCCCTTTCAGGCGGTGTGCCTTTCACTTCTGTGCTTATACAGTGCTGAGATGTTGCAGACTTGGGTAAATTGGGCCCTTTGTGGAAGTTGGGACTCTTGGGCATGGTTTGTCCGCAGATATCTTGTTGACGTCAGGGGTTGTTTGTGCACATGGATGTGTCAGAGTGTGACCTGCTCCTTTACGGATGTGGTCCACACTCAGCCACCTCAGTGTCATGGCGTGCACCATGTCATGATAATTGGACTGCAGCCATGCTAATCTTCATGCAGTGTCACTTGCATTGTCAGTGTGGCTCACGGACCCGCAGCTTTGCTGGGTTCAGCATATGTGCATGGGTTTGTTGTGAGATTAGTGATGTGTGGGGAGGGCCCCCTCTGGGCACATTGTCGACGGGGGCCTACTTGCTGTTTCTATGTGTGCTGCAGTATGCCAAGGAGACCAGGGACATGATCCAGAGTCATTGTGGGTGTGCACTGTGCTATACTTAATTGTGCATGTGTGCCATTGTGCCCATCTCCCCCCGTCCCCCCAGTCCCTGGTCTTTACTCACCCTGTTGCTGTTGGGTCAGGTCATGTTGAGCAGTGTCCGGTCCCCCAACTCCTGCCACCGTCTCCCCACTGATGACTGTGGACACCATTTCCTCCATCTCATCCAGCTCCTGCTGTGGCGCTGGACTCCCACCTCCAGTCTGCATTGCTGCTTTCCGGTTGTTAGCGAGTTTCAGCTTGGTTTTGCGCTTCACATCATTCCAGCGCTTCTTGCAGTCGTCCACTTCCCTTCTCTTCACTCCGACTGCATTCACCTTGGCCAAGATGGACTGCCATATTGCATTTTTAGTTGCCAATGACACAGTGGAGGTGATGAACAGTTGTTGGTGGTGTTCTATCACCTCCGTAATCAGGATCTTGTTTTCCAGCGTACTGAAACGCGGGTTCCTCTTCTTCTTCTCCTTGCCCTTCCATGACCCCGAGGTCCCAGGCTGGTCCTCCGGGGGGTTTGTGGGGTTCTGGTTGGCCTCTGTAGTTGCTCCAGCTTCCTCCATGGTGCTTCTCAGTTGTTTGGGTTTTGTTTTTATTTTTATTTTTTTTTGCAGCTTTTATGGTGATTTTTCCCGCCTGACGTGGGAATAGCAAGCTTGGCGCTGCTTATCGCTGATAGTTTATCGCTGCTGGGCCCATCGCCACTTTTTTCACGTTCGGGTTTCCTTTTTTATCGGCGTCCCGGTAATTTTAACTCGGACATTTGACGCGTTATCGGGAAACTATTGCCGGCGTGTTGAGAATACGCCGTTAACACGGCATTAGTTTCCCGCGATAGACGGCGTTATGTAAAATTGCATTATCCTAGGTTGGCGATAATTATCGCCCGTTCTTGAGAATATCCCCCTATGTATTTGTATTTAGATTTATTGAGCGCATTGAGCCAGGAAGGCGTCTAAGCGCTAGCACCAGTCAGAAGCAGCCAGAGTGAGACTACAAGAGCATCATTAAGGTTGAGAGATTAACCAGTTTACAGTCACTTGTCAGATCGAGTCTGCGAGGTGCCAGTATGATTTTGCTACTCAGTAACCTCTCTGTTCTAACCATAAATTAAAAGAGTCTGACAGTCGCCATTGCAGTCTCCTTCATGCAGAAAATGATTGCCTGGCAGCATGCTCTAATACCAAATTATATAAACATCGCTCGGAGCCGGTATCTGCGTTCTTTCCAAACGGTGGGGCATTTACAAAGTAGGTTCATTAGTGATGCCTTTAGTAGCAGGCACAATCTGCAGACACTTGCCAAGGACTTAACCTCACATTTCCGCAGCACTTCACGAGCGGAGAACAGCCCTAAGCGCAGTTGTAATAATCTTATCTTAAAATAGCTGTTAAAGCTTTCTGGGAAATAGCTCTGGGGTGGGCGGCGTTGATACGCATTCATTGACATCCCGGCGTGGCTTCTTTTGCTGGTTTTCATTTGTCATTATGGTAAGAAATTCATTTTACTTGTTCCCACCATGATGACACACCAGTTTATTTGTTGTAGAAAAAAAGGCCACTTTATTAAGACAGGCTTGTGGGGCATATTAGCAAGGAATAGCGATATTTATCGCTAAACGCGCTTAGCGCAAATCCTGTTAACGCCGCCTATCGCTGGAAAATATCGCTGAGATAACACCCTATTAGTAAGGTTTATCTCCATAGCGATATTATTTCCAGCGATAGCAGCAAAATGCGAGAATATCGCTGGAAAACCAGCGATATTCTTGCATTAACGCTAAGGTGGATTCAGCATTAGAATCCACCTCCTATACCTCAAACAGGTAAGTCATAGTCAGTAGCAGGTGTTAAAATCTAGCGATAAACGCGCTTAGCGCGATTTATTTTATTGCTTCGCCTGCCTTGATAATAGGGGTTAGTGGTGTTAGCGACTGTTTACAGTCGCTTTTAGTGGGGAACGCCTACCTTGTATGTCATTAGCGATAAATATCGCTGACATGCAAGGCGATGTAATTCCTGGCCTCTAACGCCTGAAAGCTGTCGCTAACGCCTGTTAGCGACAGCTTGCTAATAGGGCGTTAAAAATATCGCCGATTTAGCGGCAAAAAGTGCTGCTAAATCGGCGATAAAGCCCTTGATAATATGCCCCTGTGTCTTTAACTCGTAAATGTACATAACATAATATTTCAGAACCCAGCCTCACTAATACATTACATTTCTGAGATTCCCCCCACCCTTAACACTCCCAGCTTGATAAAGATTGCATGAATCAAAAAATCCCATGTCCTTCCCCTTGTTTCCTTTTTTCCTCCCTCACCGTCTTTTCTGCGCATTCTCCACTCTCGCTCAACCACACCCCATCAAGCAACCCCAGGTGAAGTCACTTATTGTGTTTCAAAGCCCCAGACATTACTCTTTCCCTGGGATCTCCCCTCCCCCTGAGTGATAGATACGCCCGCTCCAGACTCTCTACCCCTCCAAAAATACCGCTGCCCAGGAAAACCGTTGAGTGTTTGCCTGCCCCATAAAAATACATGGATGTTGTAATTTATTTATTTCTATACTCAGTGCACCACAACTTTTCTTTCCAAAAAGATTCAAACATTTCTCGCAGCTGCAGAAGTTAATAAGCTTGAGCAAATTTTGATAAATGCCCCCGTCATGTCTAAAAAGATAATCCTCCTCTTTTATATTTTGTTCGCTAGGACTACAAGCATTGGCATAGCCAATAGGTCTCGCTTTTGGGACATTATAAGTGTTTAGCCATGCAACAGTTGATGTTGCACCAAGGATATTGTGCTGCAGAATTAAATACTTATAAGGTCCCAAAGGCGAGACCTATTGGCTATGCCAATGCCTGTTTTATATGCTGGTGAAACCTTATTGCGCACTGGGGTGAAGCTGCATTAATTGGTATACATTGGAAATAGTGTGAGACCACTCAAACAATACATCCAGTAACATCACAGAGTGATTAAAAATGGTAACTTCGAGCTATCTGCTGGCAACACATTTTCAAGAAGTACATCCAAAAGGATGCACATTTTGGTTTCATGTAGTTGAACATATTCACATTCACAGCAGAATGTTGTTCACCGTTTGTAAACCATTTGTAATGAGTCAGACTGGGTTTCGCCAGATGATAGTACGGAAAGAAGGGGAGAGGAAGGGAGGGAAGAGAGGGCAAGAGATGAAGAGAAGAAGAGGGAGGGCGGGGCAGAGAGACGTACTGAAAAGCAGGAGATGGGGTGAGGAAAGAGGTGGATTGAGGGAAGGACAGGCAGAAAGAACTTGATTTTATATAGTGTCTCGGACTATACTGCAGTTGTTTCTAAGTGCTGTAAATAATGGGTGTTACAATTATACAATTAATAGTACTCAAAACAGAGCTTCAGGAGCAGAATGCAGTGGAAGGGGTAGGGCACGAGCGTAATTTATAGCAAGAGTAATGTGAGGTAGCGGAAGGGGCTGGGGAGAGGGAGGAAAGAGGAGAAAATGGACAAGAGCAAAACCAGAGGGGAGAGTGACGGGGCTGAGCATGCCAGCAAATGGCGACTGTAGAGTAAAACGATGCGCTATGAAAAGGGAGCGTGGAGAAGACGAGACAGGTGAGAGGACAAGAGCTAATGGGGGCGCGTAGATTAGGGGAGTTGGAAATTATGGGCGCCAACGACCTGGAGAAGCAGGTGCAACTAAGAAAGGAGGACGCGCGGTAAGGTGAAAGGTCAAGACAGAAGAGAAGATAAGAAGGAGAAGGTGTAAGACAGAAAGAGTCCGAAATGACGTAACAAAGAATATAGAGAGAGAAGGTGACTCAATGAAGCGTCTGGCGAGGGAAAGTAGAGAAAATAGAGAGAGAAGTTAAACGGGGAAGAAGAAAGTAGGCGAGAGTTGAGAGAAAGGGGGAGGGGACAGTCACGGCGGAAAGAATACAGAAAGGAGACAGAACAGGTAGAGGACAGAAGCCACAGCACAGGGGAGGGGGAGAGAAAAGGGAGAGAAGAGAAAAGAGAGAGGAGAAAAGGCATGGGGTGGTATGAAAAAGAGAAAAAAATGTGTGACATAGAACGATGACACGAGAAGGAACAGCGGAGAAAAAAGCTGGATGATATAAATAAGAGACGCTTTGGGGTCTGAGGAGTGCAGAGGACAGCACACAGACGACACGCAGGTATGTACAGCGGGGACGAGAAACAGACGCGCAATACATATTCAGCGCAACGGGAGAGGGGGGGGCGAACGTACAGGCGCTCTGGGCAGCGGGAGCAGAAGGTGCCGGCTATTGTACAGTCAGACATCTGTTGACATCCAGGCGGAGAGTCGAAGGTAAGGAGTGAAAGATGAGGGTGGATGAAAAGGAGAAAGGGCAGATAGGAGGGTGAAAAGGATTTTAGGCAAAAGAGAGAAATAAAAAAAATAAAACGCATAGACAGCGGTAGATAGGGAAATGAAGGGAAGCAAAATGAAAGGTCAATGTGGAAGTCATTAGAAAAAGTAGAGAACAATAAAGGAAAATTAATGAAAATGTTTTGGGAGAGAAAAGGCGACGAAGAGACAAAGGTGAAAGCAAGAGTCTAGAAGAAACGAGGAACTGGAGAACCAAATAAAGTAAAATGCAAAAATAACTGAAAAGAGGGAGTTGGGGGGAGAATATAAGAAGTAGTAATCGAGAAGGGGTATGAAGGACCAGGTGGAAAGAAAGGAAACAATCCTCCAAGAAAGCAAGATAAGAAAGAGTAAGGAACACGGAAATGGGAGAACAAGGAAAGAAAATTCGAAGATAAATAAGGATGGAAGAATAAGAAAGAAACAAGAAGAAAAGTGCAGCCGCCATTGTTGCCGATTAGGAGCGGTGTTGAAGATGTGGAAACAGAGTTGGGCGAGCTGCGCGACGGGACGTGTGGGCAAGGAAAGAGGCGCGCGCGCGCTTGGGAGTGCAGTCTGCTCTTTTCAAAGCACATACTCGTGCTTGTGGCGCGCCGCTGCGCACTCCCGCAAGGCGTATGCCGCCACAAGCACGAGTATGTGCTTTGAAAAAGAGCTGCACGGAGGCTAAAGGTCTCCTAAGCAGCGCATGCGCGCTGCATAGGCGAGACCTAAAAATACCCTCTTGGTCGCAGAATACACGCATTGCTCTATTCAACTTTCGCCGTGCTTTATCTATCACAAAGGGATTCTTGGCCCCTCTCCAATTCCTCCTGGGAAGGAATTCTGACCAAACAATGCGCGTGCCTAAACGTTGTTTCTTTAATAGTCTGAGATCTTCTTTCATTTGTTTAATCAACGTGACACCCTCTGTTGGAAACAAGTTCTGATAGCATTGGCCATAAATGTCCCCAGCGCATGCCGCTCTTCCCCCTCCATACCACGTCATTTATTGTACGAGGCAGCCCTAGTGAGCAACCATAGTTCCGCCGGTGAGCATATTCCGCCGCCCATCTGACAGTGGACTGCCCCACAGTCCATGAGACCATCAGGCTCGCGCTCGGACCTTTTATGCATCCTACGGAGAAAGAAAAGGACAATTAACAAACTTTAACTGGGAATTGGAAATATAAAGTAGGACTAACTATTTTCTCACAACAGTTTTATCTCCAACGCCCAATTCTCCGTATATCAGCCCACGACAAACCCAACCTGGCTGCTTCAGTTGTGGCCCCTATACGGAATGAATGTGTTTCATATATTTGTGGGGGGCTGTCCTACGTGAGATAACACTACACGCATTACTCCTAACAAATTGGAAATTGATATTCTTTGGCCATTCGTATGACAAAATATTTCTTTACCCGGAAATTGAGTTTTGTTTGTGAATCTTGACCATTCTTCAACTGGGCATAAACCTTCCACTCCACTACGATTCAACCATGCTCACTCTCCCCTTCCCAACTGATCTGTCTTGGAAGCTCCCAGCCAAACCCAAGTCTTTCCGCCTCTAAAAATATTTCATTAGATCTTAACCCCAGTTTCCCTCTAAAACCCAGTAATTCCAAAGCTCTAAATGCACACAAAAAATAACCATACCATGCATAACCTAAAAACTGATGTCTCAAGCGCATCATCACAGCAAAATGCCAATTTTCCTAACATCTTCTCTAATAAATTAATTGTGATAGTTTCCCTTAATTTTGCCTTCCTGTTCTGTTCTCTATTCAAACTGTTCAAAAATGTCCTAACTAGTGGGGTTTGCAGTGGGTCAAAGCCCCACCATAACATGCCATGAAAAGATATCCCTGTTAACTTCCCAGAGATAGTTGTGAGTGATAATCCTTTATCGATCAAACACAAAACAAACCTCAAAATCGACTGCTCGTTTTCCACCTTGTCATTACTCTTGTGTGTCGCAGTATTACCATGTAATTAAAACTCCTGCCAAGCCTTCCGATAGCTTCTTCTTGCAGATGGGGTGAAAGATTTTTCTACCATCTCCTCTATTCTCATTTCTCCCCAAATGGTCTGGGAGTTCGGTCTTGTTGTTGTCTGCATTTGGGGCCATATTGCGAAAACGTTGTCACTGAAAGTGAGGCAAAGCGTCCACTATGTTATTCTGAGCACCAGGGACATGACTTGTTCTAAAAACAATATTGAGCTATAAACACTTTAGCATAAAAGCACGTAACAGTCTTAGCACTCTCAAGTCTCTCGCCTTCTGTTTGTTCACTAGTTCTACAACTGCCAAGTTATCTACGTGATACTAAACTGTTGTATTCTATAGATCATCACCCAACGCATACAATGCCGCTACCAGGGGGAAAAATTCTAAAAATGTAATACTGCGACCTTGTTGTAGCCAGTGAGACTCCCAACACTCTGCGCACCACCTGCCCTCCCAGAATATTCCGAAGCCTTTTGCCCCTGCTGCATTCAAGTATATTTGTGCTTGCCAGATAGTGTCTTCTAAAAAATAGAAGAAAACTCCATTGAAGCTGTCTAAAAAGTCAACCAAATGCATACGCTCGCTCTCATGCGAGCTGTCATTCGTACCCTATGATGCGGTAATTTTGCTCCAGATATTGCCATGCCTGAACGTCTGAAAAATGTACGTCCATCCCGTACAACTCTGCAAGCAAAGTTTGGGTGACCTAATAATTTCTGTACTTTTCTCAACTCTAGTTTTTTCTCACCAATGCAATCTTCAGTAAAGCCTTTAATTTCTGCAAATTTATTCCCTGGAAGCCTTTCCATCATCTGTGCCGTATCTAGTTCTATACCCAAAAAGGTTAGCCTAGTAGTTGCGCCTTCTTTTTTTCAGGAGCTAATGGAACTCCTAATTCCTGAGCTGCCGTTTGGAAATGAGTAAACGCTCTTAAACAATGACCTGTACTCTGGCGTCCCACAAAAAGAAAGTCAACTAAATAGTGGCAAACTAATTTGTGTCCACTTTTGAACCATTGTAAAAATGTGCCGCATGTTTCAAATAAAGCACATGAAATAGAACATCCCATTGGCAGCATTTTGTCCACGTAGGTGGCCCCTTGAAATTACATCCCTAAAAGGGAGAAATCTTCCGGATGTATTGGTAAAAGCCTGAAAGCTGACTGTATATCGCTTTATGCCAGTTCAGCTTCGACTCCTCCTAATTTGACTGATTTAAAAGCATCATCCACTGATGCATTAGTGACACTGGACTCTGCTGTAGGTATAAAATCATTTACGGATGTACCATCAGGCCATGATAAATGATGTATGAGCCTATATTCACCTGCTGCTTTTTTAGGCACCAGCCCACGGGAGAAAAAGTCAAATTTTCACAAGGCCAATAAAAAATGAGCCTGCTAGCCTGCCCACTTCCAATTCTTTTTCCAAATTGCACTGCACCATGTCAGGCATTTCCTTTGCTGATTTTAAGTTGTCGGCCCAACGTTTGACCCGAGGACCCTAATAACCTATATGAAAACCTTGCTGAAAAATAATTTCTCTGCTGCCTCTCATCAGGATAAAATTGCAGCCAACATTGCAATACTGGTACTTTAATTGGGGTGTGAGCCCCTCTGTGCAAATTGAAAATGCTGACCTCGTCCTGTTTGGTGCCGCCCTTGCTCAGTGTAGCTGTTGTGTGGCTGGGTGCCTTCCCCCACATTTTGAACACTCGTATTTCTATCTACAAAATTGTCTCTGGCAAAACCCTTTGTTGTAATTACAGCACAATGCTGTTCCTGTTTGAGTTTTATTATACCTCCCCACTCCATGCTGGGCGGGACGATACTGAAAAGACGGATAAGTCGCGGATAACTAACTGGCTGTGTGCGTTGTTCCTGGTGGCTGCGTGGATGGGGAAACATCCTCAAGAACGACTCCGGAACAACGAGTTCCGGAGTCACCAAGCCAAACAACGACTTGCACGAACAACGACTTAGCCTGAACCACGCATGTGCGTGGTTTGGGCTAAGACGGTCTAGTGTTTGTGCAGGACGGAGTTCAGAGGCGCATCTAACAGGAACAGGTAAGAGGGGTTCGTGGATGGAGGGGGGTGTTCGGGTTATTTTTTTGGGGGTGGGGGGTTTGTGTAAGTTTTTAGGGGGCAGGGGGGTTCGGGTTAGTTTTAAGGGGTGGGGGGTTCGGGTGAATTTTTAGGGGGTAGGAGGGGTACGAGTTAGTTTTTTCGAGTTAGTTTTTAGGGGCTGGGAGGGTTCGTGTTAGTATTTAGGGGATGGAGGTGGTTCGGGTTAGTATTTAGGGGGTGGGGGGGTCGAGTTAGTTTTTAGGGGATGGGAGGGTTCGTGTTAGTTTTAGGGGATGGGATGGTTCGGGTTAGTATTTAGGGGGTGGGAGGGGTTCGAGCTAGTTTTAAGGGGTGGGGGGTTTGAGTTAGTTTTTAGGGGGTGGGAGGTGTTAGTTTTTAGGGGGTGGGGGGTTTGGGTTAGTATTTAGGGGGTGGGAGGGGTTCAAGTTAGTTTTTAGGGGGTGGGGGTTCGGGGTAGTTTGTAGGGGGTGAGGGGATTTGGTGTCGTTTTTAACAGTAGTTTTAAGGGGTAGTTTTTAGGGTGTGGGATGAGGTTGATATGTATGTAGTGGTTGATTCGTTTTATATGTTAATTGCATATTTTTCGTAGTACAGTAAGTCGTGGTAAAATAATAAGGGGCATATTTACAAGCCCCTTGCGCCACTTTTGCGCCGCCGTTGCGTCACAACGTGACGCATCTAGGGAGATGCGTCACGTAGTAAACCCCTGCGCCACATGAAACCTGCGTCAGGTTTCATGTGGGCGTACCGGCGCAGTGGGGGGCGTTCCGGCGCAGGAACGCCTCGGAAAAGTGACGTAGTGAAATCTACAAGATTTCACGCAGTCACTTTTCTCGACGCTGGTGCGTCGAATCCTTACGTCTGCTTCAAGCAGGCGTAAGGATTGACGCACCATGTTAGGGATAGGAAGGTTGGAACAGTGCTGTAGTTGCGTCGCGCTTGCGACACAACTTCAGCACTGCGCCAACCTTCCGCTGAGCAGATGCGTCACGCATCTGCTTATCCCTGCGCCACGATGCGCCGCATTGTAAATGCGGCGCATCGGACGTGGTGCAAGGGTAAACTTGCGTGACGCATTTTCCCTGGCGCATCCCTGCTGATATGCAGGGATGCGCCAAGGAACGTAAATATGCCCCTAAGTGCTTTGGCTTTGGTCGTTGTTTAGCCTTCGTGGTTCAGGCACTCGTGATTTAGGAGGTTGTTATTTAGTCATACATCCGCGTGGACGACATCCACTGCAATCAAAGTTCTAAGTCTACATCACCCCAAGGTTTGTCATTGTTCAAACTAACCCTGGCTCTGAAGTCTTTGTCGTAGCTGAGCCACGCGTATCCCCCAAAATGCATTTGTGCTTTTCTGATAATGTTGATATATTTAAATATAGCCACTGGCCTGTCAGCATGTTGTGCACAATAAACACTCGCATAAATTCAAAATGCGAATGTCCAATTCTCTATGTTTTTAGAACTCGAGGCTGCCTAACCAGTTCCCACTCCTCCTCTTTCGAGCCGTCTTATGCCTGGATAGCTCTATGTAATCATTTTAAAACATTGATAGACTCATGTTTCCATATTCTCTTTTTCGTTTTCTCTGACAAGTGAGAACCTAGAGGCATTGCAATTCCCATGTAAGGTAACTTTTTGTTTTTATCTTCTGCTTCTTCGCATGTATCATCTTGTTTAGCTGCCCCTCTTTTGGTATCACTTTGTATTTCTTTGTCACACATGGATTTCTTCCCTCTATCAATTATGTCCTGTGCAATTCCTTCGGTCTGATTCGCAGCATTCACAGACCACGTCTGTGTCTATTTTGTCCTCTCGCACCCCCACAGAACGTTTTGATTTAACGACCACCTGTTTTTTGTTCTTCCAAACCGACCACCATTTCTTCCTACCTTTTTGCAGCATATCAGCTTTCTGTCTTTCTTTCTTTCATGTCCCGCTCATAGTGCCATTATCGGCAACTTCTCCCACCCCCCGTCTGAGCATGCAAGAATGAATAAATACACAAGACAACTTTGTAGTGGGAAAATATTGCTGCAGGTTTATTCCATACAGGAGTATGCAATATGTGGGTTATCTTACGGGCGATCCAAGGGCGGGCAGCTGTGCCAACCTATGCTGCCCCCGCCCGCCTGGTGAGCCAGCACTGTGGGACACCCCGTCAGTGCTACCTTTGATGATCCTCTTCCGGATCACGTGACACGTTGGTCTGTTCTACTCACGCCCTTTTCAGGGCGGAGCGTAGCAGGGCAAACCCCCGGTTGGTCAGGCCCCCAACCGCCCGAAGGACTAACGGGGCGCCGTCGCGGTTTTCCAGGAACCTGCCCTGAGGCTCCTGGTCTTTGGCTCTGGCACCCCTACTGTGCCGCGCAGAGGTACCCTTACTGTACCGGTCTGCCGCAGAGGTACCCTTACTGTACCAGTCTGCTTCCAGATCGCCCTGTAACTCCGCCTGCAACACAAAAGGAAAACATTAAACATTCAGAGTACCCTGTCCACCAGCCAGGACGCCGGCTAAGAGGTGGGGTGGGAGACGGCATGGCTGGCGAACAGAGACCGCCAGGAGGGGCAGGGGAGGCATATATGCCCTCCCCCCCCCCATCAGACCGGAAGGACGTCACAGAGGTGACCTAGCTAGAGGGCTCCACAGCCCCTCCAAAGACTAGAGCGGGTGGGCGGTGCCAAAATGGCACTAAAGGGCCGCCCTGCTGAGGTGGCCCCCTGCGGGGGCCGCGGACAGCCGCATAGTGCCATTATCGGCAACTTCTCCCACCCCCCGTCTGAGCATGCAAGAATGAATAAATACACAAGACAACTTTGTAGTGGGAAAATATTGCTGCAGGTTTATTCCATACAGGAGTATGCAATATGTGGGTTATCTTACGGGCGATCCAAGGGCGGGCAGCTGTGCCAACCTATGCTGCCCCCGCCCGCCTGGTGAGCCAGCACTGTGGGACACCCCGTCAGTGCTACCTTTGATGATCCTCTTCCGGATCACGTGACACGTTGGTCTGTTCTACTCACGCCCTTTTCAGGGCAGAGCGTAGCAGGGCAAACCCCCGGTTGGTCAGGCCCCCAACCGCCCGAAGGACTAACGGGGCGCCATCGTGGTTTTCCAGGAACCTGCCCTGAGGCTCCTGGTCTTTGGCTCTGGCACCCCTACTGTGCCGTGCAGAGGAACCCTTACTGTACCGGTCTGCCGCAGAGGTACCCTTACTGTACCAGTCTGCTTCCAGATCGCCCTGTAACTCCGCCACAGCTCTGGAGGGGCTCCCGTCGCCGCGAGAGCCCCCCACCAAAACAGCTCATTTCCGACCTGCAACCTGCTTTCTAGGGCCTCGTGCATGTCCAGTGGAAAGTGTCCATGCCCACCTGTGGCAATTGCACCCAAGTTTGTCAACCTAACCTAGGCGTACGCCTGGATGGCCATGGTGACAATGGACCCCATCTTTAGCAAAGTAGCCTTTAACATTAGCCTGGAACAGCTCGTCTCTGGTCTGCGAACTTACGCCATGAACTGTTCACTCTTACAGGGATGTTCAACGGCCTCCTCTGACTTAGCTCTGTGCCACCTCTGCGGGGGATCATCTCGGACCACCAGAGTTACATTGACCCATGTAGTTGCTGATCTCACCAAAACAGCTCATTTCCAGGCCTCCTGCAAATCTAAGGAAGGGATCCCTCCCTACTGGTGATAGATGAACCCCATCTATATCACAATAGCCCTTGACGTTAGCCTGGATCAGCTAGTATCTGTTGAAACCAAAGGCCCTTCTGGCCTGTGAACCTGTGCCAAGAACTAATCCCCCTCCTGCGGGAAAGTTCCACTGCCTCACAAGACCGAGCCCCGTGCCCACTCTGGGTGGGCCGATTTCAGACACCATGGCTCACATTGCCCCATCTATTTGCTGCTCTCACCTAGCTGCCATCCTTCTAGCACCGTGTGTGCCTGAACACCTGTGTCTAATGTTTGCACTGTCCCTCTGCTTTCTAAATCATGACGCAAGGGCATGGTCATAACTGGAAGTATGTGCCAATGATCGAGGGTGCCCTCCCGCCCTTGCCATGCATCCCTTATTCCTTATGGGAATTTCTCCTGCTCAGTTCCCTCTGTGGTGAAACCCCCCTAGACATAACAGCTTAGTTAACATGTCTGCATTAATACAGTGCGCACTGTCTGCAATAAGGTGCCTGACGTTACCCTTGGGGCTAATGTAGGCTCCCACCCTCCTGCAACCTTTAGTTTCAATCCTCCCGTATTTAAAGTGCTTTAACACCAGTTCCCACAAATTTGTGGGACAGCGTCACCCTTGCTAGATGACCGCTTCCACAACCAGCCTATCTGCTGGGGCTGTCAGGGCGGAGAATATTGTGCTAACTGAAGCAACCCAAAACCTGCCCGTAGAGCAAGGAGCCCCTACTCTGATGCAGTTGCCCAGATATTTGCACTGGACCCATTGGCTTGCTTAACTAAAGCTCGATCCCGTGACCCTTGGAGCTCAATCCAGCTATGGACCTCGTTTAATTGGGTATCCCTGGAATCATTGCCCTCCACAACTTCAAGTCCGCATTCAGCTTCCTTTCCAGGCACCTTAAAATGCAGGGTTGGGCATACCAACCCCACATGACCAGGGGGTCATGTGTGTATCACCCATGATAATGTTAGAATCTAAGGTTCCCAGGTTCAAGGATTTCCGCAGCCCCTTTTGAGGGTCTGCTGAGACCACACTGCCTCACAGCATGTTACCCCGCTACCTCATGCAGCTCCATTAATGCCCTGTTGTGTCCCTGAAAAGACACCTGACCGGATGAACTGTCTGATGAAACCAGGAATAAGTGAAAATAGGCAAGAGTGCCCTCATGTACTTGCCATGAATCCCTCCTGTCTTACAGAATTACACCTGTTCAGCTCCTGCTGAGGGGACTTCCCTTTTGCTTAACTGCTAACCCCTTGTGCAGACGCGACATTAAATGGGTAACATCCCGGTTTGTGCCCACCTAATGTGCTATGCTGAGAGCAGCTAGGCACCCCACATACCTTTTTTCCCTAATTGTTGGGACAGCAGCACCCTATGTTGGCTTCCAGCGTCCCCAACCCGCCTGGCTGGTCCCGCTCTCCAGGCGGGGCATTAGAGCTTAACGGAGCAACATGGAGCCTACCCTTGGTTCTAGGATGCACTTACTGCGCCCAGTTGACCAGTTTGCACCAACCTTCTAGATTGCTAAACCCTAGTGAACCTCCTAATGGTGTCACATCTGGTTAGGAAAGGTAATGTATTGTGCCCACTATTAGCACCACCGCACCCTATTGTGGAGTGACAACTGACAGTCCACCCCGCAGCTGACCCTGTTGCTTAATATGGCCCATTAATGCCCTTGCCTGTCCTTCAACGACCCTGGCAACACAATGCCCAGCAGTTTGGTGAAGGGGGGTTTTTGGTCCCAGCGTGCGACCCAGCTCATACTAGTTTGCACAGTCCCGGTTAGCCTAGGTGAATGGTCCCTCTGAGCTCTTTGTGGGGCCTATTTCACACTTAAACAAATGCCTATTCTCCTGAATTTAGAGTGATGCAAGATTGGACTGGCGGCTACCATTCTTACTCACGCCTGCATATACTAGGCTCAGAACACGGAACACTTGCTCTATAATCCCTTGGATACTTATGTCCAGCTACGCCAATCGATAATGGCTCTACTTGATCATACTGACCGAAGACACATCAACCCTGCGGAAACCAGGTGGGGATGCTAACCTGCCCCCAGACTCTGCGGAAACCGCAGCAAGTGCAAGCTTGCAACAAACATGACCAGCTGCCCACCAACAAGCCATCCCCAGCACCCGGGGGGCATGCCGCCATTCCTTGGCTTGTACACTGACGAGCTTAAGATTAATAATGGTATCGAGGACCCGTCTCTGAGCGCATGCTTGCAACACTATCCACTGCCTCACCCTAGTCACTAAAACCACTGCGGGTAGCATGCAAAGCTAAGCCCATCTATAAATCACCTGCCAATGCGAACGGCCGAGCATTCACCGCTCCCTAAGCCATCGGGACTGTCGATGGTATGCACTTTTCCTCCCTTATCACAAATAAGAGGACCGCAAAATAAATGACCTTGTACACCACCTGTTCCTGTGTGTAATTTAATAAACAAGGTTGTTCATTTATAATAGGAACCCAGGTCACCCAAAGAGTGAACCTAACAACTGATTAACCTCTTGCTCCCCCTTGGTATTATTGTCAGGGAGGAGGAAAGAATGATGTTTGTAAATTAACCAAATGCCTTGGTGCGTGAACGTCCGCTGGTCGTACTTGTCAATGCAGCGGTTATTTAAATTGATAATACTGTGCATATGAATAACTATGAACAGGCAGCAGAGAATTTCACACGTTAGTAAATGTGAAACATTTTGGATTTGTCCATCGAATTGAGCCAGTCCCCACCAAAGGTGGAGTCATGCCCTCCCAAACTTCTGCTAGTGTACCAGGGAGCAGACAAGACAGTGGGGACAGGAGGGGAACAATGTGTATCAATACCTTCCCTTTCTTGAATACTGGGGATGCCAAATGTTCTTTAATACATTGTGGCCTATTTGTGCATTAACTTTAGCTTACTGCTCCAGCCCATTTTGACCCCAACTTTGGTAGTAACATGCCCTTAATGGTACGTGACCTTCTACAAGCACTGCGCAGAGTTCCCCATGACCACTGGAGACTCCTCTGGTGACGCATGCCCCCGGTGGGGGTGAAGAGCTCATCCTTTCAAGGAGTCAGACCTCGTTATACAGCGAAAGAGGCACTCGAATAAGACAAAATAACTATTCTTTGCAAAAGAGAACTTGTCCGTAACTATTGTCTATCTTGGGACAGAAGAAGAACCATGATATTATCACTGATCAAATCCGATGTCATATTCGCTACCTCTGGCATTCTCATAAAATCGCCATATCTGACTGACACCGCACTCTCATCCTATGCTTTGTGTGATCTTGGCCCACTTTAGTGTGAGCAGAGCCCCGCGATGCATACTTGGCTTCATGGTCGGTAATGCGCAAGTAAACTACCCCCTCCCATCAAGTTGGGTTGCACAGTACATAGTAATGGGCGCAGTGGGCTAGTTACTCTCCTGGGGCCCCAATCCCACTGCACTTGCGGCGCTAATGAAAGCTTTGTCGTTTTGGCTGTGTCAACTTTGTTGCCTGCCCCCCCTACAACCTCATGGAAATAGTGCTGAACTCTTGCTTACTACACTGCGGAGTGAGCCCACTGTATTCACCAAAGTTCTTCACAATTCAACTTCTGACTAATTGGGAACATGTTCACCCCATGGTATCTTGGCGCTGCATAACATGTTTATTGTTACTCAACTCCATGGTACTCGTTTTATCGACCTCAGAAGGATACATGCTGAGTGGACCTACCAGGATCTGAACCTGTGACCGAGACATTGAAACAAGCCACTTTCTGTTCTGCCACTCCCCAGGCCTGTGGAATAGTCTCCCAGGGCCGACATCTGGCACTTGAACCCTTACTTGGACAGGCCCGAGCTAGAAACCCAGATCTAGACAGCCTGCCAACCAGCTGACCACGTCCAATACCAGAGTGTCACACATCCACTCCGTAGCCTGGATACTAAACCAGGCATAGATGTATCAGAAGACCTATCTCTTGGCGCCTGTCTACCACAACTTTCGCTGCGTGTCCTAGTCTGTTAAAATCCGGGCACAAGGTAGCCTGCCCCGCTAAGCCCACGAAGAAATCGCAAGACACCTCCAGCAAACGCCTGGCCAAGCAAACACTACCGGCCACCTCACCCCCATTACCGTACCTCTCGTTGCAGTCGTTGCGTGAAACCAAGTCCACAACATGCCAACACAGGTTTGCCCCCAAATGGCAGTACGATTCACGATGGGAAACATGACATGAGAAAGAACACCACGTCCCCGCAACACTTACTTCCAAGTCATGCCCACCGTGATGGAGAGCACAAACCCGAGGAATGCAACACAAGGAGGCCCCCAGCGAAATATTTCTTAGTAGCTCCATATTTGCCAAAACACCGAAATGCCCGTCAATATCAGTGAAATATAATCCTGGTACTATGGCATATTCCTAAAATGCACTTTACAAATGTAATTATCCCTTGGCGCTAGACGAATAGGTGTATTACCCAATTAAGTTATTTTCCTTCATCTTAGAAAGAGGAAGGTTCTTATGTGCTGACCTGCAAGTCAAATCTAGGCAGCACTCGCAATAACCACCTGAGCTACACTCTCAGACTCGGTCCTACAGCGATCTCCGCTGGAGGCTGTCAATGGGTATACCATCAGTAGTATCCATCCACTTTATTTTATTAAAGAGGAGCGCAGGCTCAAAGTGTTCCAACCGCCCCCCTGGAAAATGTCATTTGACAGCAAGCTCCTAGAAGCTTTCTTCGGGTGACAACGCTCTACAATGTAGAGAAACACCCGCCAAAACCGATGTATTCTCTTTCGCCGACTGCGCAACCGCTGGCCCCCGCTCCAGCAAAGGTAAGTCATTAGGTCAAAATTAATAAATAATTAACACCTACAAGGAGTAATAGAAAGTTACACCATTTACAAATGTAAATACCATTACAAAATACACCATAATCATAGCATAGGACAGTGAACTATTAACTGTCCTCAAAGAGCTGCATGCAAACTGCAAGGTATAGATTAGAACATTATGATTTTTCCCCAGTCTTTCATCATCCTGATGCTGCAAAAAGGGTTCATTTGGGTAGAAATCAATTCTTATTATTAATGGTGTTAGCCTTTTAAATTCTGACTTACTCTATAACTATTATGCCTACCAGTATGGATGCCTTGACTCTTACACCTTGTAGTCCTCTGTCTTATGTAACATTTCCAATACATCGATTTACACACGTATGATTGATTATCTGTGTAATCTGTGTGTGATGTTAAGTGCTCTGACACCCTACACAGGTATGAGTGGCGCTATAAAACTAATAAAATGCATCTAATAGAAAGTGGTTACACAAAGAAACGCTCTAAGCACAGGAATCAGTGTAAAGTTGTACTTGTCCATCATTAAGCTTGTGGCCGCCGGCAAAGAAAACCGAACTGGAGCAATTGCTCAGTTCCCTAAAGTAACAGAAGGCTATCGCAGCATGTGTCCACATGTTAAAACTTCTCCACTTGTAACCCTCGTTATTCACAACCCGGTATTCAATACTCAGGCAGTCCAGTCAGGACCCCTTCCGCTTCTACTGAGGACAAAACGATCGAAAGGAGCCGTTGCCTTCTGAAAACAGCATGAGGGACAATGGAAGGAGTTCCTTTGTGCCTTAAAATTCGAAGATGCTTCAACAGAGGGGTCTGTTTGCCCATTAACCGCAGGCCGTCCAAATTACCAGAAGCGTAACAGGGACCACTGCAGCTGGGGCATTTAACATGCATCCTGCCTCACACAAGCCTGCTCGAAAACCGGTATTTCCTAAAGTTAAAACGTGCAACAACCCAGTTAACTGAAAGCGTGGGACACATACACAGCATCTTAAAGGTTGTGGGCGGCAACCCCTACTACGGGGCGTTACTTGACACCATTTATTGCGCTGCCTGCCTCAGCATAAAAGTGCTTGGTGTTTTTTTTTTTTTTTAAATTTCATTCTACGGACAACCCAGTGCCTCTATGAAGCCCGGCAGGAGGGACATTGGAATCCTTCCCATGTACACAGACAGCCTGCTGGGCGTGAAAAACCACATCAGCAGCGCACAAATTGCCACCGGAATCACAGGATGTTGAGCCTCCCTTGAAGTGTGTCGGAGCCCCCACCTGGCATCGGGCAAGCTAAGCCCGACTACACAGCAACTGGAAAGTGTGCCCAACCAGCGTTCTGCCCGTGACTTGGCAATTGAGTGTTTTATGGCAAGGTCGGGGGTTATGGTGACAGACCCATGCTGCTCCCGGAAGAGGGTGTTGCGAACGCCACGACGGGGACCCAGCTCGCCAGCCTCAAAGGCAGTAACTCAAGGCCCCACATGCTAATTGTCCCCCTGCTGCCGGACCGCACTCTCGCTGCGCCCGAAAACCAAAGCTGCAACAGCCATTAACCACATGCCACTGTTTATGGCTCGAGCCTCTCTGTCCCCCCCCTCCACGCCGGTCTCGCCGTGCACCTAAGACGGCCAGGACAGGACCAACATACTTAATGCCCGCGGTAAACAAACGAGCCACTCAAACCGCCTGAAAGGTTCTCTGAAAACACCATAACCTCGGGGACACCACCGGGGTCTCTCGCGCCATGCCACGCCACCAACGGCGAAAGGCACAACCGCTGGAGATACACCGAGCAAGAGGCAGGGATGACACACTCAACCCTGACTCACCTTAAACCCGACGGACCAAGACGGCACGACGACGACCCCCGGCGTGACTGGACATCGTGTCCAGATGGCATGGCTGGCGAACAGAGACCGCCAGGAGGGGCAGGGGAGGCATATATGCCCTCCCCCCCCATCGCACCGGAAGGACGTCACAGAGGTGACCTAGATAGAGGGCTCCACAGCCCCTCCAAAGACTAGAGCGGGTGGGCGGTGCCAAAATGGCACTAAAGGGCCGCCCTGCTGAGGTGGCCCCCTGCGGGGGCCGCGGACAGCCGCAAAGACTGTTGTAATATTCCTTCCTGCTGCTTCCGTATGTGCTCCGACCGCTCTGGACGTCTGTAAAATATGAAGGGCCTTATTTACAAGGCCCTTGCACCGCCAAATGCATCACTTTTTATGTGGGAAAATGTGAATCACCTGTGGCGCAAGAGGCTTGAAAATAAAACACTTTGTGGCCCAGTTCTGTCCCTCCCTTCCCTTCTCACACAGTTTCCTTGTTTGAAACACTCACTCTCTCAACTCTCCTTCCTTTAGTTTAACACTGTCCTCGCCATAATCTAACTCAAATTCAACTTCCGTTAATCCTGTGTGTACCCCACTCACACCAGGTGTCTCACCATCACCCACTCCAGCATCATATTGTCTCCATTGTGCGGCTGACGTTGATCTGTCCAGGTCCTTTGTTGAAGAGAAGTCCGTTAATGACCTCACTTTTGCTTCGGACATCCATTAATGACCTCACTTTTGCTTCGGACGTCCATTAATGACCTCACTTTTGCTTCGGACGTCCATTAATGACCTCACTTTTGCTTCGGACGTCCATTAATGACCTCACTTTTGCTTCGGACGTCCATTAATGACCTCACTTTTGCTTCGGACCGACGTTTTACGCTACCTGCTCTGCCGGCGTCCTCTTCAATGCACTTTCCTTCACCTGCAACTGCGCCTGTTGTAATGACTGCTGATTGCTCAAACCTACACACATATCAGTACCAGGGGCATCATACTCTCCTTCCTTCCTAGGCTGTCATTTATTAACCCAACTCTGTTCTTCCAACCAAACCCATCTTCCTTGTTTCTTGACTTCTGCCTCGCCCACGCCTAAATCCCTATGAAAAAGAACTCAATGTATCATCTTGTTCCTCTTCAGTGTCACTGACTCTGATACCCCGGAGCCCAACATGCTTTGACTGCGACTTATTCAATGGGAGTTCATCTTTCCTGTTGTTATTGCCATCAATCTGGAGCCCAATATTCACCAAATTTGCGTTTTTAACTGTAGGGACTACAGGCCGCAACACGCTTTGCTCATCATTGTTTTCAGTGAGTGCCCTGTGGCCTCGCACTCGATACACTGTCTGTGAGCCCCGCCCTCTACTGCTTGTGAACGGAGCCTTCTGACAAACCCCTGCAGTCCTTTTACTTGCCACCGCCTTCCTCCCACTTCTGACAGGGACGCTGGCTCTGCCCGCAGACCGCCTCCTTTTGGCTGGAGGCTCCGGCTTATTCTCTTCCGGTGCGCTCACCTCACGGATCGGAGCAGCGAGACTTCCTTTAACCACTGCGAGCTCCTCATGGCATAGAGCAACCTTGAACCCTCGGACAATATGTACCTCAGAAGGGCCTTGCCGCACGACGCAATCCTTCCGCTTTGCCTTGCGGGGGGCTATACCATTTCCTGTGAATGACCTCAACCTGAGGTCATTTTGTCTTTGGTTTTGCTGTTTCTTTTTTAAATCTAACGCGACCTTTGGGAGGTGAACACGCTGCTATTGCAGCTGCTACTCCACCTGCCACCGTTCTTTTGTTGCAGGGATTCTGTTCAGGAACAGAACTATGCTTGGGACCATGGAAAATCAGTATGAGGGGACTGAGTCACCATACCACCTCAGTATCTATGAGCTCGAGTCAGACTAGCTATAGTGCCTCACTTGCCCTCCTAACCTCACCAGAAAAACAAGTGAGTTGGCACCCCAGTACACAATACCCTTGACCCTCTCAGGGATCGCGGTAACAGGACACACCCTTTCGCTCTCTCACTCGTACTCATCCACAATAATATAAACAAGAGACATGAAGGAAGTTTAGAATATTTATTTAAACTATTGCGCTCTAAAATGCAGTATTCGTGCCACAATTAGAAAACAAATGCATATTAAAATTACTGGGATGAGTGGCGGACCCCATACCTTAACATACACAGGTGGATGTTCTACATCTCAGCTGACGCAGTAATCTTGCCTCGGGACCTTCGCTCAGTGTGTGTTTTTAGAACTCCTGTCCAGTTATATGACAAGACATGTGTGCTCATAAACTGCAGCTGCGTTCTCGTGTTGTGTCTAGGTGCTAGTGTCTGACCAGAGAGAACAACAAGGGGCACTGTTGTTTGACCTTGTATATAGTGTTCAGGCTAAATCCCAGGAAAAGAACAGAACACGAAAACATATGCAGGTTCTGTATGAAAGTACAACGTGGCACAAAAGCAAGCGTGTTTATGTAGTAACGTGTGCAAAAGAAAATGCGGCCTACAGCGTGCACACCTAGGCTAGCATAGGGAAAACAACAGTGTGCCATGCAGGAAAGACACAACACTTTTAGGCCTACATAAACCCACCCATGCCTGCCATGGGACCCCTTCCTGTAATAAATCTTCCCTACTCGCTTCACAAAAAATGCAAATTGCCCTTCTAACTTCCTCATTATTATCCATCACCTTTATGTACAGGTGATAATGACTACCTTAAATCACTTTATGAAATTATTACCTAATAATCCTACCTGACTGAAAAGATTCCTCATACAAGCCCTGCACACCGCCTGGTACTCTTGACTGACATCTTCCAGCCCAAACCTGCCTTAAATACTTACCGGCTTAGCCCCGCCCCCTAAACATAACTACCTATCCTGAAACTTGGCCTGTGCCACTTACGCGAAGTCACCCAGGGGGAGGCCGGCTGACGCATGCTACCCCGGGGTCCCGTATTGTTCAGCAATGTTTTGAAGCCAATATAGGATATTTTTGTTTCCACCAGGGCTTTACTTGCAAATCTTAAAGGGCTGATCATTGCAGACCCTCATATATTCCTCTTTGTTTTTGCCCCCAACGTTAAGGCCTTTAGGGCCAGATGTATGACCATTGGATTTAGCGCCTCGCATTTTGCGACAAATTGCGAGTAGCAAATTGGAAGGCGCTAAATCCAATGTACAACAGTGTCTCAGACACTGTTTGCGATTCCCAATGGGGTCGCAAATTGCGAGGCTCATGAATATTAATGAGCCTCTCGCAATTTGTGAGCCCATTGGAAATGGCAGGCCCTCCCAGGGATGGTGGCCTGCTGGGCTCAGCAGACCACCATGTCTGCGACTGCTTTTCAATAAAGCAGTTTTTTTTTTAAATGCCGCCCCTTTTCCTTAAAGGAAAACGGGATGCATTTAAAAAAAAAAATGAAACGTTTCGTTTAATTTTTAAGGGCAGGCAGTGGTCCCTGGGACCACTGCCTGCCCTTAAAAATATTTTTAGAGCCAGTCACAAAGGGAAGGGGTCCCCTGGGGACCCCTTCCCGTTTGCGATTTCCATTACCACCCTCTTGAAGAGGGTGGTAATTTGTGAGTGTTTTGCGACCGCAATTGCGGTCACAAAACATTCATACATGGCTAGGGACTAGCTATTAGGAAGGGAACGCCCCTTCCTAATAGTGAGTCGCAAAACACTATTTTGCGAGTCGCAATTTTTTGCGATTCGCAAAATAGTGTTTGTACATTGACCATGTAGGTTTTTGCATGCGCAAACAGGTCGCAAACCCGTTTGCGCATGCAAAAACGGGTCGTACATCTGACCCTTAGTGTTGATGCTTCTGCTTGCTTCAGACAGAATATTTAAGCAGCAATGGTTGTGGGTCAATCGCTGGTCTATTAGGCCGAACTCCAGCCTAGTCTGTGCTTAAGCAGCGGTTTTGGGAGCTGAAATAACACGCGGTACACTTTGCATTGCGCTACATTAAAAAACAGGACCCGGGTCTGTCAGGGAAAGCAACTGCCCCAAAAGATGCCGTTGACATTAGCTTTGCTTTAGGACTCTAAATAATGGGGTCAGTGACCAGAGCTTTAAATGGGCAGGTACTGTCCGGTACTGAGTACCCACACTTCTTTAATTTCAAAGGGAAAGTACCTGCACTTCTGAGTACTGCTGCAATACATTTGATGGGAGAGTACCGGCACTTTTCAGGGGCAACAGGTACTCTAAAGAGTGAGTACCTGCAATTCCGAGTACTGCTGCAATACATTTAATGGGAGAGTATCTGCACTTCTCAGTACTGCTGCAAGGCATTTAATGGGAGAGTACCTGCACTTCTCAGCACTGTTGCAATACATTTAATAGGAGAGTACCTGCACTTCTCAGCACTGCTGCAATACATTTAATGGGAGAGTACCGGCACTTCTCAGGGGCAACAGGTACCCTAAAGAGTGAGTACCTGCACTTCCGAGAACTGCTGCAATACATTTAATGGGAGAGTACCTGCACTTCTCAGCACTGCTGCAATACATTTAATAGGAGAGTACCTGCACTTCTCAGCACTGCTGCAATACATTTAATGGGAGAGTACCGGCACTTCTCAGCACTGCTGTAATACATTTAATGGGAGAGTACAGGCACTTCTCAGCACTGCTGCAATGCATTTAATGGGAGAGTACCTGCACTTCTCAGCACTGCTGCAATGCATTTAATGGGAGAGTACCTGCACTTCTCAGGGGCAACAGGTACTCTAAAGAGTGAGTACCTGCACTTCCGAGTACTGCTGCAATACATTTAATGGGAGAGTACAGGCACTTCTCAGCACTGCTGCAATACATTTAATGGGAGAGTATCTGCACTTCTCAGTACTGCTGCAAGGCATTTAATGGGAGAGTACCGGCACTTCTCAGGGGCAACAGGTACACTAAAGAGTGAGTACCTGCACTTCCGAGTACTGCTGCAATACATTTAATGGGAGAGTACCTGCACTTCTCAGCACTGCTGCAATACATTTAATAGGAGAGTACCTGCACTTCTCAGCTCTGCTGCAATACATTTAATGGGAGAGTACCGGCACTTTTCAGCACTGCTGTAATACATTTAATGGGAGAGTACAGGCACTTCTCAGCACTGCTGCAATGCATTTAATGGGAGAGTACCTGCACTTCTCAGCACTGCTGCAATGCCTTTAATGGGAGAGTACTTGCACTTCTCAGGGGCAACAGGTACTCTAAAGAGTGAGTACCTGCACTTCCGAGTACTGCTGCAATACATTTAATGGGAGAGTACTGGCACTTCTCAGCACTGCTGCAATGCATTTAATGGGAGAGTACCTGCACTTCTCAGGGGCAACAGGTACTCTAAAGAGTGAGTACCTGCACTTCTGAGTACTGCTGCAATACATTTAATGGGAGAGTACAGGCACTTCTCAGCACTGCTGTAATGCATTTAATGGGAGAGTACAGGCACTTCTCAGCACTGCTGCAATACATTTAATGGGAGAGTACCGGCACTTCTCAGCACTGCTGCAATGCATTTAATGGGAGAGTACCTGCACTTCTCAGGGGCAACAGGTACTCTAAAGAGTGAGTACCTGCACTTCCGAGTACTGCTGCAATACATTTAATGGGAGAGTACTGGCACTTCTCAGCACTGCTGCAATGCATTTAATGGGAGAGTACCTGCACTTCTCAGGGGCAACAGGTACTCTAAAGAGTGAGTACCTGCACTTCTGAGTACTGCTGCAATACATTTAATGGGAGAGTACTGGCACTTCTCAGCACTGCTGCAATGCATTTAATGGGAGAGTACCTGCACTTCTCAGGGGCAACAGGTACTCTAAAGAGTGAGTACCTGCACTTCTGAGTACTGCTGCAATACATTTAATGGGAGAGTACAGGCACTTCTCAGCACTGCTGCAATGCATTTAATGGGAGAGTACCGGCACTTCTCAGGGGCGAACAGGTACTCTAAAGAGTGAGTACCTGCACTTCTCAGAGGCAACAGGTACTCTAAAGAGTGAGTACCTGCACTTCTGAGTACTGCTGCAATACATTTAATGGGAGAGTACCTGCACTTCTCAGGGGCAACAGGTACTCTAAAGAGCGAGTACCTGCACTTCTGAGTACTGCTGCAATACATTTAATGGGAGAGTACAGGCACTTCTCAGCACTGCTGCAATGCATTTAATGGGAGAGTACCGGCACTTCTCAGGGGCGAACAGGTACTCTAAAGAGTGAGTACTTTATGGGTTCCAGAGTAGCGTGCTACTCGCCAACAAAGCGCTTCAACACCCACCAGGGGTAACAGGCGCTATATGAATGCAAACCTTTCTTTCCCTTCTATCCCTCCACTATCCTTCTCACTCCAAATAACTGACTAATATCCACCACTCAAATTACTTTCATATTTCACCATACTAATTCACCACTAATCCTTTATGGGTTCCAGAGTAGCGTGCTACTCGCCAACAAAGCGCTTCAACACCCACTAGGGGTAACAGGCGCTATATGAATGCAAACCTTTCTTTCCCTTCTATCCCTCCACTATCCTTCTCACTCCAAATAACTGACTAATATCCACCACTCAAATTACTTTCATATTTCACCATACTAATTCACCACTAATCCTTTATGGGTTTCCGGAGTAGCGTGCTACTCGCCCAAAAAAAAAAAAGCAATTCAACACCCCATCAGGGATTAGAAGCGCTATATATATGCAAACCTTTTTTCCCTCTTCTATCCCTCCGCTATCCTTCTGAATCCAAATAACTGACTAACATATCCACCACTTAAAATTTACTTGCATGTTTCACTATACTAATTCAACACTAATCCTCTATGGGTCCCGGAGTAGCGTGCTACTCGCCGAAAAAGCGCTTCGACGCCTCGTCAGGGGTAGTAAGCGCTATACAAATGCAATTACAATACAATACAATACAATACCTGCACTTCTCAGAGGCAACAGGTACTCTAAAGAGTGAGTACCTGCACTTCTGAGTACTGCTGCAATGCATTTAATGGGAGAGTACCTGCACTTCTCAGGGGCAACAGGTACTCTAAAGAGCGAGTACCTGCACTTCTGAGTACTGCTGCAATACATTTAATGGGAGAGTACAGGCACTTCTCAGCACTGCTGCAATGCATTTAATGGGAGAGTACCTGCACTTCTCAGGGGCAAACAGGTACTCTAAAGAGTGAGTACCTGCACTTCTCAGAGGCAACAGGTACTCTAAAGAGTGAGTACCTGCACTTCTGAGTACTGCTGCAATACATTTAATGGGAGAGTACAGGCACTTCTCAGCACTGCTGCAATGCATTTAATGGGAGAGTACCTGCACTTCTCAGGGGCAAACAGGTACTCTAAAGAGTGAGTACCTGCACTTCTCAGAGGCAACAGGTACTCTAAAGAGTGAGTACCTGCACTTCTGAGTACTGCTGCAATACATTTAATGGGAGAGTACAGGCACTTCTCAGCACTGCTGCAATGCATTTAATGGGAGAGTACCTGCACTTCTCAGGGGCAACAGGTACTCTAAAGAGTGAGTACCTGCACTTCTGAGTACTGCTGCAATACATTTAATGGGAGAGTACAGGCACTTCTCAGCACTGCTGCAATGCATTTAATGGGAGAGTACCTGCACTTCTCAGGGGCAAACAGGTACTCTAAAGAGTGAGTACCTGCACTTCTCAGAGGCAACAGGTACTCTAAAGAGTGAGTACCTGCACTTCTAGATTTCCATTTAAAGCACTGTCAGTGTTGGACCAGAACACTTGTGAAGGAGCTCTTGGAAAGCGAAGATTAAAGACGCCATCTTGGGTTTCAATGCATTGAGGTGCAAAAGATGCGAGCCACGATCTTGCAACCATATATCCAAATATTCATACTCATTACTCTTCGTAACCACCGACCCTCTCTGGTCACCATGGGGGGGGGGGGGGCTCAATTTGGTCCAAGAGTGTGCTCAAATCGTACAGTAATGTCAATAGGTTATCCATAAGTGTATCCTTCTTGGCGCTATTCCTTGTCATCATGTACTTAACCTGTGTATGTGGTTGCTTTGTGTGGTCAGGCAGCTCTCTGCTGTTGTACAACTCTTCCGGGTGCGAGTTCGCGCCATATTTTGCTGTTTAACATGACACAAATAACATACAATTATATTTAAATAAAAAGAGTGTGCTTAAGTCTGAAATAAATAAATTAAAGGGCGTGGGAGCACGCACACAGCCTTGCTTAAGTCCTCTGTGCATTGTCTTTCTTGAGAGCACATTGTTCTCAACTAAATTTGTTTGTACCCATGAGATGGTACATAGAAGTTGAATGCCACGAAGCAAGCTGGCCAGGACATTCCAGGAGGCCAGCTTTCTCCATAATAAATTCCTGGTAACATGATCGACCGCTTTGGTGGAATTGATAAAACGTGTGAAGCAATTGTTTCTTTTCAATTGACTTGTCAATTATCCTAGCTGGCTAAGTCATCCCTTCTGCTTGACTTTGCTTTGGAGCCTGTTTGATTGAATAGAATTAGCCTGTCCTTACTGGCCCACTCTTCCAGGTCTGGCAGCAGGAGGCTTGCGAGGTACTTGGCTTCTGTGTCCAGCAATGCTATCAAACGATAGCCCTCTGGGCTCGAATATGCTTTTTTTTTAATAAATAACTTGTAATACTAACCCTTTCCATGAGTCCGGTATAATTTCGGTGACCAAACCATGATTAAATAGATTGTGGAGGAATTCTGACCAAAACTCTGGCTCTTGTTTGAAGATGGCAGCAGGCTGGCCCTTCGGGCTGGTGCTCCGTCTCCCCTACATTTTCTCGTCCATTCGTTTATTTCCTTGTGGTGAAACACCAAAGGACAATGTTGTGGGGGGGGGGGAGGGGGTGCTCTTTCCTGGCCCTTTAAAGTCTTTTCCCTGATATAACCGCTGGAAATGGGATGTCCATGTTAGTTGGTCGACATTATCACCTACTATCAGGCCTGGTTCGAGATGGTTGATCAAGCGCCAAAAAGCCTTCTTGTTCTTGCAGGCTTAAAAAAGTTCTGGCCAGTTCTGCTTTTCTGCACTGGTAGGGGAAGAGAAGACAAATGTCCAGTCGAAGGCAGGTAGGAGTATATACTTTTATTCAGTGTACAGGGTACACGACCGGCAAGGCAACCATCCCAGCACCAACTGCCGAGATTCCACCCTCCAACATTCCCCTCAACACGGTTGCCGAGGTGGCACCCGCGCGCACATTCCTGATGAAGACCCAACACATCTTCCCCTTCACCAAACCCACACTACAGACCCTGCATTGATCATATACAACCACTGTAAAAAGAAGCCAATAAGAGACTTCCAAAAAGAAAAGAAAGGAAACGAAAATCTTGACACAATATAGCAAGGAGAAGACTACGAAAAATTACTGTGACTAGTGATATAACACAAGTAAAACAGAACACCATCTCAAATTGTGATATGATCATTGAAACGAGAAGGTGGCTTGTTAGCTCTCACAGGCCTCTCTGAGTTAGATTCTATGCGGATCCGTGTGGTTCCCACAGTTCCTCTAGTGTAACCATCCACACCCACAGGATCCTTGGCCTCCCCACTCCGTCCAGCACCTTTCGTTGTCTGCTTGGACAATTTCTCTTTGTTCCACCATTTTCCATCACTCAACCTCACCACTCTGTGTTTGACCACATCAACCACCAAAGGTTGAGAGAATCTGGAATGACCCTTGGCCACTATACCCGGAAGTTTCACTTTCACCACAACCCCTTTAGTGAAAGTGGTTTGTCATCTACCCTTAATTGGAGCAGAACAGGCATACTTCTCCTGAGCTTCCTTACACCTCTCCTTCACACACTCCAATTTGGCTTGTGGCACAGCCAAACCATTCATCCATGGTTAGACCAATTTGGAGGCAGCCATCCTCCCCTTAAGTAAAATAAAAGGTGAGACCTGGGTGGAGGCACAGGGTGTGGTGCGTAGTGCCCATAACAACTCCAAATGTTCTTCTCTCCAGTCCAACTCATTGGCTACTGAGAGTTGAATATTGTCTTTTATGATTCAGTTATAGTGCTACTAATCCATTACTGCGGGGATGATGGAGGTAGTGACATGCTTAATACCCCACCGAGCTACAAACTTTTGGAACTCTTTAGAAGTGAACTGCACCCCGTTTTCAGTGACAAGTTCCACCGGTGCCCCTTCTCTTAAAAACAGGGTTTGCAAGAATTTTAAAACTTCCTCCGTATTAGCTGACTGAACAAATTGTGCCTCAGGCCATTTTGTGCCATGATCTACAAGTACAATCCCAAATCTACAGCATTAATCCAAAACATACATGGGACCAATTATATCTAAACCCAACTTAAACGAGGGTTTCTCAGGAACCGGAATGGCTTCCACGGGACTGGGAAAAGTCACCTGAGACTTATCTCTAACTGCACATGCTACACAGTCCCTGACAAAATGCTCCACACTCCAGTCCAAACCTGGCCACCAAAAGAGTTCCCTGATCCTCCTCTTCATGGCTCTCATGCCCACATGTCCTCCATGAGCTAAAGACAAAATCTTATTTGTAACTTTAACGGGACTACCAGCAAATCCATCCTCTTCAATACTCCATCGTCGAAGCTCAACTCGGGAAATACATGCGTATACGAGTTTACCCCAGCCACAACATCGTTGGGTTTCCACTCTCTTCCCAGCATGATAATGAGAACTTGCAAAACCCCATCTTCCAAAACAAGCTCTTTCCATTCCCCTTCTGTGATGCATCCAAATCCAGCTTCTCCCAACGTGGCTACTATACAGTCCTCACAACACACTGCTTCCGTGACATCATCTTGGATGGGCAACCTGGATAAACAATCCGCAAACACATTTTTGGCACCAGGAATGAACTCTAGAGTGAATTGGTACTCCATCATTCTGTAATGCCACTTGGCTATGCGGGAGTGGTCTTACTGGCACCTTTTGTAGTGAATAGATTCAGGAGCGGTTTGTGGTCCATACGAATAGTAAATGTGGAACCCCACAAATAGATCCTGAAGTGATCCACACACCACCAACAGGCTAACACCTCTTTCTCAATAACTGAGTAAGTAGGTTCAGCTCCTCTCAGTGCCCTTGAAGGAAAATGCAACTACCACTTCTCTGCCATCCCTTCTTTGCAAATGTACAGCACCCAGCCCGTGTTGGCTGGCATCAGTTACAACAATTGAGGGATCACTGGTATCAACGGCTGAAGGGGAATGGCGTTTCCCAACGCACTTTTGACATCACAGACCTCCTTGTCACGCTCATTGGACCACACAAATTATTGATTCTTTTCCAATAACTCCCTCATGTGTTGTGTCCTGCCACTGCAATTGGGAATAAATCTGGCATAAAACTCTAGCATGCCAAAGAAAGACCGCAATTGATCCTTATTAAGAGGAACAGGGAAATGTTTAATGGCCCTGACTAGATCCTCTTTAAGTTGTACTCCTTGAGAAGACAACCTGTATCCCAGATAGTCAACTGTGTCAACAGCAAATTTACACTTGTCGCTTTTGAGTGTGACTCCTTTATTGTTAAGGATGCAAAGTACAGCAGCTAGGGTTTTATTATGAGTCTCCATATCTTCCCCATACACTAAAATGTCATCCTGAAAGCATCTCACGTGTGGAACACCCTCAAACATTGCCTCAATGATTCTCT
Source organism: Calotriton arnoldi (assembly GCA_963921515.1). Taxonomy (NCBI): domain Eukaryota; kingdom Metazoa; phylum Chordata; class Amphibia; order Caudata; family Salamandridae; genus Calotriton; species Calotriton arnoldi. The sequence goes on from CAWUFW010003087.1 coordinate 921,181, forward strand.
GAAATACAGAGGCCGCAGATGCTAATCCGAATGGCATCCTTTTGAACCTGTATGCACCAGACAAAATAATAAAGGAAGTCAAATGACGACTATCTTTGTGTAAGGTTATCTGGTGGTAGGCTGAGGACATGTCTAACGTAGAAAAACTTTTGCCCCCTTCAATGAGCTTAACATCTCAGTAATATCGGGCAAGGGATGTCTGTCCCCCCAGATATTCTCATTGAGATTCCTCAAATCAATACACATCCTAAGAGAGCCATTGGCTTTCCTGGCTAAAACCACGGGGGCTAGCAATTCAGAGCTCTCTATTGGCTCGATTATACCTTGTTTACATAAGAGTGTAAGTTCTTGTTCCAATTCTTTCCTCATGGCAAAGGGTACACGTCTAGGTTTATGAACTACAGGTTTGGCCCCATCTTTCAGAATTATACGATGGGAGAATCCTTTAATCCTGTCTAAATCCTTCCGGAATACCCCAGTGTAACTTGCTTCCCATTTCATGTCTTGCACAGCACACACAGATTTGTAGTGTTCTCTGAGCAACACTTGCTCAGGACAATTAGGGTCAAGAATAATGCTGAAGTTCTTTTGCTCTAACCATCCTAATAAATTGGGTCCTTCTTTTGCTACATAAACCGTTGCATGGGTACTGTGACTTTTAAAGTGTAAAACACTGTTGAATTCTCCTAAAATCTCCAATGGTTTGCCCCCATATGCTACTGGTCTGACATGTGACCCCTTCAAAGTGACATTGACGATTTTGTTCCAGTCATTTGAACCGATAAGAGTGAAGAAAGATCCAGAATCTGCCACAGCAGAAACAGTAATGTTTGCCAGACTTATTTGACAGACAGGTTTTCTCATATCTATATCTGGCAGTTGCTTCCACTCCTTTTGCTATATTCAAAGCTTTATCTAAAGTAAGGTTCTATGCCATTAAAAATTTCTCCTGTACCTTTTTACTGCTGGTTTTCTCTACTAACTGATCTCTCAACATCTCGTCTACAAAGTCTTTGTAGTCACACGTAGAGGCTAATAGTCCAAGGTCTCTCATAAAGTTCTCCACTGTCTCACCAGGAAGCTGTTTCCTCATATAAAATTTGTGTCGTTCCATAATGATGTTGCGTTTCTTCTTGAAGCGAGAATCCAACATTTTGATTGCAGAAGCGTACTCATTGATGGCATCTCCTTCCCCCAAAACTACTGCTGTAGGTAAATGTTTTAGAACCTTCCTGCCTTCAGTGCCTAAAGAATGGCGTAACAATGCTAGCTTTTTTTGTGTAAAAACTTCCCCTTCAATGGCTTCTAAGTAAGCCTCAAAACCCTCTAACCACGCTTCCCACTCAACAGGGGGATTGCCCGGGGTGGAAAGAAAGGGAATGGAGGGAAGTACACTTTGTTGCATGTTAGCTGAAAGGAAACAATGTAAGCATATAGCAATTGACAAATTTGTATTAACACTTATAGCAGTAAAGATGAGGAAAAAAACAGCTGTAGCAGTGTAAAAAGCACTCACGACACCTAGGTGTGCGTATCACTGATGCGCACAACAGTCTCCAACTTGAAAGAGGATTTGCAGCTCCCCTGGATATGTTGCTCCGTTTAGAGGAGATACACGTTTGTGCAGGAAAAGTGATTTTGCTGTGAGAAGTATTGGTGTGCAGATCACCGTGACTGTGCTGGAAATGGTGTGCAGATCACCATGGATCTGCAGTCTTTACCTTAGAAGACGGTGTGACGAAGTTGCAGCACTGAAATGAGCAGGCAGCTGTGGCCGGTCACCCGAGAGCAGCCTGGGGCCTGAAACACCAATCTGTGTACAGCTCCAAGCAGGGAGGAATCGAAGCTGGTGTGCCAATCCGTGCACACCAGTGTAATGAGACGGGGAGGGGCTGGACCCTACTCGGGAGTCAATCCGCGTGCCGGCTGACATGCAAGGGCAGAACGGATGTCCCGGTAAGCGGTCCAGAGGAAACGCTAACCACGCCAAACGCCAACCACCAATTCTGCAAAAGGAGACGAGAAAAACGGCTCAAAGCCACTACGCCACTCAGCACCGAGACCTCTCTGGAAACGTCCGTGTCGGGAAAAAGGGTAGAGGAAACAGCCACAACTGGACCGCTGCTCCTCCGAGGCTCCCCCAGACGCACCTCAGACCATGCGATGTGCTTTGCCGATTGGAGAACGAGGAACGTCTCCCGGTCGTCGCCAATTGAAGAGAAGAAGAATGTTCAGTCGAAGGCAGGTAGGAGTATATACTTTTATTCAGTGTACAGGGTACACAACCGGCAAGGCAACCGTCACAGCACCAACTGCCGAGATTCCACCCTCCAACATTCCCCTCAACAGTGTTGCCGAGGTGGCACCCGCGAATTTAGCATGCTACAACGCATGCTATGACATTGCGTTCTTTTACAACGCGGTCGTTACAACGACCGCGTTGTTAGAACGCAATGCCATTACAACGCAAGTCATTACATCGACTTGCAGTAGATGGCGCTCTAACATTAGGAATAGTATAATTTACTATTCCAACTCCAGCCTACGCAACAGTAGGGAAGGTGTTGGAATAGTAAATTATACTATTCCTTATGTTAGAGCGCCATCTACTTCAAGTCGATGTAATGACTTGCGTTGTAATGGCATCGCGTTCTAACAACGCGGTCGTTGTAACGACCGCGTTGTAAATGAACTGCGATGCGATGACTGCGTTGTAAACGCTGTCATCGGGCACCCGCTCGCACATTCATGATGAAGACCCAACAGTAGGCTTTTCATACCTCATTTACCTCCTTAGTATGTTATATGGAGTTTTCTTGATTATTTAATTTCTCGGCCTCTTTATCCTAGTTTTTCTTGGGCCCTTAGATCCTTTGAGTACCACTGATTTTGGCACAATCTCCCCTGATAGTTAGTGGCCTGCTCTGGGCCTCTTAAATGATCACGCTGCAGTTGTTCTAAATGCCCAGCCTCTGTCACCACAGTCAGAGGGTCCGTTTCATGCATCACTTTTCCAGATACTAATGCACTTCCATCTTCTCCAAGAAGAGATTCTGGTCTATTCTATTGTTCTATGGGCACTTTATATTTACAATAGAAGGCCTGATCCATAAAAATACCAGAAGCCCCAGAGTCGAGTAAGGTCAGTAAAAGTAAAGGGCTGGCTTTCATGGAAAGTAAGGCTGGGAGGAGAAATGAACCCTCTTTTTAGACACACCTTTCTGAATTAAACATGCTGAGCTCTGTATGTCATTCAGGACTGAGCAGCCCTGTCCCTCCAGCGAAGGACAATTTCAAACAAAATGACCCGGACGTTCACAGTACAGACAAGGACACTCTAGGGGTCTTCCGTCCTTTTCTTCTTTAAATTGTGTTTTTTCTAGTTTACAATTTGCATGTATTCCCCTTTGTTTACCTCAATAGGCACCTTTTCCATCTGTAATGTGACTGTTGCTTTGCATCGCCAGCCACACCTTTCTCCTCGTCTTCTCGGCTGAGCATCAATCTGTAAAACGAGATCATCTAAAGCCATGGAAGTCATGGGACGATCAGGGACCAGGGACAAGGCATCTTTTAAATCTTCGTGTAACCAAGAGAAACCCCAGGCCCAGCGGCCTCATCCATCCAGCCTTCTTCCGCAGTGAGTGGTTGGAATTGAGGAACGTATCTTACAAGGTCCTTGGCGTTGTCTCAGTGTACGTAAACCTGCATGAGAGGGCTGCGTAGTATGTTGTTTTCCAGAGATAGCATTAAATTGTTGACTGCACATAGTATAGTTCTGGACTCTTGTTCATTGACTCTTGTTCAGAATGAACAGTGAAGCCCATACAGGAAAGGAAGGCCGTGTGGTGGGCTGAGGCGTTAATGAACACACTGACAGTCAAGGTGTATCTGCTTTACCTGTCTTCTTATACAGGTTTACCTTTGCTTACCAGGAAGTAAAGGGCACCTGTCCAGACCCACCTGCCTGGAAACACTAGACCGCTAACCTACGGCTAAGGCGCCATCTTCCATTTCCCCACAATTTCCAGGTTTGTCTGCCTCTTAATCCTATTTTGAGTCCTTGTAGGGATTGTCATTTTTTGCATGTACAAGTTGCTTGCTCTGCTCAGGGCACACACCAGGTCTCTAAGGATTGCATTGCCTCTTGGCATTGCTTGGGTGCCTCTCTGTTGTGCCTGAGTTTCCAGCTGTAGAAGTTGCTCTGCATCAATCTTCCCTACTGCAGCACCTGCCTCAACTGGAGCATTGGTGCGTGGAGAGCGGTGCTCCTGGCTGAAGACTTAGCTCTGTGTCAGCCTCTCTGGATCTCTTCCATGACTTCCCCCTCCTATGCTGTGGGACTCTCCCAAATAATTGCAGGCTCTGTGGCTGTGAGGTGGCTCCTGCGCATTGGCGCGTGGGTCTGTTTGGTCTGGTCTTCGAGCGCAGCTCGGCTAAGTCAAATGGTCGGTCAGTGCCTACATGGATCTGGGAGAGACTGGAGGTGGTCTCAGGGATGGATGGACTAGAAAAGGGTGCTGCTGGGGAGAGGTCAATGCCAAATTCCAGACTGTTCGCTGCTTTAGGTTTTAGGGTCACCATCACTCACCCTGAAGAGTGGCTGCATTGCAAGGGTGGGCCTGGGGAGAGCCGCTCAAACTGAGGATCCATCTGGAAAGAATGGTGCCCCCAAAGAGTAGAAGCCAGATTCGAGCTGCTGCGGGGACACCAGAGAGAGCATTGTCTGGATGCCGGGATTCTGAATATGACGCAATGCTGGAGGTCTGAGTTGTTGGGGGGGGTGTTTTGGAAATGTTTCATTTTGTTTTATGGTGAGTCACGCAGTGAAAGACTTTTGTTAATCGCCTCTTTCTTCTTCCCTCACAGACTAGTTCAGGGGGTAGGTTGTGAGCGGCCATCTTGTTTTGGGTCTGATGTGTCTTCAATGATGAGTTCAGCTGCCCTTCATCTAGTCCCTTTCCCGACTCCTAGAGAAGAGGCCCTAAATCCAAGAACCTCCGTACCCTTTTCATGCCCTCCTGGGTGATCACTATAGAAAAGGGACAGGCCCTCGACCCACTTCACAGCAAAGACCACTGCAGCTACACTACTCAGATTCATCAAAAGAAAAGTCTGGCTCACAGGTCAGGAAAGTTTTAATTTCTCATGGGACATGTCGTTCAACAGGTGACAATCTCCTTCTACCCCATTGCCAAGTGTCCCCTCCAACAGCTGTTGTGAAGTCCGGGCTGTGGTATATGGGGAGGGAAATTACATAATCGCTATGTTCTGTTAGATTTTAACCCGCACTTCAGTGAGCGGGTTTGGTTGGTAGATCCAAGGCGTGTGAGACGGAAGGTCTTTCCTTTGGGAGGAGTCGTATAAGATCCCATAGTGGCTGCCTATTAAAATGTGTTCCATATGCGGCACTGCTTCTCAATTTATCGCAGGGACCACCTAAAGATCCCTCGTAGTCGGGCTGCTAGAAGATAATTTTCTAAATTGAGCAGGTTCAAGCTTCCCTCTCCCTTGGAAGCTCTTATCAATTTGTCTATGTATCCTGGATTTATCCCCTCCCCAAAGGAATGTGTCCCAAGCTTTTTGAAGTTTTACCATTTCCTGTTTCAGGATTATCTTTGGAAGAGCTTAGAGCAATAGAACTGTCTAGGAAAGTGGTTCCCAAACTTTTCAGAACCACAACCTAATTTTTAGAACGACAAACTTTCGCAACCCGCCTAGCTTTAAGGGACATAAGGACAGGGCGATTTTTTAATATAATAGAACAGATGCTTTCAAATTGCTGTGAATAACCCCAAAAATATACTATTTATTATTTTTAGCATTTCTCTGTAACGGCAAATGTTTGTAAATGTCACGATTTTGACCACGCCCTTCGATACGTCTTTTTCAGACCGTTGCCAAGATATTGACCTGCCCATAAAAGTGGCAAAAGATAAACTGCCCTGGAGGCTGGAGCTGGGACACTTTTTGGAGTGGGGTGCTGGGTTGTGGCATCTGTTCACTAAAATCACAAGGCTTCTGAAAAATCTTGGTGCTAATACCAGTGATTTTAGCAAATTTGGGAAAAACCTTCTGCAGCAGAATATCTATTTTAGTGGTAAAACTAGGGCTAGTGGTGCATTTTGGACTCCGTATATGTAGCGTAAACCCAGCCCAGGGCATTGGAGAGCTTTACATGAGCACCAGATTACATTACAAAAAGTCAGATTCATTTTATTTTAAGCACAGGAGATTACGTGATTTGCCAAGATAAAAAGGATGTAGCGCCACCGCCAGGACTCCAGCCTGTTTCCACAGATCAAAAGTTGGCACTCTGGCTGTTAGGCCACACCCACATTTCTCGATTTATGTGTGAACGTCATATACAAGTAGGAATTATTTTGCATGACCGTCTATAGTGAGCACATTCTCTGTTGAAATAGTTTTCTGAAGTAAAAACCCAGCAGCAATAAATACTGGAAGGTTTCCCCCGAGTCTTGCTTGGGAATACTTGCAAGGGTTTGTTCCAAACCTGGACTTAGGGACATATGTCAGCACCTTTGCACAGGTGGTGCTGGAACAATTTTTAGAGTGAGGTTGCAGACATCAATGTCACATCACTGAAGTCGTAGAAATTGTGAAAAATCCTAGCTTCACACAAAGACCAAGTGCAGCAAATCTATTCAGCAGGAGATTGTTAAGGGTGTGGTTTGTAGCCGGTGGTGCATTTTGTAGCACACTTTTGCAAATATATTACTAACGCATCGTATGGTAGTGGACGGCTGGCCAAACTGTCATGTGCACTGATAACGGTGCATAGCACTCCCCGTGGGTGCCTGTTATCCCCCTGGCCCCGACCCCAAGACTTCGGAACATAAAATAAAACGATAATAAACCACGCTTTATTATCGTTTTATTTTCTTTACACTGCTGGAAAGGGGGGCGACGCTCCTCCGCTATAGCGGAGGAGCCGCCACTGCTCCCAGGCGTTTCCCCACATGAAAGTCCCACGTGATTGGCTGGGGGTTAGAGATTGCTATCAATCCTATTTCTATCCTCTTCGGCACCCTTAGTAGAGAACTGGAGCCCCAAACTACATTGCTCCTGGAATACATCCTATGACTTGTGTGAAAAGACGATGTATTGTCTGTTGCTGGATACATCTGATGTGTCGAGATCAGCCAAAGCAGCCCATAGCTGGTGCCCTGAGCGTATCTATTTTGTGATTGTCTTTCAATGGGTTTTGCATTATGTTGAAGTCACCTATCCAGATTAATTCTTTCTTCATCTTATGTTTGATTAAATCTATTAAGGATAAACAAACATGCTCTTGGTCAGGATTGGGGGTACACAAAACCACCTGTGTCATAGCCCTTCCTTCCAATATGCTCACAACTATTGTATATCTCCCTTCTTTATTGGAGTTATTTATGTGTTCCATTTCAAATAATAAGTCTTTGTGCATGGCTGTTGTAGGACTTGGCCTTTTTGGTTAAAGTTCCCTAAACTTTTTGCTTTCCCCCTTGACCGTTTCCTGACCTAGAGATGCCAATTTAGATGCTTTGGGTACTTTGCCACTGCTGATCAGTGTCAAAGTACAGGAGTTCCCTGTGTAAAATGTATGGTGATTGGTTGGCCATGATTGGTATGTTTGCCTTACTAGTAAAAGTCCCTAGTGATGTGCACTGTGTGTGCCAGGGCTAGTAATGCAAGGGCGCGCAGAGAAGGGAACTCAGGCCTTCAGTGTAGGGCCTGCGCGCAGAATGCTAAGTTAGCATGTTGTCCTGACAAGTGCGACCACTTGTCAGGCCTGACTTTCCCTTTTACATACACATGGGGCACCCCTGTGGTAGGTCTCAGGTAACCCCTGGGCAGGGTGCAGTGTAGGTAAAAGGAAGAACATAAACTAAGGTGTGTGTTGTGTTCTGGCAGTGAAAAACTCTCCATTTCGTTTTTCACTGCTGAAAGGCCATTCTGCCCATAGGACAGAATGGGGGAGGCTAGGTGTTGTATTTGTTAGCCTAGTTTCCTGTCAGTTTATAATGGAGAGGTGAAGTTTGGTATGTATGAACTCAGTGTCATAATGCATCTTTCTGTAAAGGTGGTTTTGTCACTGTGTGTTTATAAACCACTCTTTTAGAAGTGGCTGAGTTTTGTGCTCTGAGCATTTCTGTGTGTCTCTGAAATGTGGATTGTCTGTCTGGAATTGAAAGGTGAGAGGAGCTGGGAGAGGTCTTGACCCAGGGAGGGGTTGAGATGGCACCAGGCTGCCCTGCATCTGGAGAGTAGGGGAGGAGAAGCCCGGGAGGTGAAAAGGCCTGGGCTGGTGCTATAAACCAATTGACCCATCTCCTGCTGAGTGATTAAGGATCCAGACCCCCAGTATCAAAGGGAGAGAGGTGACACTGGGAGGGAGACACCCAGAACTGATTTAGGGAGGGGTCAGGGACCACTGAGCACATACAAACTTCAAAGACAGTAAGGGGTATAACTATGAGAGCTGAAACCCCTGAACGTTGGAATGAAACAGATATGGATTGAGACTGAAAAGGCTTGGACCCATTCTGTGGTCAAGAGGAACCTCTGCTAAAGAAGGAACAACTGAAGAGACTGTGGTGGATAGACCAATCCTTGCTTCGTGATCTGGGGCTGGTCTGCAGTTTGCTGTTCTAACTAAGGAAGAGGCTGTTGGGACTGTGCTTGGAGGCGCTGGGTCCCCCTGCTTGAAGAAGACTGTGCTTTGTGCTGTGGCTTGTAACCCCAAGGGCCCGAGGAGAGCTGGCTCCCTGTTGGGAAATACAGGATCATAAAAGTTTCCGGAGAAGTCCCAAGCAACGCGGTGTGCGCGTGCTTTGTGCCGCTTGAGACCCTCAGAAGTTGTGCCGTGTGATCGTGGGCACACAGGAGTAAGCTAATTCTAAGACTCGCAGAGTGCGTGTCGTGGTGCAGGCCAAGGCATTGATGAGGAGCGTCTGGTCGTGGAGTGCACAGGGAGACGAGGCGAGACTCGGATGCGCAAGTGTGCGTGTCGTGGTGCAGCCCGGGTGCTAGTGAAGAGCGCCTGGGCCTCGTGTGCACCAAAGGAAGCAGCGAGACTCAGACGCACAGTGTGCGTGTCGTGGTGCAGTCAGGGCGTTGGTGAGGAGCGCCTGGACATCGTGTGCACCAGCGGAAGAAGTGAGTCTCGGACGCGCTGGGTGCGTGTCGTGGTGCAGCCCGGGTGTTGGTGAGGAGCACCTGGGCCTCGTAGGCACCAAAAGAAGAAGTAAGTCTCCGACGCGCAGGAGTGCGTGTCGTGGTGCAGCCAGGGCGTGAGGAAGAGCGCCTGGACATCGTGTGCACCGGGAGAAGAGGTGAGACTCGGACGCGCAGGAGTGCGTGTCGTGGTGCAGCCAGGGCGTGAGGAAGAGCGCCTGGACATCGTGTGCACCGGGAGAAGAGGCGAGGCTCGAACACGCAGGGTGCGTGTTGAGGTGCAAGCGGAGCATTGGTGAAGAGCGCTGGATCGTCGTGAGCACCAGAGAAGAGGCAAGTCTCGGACGCGTGGTGTGCGTGTCGAAGTACAACCTGAGGTGCTGGTGAGGAGTGCCGGGTTAGGTTGTGCACCAAACTGAAGTAAAGTCTCCACAGTGCTGAGGGCGGGTCTCGGTGTGGACCGAGTCCGCCGGAGTGAGGGCCAAGTCATCGGGGCCCTCGGAGTCCAACAGTAGCGGCCCGGCCCGGCAGCCACAGAAGAGCTGAGCCGCTGGCCTGAGTCCACCAAAACCCGTGACGGAGTTCTGGATCAAGGCCCAAGTCGCTGACGTCGGGGAGGAGAGTGGGATCGCGCCCCCCCAGGTAACGTGGATCAACACCTGGGGTGGGGTGCGGGCCCGGAGGGACACTCTCTCGGCCTCCCGCTCAGTCAGCTGCTCGAGCCGTTGCTTTGGCTCGGATCCCGGCCCGTGCTGACCCAGGACGGGGCAGTACTGGGGCCGGAGTGGGAAGCAGTACTTTGTGTGTCATCATTTGATCCATAATGGGGGCACTGTTACTGGAGCACGTAGAACTGTCGTATTACACAATTGCATTATTGCTGCTAACGAACTATCGAACTGTCGTATGACGCCTGACCTCATTTGTGCCTAACGACCTTTATGCTTGGTGCGCTACGCACTGCGTTATTTCTCCCATGCATATTATGTGATTGTAACGTAGCGCATTGTATGATTTCGTCAGTGCACCGTATCTGAGTATAACGTGGCGCAGTGTATTATTTCTTTATTGCACCGCACAGGATTGTAGCGTGACACATTGCTTTGTTTCTTCCTGGTACAGGGCATGCTGGTGGTGATATGCATTGCATTATTCTTTCAATTGCAAAGTACATGACTGTGGCGCTACGTATGGCATTATTTCTCTGTTGCACAGTATAAGAGAATATCATTACGCATTGCAGTATTATTTCCTTATGCAACGTGTGTGTTTCTAGCAATACGACTGGTCTAACCTATTGGGAAACGGTTAGAGAAGAGCTTAACTGTTGGTTAGACGCGGTGGTTGGGATTAGAACCTACCAACCCACAGGAAAGAATACTACCCGTTCTTATATGTTGATTTTGTATCGTGTGGTCGTATCGTATAATTTCTTATATAAAGATTATACCCTTTTTATCAATACTCGTGTGGAGTCTATTTGTGATGACATCATGGGGTTATTGTGAGCGTGGTTGCACATACTTGCCTTGGAGATAAGCCTGGCTGCTCGTGCCAAGCTACTAAGGGGGTGAGCAGGGCTATCTCAGACGGTGTCCTTACTTAGCCTAACGTTGAAGCGAGGGGTCGAGGGCGCACGCCTACAGCATTTGGTGGCGGCGGTAAGCGACAGGGACCTCCACTTCCAACAGCTGTCATAACTCCACAAGCTTTCTTCCTAGTAGTGGTATGGAATCGAGTCAAGTATTGCTCATGGGACATCATTCTTGTGTTTTTTGGCAGTAATTGGGCCTCTTGTCGGCCAATGATATCTGGTTGTTCGGACAACCTAGCCTCCAGGTCTTGTGCGTTTCACAGGAGAGTTAATACGGCTTACAGCCCATGTCGAAGGTTGTACCATACTCGTGGTTACAATAGTATAGCGTGTGGGCAAGATCTTGTAAAGTGGCATGCCCTGTCCTGTTTGTCTGTTGTGAATTCCTTCCTCCCCAAAAACAGTTCCAAAGCTCCCCATCCCAAACTTCCCCTTCATGAACCTACAACATCATTGTAGGCTTACTTTGGAGAAGGACATTGACAATCTCTTGGTGGGACGATGAACTAAGACCTATGGCCAACAACTATCTATTCCCCACCCATCACCCACCCTGGTTTCATTGATACCTTGCCGTGTTAGGTCTCCCATACTCTTCGCGGATGAGATCAGAAAGAGGAGATGAACCAACCGCACGGTCCTGTGGTTTCTCTTTTCAATAAGTCATCTTTTATAAGTCCCAAACAATAAGCAATGAATTTTTTGCAGGTAGTTGATTGCATCAAGCATAGAATTGAAAGATGATTTGATGTTCTCTTGTTATTCCTCTTCTTGTTGTCTCGTAGCCCTCCATTGGTTTTTAGAGTTTGGTCTGGTTCGCTGCTCGCTGTTGGGTAATGATCGTCATTAGCGCCAGGATTTCTCTGCCTTTTTCCAGTGTGTGCTTGATGTGGTTTTTAGGGCTGAGCTGGAACCATGGAGCGAATGGGAATGTCCACCAATAGCGGACTCCCTTCTTAATTCAGATGTAGTCGCTACCAAGGCTGGCCTTGTGGTAAAGGAAATCTGTAAGATATCTTGAAAAATCTTAATTTTTCATTCTCAAATTTCTACATCTCCTTCCCCTGCCACGGTGGAGACTCAGAGGACACTGTCGGACACCAGGAGGCGATGCGGGTGGTATGTGGTGTAAGGGGTAGTGAGCAACTGGGGGTATGGGCGGAATGGTGGTGACACTCCAGCTATCTTTATCACGTGTGTACGGGGAGGGTTAAGTGGGAGAGGGGGCTTTCGGGATCCGGGTCGATGTTCTCATTCTGTACATTTGCTGCCGGCCTCCGGGTTGTAGGCGACAGAGCTTTATGTTTCTTATCAAACTAATGAAACAAAAGTTATCCATAAAGGATATTGCTTTGTTTTCTTGTGTCTGCCAGGATTCTGTCTTTCAATGTTGAGGGTGACAGTTTGCCTAGGTTATCTCTGTCTCGCCTCTCGTGACCCCCTTGACACCCCCACTCTGTGTGCTGTAACAGTGTCCATGTTGTGGTTGTCCTGGTGTTTTTTTTGTTTTAATCTTAGCTCCTTCCTATCAAGAGTGTAAGTCTCTCTGTGGTTGAGGAGCACTAACATACTACATACAGTAGATCCTTGCCACTCTAATGAGTGGGTAAACCTCATGGGTTGCATCTGGGCTCATCCCTGCCCGGTGTGTCGACTTTAGTGGTCATCTCCTCTGGGCACCAGGACGGGCTTGGGTCCTCAACTGATTGGCACCTGTGTAGACCTGGATCTTTGGATTCCAATGTCCTATGTATAGCGTTTGTGACTTTCAGTAGCCGCTGCAGGGCCAGGGTGCTGATGGTGCTGATGGTTTGCTGACTGGACCCCACCTTGGTATTGGTCTACACCAGAGGTCTTTAAACTGTGGGGTGCGCCCCCTGGGAGGCCGTGGTTACATTTGCAGGGGGGCGCAAATGCGTCTTCAACTACTTGTACATGAAGATGGTCTGGAAGTACGATTTTGTTTATCTGGTCTTCATTTACATAAAAAAGTGTGTAAGCTGCGATCCTGAGTGTCATGGGGCAGGGTCAGTAAGTGGGGTCAAAGGGTGAAAGAAGTGGCTAAAAAGAGCAACATATTCTGTAACTATTTTTTCACTTTCTTGAAGCTCACATAAAATAGCAGATGCATTTTAAATGAAAAATAAATGCAAGTTAAACTAATGGGTGGGAAATGTACTATTTTAGGTTGTCAAATCTCATTCGGCTAAGGCATTCACTGCAGAGTCCCTGTGTGTGACAAGACAGTCACAGAAAGTAATCCTAGTTGCACAGTGGAAAATAGTGGCTGTGTATTTATAGTGCTGCGAAGTCCCAGCCGGTATCTGAAAGCACTGTGAATATGTCAGTCATTATTTATATCTATATTTTGTAATAAGTCATCAGACTATACCTTGGCACATTTTTATGATTGTCCAAAAGAACACACTGCAGAACTCACCTGGTAACAACATCACATTATCTATCAAGGAGAATAAATATTTGTCCCCGTGGAGCTCCAAGCGATTGCACCAGTTAAAGTCTATACTGGCTCCCAAGCACTCTTTATACTTGATGATTAACCAATTGCACACATTTACCTTTCAGGCAGCAGAGATGAGATCTTGTGTTTCACACAAAGGGGTAGAAAGCCCCCTTTGTGTCTCAGGCCTCGGAGTGATGGCCCAGTGGAGCGGGCAGAGCAGCCAACCTGCTACGCAGAGCTCTAGGTATGATTGGTGCAGCTGGTGCTGTGGCGCCAGGTCCCAGTGGAGCGGGCGGAGCAGCCAGCCTGCTACGCAGAGCTCTACGTATGATTGGTGCAGCTGTTGCTGTGGCACCAGGTCCCAGTGGAGCGGGCGGAGCAGCCAGCCTGCTACGCAGAGCTCTAGGTATGATTGGTGCAGCTGGTGCTGTGGCGCCAGGTCCCAGTGGAGCGGGCGGAGCAGCCAGCCTGCTACGCAGAGCTCTACGTATGATTGGTGCAGCTGTTGCTGTGGCACCAGGTCCCAGTGGTATGAGGGGCCAGCTAAACTCCATGTCTGTTTTACTATTCATCCTAATATAGCCTTATAGCCCGCCGTAGTGGGCTATACCGGCTATTAAAGGCCCGCTCCGCGTTAAAGGCCCGAGCCTGAAGGCGAGGGACTTTAGCAAGGGACCGGGACTTTAATAGCCGGTATAGCCTGCTACGAAGGGCTATAAAACTATTAAACATTCTGCCACTAGAGGGCAGAATGTTCTAACAAATAAAACAAAGGCCTCTCGAAGCACGAGGGGATTTAAATCCCTCGAGCTCCGAGAGGCCTTTATCAAGCATTGGAATGTTGCTCTGCGGGCCTTTACCGGCCCGTAGAAGCAGGGAGCACTCCATTGTCTACAATGGAGCTCCCAACATTCCAATGTTCTAATTTGCTTTAGGGCCCAGTGGCCACTTGCTCTGGCCGTGTTGTTTTGGGTGTCCGAGTAATGGTCCAGGGGTGGGGAAAATTGAAGCAGAGGAGACACCGTGCTTTGGGCATCAGAGAGATGCCAGTGACCGGGATGAGGCAAAATGGGAGCTCATGTTTTTAACAAAGGGCAGAGAAGACATCCCACTTGATAAGGTAGTAGCTATCATACGCGAATCAGGTGCAGAGGCACTGGGGTCCAGAGGTCCGAGGGTCCCACTGAAATACAATTATGTCTTTCTTTTAAAAAACAAAAAGTATATGGGAGATAATTTTTCCTGCTAGCATTAAGGTCGAGGGCACATTTGCTGCAAAAAGGGTGCAACAATTTTTTTTCTGAAAGGGAGAAAATGTGGCCTAATGGTGAGAGCTGCTGACTTTGGAACTGGGGAACCAGGTACAAGTCCCGGCGTTCGCTCAACATCCTGTGATTCTTGTCAAATCACTTAATTTTCACGAGCCTTAAAAAAAAAAAAACAGTCTGACATTGTGTAATGTAATTGGAGGAGATTTCTTGTGACTCAGGGCCACGGTTATCATTACTACAGCAGGTGCAAATGCATTGGGGCCGAGGAGTGCGACGGGCTCACAACACCCCAATTATGGGGAGCAGAGTTGTTTTGGGTCATTTATGCTTTTGTTTGATTAATTTACTCTTTTATGAGTCTCACATTTACTGTGGATTATACAGCATAGAAAACAACTCATCATGGTTTAATGGTGCTAGCCATCGGCGGGGTCAATTAGGGGGATCATCTCCTCCGCCGATCCTCACTAGGTGGCCTTTGGGATTTACGTGTCTCATAGCAGAGCAGCCACTCGTGGCTGCTGCTCATCTCCTCCTCCTCCAGCGGGATTCGCCCAGTATGGACATCATTGTTTCTCTGGCTAAGGCAGGACACTAATCTCTTCAGAAGCAGCATCGCCTCATCCTTTGTCTCAGACGGGAGGTTCTGTGGTCCACACATCTTCTCAGGCCACCCCAGGTCCTGTGTCGAGTCGGTAGACGTTGTTTTGACCAGTACAAGCGGGGTTTTAACTGGAGCTCATCCCTGGACCACCAGGCTTGCTCTTAACTGGAGCTCGTCCCTGGACCACCAGGCTTGCTCTTAACTGGAGCTCGTCCCTGGACCACCAGGCTTGCTCTTAACTGGAGCTCGTCCCTGGACCACCAGGCTTGCTCTTAACTGGAGCTCGTCCCTGGACCACCAGGCTTGCTCTTAACTGGAGCTCGTCCCTGGACCACCAGGCTTGCTCTTAACTGGAGCTCGTCCCTGGACCACCAGGCTTGCTCTTAACTGGAGCTCGTCCCTGGAACACCAGGCTTGCTCTTAACTGGAGCTCGTCCCTGGACCACCAGGCTTGCTCTTAACTGGAGCTCATCCCTGGACCACCAGGCTTGCTCTTAACTGGAGCTCATCCCTGGACCAAGCTCATCCCTGGACCACCAGGCTTGCTCTTGACTGGAGCTCATCCCTGGACCACCAGGCGTGCACTTAACTGGAGCTCGTCCCAGGACCACCGGCTTGCTCTTAACTGGAGCTCGTCCCTGGACCACCGGGCTTGCTCTTAACTGGAGCTCGTCCCTGGGCCACTGGGCTTGCTCTTAACTGGAGCTCGTCCCTGGACCACCAGGCTTGTTCTTAACTGGAGCTCATCCCTGGACCACCAGGCTTGCTCTTAACTGGAGCTCATCCCTGGACCACCAGGCTTGCTCTTAACTGGAGCTCGTCCCTGGACCACCAGGCTTGCTCTTAACTGGAGCTCGTCCTTGGACCACCAGGCTTGCTCTTAACTGGAGCTCGTCCCAGGACCACCAGGCTTGCTCTTAACTGGAGCTCGTCCCAGGACCACCAGGCTTGATCATAACTGGAGCTCGTCCCAGGACCACCAGGCTTGCTCTTAACTGGAGCTCATCGCTGGACCACCAGGCTTGCTCTTAACTGGAACTCGTCCCTGGACCACCAGGCTTCCTCTTAACTGGAGCTCGTCCCTGGACCATCAGGCTTGCTCTTAACTGGAGCTCGTCCCTGGAACACCAGGCTAGCTCTTAACTGGAGCTCGTCCCTGGAACACCAGGCTTGCTCTTAACTGGAGCTCGTCCCTGGAACACCAGGCTTGCTCTTAACTGGAGCTCGTCCCTGGACCACCAGGCTTGCTCTTAACTGGAGCTCGTCCCTGGACCACCAGGCTTGCTCTTAACTGGAGCTCGTCCCTGGACCACCAGGCTTGCTCTTGACTGGAGCTCGTCCCTGGACCACCAGGCTTGCTCTTAACTGGAGCTCATCCCTGGACCACCAGGCTTGCTCTTAACTGGAGCTCATCCCTGGACCAAGCTCATCCCTGGACCACCAGGCTTGCTCTTAACTGGAGCTCGTCCCTGGACCACCAGGCTTGCTCTTAACTGGAGTTCGTCCCTGGACCACCAGGCTTGCTCTTAACTGGAGCTCGTCCCTGGGCCATCGGGGTGCTCTTATTTGGAGCTCGTCCCAGGGCCACTGGGCTTGCTCTTAACTGGAGCTCGTCCCTGGACCACCGGGCTTGCTCTTAACTGGAGCTCGTCCCTGGACCACCGGGCTTGCTCTTAACTGGAGCTCGTCCCTGGACCACCGGGCTTGCTCTTAACTGGAGCTCGTTCCTGGGCCACCGGGCTTGCTCTTAACTGGAGCTCGTCCCTGGGCCACCGGGCTTGCTCTTAACTGGAGCTCGTCCCTGGACCACCAGTGCTCTTAACTTGAGCTCCTCCCTGGACCACCAGGCTTGCTCTTAACTGGAGCTCGTCCCTGGACCACCAGGCCTGCTCTTAACTGGAGCTCGTCCCTGGACCACCAGGCTTGCTCCTAACTGGAGCTCGTCCCTGGACCACCAGGCTTGCTCTTAACTGGAGCTCGTCCCTGGACCACCAGGCTTGCTGCTTCTGTCAGCCAACGGCCGTCGCGAGCACTACAGTGCTGCGCACGTCCGTTGGCCGATGCGGCCCCGCCCACTTAATTAAACCAACGCACCGCGGCGAAATTCGCGCCGCGGTTAAGCGGTTAACTAGAGCTCGTCCCTGGACCACCAGGCTTGCTCTTAACTGGAGCTCATCCCTGGACCACCAGGCTTGCTCTTAACTGGAGCTCATCCCTGGACCACCAGGCTTGCTCTTAACTGGAGCTCGTCCCAGGACCACCAGGCATGCTCTTAACTGGAGCTCATCCCTGGACCACCAGGCTTGCTCTTAACTGGAGCTCATCCCTGGACCACCAGGCTTGCTCTTAACTGGAGCTCATCCCTGGACCACCATGCTTGCTCTTAACTGGAGCTCATCCCTGGACCACCAGGCTTGCATGGAAATTCCACTGGCCTTTCTCTCAGTCTCACTCTGCGCTCTCATTCTGGTACTATGACTTCTAACAAAGGACTGAGCTGCTGACTTATATCTGGATCTAACTTCTAGAAAATCCTTTCTCCTCTAGGTCTCTCAAACTACAGCAAAGAATTTTACACATAGACTCATGAAATAACTTTTGGAAACTTTGATTATGGATCATTACCATAGTGTGAGGAATGGAAATAAAACAAAATGACCTTATGTACTCTTTCCTCTTCTTTTCCCAGGAAAAATAAGTACCCTACTTGAGGACTACAACTGCTGAAACAAAAATACACATGACTACTTCCTTGAAGTTGCCAAGAGCAATTTGGTGCAGACCTCTGCTGAGACTCCGTGTATTCCAGTCCTGATACGACCACACAAGAAACACTTTTTGATCAGGCGAGTGTATCCTAAAAATCTAGTGGTGGTCTTGCTAGACTGGTGCTGTCTAATGATGGTGGAACCTTGCTGCGGTAGCAACATTTCAAATCCTAAATAAGATCCTGGTCTGGCGAGCTTTGTGGGATCACTGGCGAAAGTCTAATCTGTGCGGTCCGACCTCATGCGATGCTCCTGGCCTCTCTCTGTGGCAGCCATCTTGTCCTCTCTTGGAGTGTGATCTACCTTTCGCTCACTACCATGGCACACCAAGCCTCTCTTCCATTTTGGGGGCCCTTTTGCAACCCATTTTAAGAACTTGGCATGCTTTTTACCAGACATGAAACAACCATGTCATAATTCTATCATCAGATATTCCTTCAGGTGCACTCTGCAATGCACACACATTCATGTATCATGATTAGAGCAGCTCTGAAAGTACACTGTGCAATGCACATGCATTATTGTTGACTAAAGTCTGAGTAGAGTTGAAAATATTGCAAATAATTCAGCAGCACTATATAAATGTGGTGGTGCGCGCTTGTGGCAATATGCCAGTGAGGAGTTCAAATAAATTAGCAGGAAAATATCGAGATGGATGAAATAAATTTGACAACGTAGTGGTGTATTTGTGACATGTCTGTTTATCAGTCTCACCTTTTTCCATTATTTGGTCTATTGGATCAAATGATTAGAGACCATCAGGCACATGCATCAAAAGAAAAACCGGTCGCGACCGGTATTTTTGCATTTGGGATGCATCATCCCAAATTCAAAAATCGGAATTTAAGTAATCTCTAAATTGCGATTACTTAAATTGCGATTGCATTTAAGGAATCGCAAATTGAGATTCCTTAAATGCAACAAAGTAAAAAATTTGCGATTTCGCTACTAGGGCGCAAATTACCATGAAGTTGAACTTCATGGTAATTTGCAAAACCTTTGAGAAATGCACTAAAGTGCATTTTTCAAAGTTGAAGGTTACACACACACATGTCCTTGGGACATGTGTGTGCGCAACTTATATGTGCACGGATCAATTTCAGGGGTGCAACAGGGTGTCCTTTTGACACCCTGCACCCTTGAAGTGCATGCGCAATTTGCGAGTACCTATTGGTACTCGCAAATAGCGCTCATAATTTTCCATTCATTCCTATGGGCCTGTAGGCCCATAGGAAGGAATGGGAAGCCATTCCTTATTTGCGACTCGCAGTTTGCGAGTCGCAAATAAGGAATGTGAAGAATCGCTATTATTATAGCGATTCCTACATGCATAGGATTTTGCGAATCCTTAATTGCGAATCCTTAATATTCGCTATTAAGGACTCGCAAAATCCTAGCTTGATGCATGTGCCAGCAAGTGATGTGCCACTAACATACTAAACAAGCATTTGTGATGCATATGGTCTCGCATTTATGAGAGTTTGAGCTATTGGCATTGTAAATGACTGCCTTTTATTTATGTGTTTCTTTTTAAAACAGATAAATAAAAGGTATTGTTATTTACAATACCAATAGCTTGAACTCTCACAAATGCGAGACCTATTGCATTGCAAATACATGCTATAAAAATAAAAAAAAGCGTTAGGAGAGAGCATGTCCTGCCTGCAACAGCAGGCAGGGCAAAGCTATTTGAGAAAATAGTGCTTGGAGGCTGTAATTAAAGCATGCCGAGAAACAACACACGTAACAGGGGGTGTCGTCATGGGAGGTTACAAAATGAACACCACTTCGCACTCACTGCACTACCTAGTCCACACACCCACATGCACCCAACGGCTTCATCAACAAAAGATCTCCGCTAAAGAGCCCCTTCGCGGGTGTCCGTCGGGCATTGCAGCGCCGGCCCGACGAGGAGCAGGCCCAGTGATGAAGCATGACATCCTTCGGAGTGTGTGAGGGAACTTCTTAACAGACCTGAACACTCCCACCCTCACGTAGGAACTGCACACCAGTCTATTATACAAGGTTACAAAATGAGACATGGCGGTACTAATGATGGACTACTAAGCCTTTTGACCAATAAATAGCCACAGTGTACAGTGGTGAATGACACAAGCCAATGAAAAATGTGGGCAGAGAGTGGGCGGAGCTTCAAGTCCCTCCCTCAATACAGCATGCCCAGGCTCGACCGAAAAAGGTGAAAGGAAGTCTCTTAACTACGTAGAATCTAAATTTTGGATCTGCTTATCAGAGGAATCGTACATTGGATGGACTCTTGACGGTGTTAGCTCGACAGATCACTCAAGCAAAACAGATGGTTATTATGGTGACTAATGACAGAAGGAACATTATTGTAATGCTAGCACTTTGCCTTTCAAGGGGCACCGATTAGTGTGTGCAACAGAGGTGGATACAAGCATCACAACGATAAACCAAAACTATGGCTGGCATGAAACACAGAATGTAAACATTGTGGGTGTTTGGGTCCTTTTGCTAAAAATGTGTAGAACACAAAAGAAGAATAACTTTTATTTACAAGATGATGTTGCCAATAACGAGGAGAATGTGGAAAATGTAGCTCCGATGGTACAAGATCATTGCAGTGGCAAACCTATGAGAATATTGTCGAGAACAGGCTTTTTGAATACATGGTGTATTTGGGGGCACCTGTTACCATAGTTGGCAAAACGTTATAAGAAAGAAAGAGTGGCCACATCTTAAGCTGAAGGAGCCAGACATCAAACCCGGAGGGTGCCAGAAAAGAGATGCAGTTTTAGAGGACTACCTTCGGGCTAAAGTAACCTCCCAAAGTAGAAGCAGTGCAGGAGTAATGGATGTTGCAGAAGATGGGGACAGTATTTTGTGTAGACATCATTTGAAAGTGCTCAAAATGAAATCTGATCATATGCAGATCTCCAAATGTCAGTTGTTCTTGCAGAAAGGTCAACAGATGAATTACTAAAAAGGTTTGAAGATGTGTTCTGCAACACATTAGGACAATTGAAGGATTTTCATCACGCAATTTAACTCAAAACAGGGGCCACCTTGGTGAAGCATAATGTCAGATACATGCCTTTGTCTGCTAGGGGAGGGCTTCCTCTCCTATAGTTACTGCGTGGGAAAAATGATATTAGACAATGCATTGATTAAATATCTTCAGCAGCGTAGCAAGGGGGGCGGTCTGTCCAGGCGGCATTAGTTTTTTGGGCGGCAGCCTTCCCACCCCTCGCTCTTACCTGCGGCCGTGCGGGGCGCCCGTCACCAGCACCCCCCCTGCTCTTACATGTGGCCGCAGGGTGGCGGCAATGTAGTGACCGCCTCGGGTGGCACAACGTTTAGCTATGTCACTGAAGATCTTCCAATAATAATATTATGGTAGATTGCCATCCCCTGCCTAAAATTAATGCACTTATCTCACCTCTTCCAGGTGGCAGAGTAACCAGCACGCTTGATCTTAAAAGTGCTTACCACCCGAGTGAATTAGGAGATCTCATGGACCAACATTTCATGCATCAGCTTTGTTCTCAAGCATGTGGAAGACATCACAGTATTTCAGCATGATATACTAAGATATTGTTCAATAGATCATGAGGCATTAGAAAAGGCACTTAGTATATTGCTTGAAAGCAGTGGCGGCTGGCATGTAAGGAGGGTGGTGAGACGGGGACAAAAATAAAAGTGAAAAAATAAAGAAAGAAAAAATAATCCCACTTACCTTCTATGCGCGACGTCCTCCTCCTTGCTCGGATTTTCTCCATGCAGGCTCCAGGAAACTGCAATAACCAATCCTGGTGCTGCTTTCATTCTGCGTGAGAGCAGCACTAGGATTGGAGGGAGCGGCCTCTCTCGCCGCTCCCGAGGGCACTGGAGCCTGATGCTGTCTCTAACTTCTAACTCAGCTGTCTAAAACAGCTGAGTTAGATAGGTTTAATCTGCCTATGTCTGTCTGGCCGCCGCAAGACAGCCAGCCAAAAAGACTTGTGCACTTTAAATCTACGTGCCCTGCCTATCACTGCTTTCTGCTGCTGCCTGACTGGCAGCAGCAGAATGCTCCGCCGCCGACCTGATGCTCGGCTTGGAGTTTTGAAAAATAAAATGGTAATTTATTACCATTTTATTTTTCTATCCCTGGGGGGATTTTTTTTGTGGGGCGACGCTCCTCCGCCTTAACGGAGGAGCCGCCCCTGCTTGAAAGATATATGACTGCAAAAAACTAAATAGGTATTTAAAACAAGGGAGTAAAATATTTGGGACAAGGTATTAGTGGTCAAGGGGTTTTACCTAACAGCTGTTTGGTTGATTATATTAAACAGGCTCCACCACCCTGTAACAAAGAGGTCTTTATCAGACTTACGCAACTATTACTCCTAATGGATTCCTACGTGAAACCCTCAAGCCATTGATAAAGAAGGAGGCTCCGCATGCTTAGGAAGATGACCAAGGGGTTTTGAGAAGATCCAAGAGTGCCCTGTGTCGGCAAACGCCCTTAAAAGTGTTGATCCCTCATTTAAGTGTGCCATCACCGTTGATGCCGACAAATACGGAGTCGGTGGGAATTTCAGGGCAACACATGGATTATTAAAATATTTGCCTCAAGGACACTATGTCCTTTTGAATGTTGTTACTCGGTCACAGAAAAAGAGACAATGAGATGTAATTTGGTGGTTGAAAATCTGAAACAATTTTATGGGGTAGCAATTTTACTTCAAGTATGGTTCACAGCACAAATTGGTCACCACAGCAGAACCCTGAAACAAAAACATTTAAATGACATTTTGGTCACCGGGTATGGACGATGATGTAGACTTCCTAGTTCAAAATTGTAACACATGACATCAAGCAGACAAAACCATACATACTCATGAAGCTCCGTCATAACCTATTGAAATTCTAAGACAACCAGGGCATATCTGCGCCATTGAGTTCAAGGCTCCGTTGACCAGATTCCAACCTGAAACAAGCACATAGTGCCGGTCACTGTTACTATGATTATCAGTGGTTTGATTGAAAGTTCATTGGCAAACCTAGAACCATCAGTGTAATTACATTTCTCAATGACATTTGTTAAAAGGAAGGCTATCCTTCTAAAATATTTAGTGACAACGGAATGGCGTTAGATCGCGTGAAATGAGAAATGTCTTAGATACTGCTCGTACAATACAGATGCACATCCGTAGATCATTCACAAGTTAATGGAAGCGTAGACAGGACAAATCATGTTATCAAAGATTGCATTCAGTGGGCCAGAGTCAGTTAAAATGTTGGTCAGGCCTGTATCTGACGCTTCTCAGGAATGGCACGATGCGTGAAGGGACCCACCTCGAGGCATCACTGGGTTCCTGAAAGACACTAACACAGGAGCCCTGAGATGCCAGGTGAGAGGAAGGAGGAGGGAAAGGGACTGCTGGCAAGGAGGTCTGAAAGAATAAATGGAGGAAAAATCAGGATAATATGTGCATGTCTCAAATTCTATTATCACATATAATGTATACACGTATACTACTGGTACCTTCAATAAATGTCTTGAAAATCTATATTCCCAGAGGTGGATTCGCTTTCTGAATATGTGACCCTTATTGGCTTTACAGGAAATGCAGAGAGAAGAAAGGCTTGATACAGTTGTTCTTTTTCCACAATGTTCTCTAATTAAAAAAAAAGACACATAGCTTGCATTTTCTAGCTATGTTTATTTCTTGTTAAGGTTGTTTCAAAATTCAGCATGCTTTCCTCAGTGTTATCAATTTGTTCTGCCTTAGATTAACCTAAGGTTTAACACTACCCTGCTTACATCAGTGCTTGTTAATTAATTGTGCCTTCGAGTCTCCTCAGAACTTGATGCGTCATTAATATTCTTGTAGCTCACCTGAACTGGGCTTTACTCGGCGCTTGTAATTTGAAAGTTATAACAAGGATACTTTGATCTCAGTTCGCATTTGCCAAAGAAAATGTGTTGCTCACGAAGCTCACCCTTATAAACAATTAATACTTGCACTTTCCTGGAGCTTCTTAAAAAACAAGTGAGCCTTATTTTTCTCTGAAGAGTTAATTGTTGGTAAAAGTCTTTTAACTTTTAAAACAGAATGCAGTTAACTGCATTCTGTCTCAAAGAAGAACAGCGTTCACTGCCAAGCGAAACAAAAGCACTTTCCTCTGCCAAGCGAGACAAAGGCACTTTCCTCTGCCAAGCGAGACAAAGGCACTTTCCTCTGCCAAGCGAGACAAAGGCACTTTCCTCTGCCAAGCGAGACAAAAGCACTTTTCCTCGAACTTCTTGTTAAGTAAGTGAGCCTTATGTTTCTCTGAAGAGTTAATTGTTAGTAAAAGTCTTTTAACTTTTAAAACAGAATGCAGTTAACTGCATTCTGTCTCAAAGAAGAACAGCGTTCACTGCCAAGCGAGACAAAGGCACTTTCCTCTGCCAAGCGAGACAAAAGCACTTTCCTCTGCCAAGCGAGACAAAAGCACTTTCCTCTGCCAAGCGAGACAAAAGCACTTTTCCTCGAACTTCTTGACAAAGTAAGTGAGCCTTATGTTTCTCTGAAGAGTTAATTGTTGGTAAAAGTCTTTTAACAAGACAAATGCACTTTCATCCGTACGTAAACAGAAAACAAAATTAGATGTTCTAAAACGTTACTTTAATTTCTCTAAAATGAACGAAAAGCGCTGCTTACGCACATCACAACAATTGTTGTGAGCCTACAAACTCTCCTTCCACCATTTCACAAGTTTGTCAACTGAAGCCAGAGAGAGAACTCCTCCTCTCCGACCAGTGAGAGATTTTCGGATAGTAAGCATTGGTCTTCCTTATAAACAGGAGATGCCCAGCCGGATAATGGCAAAGGATCATGGTACTAGTAGTCCGATAGAGAAGTTTTTTTTTCTGTTTTATCAGCCTTGTCGATGGACATACTCATGAAACGGTCGTAACCATTGCTGATCATGAGAGTTGGCCAGGCATTACAGTATATGACCTCACATGACCTCTACTCACAGGAGACACCTCCAAGCGTTTCTAATCAAAACCAGTTTTCCTCCTTCGATGCGACCAGCTTCCATGGTGCTGTGTCTTCCTTGGATACGCATCTGGGGAGAATTATTTAATGCATTTCAGGAAACAACAGAAATAAGAGCCAAATCTGGGGAAACATGAAATGTCGTCAGGAGAAATATAAAGGTTATTATGGAGAGAGAGATGTAGACCACATATGAGGAGAGTTGGTGACTTGATCTGAATTAAAAGCCTTAGGCTTGACAAAATAACCTGACCCATGTCAATAGATAAAGGCGGAACAAGATGTGGTTGCACCAAAGGAAGGGTGAGGGTGAAGTGTAAGCGGAGTGTGGAAACTTCATGCGGTGATTTTAATGTTACTGGAAAGAGTAAACATGCGAACTTTAATACCCATGATCAAGATTCTGATGTGAAAATGAGAACGTAACCTCAAGGAGAAGGGTGCAGCGGGAACAGAACATTGATGGGCACAAAACTATAAATGGAGAGATGTCAAAAAAGTTAAAGTACAAATAGATTATTCTGATTTAACCTTTGACACCATTCGTTCTGATATTGAACAACAAAAACAAGCGAAGAAGAGACAGCAACACTGGTATCAGCAGCAACTGCTGCTGAGAGCTGTTCTTATACCTGCTGTGGTCGGTGAACCGGGCAACTTTATTTAGTTTAATTCATTTATGAAGGGGACACATATCACAAAGGTGTCCTGGCGCTGATAGAGCAAATCAGCAGATCTGGGTTTATTGGGCAGCGAAGGGTCAGGTTTTAAAGTCCTCTCGGAATTGAAGATGGCTGCTCATAGTGTGAACCTGCTGGAAGTGAGCTCCCCAGCCTGCATGTTTGGTAGAGGAAGGAGCGACCTCCATGCAGTCGCGGCTTCTGCCCTTCTTACGTGGTGGGGCAGTGCGGGGAAGAATAAATAATAAATAAATGAATATACACTTACCTTCTGCTCTAGCGCCGCGCCTCGCTGCTCCTCTGCTCCCGGCACTGCAGTTCCCATGAGCACACGCTCCCAGCTCACCACGCAATCCCAACGCTTCTTTCATGCTATTACTCCCGGCATGAGAGAAGCGCTGGGATTGGGCGGAGCGGGCTGGTTTCACGCTCCAGCAGGGACTGGCAGCCTGTGCACCTGAGCCCTGCAGATATCTCCAAGGAACAGCCTGGAGATATCCAAGTGCGCATGTCGGTTTGGCAGCCCGTGGACGGCCAGCCAAACCGACATGCGCACTTTCAGCGCCCACTACTCCTCCTCCCCCTGCTGGTGACGCTGCAACCTGGCCCCGCCCTGCCCCAGACTCGGCAGACTCAGCAAACTCAGGCGAGTCAAAGAAAAATAAAATGATAATAAAAATGTTTTATTATGATTTTATTTGTCATTTTTTGCCTTTAAGCAGTGGGGCGATGCTCCTCCGCCACAGCAGAGAAGCCGCCCCTGCCTCCATGCGGAATTGTTTTTCATATGTGGTACAGCCAGAATGCAGGAGGGAGCAGATCGAAGCACCTCAGCTGGGTGGTGGGACTGGAAAGGTTCAGATAGCGGTCTATCACCAGAAGCATATAGTGTTTTCGAACACATGGATAACAATTTAAATGCTGTTTTTTATCAATGGGTAACCAATGCAGCATTGTTAGGTGGGGAGAGATCAGAGTTCGAGGGAGAAAACTTGATAGGTTTCTTGCAGCACCCTTTTGGAAAGTCTCAGGATGAAGTATAAGATATTTGGGAAGTGAAAGATATAAGCAGTTGTAATAATTGAGGTTTGAGCCTACCGTCGCCTCAATGACAGAGAAACATGTTCCCTTGTGCGACACCAATCTCTAACAACCTATTCAACTCAGGGATTGTGTAATGGATGCATCCTGTTTGTGTTTTATCATTTCTGTATTCATTATTCCTTCTTCTCCATTTGTTCATTGCCGCTGCTCGTTTTTCAGGGGGGGCTGGAGCAGAATATAGGCCCGGGCACCAAAATAAAAGTGCCCCCAAAAAATAAAGTAGAAAGCTACAAAAGTGTCCATGTTTACAGCTTGGGGCAGTTTTCAACTTGTAAATACAAGATGCATAAGTATTTTACAAGGTATAGAAGACTGCATGGATTGGGGCTTGATGCAGGAGATGTTAGTGTTAATGTCAGAGAAATAAACAGTAAAAACCAGCCCAGCAGACCATAAAACTGGCCCTCAGACAGCCCAAAACCCACCCACACACCGATCTGGTGGACAAGCCCATTGGGTACTGCCTGAGTGCCCTATATGGGAGCCTGACCCTGCCCTTTTTATCTTTCTTTTTTTAGTCTTTCCTTGTTCTTTGTAAAAGGGGAGCCGTAGGGCTTCACGTGAACAGCTGGAATGGTCACTTTGTGTGCAATGGTCACTGCATTTATATGTAATTGTTCTGACAGTTGAGGGTTGCTACTCCTCCCGACTGCCCTACAGGGCCAGACTGGCCGAACCGGGCATTCCCAGGGAGGCTGGAAGGGTGGGGGCCGGTTTTGTTCCGGGGGGGCCAGTTTTGCAGCGGTGCTGCAATATCGGTCCCCAGTGACAAACGTATCAGTGCTTCACACTTGCACCCCTCCCTCTACCCCGGGGGCTGGTTCGACAAACTTGCCAGGGCTGCTTTGAGTTCCCAGTCCAGCTCTGCTGCCAAACCGTCTATTGTACAGAATTTACATTAATACATTTAAATCCTGATTGATACGGACTCTTCAATATACAACACTTCACAGCCTTGCATGTATCTCCTTATTCTGCCAGACATCTCCGTCGTCCACCTGGACTGCGAAGGTAAATTAGGGGCAGAGTTTCTCCAGTCCACACAAACTCCTTTCCCCGTCGCTGAGTTAAATCTGACCCCTTTCCCTCATTTCAGCGTGGTACTACTGGACTCACATCACCTAACACCAAATCTACTTCTATCATCCTCCAGGTGATACCTCTTGGGTAGAGGATCGACTGGACTACAGCACCTCTCAACCTATTCTGTCCAACAGCAATCACATCTTCATAGGAGGTTTTAACCTCCACCGAGGCAACACTCATGAGACCGCGTCTTCTCTCTTTAGGTCCTTTCTGCAGGAGAATGATTTGATTCAACTTTGCTTCAAACAAACATATTAGATACACTAAATTAGACCTTCAGATCACTAAGAAAAGGATCCCTACTGATAGGTGTCCCCCTGACCAGATTCCCATGTCTATGTCCTTCACAACCAAGGTTTGTGGTTTCCCTAAAAGGCCAAATAAATGAGTCAGGGAAATTAAGAACAAAAAACCCTCTTCTATAAGCAGTTAGTCCTCTATTTTCAGTTTTGGGTCCAGCCTTTTTGGACTATGTGAGGTCTTTCATTTGTTTAGGAAGAGCAGCTCCAATATGCTGTTTACAAAGTATTTTAAGTTATATTAGAAGCCCCAAACATATTGGACAATAAATATGTAGGATTGTTTTCTACAGGTTCCCTCTCTGCACTCTTTCTTCACTATACACACAACAGAGAGGTAGGCACCGTTCTAGTTTCAGGTGTAAACATTTTTAGGAGGGTCTTGTGCACTTGATGCATTCATATTGCTCAGAAGTTACCTTACATTCTCTTGAATCACAACCTGCATATCATGGTCTCTCTGATGCTTAGACCCAAAGAAGCAGGTGAATCCTGGTGGATCAGCTTGGACTGGACCGGCTCTACCTATTCTTATCCCATTCCCCTGCTCAAGCTGGGATTAGGCACAGTTCTCTTCAAGGATGCTACTCTCACCCTTCTCTCTCTCTCTAAAATATCATATATAAGTATTGTTTGCTATTTGTGCATGTAGAATAATCACGTTTATATCTCTATATGGGTATAAGCTGGACTTGCATATCACTATATTTGCCCGTACCTCTCAGTTCTTAATGTAGAATGAGGAGCTTCAGACAGGTATGAAGGTAAGCTTAAGTATCCTTTATTGGAGCAGGCAAGACCGCGTCCTCCTTCCACCAGTCCTTCTCCAACTGACGCCCTTGCTCCCCACTCCCATCCCATCCCAGAACCCTACCACCGTAACTAGGATACCATGGCAATAATTACCAAGACACCACATCTCCCTTCCACACTTACAATATAAATGAACTCACAAATAAGATGATAGTTTACTATACAAAACTTGAAATCAGAACTAAGCACTCCCCAGTAATACATTCCTCCGAGGTTCCATTTAAGAAGACAACAATATAAATCATATAACATATATGTGTATAATTACATAACTAAAGTACTTAGGGGGATATTCTCAAGAACGGGCGATAATTATCGCAAACCTAGGTTAACGCAATTTTACATAACGCCGTCTATCGCGGGAAACTAACGCCGTAGTAACGGCGTATTCTCAACACGCCAGCAACAGGCGATAGTATCACGATAACGCGTCAAATGTCCGCGTTAAAATTACCGGGACGCCCATAAAAAAGAAAACCCGAACGTGAAAAAAGTGGCGATGGGCCCAACAGCGATAAAAATATCAGTGATAAGCAGCGCCAGGCTTGCTATTCCACTTCAGGCGGGAAAAATCACCATAAATGTTGCACTTACACTTGTCAGAGTGATGTGCTAATGCAGAGGACTGACATGCACACAGGGAATGTGTGTTGCAATGAATGTATTTGCACATGCTGTTCATGTGGTCATTTTGTACTGTTCCATGATTGCTAAGGACAGTCAAAACGTGACGTGCTCATGTGAAGAAATTGTTAATGATTGTGTTCCTTCGGGCTATTCCTGCTGCAGCTGCAGTGGGGTGTGGTCCACCTGCCTCATCTTCCTCATCATCGTCCGGTGCTTCTGGGACTTGGATCCATGGGGCATTGGTGCGTACACATATGTTGTGCAATACACAACATGCAATGATCATCTTGCACACTATTTCTGGGCTGTACAGGAGTCTTCCACCTGTGATGTCCAGGCACCTGAAACGTGACTATAAC
This sequence comes from Calotriton arnoldi, assembly GCA_963921515.1. Lineage (NCBI taxonomy): Eukaryota > Metazoa > Chordata > Amphibia > Caudata > Salamandridae > Calotriton > Calotriton arnoldi. Next base: position 951,040 of record CAWUFW010003087.1, read on the forward strand.
ATGCCAAATGTGCGCTCAACAATGCCCCTGGTGCGTTTGTGGCCCACATTGTACTGCCTCTGGGCCGGGGTGTTCGGGGCTCGGAGGGGTGTCATCATCCACGGGCAGAGTGCATATCCTTGTTCACCTGTTAGAGGTAGGTGAGATTAGTGTGAATTGGTGGTCCTGCATGCTGTGTTGGCAGACCTACAAGTTTTGTGGTGTGTAATTTGTGCGACTTTGGGATTCATGTTTGCCATGTATTGCTTCTGGCAAATGTGCAGGATCAATGTGTATTACATAGCCTCACAGCTGCTCCTCCCTCCCCCCGAGCCGATTTACTTGTGTGTGCTGCGCGGTTGCATCACTTGCACTCCTACAGCACACCATTGTCATGCCTGTCTGCGCATGTCCGCAAGCCTGACAACAACACTGTAATGTTGGCCATTGAAGGTGGGCGGCCACGTGTGTGTAGGCCTATGGTAAGGATTGGGCGGACACAGATGTGGAGTTCAGGCCTGGCTGAACTCGCGCTGCGATTGAGGCTAGGCCTTTGGCTTATGCTGCGGCAATGAAGATACACACACAACAGTTGGCATGTATGAGCCAAGACCCTGAGCGGTCTTGCGCTCCTTTATTTATCCATTCGGGCGAGCCCGCCCTCCGGGTGCATGCTACATTGCAACATTGTCAATTAAGGGCCGGGTGGCGCCGACACTACAACAGAGACACACGCCATAGTTACTTTTGTGGCCAGCCCGGAACTGAACCACGCCCAGAGCCCAGAACTGAACCACGCCCAGAGCCCCGGGCCATTTCTTCACACTCCTCACACGCCTACGTGTGGGCCGCCGCCGCGGCGCTGGGATGTCGTGCGCTTCGGAGTACGTCTCCAGACGTTCCACCCAGGCTTTCCAGCGGCCTGCCTGGGACGGGGGTGGCCCCGTGACTGTGAAGGGCTCCAGTGGCGTTACCGAGGACATGCTGTTGGCTGCTGGAGGCGGATTTGTGGGGTAGCCCCACGGGACGATGACTTGTGGTGCACTGAGGTAGGCCCACCTGAAGAGCTGAGCGGGTGTGCAGCCTGCGATGATGCAGTAGGCCTGGAGGCTGGACGGTGACTTGTGGTGCACAGAGGTAGTGGCACCTGAGGCACTGCATCCGGCACGGGCCTACCGCCACGTGGCGATGACTTGCGGTGCACTGAGGTAGGCCCACATGAAGAGCTGAGCGGGTGTGCAGCCTGCGATGATGCAGTAGGCCTGGAGGCTGGACGGTGACTTGTGGTGCACAGAGGTAGTGGCACCTGAGGCACTGCGTCCGGCACGGGCCTACCGCCATCGTGGCGATGAATTGCGGTGCACTGAGGTAGGCCCACATGAAGAGCTGAGCGGGTGTGCATCCTGCGATGATGCAGTAGGCCTGGGAGACGGACTGGAATGGATGTGTCTGAGGCCTGCTGGACCGCAGTGTAGGCCGGAGGGATCAGTCAGCACACACAGAACTCCATGGTGCGGTGCCTCAGGGTGCGCTGGGGGCCTGTTGCGCGGAAGCCAGCGATCGGCTGAGGAGGCTGCCAAGCTCGCGAGCCTCGGGCTTGAAGATTGCACCGGCACGTGGTGGGCCCTCTTGGAGACACGCCGGTGGTGGCAGGTGAGCAGTGAGGCCTGGGTGCGCAGGGGCGGGCAATCACCGCTGGGCGCCGGGCAGGTCTGGGGACCAGCGGGCTGGGGTGCAGCAGGCTCACAGGATCGCGCAGGCACCACCGGTCATGGCGGTGGCCTCGTGGCAGGGTGAGGGGCGCCGCCCTGGCAGACACGCCCCTGCAGGCGATGACGAGATGTGCGCAGGGTGGCGTGTGACGTAGCCACCTCGTGGCGAGTGTGAATTTGGCCGTTGAAGGTGGTCGGCCACGTGTGCGTAGGCCTATGGTCAGGATATGGCGGACACAGAGACACACGCAGTAGTTACTTTGGTGGCCATCTCGGAAGTGAACCACGCCCAGAGCCCTGGGCTATTTATTCACACTCCTACGCTGGACTGGCGTACGCCGGCCCAGCCCACTACGCTTACGCTTACAGGGGGGAGACATAGCTACATGTCCAAGGTCTTCCCCACTGCCTGAGGTAACATGGTTGCGTCCACTGTCCTCAACACTACAAACACCAGCAGTATATGTCCACATGGACATGTCTGTGCTCTGCATACTCAAGACTGTCCAGCACATCACCGCCACACTTGGCATTGTGTCCATTCTTATTCATGGGTCCATTGCCTCCTTCGCACATTCTTGGTTCCCACCTCTCCCCACATTCTGCAATTGTGTGGCAGTGGGGCTCTGCCTTTGTGGATGGGTTGTCTACATGTCTGGCCCCTGTTACCACAGTTACTTGTGTTGTCGTGTCTGGTAGGTGGGCATGTTGTTTGGCATGTTGTATGTGATTTTGTTACGTGTGCATTCCCACAGTTGTGAGTTGTATGATTGTGGAGTTGAGGTGTGTGGTGTGTTCCGTTGGTACTTGCCAACGAGCAGTGCATTTCCATATGTGCCATCCTGAAAGCGCTGGTTGATGATGGACTGTCGGAAGATGTAGGAATCATGCACCTTGCCTGGGAAGTTGGCGACGACATTGGTGAACAGACCCCGTGGTCCACTATTGCCTGCACATTGATGGAATGCGTGTGCTTTCTGTTGCGGTAATTGTGTGCAGTGTCGGCAGGGGGCACAAGTAGGACATGTGTGCAGTCAATTGCCCCCAACACGTGCGGGAAGCCAGCTATGGCGTAGAAGCCTTGCTTGGTCTCCAGCTGTTCCTGCGCAGTGCGGGGAAGTGAAGGTGCTGGGGTATCAAGCTGATGATGGCATCCAAGACAGGTGTGAGGAACTTTGATAGGGCTGGCTGTGAGACTCCTCCGACTCTGGCAGTTGTTGGTTGGAAGGTACCAGAGGCCAACAAGTGCAGCACAGCCAGCAGCTTTGTCTGCGGAGGGATGTTGGTTGTCCGCCGTGTTGGTACCGTCAGCCTGTGGGCAATGTGGGTCAGGATGCGGAGGATGGTTGTCCTTTTGAGCCTGTAGTGGGCAATGACATCCTCTGGCGGTAAGTCTCTGAGGCTGGTGCGCTTTCGGAAGGTCCGCTGTCTTGTTCTGCGCTGCCTCGGTGGCAGTCCGGGGGGGGTGGTCCTGGGGGTGGGAGTGGTCCTGGGGGTGGTGGTGGTGGGTGTTGTGGCCCTCTGGGTCTCCAAGCTGCATGATTAGTAGCTCCATGGCATCTGTTGGTCTTCAGATGTGGCTCTGGGTTGGGCTCCCTTTATACTGCAGGTTTTCGTCCTACTTAAGACCAGAAAAAAGCAGGTCTTAAGTCCCTGCTGCTAACGTGCCTTATTGCCTGTTTTTGGACCGCATTGCCGATCTGGCTGGTCGTTGAGAATATCGCGAAGTGGGTGTTATTGTGAGTTTTTGCACGGGAATGCCTACTCCGCATATGATTAGCGTTAGTTCTCGCTGTCAGCCTTGGCGATGTTTTTAGCGGCGGCTATCGCAGGTAAACTGACGATGTCGACTGTTAGCGCAGGCTTGTGAATAGGGCGATAAATCTATCGCCACTTTCGTGGCGGAAAAGTGCCGCTAATTCGGCGATGAGTCCTTGAGAATATGCTCCTTATAGTCATAACCTGTTCAGGAAGGATAACGAGTAATGGTTGCCACAAGATGTAATTTATAAAAGCCACCATCTCCCCTTCTATAAATAAATGACATTACAAAATCTTTAATTTTTTGGGGTAATATTACAGTTCTATCCACACGAGTTGCAGTGGCCATAGAATTAGCACCACTTTCCATCACTTCAGTGAGCGTAGACTGAGTATTGGTTGCAAATGAATTTCTTCCCAAGGTACAATTTCCTCTCTGTTCCTCCACAATCTCATCATCCTCCCATAACCAGTCCATTGATTTGGATTTTTTCCCTATTTGTTTGACATCCTTCTGCCAATTAAAAATGTTGTTACATTTTGCCATTCTGCAATAGTGCCAATTTTTTTTGTCTTCGAACAAAGCAGATTTAGCATATATTTCCTTAACTCTCGTTGATTCTGAAAATGTACTACAACCTTTCCTTGTCTTTTGTCCCAACTTTACTCTCACCTAATCGCCAGCCATTAAGTTAACTTCCTTTGCAACATGTCTCTTATCGTAATACGACTTATACAATTTCTGCATTTTAGTTAGATTGCTTTTTACCACTGAGGGAGACCATTTACTGCAAATTGTTAACTGCAGCAAAGCTTGTAGTCGTTGGTAAATGGATCTCTGCCTCTGAGTATTTTGAAAGGACTGTAACTAGTTACTGTAGGTGCAATTCTGTATGGCCAGATCGTGTTATGCAATTCTCTCTCCCAACCCAAACCTGCATTAATGACTGCTTCTATACTGCCCATTATTACACTCTTGAATTGTTCAACAATGCCATTTCCTGCAGGGTGATATACAGGAGGTTCTTTTCCACAATTCCATTCCTTTTTAGGTCGAGCCTGGGCAGCGCATGTGCTGCTGCGAGGTATGCAGTAGTGGAGTATGGCTTTGAAGCCCCGCCCACTCTCCGTCCATATTTTTAATTGGCTTGTGTCATTGTCCTTCGTAATTGCTGGCTTCCGAGTCGGTATTTGGCTTGTTAGTCCCTCCTTGGTACCACTTTGTCTGCATTTGTTACCTCCCATAACGACTGGACCTTTTACAGGTGTTGTTACATGGTCTGCTTTATAAGTGGGTGCACACTATTTTATTTAATGCTCTTCCCCTTTTCCACCCACTATCACGCAGCACGCTGCCCGCTTTTATTTTAATTTTTTCTAATGGCAATCCGCTTTAACTATAGTGGCCGCGATTTCTTATTTATTTATTTTAGCAGCGCAGTCCGCATTTAGCGGCCGTGCTTATTTATTTATTTTGTTTACTAGCGCCCATGCGGCGCTTTCACATTCATAGAGGCCGCGCCCCTTTCATTACACAAACCGCATCTAAAGAAAGGTACGCAGCCGACATTAAAGTGAAAGCGCGGCATGGGCGCTTTTACCAAAAAAAAACATCTGTTTGTCAACTTGACAAACAGATGATTTATTTTGTCAAAGCCCCGATGCCCTGGTTTCACTTTAATGTCGGACACGCCCCTTTCTTTAACGCAGCTTGTCTAAAGAAAGGGGCGCGGCCTCCATGAATGTAAAAGCGTCGCATGGGTGCTAGTAAAAAAACAAATATTTGCAATGCAATAGGTCTCGCATTTGCGAGAGTTTAAGCTATTGCATTGCCAATAGTTTAAACTCTTGTTAATGCGAGACCTATTGCAGTGCAAAAGCTTGTTAAGAATTTCACATATTTTTTCGATGTAAATTGATGACCATTATCACTTAAAATAGTTTTAGGGATTCCTCCTCAAAAAAATAATTTCTGTAGGAAGGAGACAACTGTATTAGAGTTAATTGTTTCTGAAACTTCAATTTCAGGCCATTTAGAATAATTATTCACAGGACCATGACATATTTAGAAACCCTCTACAATTAAAGTATGCAGTTCCTAATATTCACAGCAGGTGGTTATAATCAATCAAAGGCTCCACACAATGGTATAGAGCAAGACTTAGGAGGAGAATCTCCTCCTATTGGAAAAAGACCCTCACACACCCAGCCAGCTAGGTGTCTTGCTTCATCATCGGGTCTGCTCCTTATCGGGTTGGCGCTGCAATACCCGATCGGCGCCCGAGATGGGGCCTTCTTGGCGGAGATCTTTATTCCTTATGCCATAGGGTGTAGTGCGTGGGAGGGCCCTAAAAGTAGTGTAGGTGCTAATGATAGGTGAATAATTGGAATCTAAAATAGGAAATGGTGGTCCACTCAAAATAATTTTAATGAAACGTGGCCATCACCCTAATTAAAAATGAAAATGCGTATCTTACTCAAAAATTGTGAGATTATACGCTTATAATATAGGTCAACATGTTTCTTGCCTTTATTCTTAATAGATGGCAATTCCTCAGGACCAAAAAATAGGATCTACCTACACTTTTCGGTGGTGGTCTAAAACTACAAAAAGTGAAGTAATAACCACTCGTACAGCACCCTCAAAAGTGATACCTGTAGATCTAAAAACCAACCTGCAATGAAACAGAGTAATGAACATAAGTTTAGTCATATTAAAAATATACGGGTAATTCAAGGACCCAGTGCCTCAATCAAAACCCATAGTGCAGCCAAAGCATGCCGAACACAGGTGACTGATGGCATGCGAAAAGTCTGAACTACATTTGGTGAGGAAGAAGAAACAACATATTAAAAAATGGCAGCTAAATGAGCATCGTTTTATAACTTACCCAAATAGGGTCAAGGATGCACAGCATCAAAACTGGCTGGCGAGGACACTAAAGTGTAGTGTCCTGTGGGAATTAAAAACAGAGAACAAATGCTGGGAGATTAAACAGCCAGAAACAGCTACCTGTAGGTATATCAAGCAAAGAAGATGAAGAAGAAACAACATGACAATACCCAGTCGTATCGCAATCATGTCCATCAGTGTCAGTCTATCAGGCGAACAACTCAGCCCTTCAATGTCAATTGAAAAGACAAAGGGCGTGGATTTACCAGTCTGCGCCTCCTGGTGTTGATACCTCCGCTGAGTCAGGTCAGCGTCAAATGCGCACCCGGTGCCTGTCGTGGTAAAAAAGCCAACGTTCCTCTGGTATCAACCACAAAAGAGAAATATCAGCTCAAAGTGTAGGAGATCTTTAGAAACGACCTCACCAACATCCTTCCGTTTGAAGAGTAGTGAAACCGGTATGTTGGCAAGCGTCCAAGTCAAAGAAACCCCACACAAGAGCTAAATAACTTACTGAAGGGACTTAGTAATACCCTTCAAGCCAAACCAATGAAAAGCCATGAGGGACACACAGGGGGCTAACTATTCTGTTACTTACTCTTCCATGTGAGTCCGATCGGAGATGCTCCTACCCCTTGCTCAGCCGGTCCGGGAGTAACGAACAGAGTAAAGATCCCAAAGAAATACCAGCGGCCGGCAGAGCTTGGAGGCGGAACTTCCGGTACTTCCTGTCTGAAACAGCGTAACGACTCGAGCGCTAACCCTGTTTAGGGCGCCATGTTGGATTTCCTCCAACCAATGCGAGACAAAACACTCCATGCAGTAGCAATCAAAGGCACCAAAAGCGTAGTCTCGTTTTAAGATAACAAGAAAAAGTGAATGGATTCAAAACACCTAAAAGGAATTAATGACTCATAAACCATAATATAATATTGACGCTAAAAATGGCGATAAACCTGTGTGACAAATGTCATGTAAGACAGGAATGAAAGTATTGCTGCAAATGAAGGGCGTAGGTCCAGCCTTACTAGTGTATCTCATAGAGGATCCGCGTTACTAACTAGATTAAGTAGATTTGGAGGGGGCTCTTCCTCATTGGAATCAACAATTATGAAATTTTAACTATTAAAAGTAATATGTTAGGCACAACATTCGGCATCAGGTAGGAGTCCAGGGAGTTCGAGTAAATTACAAAAGGAGTAAAACCACTAAATCAAGTGCAGAAATACAAGGGCCCAAGGTGGTAATTAGGTTAATTGGCTCCAGGGAATATCCTCATTAAGCCCTCCTTTATCAGTGGCTAGTCGAAGGACCCAACGTTGTTCCAAACGGAACAATGATCTTGTAGGCATCCCTGGGTGGGTTTCTAATACGGCCCAATTGAATGAGTCTGGGGGATGTTGCAGTTGTTCGAAGTGACAGGTCATTTTGGTGTTAGTTTTATGGCATCTGAAATTGCTTCGATGTTCCATTATCCGGACTTTGACTGGTCTTGAGGTCATACCTATGTAAAGAAGACCACATGGGCAGTCCAGTAAATAGATACAATTAGGTGTGTTGCAATTAGTGTGTGCAGCCATACTCCAACTAACTCCGTTAGGGAACTTAAATTCTTTGGTAACCTTAGTTTGCGGGCACGCCGAGCATGACCCACAAGGGTAATGACCCTTGACAGGCGGTAAGTCCCAAAGTGTCCTTTGTGTATTGCCCTGTTGTTTCTTAGGTCTAGTGTGTACCAACATGTCCTTGAGGTTACTAGTTCGTTTAAAGGCGAACCTAGGTTTGGGAAGCTGCAGAGTTCCTGTGTTAAGGATGTTCCAATGTTTACAAATGATGTTTCTAACTCGATTCGAGTCAGGGGTGTATGTCGTTACACAGGTCATGACCCTATCAGGTTCCCTAGTTTTGACCTCCAATAAGCTCTCACGGTTATTATGCTGTGCCCTTTTGTACGCACGATCGATCACCTGTATGGGGTATTCTCTTCGAAGTAGGTCTGTCTTTAGCGTGTTAGACTCATTCTTGTAGTCAGTGAGTGTACTGCAATTCCGTCTGATACGTAGGAATTGCCCAAAGGGTAAGTTTTGTCGGAGAGCCCTTGGATGATGACTACTGAAACGTAGGAGACTATTCCTGTCGGTTGGTTTTCGGTATAGAGTGGTAGAAATCTTGTCACCCTCTAGTTTAATCAATAGGTCAAGAAATGGAATCTCTGTTTCTGAAATGATGTTAGTAAATTTTAAATAGGGGTTCAATGTGTTGATCCAAATGCAGAATTCATCGCATTTGGTGCGTTCTCCCTTCCATAGAATCAGGATATCATCAATGAACCTCTTCCATAATAACACATTGGAAAAATACGGATTCCTGGGATTGTGGATCTCTCTCTCCTCAGATGCTGCCATATACATACAGGCTAGACTGGGCGCGAATGTGCTGCCCATTGAAGTGCCCTGTGTCTGGTGGTAAAGCTGAGTATTATATTCAAAGAAATTCTCTGTGAGTGCTAAAGTGGCGCATTCCAGTACGAAGGTCACTGGAGTAGGTGAATCCCAATCACTGTGAATCAGGGCGTCTTCAATAACATCAAGGGTTGCCCTTTGTGGGATATTAGTATAAAGGGCCACAACATCCAGGGTGACCAAGAGATCTACTACTTCTGGATGTTGGGTCCCCTCGATTAAACGTAAGACGTCTGTGGTGTCCCTAATGAAAGAGGGGGTGGCTCTAACCAGTGGTTGTATGAAATGATCCACAAACTTGGAGAGGGGTTCCAGGATGGACCCAATCCCTGACACGATGGGTCGTCCAGGAACGGGGGTGATACCCTTATGGATCTTGGGTAGACAGTAAAAATAAGGGGTCTTGGGGTCCTTCGTTATTAGGAATTCAGCTTCCTTCTTGGTAATCCAACCCTCTGTTTCAGCAGAAAAGACCATAGAGGATATCATTCTACTCAACCTAGGTGTAGGGTCTTCCCTAATCGGTGTGTAGTATACCCTATCGCTGAGTTGTCTGCGACATTCATTGTCGTAGTCTAGTGTGGACATGATCACCGTAGCTCCACCTTTGTCAGCCTGTTTGATTATGATATTTACATCATTCGCCAGGTCTGAGATAGCAGTGGTTTCAATAGAAGACAAATTGTAATAAGGAGCAGGAGTAGATGTACTGTTCAGATCTTTCAACACTGCTTGCTCAAATGTTAACACCTCATTGGGAACCATGCTGCTATTAGGTGTAAAAGTGGATGGTCTGTGCAAGCCAGAATCGCCCGTTATTAATGGCGGTTGATCATGAAAAAAGGCTTGTAGGCGGATTTTGCGAAAAAAACCTTGTATTTCACAAATGTTGCGAAATTGATCATTTCGAGGTGTGGGGACAAAACCCAGACCTTTTGGAGAACCTTGACCTCAATCGGTGAAAGGACTCTGGGTGAGAGGTTAATGATCAATGTCTCCTCCCCCTTGTCTGACTCCTGGTCTCTACTGCTCGTGTTGATTGTTCTGGCAAATCCTTCCATTGTACTCTTTTTGGACCTCTTCTGCGCCCTCTTCCTCTGCCCCAGCCTCTGTCTAGAAAAGGTGGCTCTGCCCCATGTTGGAAAAAAGGCGGAGGGCCTTGTTGGTACATTGGATATTGCCAGTATGGAGGCCCCTGATATGGTGGTATATGGAAAGGAGGATAATTAGGCTGATGGAAAGCTCTTGTTTTCTTGTTATTCCAGCTCCCAGTGCTGGAATCACTGTTAGATGAGGAACCCCTCCGTGAAGAGTTGGAACCTTCATCAGAAGAGTAACTAGTAGCTGTTGCAGTATAATCTGCCTTGAGATAGGGATAGATCTTCTCAACAGAGAATTTCTGAATATCTTTCTGGAGTTTTGAAATTTTCTGTTTCATTAAATATTCCCTATTTTTTGCAATCTCAGCATTGATCTCTGCTAGCTTGCTCTTGTATGCAGCTGTCTGGACAATAACCTTAATCGCACCCTCTGCTGTTTGTATTCTTATCAGTAGGGCGTCTGCAATTCTCTTGGCCGTATTGATTATAAGGATCAACCAGTCCCTAGTACACTTCCATGCTACTAGGGACCATTCTTTCTTAAAGACAGGATCCTCCAGAAACAAACGTGGGAAATTATTAACAATCAAGCCGTTAGGGGCTATATTAGCCCTAAGGTACTCTGTCATCATCGCTCCATGCAGAGTCACCTTCAGCCATTCATGTTTCATGTTAATTAACGAAGTCCAATCTTCTGACTGGCTGCTGGAGGCAATATTGCCATCCGACCCCAGAAGTGATGGTGCTCTCAAAATCTCAGCTGCAGCTTCATCACCAAAGCTCAATCCCTGATAGTCCTCCATACTACTTGTCGGGGTTTCTAGTGGGGATATTTAAAATGAAGATGGAGAGTCAAAACCCCTCATCTCAAAATTTGGGCCAGGAGAACTAATCGTACCTTCCTGGTAACCTATCAATTATATTCCCGCGGGTAAGGAGGCCCGTGCAATCAGTTTAAACAAAGAGAGGGAAATCAAGGGCGTTATTTTCTTAGGTCCAGCATACATGCCCAACATAATATCTCTACAATTAAAGTATGCAGTTCCTAATATTCACAGCAGGTGGTTATAATCAATCAAAGGCTCCACACAATGGTATAGAGCAAGACTTAGGAGGAGAATCTCCTCCTATTGGAAAAAGACCCTCACACACCCAGCCAGCTAGGTGTCTTGCTTCATCATCGGGTCTGCTCCTTATCGGGTTGGCGCTGCAATACCCGATCGGCGCCCGAGATGGGGCCTTCTTGGCGGAGATCTTTATTCCTTATGCCATAGGGTGTAGTGCGTGTGAGGGCCCTAAAAGTAGTGTAGGTGCTAATGATAGGTGAATAATTGGAATCTAAAATAGGAAATGGTGGTCCACTCAAAATAATTTTAATGAAACGTGGCCATCACCCTAATTAAAAATGAAAATGCGTATCTTACTCAAAAATTGTGAGATTATACGCTTATAATATAGGTCAACATGTTTCTTGCCTTTATTCTTAATAGATGGCAATTCCTCAGGACCAAAAATAGGATCTACCTACACTTTTCGGTGGTGGTCTAAAACTACAAAAAGTGAAGTAATAACCACTCGTACAGCACCCTCAAAAGTGATACCTGTAGATCTAAAAACCAACCTGCAATGAAACAGAGTAATGAACATAAGTTTAGTCATATTAAAAATATACGGGTAATTCAAGGACCCAGTGCCTCAATCAAAACCCATAGTGCAGCCAAAGCATGCCGAACACAGGTGACTGATGGCATGCGAAAAGTCTGAACTACATTTGGTGAGGAAGAAGTAACAACATATTAAAAAATGGCAGCTAAATGAGCATCGTTTTATAACTTACCCAAATAGGGTCAAGGATGCACAGCATCAAAACTGGCTGGCGAGGACACTAAAGTGTAGTGTCCTGTGGGAATTAAAAACAGAGAACAAATGCTGGGAGATTAAACAGCCAGAAACAGCTACCTGTAGGTATATCAAGCAAAGAAGATGAAGAAGAAACAACATGACAATACCCAGTCGTATCGCAATCATGTCCATCAGTGTCAGTCTATCAGGCGAACAACTCAGCCCTTCAATGTCAATTGAAAAGACAAAAGGCGTGGATTTACCAGTCTGCGCCTCCCGGTGTTGATACCTCCGCTGAGTCAGGTCAGCGTCAAATGCGCACCCGGTGCCTGTCGTGGTAAAAAAGCCAACGTTCCTCTGGTATCAACCACAAAAGAGAAATATCAGCTCAAAGTGTAGGAGATCTTTAGAAACGACCTCACCAACATCCTTCCGTTTGAAGGGGTAGTGAAACCGGTATGTTGGCAAGCGTCCAAGTCAAAGAAACCCCACACAAGAGCTAAATAACTTACTGAAGGGACTTAGTAATACCCTTCAAGCCAAACCAATGAAAAGCCATGAGGGACACACAGGGGGCTAACTATTCTGTTACTTACTCTTCCATGTGAGTCCGATCGGAGATGCTCCTACCCCTTGCTCAGCCGGTCCGGGAGTAACGAACAGAGTAAAGATCCCAAAGAAATACCAGCGGCCGGCAGAGCTTGGAGGCGGAACTTCCGGTACTTCCTGTCTGAAACAGCGTAACGACTCGAGCGCTAACCCTGTTTAGGGCGCCATGTTGGATTTCCTCCAACCAATGCGAGACAAAACACTCCATGCAGTAGCAATCAAAGGCGCCAAAAGCGTAGTCTCGTTTTAAGATAACAAGAAAAAGTGAATGGATTCAAAACACCTAAAAGGAATTAATGACTCATAAACCATAATATAATATTGACGCTAAAAATGGCGATAAACCTGTGTGACAAATGTCATGTAAGACAGGAATGAAAGTATTGCTGCAAATGAAGGGCGTAGGTCCAGCCTTACTAGTGTATCTCATAGAGGATCCGCGTTACTAACTAGATTAAGTAGATTTGGAGGGGCTCTTCCTCATTGGAATCAACAATTATGAAATTTTAACTATTAAAAGTAATATGTTAGGCACAACATTCGGCATCAGGTAGGAGTCCGGGGAGTTCGAGTAAATTACAAAAGGAGTAAAACCACTAAATCAAGTGCAGAAATACAAGGGCCCAAGGTGGTAATTAGGTTAATTGGCTCCAGGGAATATCCTCATTAAGCCCTCCTTTATCAGTGGCTAGTCGAAGGACCCAACGTTGTTCCAAACGGAACAATGATCTTGTAGGCATCCCTGGGTGGGTTTCTAATACGGCCCAATTGAATGAGTCTGGGGGATGTTGCAGTTGTTCGAAGTGACAGGTCATTTTGGTGTTAGTTTTATGGCATCTGAAATTGCTTCGATGTTCCATTATCCGGACTTTGACTGGTCTTGAGGTCATACCTATGTAAAGAAGACCACATGGGCAGTCCAGTAAATAGATACAATTAGGTGTGTTGCAATTAGTGTGTGCAGCCATACTCCAACTAACTCCGTTAGGGAACTTAAATTCTTTGGTAACCTTAGTTTGCGGGCACACCGAGCATGACCCACAAGGGTAATGACCCTTGACAGGCGGTAAGTCCCAAAGTGTCCTTTGTGTATTGCCCTGTTGTTTCTTAGGTCTAGTGTGTACCAACATGTCCTTGAGGTTACTAGTTCGTTTAAAGGCGAACCTAGGTTTGGGAAGCTGCAGAGTTCCTGTGTTAAGGATGTTCCAATGTTTACAAATGATGTTTCTAACTCGATTCGAGTCAGGGGTGTATGTCGTTACACAGGTCATGACCCTATCAGGTTCCCTAGTTTTGACCTCCAATAAGCTCTCACGGTTATTATGCTGTGCCCTTTTGTACGCACGATCGATCACCTGTATGGGGTATTCTCTTCGAAGTAGGTCTGTCTTTAGCGTGTTAGACTCATTCTTGTAGTCAGTGAGTGTACTGCAATACTGCAAAAAAAAAAAAAAATATTTAGAAACCCCTTAGTCATCCAAGATAGGCCCTAAAATTCCACACTGAGTTTTTCCCAAGTACCATCAGGTCTCTCATGATCTCCTAGGGATGATCTAAGTAAATTCTGTGATTTATCTGAATTTGCACAACTTTGACAATTCTTTACAAATCTTTCCGCGTCAACGCCCACTCCCGCCCACCAATAGAAAAATTGTACTCTTCTTTTTAATTTGATGATGCCTAGGTGTCCCTCATGGCTTATCTCTAGAATCCTGGACCTAAGATCAAACTGAGGTATCAATCTGTCTCTTCTTAGAACATACCCATTAACACTAATGGATAATTCTTCTCTGATTTCCCAAAATTTCCTACACTCCTCGTTCAAAATACTTGTAATCCTCCATCTTTCCACAATCACTTGTTTTATCTGTTGTAGAACTTCATCTTGCTCATACTTAGTCTTCCAATTCTTCATCTAAGATGGCGACATTGTCCTCCTCAGCAACCGCTACACTATAATCCTCCCATTCTCCACCCTCCTGTTCAGTACAAGGCAAAGGAGACCAGCTTAAATAATCAGCCACTTGGTTCTTTTTTCCAGGTAAATATTCGTAAATTGTCAGTAACCCTGTATCTTATATCCTATCTCTACTGTTATCCTCTAACAAAGATACACTCCAATCTTCCAAATTACCTAAACACCTATCTACAGTGCATAGTATATACTTCATAAATATTTACTATTATCTTCCAATCAGTGTGCGGATCACTGTAGAAACGCATGTAACCACCATTAATTTTCAAGTGTATGAATCACTGTAGACCCACACTGCTAAGTACTGTATAAATATATTCTTCCTTGTGTGTCAATCCTTGTTGAATATGTTGACTACACCACCATTAGATCCAAGGGGCGAGTTACTGAAGACGCGCACTGTATATAACCAATATATATTCTTTTATAGTGTGCGATTACTGTGGAAATGCACCTCACCACTTTAAATTTCAAAGCATGCGTATCACTGTGGACGCTCACTGCCTGCCCTTAACCAATATTCATTTTAAAGTGCGCAAATCACTGTAGGAACGCACATAACCGCTTTAAATTTCAAAGTGTGCATATCACTGTGGACGCGCACTGACAATACAATCTCTGGGTACTCACGTCTGAATCTTCATCAAAACAACACTCTCACCATGCGTTGTCGCGTTGGCCCACACAGTCCATTGCAAATTCTCTGTGTCAGCTGCGTTCCGAGAACGGCACTTAAAATCCTTCCAAAATGGCCAACACGTACACGTACAACGTGCATCTATTTTTGTGCTTCCACGTCAATCCGCGCCTGACTTCCTGATGGCGTCTCTCACGCCGTGACAAAGTTGCTAGGCAACGTACAGGCTTGTAGTGCACGCAAGGAATTGCACAATCAACATACACCGTGCTCGCGCCGATCACTGCTTACGTCTTCTGTCTCCAACATTCAATCGTAATATTCCTCCTTACTTTTTGAATTATCCAGTAACTTGACCCATCACAAATCCTCTATAGGGCACTTAAATCGACATTCTTACAAGGGAATACCCCTTTGCTTGCTCCGCTACACTTTCTGCTTCCAGAAACCGACACAGGTTCCGACGTAGAACTCCTCCGCATCACTTGTCACCAAATTGTAGAATGAGGAGCTTCAGACAAGTATGAAGGTAAGCATTAAGTATCCTTTATTGGAGCAAGCAAGACAGCGTCCTCCTACAACCAGTTCTTCTCCAAGTGCTGCCCTCGCTACCCACTTCCATTCCAGAACCCTACCACCGTAACAAGGATACCATGGCAATAATTACCAAGACACCACACTTAATTTTCCAATAAAATAATTGATACATAAAAAAAGGAACTACAAACAGGTCAGTTGCTACTAAGTTCTAGTCATAGAATTGTGGCATGTATTAACAGTGTGGCCACAAATACCAATTATGGGGGAATCAAACCCTTCCTACCAGAACAAGACCTCAAAGAAATAGGCCAAGCCTTAGTACTTTCTAGATCAGAAGGCGGGAATGCCATCCTCTCAGCCATAGGGGAATGCCATACTCTTCGGCATTCCTAAAATTTACCTTGTCCCACTCAAAGGCACCTTACATGCCGCTGCTTGGCTGACCACTGGGAGTGACTGCATTGATAACATCAATCAATCAGGATTTATAAAGCGTGGCAAATCGCCCGTGAGGGTTTCAAGGCGCTGGAGATGCTAGCTGCTTCGTGGTGATCTGTTCATTCAAACAGCCAGGTCTTGAGTCCTTACCTGAATTCCCGGAGCGAGTAGGCAGTCCTAAGGTGCACGGGAAGGTCACTGCTGTTCTTCTCTCCTTCACCCGGTTCCCTATTAGGAAGGGCAGATCACCTTCAAACTCGCTTGCTTAGTTCACAAGCTCCTACACTCTGACCACAGCCTTTATCTTGCTAAGAACCTGAAGGCCTCCGGAGGCACCCGTCAACTGCTCATCCTTGACAATCTCTTCTCTAAGCCCCTATCTTCCCACTAAACCACTCCCTTAGTCAGTCCTTCTCCGGCTGCGCTCCCAAAGTCTGGAATACCAATCCTCCCGCTAGCTGCACAATTATCTTCTTTTCTGCATTCTAGAGAATTTAAGTTCTTCCTGATCTCTTCCTCTTCCCTTTAATCCCACCTCCTGTTTTGAACAGCCCAAAATGTATCTCTTCTGTCTGAAACTTTTTGGATTTTTTTATTACTGGACTGTGTTTGCTGCTACCGAGCTAGTTGCTGCTCATGCTGGTCACGTGGTGCACAATGTAGTATAGCATGCTAATGTAACTGCTGATCCACACTCCTACATGGTTTGTTACTATCGGTGCTTGTTTCTATGTTAAGCACACTGCTGCTTTCAGGCTTTGTGCGCACTATGTAAAAACATTTAATAAATTAATACAATTACACATATGCCGCTATGTTACGCCAATTGTAACTCATTTTAAAAATTCATGTAATTAAGAATGTGTATATTTCAGGTATAGTTTATGTTATTATTTTAACTCAAGTAACCTTATCATAAAATCCCAAAAAATCACTCTTCCACAATACCAGAAATATCAGAAAGTTAACATTATAATAACTTTTTAATAGGTAGTGATTGTTGTCCATGTTGTATCCATTTAGTTGGTGTATTAATAACAGGTTGTGAGGAATCCATCTGGCCTATGGTACTGTAGAAATATTTTACTGTAAACATTCTTTTTGATCTGGGACCAATAATATGCTGAATGGCATTCCTGAAAGTGATGTAGTGTTGTGATTAAGAGCTAGATGTATAAAGCATTTTTGTGGTCGGAAATGGGGCGATGCGTAGAAACGGGCCGTTTGCGCCCCCAACAATGCTCTTTGGGATGTACAAAGCCCACATTGCGATTCAGTAAATCGCAATTAGGATTTCTGATTCGGTATTTTGTTGAGGATGTCCCTTCGTAATATCGAATTGAAATAATATGTACAAATGTATTGTGACCGAACTACGGTCGCAAAACTTTCACAATTTACTGCCATTTGAATAATGGTGGCAACCCATTCGCAAATGAGCAGGGGTCCCCAAGGCATCCCTTCCCCTTTGAGAATGGTTGGCAAAATATTTTTTAAGGGCAGGCAGTGGTCCCATGGACCTTGCCTACTCTTAAAAAATGAAACTTTAAGGTTTCATTTTTTCTTTTTAAGGAAAAAGGCTGTATTTTTTTAAAAACTTGGCGATGTGGTGAGCGCAAGGTAAGTGTTTTTCTTTTTTTAAATTTTATTTTCCCTCATCATCGTCTGTCAACTTCCCCCCGCCAAACCGCTCTTACCTGCACCGGCCGTCACTGCTCTACCCTATGCCACTACACTCTATGACACTCTATTCCACTCTACACCAATCTGCTCTATGTCACTCTACCCTATGCCACTATACTCTAAGCCACTCCACACTACGCCACTCCATGCCACTCTATTCCACTATACTCTACGCCACTCCACTCTGTCACTCTACACTATGCCACTCCACTCTACCCCACTCCACTCTATTCCACTCTACTCCACTCCACTCTATGCCACTCTACTCTACTCCGTTCCACTCCACTCTACGACACTCTACTCTACAACAATCCATTCCACTCAATGCAATCTACGCTACTCCACTTTATGCCACTCTACTTTAGACCACTCTACCCCACCCTACTCTATGCCACTCCACTCTATACCAATTGAATCTACGCCACTCTACACCACTTCACACTGTAGGCACTCCACACAACTCTACGCCACTCCACTATATGCCACCCTACACTATGCCACTCTCCACATTGCCTCTCTCCTTTACGCCACTCCACCCTACCCCACGCCCCTCGACTCCACTCTATGCCACTCCACACAATACCACTGTACGGCACTCTACACCATTATACACCTTGCCACTCCACTCCACACAATGCCACTGTACGCCACTCGACTGTATGCCACTCTACTCCTCGCCACTCCACTCCACACAATCCCACTCCATGCCACTCTGCGCCACTCCACTCTGTGCCACTCTACATCACTCCACTCTATACCACTCAACTCAATGCCACTCCATTCTCTACACCACTCTATTTCACTCTATGCCACTCCATTCAACACCACTCTATGCTACGCTACTCTACAACACTCCACTCTCCTCTATGCCACTCTACTCTGTGCCACACCAGTGACTTTTAGCCATGCTGAACAGCAGCCATGCTGTTATACAACATGGCTAAAAGATATTGGAAAAGCGAATAGCTCTCACATAGGCAAGATCTTTTGGCTGTGGAGCCCATGCTGCAAATAAAGTAGGTGTCTCACCCTACCACCCCGAATATCAAAGGTTTACGTGGCCTGACACTCACAGGAGTGGTACTGCACTTGATAGTTCCCCACGACTGAATTAATTACCCTGTTTTAAGTGCCATATTAATGAGATGGTTATCAGCTTATGTGACCTCCCTCGTGGGATGCCTTGACTGCCCGGGGCGCCGACTTGAGGAGCTGTTGTAAGCAGACATTTTTCTGGTCACCTCTTACGAGCCTTCACAATGGAATCTATGCCACAAAAATCCACTGTACACCAGGTTTTCACAGTTTTCACACAATGCCGCCTGTACTAAGATTTGTAATGCCTGCTATGCTCAGTTACATGCTCTGCTATTGTGATCAAGGTTTGTGACAATCTTTTTGTTCCAAGACAGCTATTTGAACAATGACTTGGGGCCGCTATGTGTAGGTACCATCCAATATTGTAAAGCAAAAAACCAGCAAGATTGTGCCCATCTGGGTGATTGGATGTCGTTGCACATGGGGGCAAAGAGGCAGATGCCTCGGATAGAAGAGGCTCTACAAGATCAGGAACCCCGGGTAAGCGTTTGCAGCCCTGCTGGGCAAACGGACACGGGTTCCGGCCCCTCTTTGAGTTGTGGCTGCATTGGGACGGGTGCGGGGGGCCGTTCTCTCTGTCACTGGCATTGTGAGAGGGGCGGGCCCGGCAGCTCGTCCGGAACCCTGACATCCCCCATTTCCTTGCTCGACAGTCCTGGGGCCGACTGCAGGCGATTTCGGGCCTGGGAGACACAGCCTCACTCGCACAATGTAGGCCTTAAGGGCCCAAATATTGAAGATTGCCCCGGCCTGGGGGTCTGCTTCAGACTCTCTCCAGACCCTGTAATACTCACTGGTTGTGGTGTAGGTGATGCTCTCCCGTAGTGCCTGCTGCGCGGCCTGACACCCTCGCGTGGTGGCGCCAGGACAAGTGCGATCTCAATCGGACCCTGTGTCTTCAGACACAGTCGAAGGATCTAGGGGCTGAGGGAGCTGTGGCAGACCAGCCTGGAGGCCTCCACCTCTCCCTCTTGTCTCCTGCCCCCCCCTTTTCTTCTGCAGGCTTGGGCTGGCGGCATAAGACGGTGCTCACCTGGCAGCAGTGAACCGCGACACATCCCTTGCCCTCCTCCACATGTGCACATTTGGGCCTGGAGCTAACTGAGGCGACGCTTCTTCCCTGCCGTATCGTCCACGCAACCCTGTAACCAACGTAGTGGTGCCCACAGCTGATGGACTCATGGCGCATTGAGAGAGAGTGACTTATATTAGCTCCTGTGCTTTCAGGGCACAAGTGCTAAAAAAAGAAGTGGGGGGACTAACCTAGTTAATCAGTATGCAAGTGGCATCGCGTCGCGTGACATCGCAGCGCGTGACATCACAGGAACTGGCATCACAAGAACTGGCATCACAAGAACTGGCATCACAAGAAGTGACATCAGATCTTAAGCCCTCACATATATGTTTAGCAGGTCTTTCATGATTACATTTGAGCACATTTCGAGCATACTTGCAAACCCTCCTGATTTAGGCAGAAGATTCACACTTTTGTAGCTACACATAAACCAATGTTACCTTTTATCAGCGTTGTTTTCTCTACCCATAGTGCTTTAAAAGAAATAGTGATATTTAAATTATTACAACGCCTCCTCAGGGGTAGTAAGCGCTATATAAATGCTATATATTTTGTGCAAATGCTGGGAAACATCAACACATCGGAAGTTTTTACAGTGCATGCATATCTCCTAAACAGAGCCTGAACAAAGTGAAAAGATGCCTCTCTTAAGTATGTGTGAAGTGCTAACAAGGTGTGAGCCTCTGTTTCCCCTCTGCTGCATTTGCATCAGGCGTGAGGCCCCTGACTGCTCCCAACCAGGAGACTCCAACAAAAGGAGGCCTGATGACCACTCCAATTCGGCCTTTGTTATGGGCCCAGCAGGAGTCAGAACTAAGAGAGGCCCCTCCCGCCTGCACGTTGTTGCAGATAGAAAGCAGATAACGTGCAGGCGCTGCTGAATGTGTCCCGGTGTTTGGAAATTACACCGGGACGAATTCAGCATATTTTACAGTGGGGCCACACTTCTTGGCAGGGTGGACAGCGTCCACCCTGTGAAAAAAGTGGGGGGACGCCGTCCACCCGCGTGTACCCCCGACTCGTGCCCTGTGTGTTTCCCTGGTGCAGGTGGCTGCCGTGGAGTGGAGCCAGCCCGAGGTAGACTTGTTGGGGGCCTCCCTTACTGAGCTTGAGCTATACTACACAGCAGACCACCAGTGGTATTGGCCCTTGCTGTGTATTTCAGTGGACTGAGATCCATATTATGAGGGGCCTGGCTGGGTTATAATTTACCTTCTCTCACTACTGCTCCAACTCTGTCTAGTATTGGTGGCCAATCCTCTGCTCGGCTGCTCGTGCTGCTGTGAAGTCACAATAAGTGGGGCGAGCCTGTCATACAAAGACTATGGGGAAAGACAAGACCACAAAACCATCCCCTCCCAGCCACACATCGATCAATTCACTACTCTGTCCGGTGCATCTGGGTGGGGGGGTTTGACACTTGACAAAGGCGCAACATCTGAAGGGGGTCTTGACAAAATCCTCCAAGCCATACAATCTTCACAAACTGCTGTTGTAATGAAGATAGGGGAGGTGCATGTGGATGTGGTGCGCCTCCACCAGGTCCCGCGGAATGCCACTGGCCATATTGCAGAAGCGGAGGGTCGTCTCTCAACAGTGGAAGATGAGGTCGCCAATCTCAAGGCCAAGGTGGCTCGCCTCCTTACTCGCACAAACGAACTTCGTCACTGCGCTGAGGTCGCCAATCTCAAGGCCAAGGTGGCTCGCCTCCTTACTCGCACAAACGAACTTCATCACTGCGCTGAGGATGCCAAAATTGCTCCAGACGCAACAACTTACGTTTTATACTGGCTTAAATCCTGGATGTCTGCAAACAAATTCTCCCCCTGGTTTGCTGTGGAGCGAGCCGACAGGGCGCTTACCCCTAAGCCTCCTCCGGTAGCACAACGACAGCCCATGATAGCGAGATTCTTCAATTTCAAGGATCGAGACTGTATCCTGAGAGAGGCCAGGGCACACCTGGACCTCCAATATCAAAACTCCAAAATACTGATCTTTCCGGTCTACATCCGCGAGGTCCAGGCTCACCGCTCAACGCAAATCGTATGAAGCTGTTAAGCAAAAATTCCGGGCTCTCAAACTATCATACATGCTCCTGTTTCCTGTGCGACTTAAAGTCATAAATGAGGATAAATCCTACTTCTTTGAAACACCAGAGTCTGCCTGGGAGTGGCTCATGGAGGAGAAACAACTGTGCCACCCATCTCGCTCCTCTCTCCTTTCCGCTCGACAGATACTGACTCGCGGACCGCAGTTGGCCAGGTGTCGGAAAAGGGTCCACACCTGCTCTTGGCCAAGGTGGCGCAACTGCAGAAATGTGTCACCCTCCCCTGGCTCGAGGTCCTCGGTGCCACCACCGCTCCAGAGGTCGGAGCCGCCCTTGGACACTGGGGGACTCTCAGGCCTTGCCCCAAATGGCAGACCGGTTAAGTCAGACTCTATCACCTGTCTGACTATATCGCGGTCGGCCCGTGAAGGGGCCCTGATGGGAAGCTGACCCCGCAGACCATGGTTGAGGGTCTCAAGTTTGCCTGCGCAGATTGCGGCACCGTATTGAATTCATCCTACCATCTGGAGGGGTCCACTACTCCACGCCAATCCAAGACACACTGTATTTGAGTTGGGGTTTATGCTTAGCAGTAACAGATGCTTCTTGGTGGGTAAGTATGGGGGTGGGAGTTGGGGTTATTTTGACAGGCTGCATGTGTTGCCTTGTGTTGCTGTTTGCGTATGTTCTTCTTTTTCCTTAGGTCGTCACATTGACCCGGCATTGTTCAATTGGCAGCAGGCCTCCTACACTCACCTGTCCTCACGGGTAATTCACCCTTGGTTGCCCGCAAAATGCCGAGTGCCCTCTTACTCCTGTTCACACTGACATTGCACGCCCTGCCATGACTCCCTACAATGTTATGGCGTGGAACGCTAATGGTCTTTTAGATAAGATCAAGCATTCCGCTGTGCTGCATTACACCCAACGCTTCCTACCATTCATCACGATGCTACAAGGGACCCACTTAATGGGCTCTAGATGCCCATTCCAAGCTCGACAGGGTTTCGATAGTCCACCATGCTGAATTTGTTAGAGGGTTTCAGGGAGTGGCGATCCTTCTAGGTCGGGGCTTTCCCATGGTAGCGACTCAGTCCTGGTCAGATCCTCAGGGCCTATATATTGCCCTGACAGGCTTGATAGAGGGCTGCCCACTGAACCTCTTGTGTATTTACGCCCCCCATAGCATTGGACTCCTTCCTGACCACACTCATCGAAGTGGTAGCGCAACTCCTGCCCGGCTTTACTCTCATAGGGGGGACTTTAACGCAGGCATCGATCACTCCATTGATTCCTCTGGCCCATCATCAGACATCTGTTGTAGCAGAGACAGATTACTTCATAAATGGGTAAACACTCTGGTCCTCTGTGATATATGGAGGATTTGGAACCCCAGACAGCGACAATACACGCATACCTCCGCAGCACACCATACCCACTCACGCATCGACATGCTTTCCCTGCCAGCCTCAGATCTCGGATCATGCCCTAATACTACTACGCATTGGTGGGTCCAGCGCAGCACGCCGCTCCATGTGGCGCCTTAATGCCTGACACCTTCAAGACAAGACCTATACCCACGCACTGCGGCAAGAAGTCACGCAATACTTCCAACTCAATGTTGGGTCCGTGCAATCAGCAGGCACTCTGTGGGCAGCATGCAAGGCCACTGTCCAGGGGCACGCTAAGAGTCTTCTTAGATGAGCAGAAGAAACGAGGGACCAACGTGTCACACAAGTTGAAACACTGGCCCTCCAACTAGAAATGCTCCCACACGCTGCAAAACATAGTGACTCTACTAGACACTTGGCATTGATTCGTGAGGCGATTAGACTCCTCTCCTTAGAAACAGCAAAACAGATCTGGCGTGCGTCCACAGTGAGGGTTTATGGATGGGGAGATAAAAATGGGAAGCTACTATACTGGCTGGCATCCAAGCCATTCGCCAGCAGGGTTATCCCAGAGATAATAGATGGCGATGGCCTTGCCCACCGCACTTTCTCTGCCATCGCTCAAGCTTTTGCAGATTACTACTCGACACTCTACACGGCTCCCCCACGGCCAGCGGCTGAATTGGCTTTGCCTCTCCTTGATGAAATACCACTGCCCCACCTTTCTGACGCTGAGCACCATGATTTAGAGGAACCCATTATGGTGGAGGAGTTCGGCGAGGCCATCTCAGAAATGGCGACTGGTAAAACACCAGGTCCCGATGATTAAACCATAGAATTCTATGTCAAATATAGAGATGTCCTCATTCCCCACTTGCTGGGCCTCTACCAGGAAGCGATTAGAATTGGTTCCTTCCCACAAGACCTAGATCAAGCGGCGATAGTACTCATACCTAAGACGCTTCCTCCATCCGTCTCTTGCACCATCTATCCCCTCATTTCCCTGATCAATGGGGAGGTAAAAATGTTTGCGGCCATCCTGGCCGCACGCTTGCGAAGGGCCCGCCAGGCCCTAATCCACCCGGACCAATGCAGCTTTATGCCTGCCTGAAGCACGAGGCACTGCTTGCGGCGCCTTCATGTGGCGCTTGCCCACCGTCACCTCCTATCATCCCAGTTAGCATTGTTATTGATTGACTTCGAAAAGACATTTAATACCAGGAGCTGGGGGTACTTGACTAGAGTGCTTGAGAGGGCGGGGTTTGGACCACAATTCCGAGGTCTAGTCTGAGTTCTCTATTCTAATCCGATGGCCAGAGTGCAGATTAATGGAGTGGCCTCCGCTGAGTTCTCCATATGGTGAGGAATCCACGGGGGTTGTGCCTTATCCCCCCTCCTTTTTGCGCTAGCTATTGAGCCCCCTACGAGGCTCATACACTGTGACGCGCAGATACAGGGATGGGAATGGGCTACGGGACACAAAGACTGCATAGCTCTTTATGTGGACGACATTCTCCTGTACTTGGTGAATCCAGCTGCCAGTGGCCCTCGATATCTACAGCTACTGTGAATTTTCGCAGAGGCCTCGGGACTAACCGTTAACTCTGCCAAATCTATGATGGTCCCATTGGCTCCCCTGCAGGACTGCATGGACTGGCAAACAATTATCCCAATATGCCGTCTCAGTTTCCTATACGTGGGCATCTGGATAGCCCCAGATCCTGCACTGAAATGGTCCCTTAACATTACCCCTCTTACTAGCAAGGTCAAGGAGGACCTTAGGAAGTGGCAGACGCTCCCGTTGAATGTCATGGGGGAGAATAACCTGTATCTGTATTACCTGGCATCTCACCTCCTGGTTATTAATGATTGGCTCAGTAGCGGGTGATCTGACCCAGCTTACAGGATGGGACTTAATACACTAGGTTACCCCCGAATCCTGGCAATGCTTTACGGTGGCATGATTCCCAACACACTCCCAGAGGTGACCCGACTGGTATTTGGTGGGTGGAGGGGAGCCCATCGACACACAGGGTGGTGGTCTAAACTCACTCAACAAACTCCCCTGTGGCATGGCACATGGCTGAGAGAAGTAGCAGCACTGGACGGATTTGGTCGCTGGGAAGCCACTGGCATTATGCTCCTTGGAGACGTGTGGAAGGGTAACCACATGTCTTTCTTTCAAGAACTTCCACGCACTTACTCTTTGTCTGGAACGCATTTCTATAAATATTTGCAATTGCGCCATGCTCTGCGGGTACATGTCGCCTGATACTTCGATCCCAGAGTTCAAACCGATAGAGGCAAAGATCATGATGGGTGCATTTGGCGAAGGTGGGTATCCAAACTGTATCGCAAACTGGTCATTAATGCAGCGGACAGGCTGACGGCCCTTAGAGCCCGTTGGGATGGTTGGCTCGGACCCATAGATGACGCGGATTGGCGGGATGCTCTGATGGCCCCTAAAGTCCTCACAATATCATCCAGGCTCCGTTTGGTACAAACATACTATCTACACATGGCATACTTCTCACCAGACATTCACAAAGCAGGGCTACTCGCCAGTCCTGCATGCTTTCGATGCTCCCAAGTCCCAGCTGATTTGTTTCATATGACATGGTCCTGTCCTAGACTGACAAGGTTTCGGTGATCGCCAAACTGTCCGATGTTTTGAATTTGGAGATAGAACTCTCCCTATTATTGATCCTATTGGGAGTACTTGAGGGTGTTGGAGGGACACGTGCGGACCAAGCTTTTCTGGGGACGGCACTGATGGTAGCTATAAGTGACATCGCGGCTTGCTGGAAGGCCTCCAAGCGCCTGACAACGGCACAGAGTAGACGTGGGGTAGACTGGTGTGCCCAACAAAAGAAGCCAGTGTATGAGGCACAGGGATTCCCTGCTAAATATACTAAATATGGAGTAATTGGCTTGGGGCAGCGGGCATGGACTCATTGTGAGGACTATACGGCGAGACTGATGTCATTTTCTTGGTATGTGATTTCACCCGCTGTCATAAGCACCATTGTATTGGTATTGGCCTCCTTCGGGGGGCGATTGTTGGTTTTCAAAGTGACCTGTTGGAACTATTGGAAAACAATAAAATGTGCTTATTAAAAAAAATGCTGAACACCTCTCCAGTCTTACAGGTGCTCGTAGCGCCTGGGTATGACAAAAAGGCCATAACATGCTTGTTAGAAATGGGATTTCTGGTTGGCTAAGGCTTGCGCCAAAGCCAAGCAGAAACCACCACTCTAGTCAGGGCAAGGGAGTTACACGTCAAAGATAACCCCTGCTCACCCCCTTGGTAGCTTGGCACGAGCAGTCAGGCTTATCCCGGTGGCAATGTGTAAAGCGTTTGCGCAACACACACACAGCAACAACATACTAGGCACACCACAAAAAGGAACTCCACACAAGGTTATATATAAAAATAGCCTTTGTATTGTAATAAAACACATTAGAATAGTAATCACATTATATACACTGTGCCAACTGGCACTGGGCAATATTTACAGGGTATTATGTACACATGACAGGGCCATGTGGGCCACTGTCAGAACCATCACTTAGTAAAGATAATAAATGTAGAACATATAACAAACGTAAAACACAACCAGTAATCACTGGCAAACGCTGTACTCAGCATCATCCTGCAACATAAATCATATTATGCAGTCATCATCACATTAGGCGTGAAATACATTCTGCGCCAACCTCATAAGCCTAAACACATTAGACAATAACCTCCTAAGTATAACTTACATTAGGGGCATAACTCTTACCAACATAAGCCGCAGTAGGGAATAACTCAAATATAAACATAGTATGTCATAACTCATAACCTAAACGCATTAGGAAAGAATAAAATCACAAGCATAAACACATTATGCAAAGCCTCATAATCATAAAACTACATTAGAGGTATAAACAGGGTGCGTAAAGCATAGTAAATGCATCACATTTCCTAGCACCACATTTTAGGACACAAATCACATTAACCTATAAATCATAGGAGAGAAGCTCACTAACCCATAAATCACATTAGGGCCTGGCGCCCTATAAACCTCACATTCCCCTTGGGCCAACTGGCCATCTCTAAAAGGGGCTCAAATGCCCTATGTCCCAAGTGTCAGGGCTGCTGCCTAGCAGCTGAATCCAAAGTGCGCCACTGCGCAAACCTAAACGTAGCAGCTGCCCACTAATTGCTGGGCAGCTGTGAATGTAGGGGGCAAAGGAGTGCATCTCACTCCTAACTTAAAACATGTCCCCTAAAAGAAAGAATAACCTAAACGTTGCAGCTGCCCACTACTTGCTGGGCAGCTGGAAATGTATAAATGAGGCATGGGCTCTCAGTGGCCCTTAAAACAAATGATGGCCCCTTCGTTGGAGCCACATGGGCTCTGGAACAAATACAAAGCGTTGGAGCCACGCACGGGCTCTAAAAATAAACATGTCCCCAAGCACTGTGGAGCGCACTGGCGCTTTAAATAAATATGCACATGGTGGAGCCACGCACAGGCTCTCACATCAACACATGCCTGCCTTGTTGGAGCCACGTAGGCTCTGAAATACTGAGGCCAAACAATGGAGCCACTTAGGCTCTGAGAATCACTGTGCCCCATGTTGGAGCCCACAGGCCCTTAAAATAAACATGCCACAGACGTTGCAGCGGCCCGCAACTGCGGCGCCGCTGTTAAGATCAGCCGCACACTGGGGGCACTAAAAAATGCTCACGGGCCCCTCTGGCCCTTTAAACAACCATGGGCCCCCTTCGTTAGAGCGGCCCCCTATCAGGCGGGGGCCGCTCAGGAAATAGGGGTGGGGGCACTCGCAAAGGGGCCATGCGGCAGCTCCACCCACCGGGGCGTTGCCTGCAGGCTCCTCTTCTCGCCGGTACTCCGCTCGTCCTCAATGCGGCAGGGGGCAGGCACCGACAATGTGCCTCGGGCCCCCTGCGCCGCAAGAATGCACCACCACCACCGCGGGCTCTCCTCGCTCTTGGGAGCCCCGCATCACTCCTCGCGCCAGACTCCGCTCTCGTGGGCTTCCCTTCCGTCTCGGAAACCCCGCCCACGAAGGCACAGCCCTGCCTGCCTTCCGGGTCGCGCTGGGCAGCGGCCCGGAAGGGATTTGATGTGCGGCTCGGGTCGCGGCGGTGATTTGAGGGGCAGGCTCCCTCCAAAGTTTAAAGAAATCACATCCAGCGGGGTGGGCACCCGCTAGGGAGCTCAAATAAGCGGGGTGGGCACCCGCATTGATTAAAAATAAAAACGAAGACGCAGGGTGGGCTCCTGCTATTTGAAATATAAAAATAGCGGCCATGTGGGGTGGGCACCCACGGTAAATATATAAAGATAAGCGGGGTGGGTACCCGCAAGGCTGGCATCACGGGGGAATCCCCAAGGTGGGGGTTCCTTCCCAAAAGGGGCTGCAGCTCAGCGCTGCTCAGCCCCCAGGCTCTCCCTCTCCTGGGGAAAAGCACAGCGTGCCCAGGGCGCAGAAAGGCTGAGTAAAGTCTTGGGAAAGTCCTGGAATAAAAAAAGAAAGCAGAAGGGTCCCACATAAAAGATCTTCCAGGTCCAGGGGCAAGGCAGGGCCCAGGGAGGCAAGCCCTCATGGCAGCCCTCCCCTGGGCCCCAGCAGCAGCACGCCCCAGGCAGATTCGAGTCCAAAAACAAGAACATCTTCATGGGGTCACAGCCCCTTCTTTTATACACAAAATCCCTTTGTGCAAATGTGCAGGGTTTGGGGGAACCAGTCAGAACTGGTATAGGGGGGATCTGGAGCACTTTGTTTATGATGCGGCATCCTGCCTTTGAAGAAGAGGGGGTCTGCTACCAGACGCACCGTGGGAGGTGGAGCCATCACTCACTTTGCCAGGCACAGCCCTGCTCAGATCGAAGGGTCCCCTCCCCATACTCCAACTGCAGATCTCTCTATTCAACCCACATCTGGCTCAGCCTGCCCTGTCCCTTCAAAACCAGACATGCAATCCACATCAGGCAGGCACATAGCATACAGAAATGCCAACTTCTAAAAGTGGCATTTCTCACATAGTCATAATAAATCTGCGCACACCATTGCGCAGCATTTATTCTCACAATTTCATACATACCAGACTTGGCCATGCTGCTACTCTTATAACAGGAATTACCACTGACACACTCATCCTCAATGCATTCCTATGGGAGGGCAGGCCAGTCTCACCACACATGCACACAGTGCGCACGCACTTTACACTGGACCACAGTGCTAAAGTGCCCAGAGACTTAAAACTACTAACACCAAGTTACATATAAGGCAAAAAGTGTAGGGGTGAACCTGCCAAAAAGGGCCAAGTCCAACAATGCTTATATGCTGCTCTGTTGCAACAACACCGTAAAGAATTGGGAGAACTAAGAGACTGGTGGGAGAAACACATGACCCAGACATTAGCTGATGATGGTCGGGTGAAACGTCTCTTATAGTGAAGACAATTTCACATAATTCTACATTTTAAGTGCACTCAATTTAAATATCTCGACCATTCCTAACTCTGAAGGTTATTGGGAGTAGGTTCTCTGGTGCTTTAACGGTTTGTCCGCGCTGTGCGATCGACCAGGTGAACTTCTACCACATGGTGTAGAGTTGCCCGGTAGATTCTCTTTTTGGGGGGGTGGAGTGTTACAGCCTGTGTCGAAGTTGGTAGGTAGGTTAAACCCAAAAGGCCTGTTGGATTGCCTGTTGAGAGTGATGAAACACACAAAGAGAATGAAGCATGTATGCAAATTTAGCTTGGTTTGGTGTTAATGAAAAGGCGAATTACCTTGTCGTGGAAGGCTGCCTCGGCTCCGCCACTGTAGAGATGGTTAAGTAATTTGTAGAAATGGACATATGCCGAAATTGCCACATTTACTGCAGAGGCTTAAGGTCGGGAGCTAGGAGGCAGATATGCTGTTTTAGATAAGCTTGAGGGCAAATGAAATGTGTGCCCATATTGATGTGCTTATATAAGTGCATGTCATGCTCCAGTTAGCCTTACTGGTGGTGGATTGGGGAATATATATATATATATATATATATATATATATATATATATATATATATATATATATATATGATACAAAAAGAGTTGCCTCTAGGTGGGATGCACTCCCAGGTGGAAATTACGCCAAAGCAAGGGCACTCGCCATGAACAAAGTCCTTTTCTGGTTTCCTGCCAGACGCGTTTCGGGCCAACGCCCTCTTCAGTGGCAGACCATGTGATGTGCCGGCGTGCGGCAACCACCAGTAAATCCCCGTAATAATTATGCTCAGGTGAACCACCTGAAGCAATGCTTCCTGGGACTGGTGGTTCAGTAAAACCCAAGTGGGTCGCCGCCGGCACTCACATTCAAAAATGTCTTTAAAAGGATTGCTGATGTTCGCGCCGGCACCCCTGCATATAACAGGCACCTCCTGTTCCACAGTTAGCTGCCCCAATAAAGCAGCCGCGGACCCGCAAGTGTTTCGCGGTGGTGCAATCCCACGACCAGGCAGGCCGCTGTACAAAATACAAAAAGAGTTGCCTCTAGGTGGGATGCACTCCCAGGTGGAAATTACGCCAAAGCAAGGGCACATGACATGAACAAAGTCCTTTTCTGGTTTTCCTGCCAGACGCGTTTCGGGCCAACGACCTCTTCAGTGGCAGACCATGTGACGTGCCGGCGTGCGGCAACCACCAGTAAATCCTCGTAATAATTATGCTCAGGTGAACCACCTGAAGCAATGCTTCCTGGGAACCACCGCGAAACACTTGCGGGTCCACGGCTGCTTTATTGGGGCAGCTAACTGTGGAACAGGAGGTGCCTGTTATATGCAGGGGTGCCGGCGCGAACATTGGCAATCCTTTAAAAGAAATTTTTTAATGTGAGTGCCGGCGGCGACCCACTTGGGTTTTACTGAACCACCAGTCCCAGGAAGCATTGCTTCAGGTGGTTCACCTGAGCATAATTATTACGGGGATTTACTGGTGGTTTCCGCACACCGGCACGTCACATGGTCTGCCACTGAAGAGGGCGTTGGCCCGAAACACGTCTGGCAGCAAACCAGAAAAGGACTTTGTTCATGGCGTGTGCCCTTGCTTTACCGTAATTTCCACCTGGGAGTGCATCCCACCTAGAGGCAACTCTTTTTGTATTATATATATATATATATATATATATATATATATTATCTACTGGCGGTCGCCAGTAGATAGTTATAGTTAGGACCTATTTTCCATAGGAAATTCGCAACATTCTATTTCCAATACCTTTGGCGCCGGTTGACGAATCTTCGCGAAATTTTCAAAACTTATGGCCCGCTCCGGTCCGCTCCTATCCTATCCTGAAAGTTTCGGGGTGATTCGGCAAGCGGGGGCCGAGAAAAATGGGGGGTCCCAAAACGTGTTTTCGCCATGCAATTTTCCATAGGAAACTTTAGACACGGCTACAGCCCAAACTGCTGAACGGAATTACACCAAATTTGGCAAAGAGGTAGTTCTTGGTTCAGAAAGAACCCTTTTTGTTAAATGGTGTAAATCCGTTCAGTAGTTGCTGAGAAAATCAAAAGTAAAAACACATATATATTTGGGCGGAGCCTAACCACACATGTCATTGTGAGATCTGATTGGCTGTCAGCACTTCATCCTGGAATTGCTCCCCCGTCATTTTACACCATCAGGAAGACGCCACTGTGAACGGACAATATTGCCACAAATCCTAATTATAAAAGGGTACGTGGAAGCCAGAGGAAAATACGAAAACAATTACCAAGGACATAAAATTAAAATCCCTGACTCGCGTCAATCTCTGATCAGTGACTAAGGAATTGACGAGAGATATAGTTCATTTTTGAACTATTACTTCCTGGTGGTATGAAAAACGAATCGGCTAGTCAATACTAATAATCCAGATATATATATATACCTTTTCATTTGGACGACGGAAGGATTTATTTGATCCTCCCATGACCATAATAGTGTCTGGAAGTTAAAGTGGCCTTCCCCATTGAATATAGGTGTGTTTTGACTGCAGCATTGTTGCTTTTTAATCTTTTGAGAGCCGGAATCTGCTTGTCTTGATAAAGATGGTATCATCTACTAGCCATCGAAACGCGTCGACGCCCCTTTGAATACAACCTAATCTGTGTCACGGTCTGGGCCTTTGAGTATTTAATGAAGTGAGACATACCGGGCTCCAGCCCTAGAAATTGTGTAATCACGGATGGTTGGATTTTCAATGACATATTATTTTTGTCTATTTCCATGTACTCTCATATGTCTTTTTAAGTTTGTTAAAAATTTGTTTTTTTGATGCATATGTGTATGAATTACATTTAGAAGTTTGTTTAAGCTCATTTAGATATGTTGTGCACTGTAATTTTATGATCTACGTCGCTGTGGTTTTTTATGATCTATGAGATTTTTTAATAAAAGATTTTGATATTTTTCTAAAAATGTGGTATATTGTTTAGATTGTCTTTCAGATGTATGATCAGTCTTCCCAAAGGTATATCTGTAGTGATAGCATTTGAGTGTGTGTTGTATGATATTGTTAGGGTTAAAACTCCCAGTTCCACTGTTACTAGCAATCCAGTCCAAAGGATTTTCCTTTTTATACTAATATATATATATATATATATATATATATATATATATATATATATATATATATATATATATATATATATATATATTATCTACTGGCGGTCGCCAGTAGATAGTTATAGTTAGGACCTATTTTCCATAGGAAATTCGCAACATTCTATTTCCAATACCTTTGGCGCCGGTTGACGAATCTTCGCGAAATTTTCAAAACTTATGGCCCGCTCCGGTCCGCTCCTATCCTGAAAGTTTCGGGGTAATTCGGCAAGCGGGGGCCGAGAAAAATGGGGGGTCCCAAAACGTGTTTTCCCCATGCAATTTTCCATAGGAAACTTTAGACACGGCTACAGCCCAAACTGCTGAACGGAATTACACCAAATTTGGCAAAGAGGTAGTTCTTGGTTCAGAAAGAACCCTTTTTGTTAAATGGTGTAAATCCGTTCAGTAGTTGCTGAGAAAATCAAAAGTAAAAACACATATATATGATTGGCTGTCAGCACTTCATCCTGGAATTGCTGGCAGCCATCTTGGGACCAATATAAATGATAGTACCCCATTGAAATGCATTGTAGTGAATCAAAGATTTTGAGGGTTACCAAAAGGAGAACTATAAAGGGTGATAACAGACTTTAGTTACATTAGAATTCATTTGTTGAAAGTACCATACTAATTTCAGGAATTGTGGTGTGTTCTAAGGTGATTTTACCCTGTGAAAAACCTTCTGCTGGGATATCATGAATCATGTTTGAGAGAAAACTATTTTCACATGCTTGTCCCATAGAGTTTTGGAAGGTGCTCCAGAAGCTAAAATGAGGGCATATTTTCTGTAAATTCACATTATCTTTCTCAGTCATGTGAGAATGAAGTCTGACATGCTCAGTAAAACATGTACATCCAACAAGGGCAGGGATTCTATGTCAGGACCGGAGGCTCCGATTATGCTTCTCTTTCCATGCTTTATTAAACAGCAGCCAATAAAAAACGACTTTTTTATTAATAAACTACAAATCCCATAAGCATAGCATAGACTGTCCCATGACCATAGAGACTGTCCCTATATAACGTCCATGAAAGGTAAACACCTCCTCTTTCTTTGCTGCTCACGCAGCCAGTTAAGTGCCTTCCCTTACTACTTGGCTTATGTGGGTAGCTTATGGGCTAGAGCGCTTACGATGTAAGGTGTTAATAGGTTTATTTAAATTGAATTGATATACTGTGCGCTTGCCAGCGTTGCGCTGCTGCTTTACCGTGTTCACTGTTTCCTGGTCACACGAGCACAAGCGACGCGCGTTGCACTCTCGCGGGCGATTATCCCGGTGTTTGGGAGCGCGTCGGCCTCCCGGATCAGGCGCTCTGCGCCGCGATCCGATCTGTTGTGTGGAGCGGGAGTTATCGGGGCTTGAGGTCCGCGTGTCGCTCGATCGCGCGCAGTTCTCTGTCAGCTTTCCCGGCCGGCCGGTACCGCGCATGCGCGGCGGCCATATTGCCAGAGGAGCTGTCATCGTCAGTTTCAGCGCGCTAGGAAGCGGTAAAACGCTCGCGTTTGAACTAAGACTTTGTCTTTTAAAGCCCCATTGACGCCCAAGGTGATTAACCCTCAGGGCTGGATAATAATTGCATAGGCTCTGCCTAGAGAGGTTTGGCAGGCCCTCCCTCCACGTTCTATTACATCTGTGAGTGCCTTGTGGGCCTGGTCTGCCTAGGGGTTGTACCTCTCCCCCAAATTCCTCCAATACAGTGCCTGTTTTGTTCTAATACCTTTCAGGATGGCAGAATTTTTCTATGAGGAGGAGTATTTTGAAGCGGAACCTGTGAGTTCTATGGAGCAAGACCTCGTGGAGGCCTTGGATGCTGGGGTGCAGCATTCTGTCAATTCGGCATTGGTGAGGGCGATTGCGCCACTTAAACGTCACCTCAGCAGCTATGCAATACAGCAAGGTTGGCTCCCAGCCACGAGCGCGCGTCCAAAAATAAGCGCTCCCAAACAAAGTAACCCTCACGCCGAGGATTTTGCACGCCTGTCTAAGGCACTGGCGAATGACCATTCTTATCTGGCGCCGACAGGTCAGTTAGACTCAACCCAAGATGACAAAGGGGATACCCCTACGGATACCGACTCGGACCAGGAGGAGGCTCCTAGACCGGCCAAAAAGGCCAGAAAGGAACACCACCTTGAGACCCTGACTCCGAAGGTCCTGACTTTTGAGCCAGCGGACATAATCCATCCCAACTCATCTACTTGGCTACCACCACAAGAGGTGGCGGACTACGTCCAATCACACCTTCGCCGCCCCTTTGAAAACGACGTTAGGGCCAGGCTCCGGTCTGAATGCCCGAGACCGGACTTGGCAGCTCGAGTGGCGGAGACTCCCGAACTCGACCCCACCATGCTTACGTACCTCAAGAAGTACGCCAAAGATCCTAAAAAAGGCATCGACCGGGCATGGCGGACGTGCCAGGACAAGTTGTTGGACCTCACGGGCCCGTTGACAAAGATTCTGGAACTCGGCTACCTAGCTAAGGTATCTGGAGCATCTATTTACCCTGATGATCTCATTGGTTGGGCACAACGAGCCATTTGCCAGCTTGGCAACGCACACTGCGCTATGTCCAGTGAGAGAAGGAGGTCTGTCCTTCTTAAACTGGACCCTAAATTAGCGGAGCTGTCCTCTTCGGAGGCTGGTCCGGTGGCCCAAGGTCTGCTCTTCGGGCAGCCTTTCTTAAAGGAATTGACCAGGTTCGTGGCCACCTTTAGCGGCTTGGATAAAGCGCAGGAGTCCCTCAGACGTGCGTTCAAGCCGGTTTTCAACAGGGCCGGACGAGGTCGAGGGCGATCGTTCGGCCGAGGGAACCAGCAAGGCGCCCCACGTGGTCAACACTACCAACGGGGAGGCTATCAGGATAACCACTCCGGCTCTGCCAACTTCTATCCATCCAGGAGAGCGAGAAACCGGTTCCGTAGAGGCAGATTCAACGGCAACCAAAGCAACCACCAGGAGTCAGGGACTGCAGGTGAGAATTATTTTACAGTCAGAGGTGCAGTTGGGGGGCCGCATTCGCAATTTTCTACCCGCTTGGCGGTCGATCTCGCAAGATCCTTGGATTCTGACAACGGTGCAGGGGTACAAGTTGGAAATGTACGAGCACCCTTCCCAGAATTCACCGCCCCTGCCCATCTGGTTTTCCCTTCCCGATCAGGAGTTTATCTCTGCAGAGATTCAAGCCCTTCTAGCCAAGGGAGCAATAGTGCCCACACAGCCCCACCACCAAGGGTTCCTCAGCAACGTGTTTCAGGTCGAGAAGAAGGGCGGCGGTTCCCGGTTAGTGCTCAACCTCAAGGAGTTCAATGGCTATATTGTTTACCGCCATTTCAAGATGGAGGGTATCCATCTGTTGGGCGACCTTCTGCAGGAAGGGGATTGGATGGTACGTCTAGACCTCAAGGACGCGTACTTATCCGTTCCAATCTACGCCCCGCACCGCCGCTTCCTTCAATTCCTTTGGCGCGGCAATTACTACGAGTATGCAGTCCTACCCTTTGGTCTCTCGTCGGCGCCTTGGTGTTTCACGAAACTCCTTCGGCCGGTGGTAGAGTCCCTCCGAGCACGCGGGGTGCGGTTAATCGTCTATCTAGACGACATCATTATCTTAGCGCAACAACCCCAGGTGGCGACTTTGCACCTGGAATGGGCGATTTATCTGCTGCAAAGTCTGGGTTTCATAGTGAATTCACAGAAGTCAGTGCTAGTTCCCACTCAAGTCATAGAGTTTCTGGGGTTCCAGGTGGATTCAACCAGTTGTCAATTACTCCTGCCTGCGACCAAGATCAGGGCGATCAAGAAGGAGTTGAAATCGATTGTGAACAAGCGGATTGTGTCATTGAGGTCCCTAGCTCGAGTAGTGGGGTTACTGGCTTCCTCGATCCAGGCCATCTTCCCGGGACCCATGCACTATCGTGCACTCCAACGCCTGAAGATTCAACATCTCCGCAAAGGCCTCGCATATGCCGATCAGATTCCTCTCTCAGAGGAGGCGAGGTGGGAAATGTTGTGGTGGTTAGACCACATGGAGTCGTGGAACGGGAGGGCCATATTCGGATCAAAGCCAGAAATTGTGATCGAATCGGACGCCAGCCGTTGGGGCTGGGGTGCGCGTTGCGGGTCAATGTCGACGGGAGGGAGATGGTCCCCTCAGGAATTATCCCTCCATATCAACTGCCTGGAATTGCTAGCGGGGTCCTTCGCGATTCGCAGTCTCTCTCCGCAGAGGACGGACTGTTGCATCCTACTGAGGATGGACAATGTCTCAGCGGTCCGCTATGTGAACAAACTGGGGGCACGCGATCACGTCTTCTGGCAGAAATTGCCAAGGACTTTTGGCATTATTGCCTACAACACAGGTTATCAGTCATAGCGGAATACCTTCCAGGTCGCAGGAACGAGGTAGCCGACTGGCATTCCCGGTATCTCCGGGATTACAGCGACTGGCGTTTGCATCCTCGAGTCTTTCGGATGTTGAATCTCCTTTGGGGTCCTTGTCTCATAGACCTGTTCGCGTCTCGGTTGAACAAGCAACTTCCACGCTTCTTCAGTTGGAGACCGGACCCGGAGGCTCAGGCGGTGGACGCGTTCCTTCAGACCTGGCCTTCTGTTCTGTGTTACGCATTCCCGCCGTTCGCCATGATCCCCAGGGTGCTGGCACAGGCGCGACGACAACAGTCGGAGATGGTGCTGATCACACCGTTGTGGAGAGCACAGCCTTGGTTCCCGATTGTGCTTCAAATGTCGTGTGCCGTTCCAGTCCTCCTTCCACAGAGGTGGAATCTGCTGTTGGATCCTCTCAAACTTCCTCATCCATTGGTAGACGTCGGTCAGTTGCCATTAATAGCATGGCGAATTTCAGGGACAGATGGCATCTCCCAGGCCTTTCGTCAGACGCTTCTGAGTTCATCAGACAAGCTTGGTCAATTAATACCCACAAACGATATTCATCTGCATGGAACAGATGGTGTAGTTGGTGTGTTCAACGGCAAGTCGATCCCACTACAGCAGATGTCTCCATGGTCGTGAATTTTCTTGCAGCTATGGCTTCCTCGGGTTTTGCTTACCGGACGGTTAATAATTTTAGGTCAGCTATTTCAGCGGGACATGTGCAGGTTGGTAATAAATCGATGGGGAACACCCATTGGTATGCAAGCTCTTGAGGGGTATATGAATGGTAAAACCCCCGTGTTCTAAATATTCGTTCTTATGGGATGTGTCAGTGGTTCTCAGGTTTCTGGAGGCATGGCCAGCTAACAAATTCCTTTCACGGAAACAGCTGTCAGCCAAATTGGCTATGTTACTATGTTTAGTCTCCTGCAAGAGAGTCTCAGACATCAGAGCACTGGATTTAGCGGGTCGACGTTTTTCTCCTCAGGGAGTTACATTCGTTATTTCCAGACGTACTAAATGTAATTCTACCATGGTGTGTTATCCGGCTATTCCGAATAACCCTAAACTTTGTGTGGTACAATGTGTCAAAGCGTATGAGGTAAGTACAGTTGAATTTCGTTCTGACATGCAAGGTCCTTTGTTTATTGCTCTACAAAAACCATTTCACCCGGTGACTCCAGCCACGTTAGCAAGATGGGTGCGTTGGCTCATGAGTGAAGCAGGGATAGATGTGTCTCAGTTTGGTGCTCATTCTGTGCGAGGCGCAATGGCGTCTAAATCCTATTCATTGGGTGTAAGTTTGTCAGACATTATGAATACTGCTGACTGGTCGAACGAATCTACATTTAAATCGTTTTATTACAAACCTATTGTGGATGTTGCATCAGTTGTAGTGGATAAGCTTTGAACAAGCATAATCGGAGCCTCCGGTCCTGACATAGAATTCAAAATTTGCGAACATACGTGACAAGAATTTTCAATTCTATTAAGGACTACGGAGGCGAGGATTATCCCACCCGGAGCTATTAATATTCAGATCATTATGCTGATGTATTGATATTTTCTTATTAATGTTAATGCAATTGATTCTATAATCATTGTTTCCCCCCCCGAAGTATAATAATTATGAAATGATTGAAAGAATCCCTTTGCTGACCGTTATTACGCAGTGTTTTCCTTCTTTTCAGATTCATCGAATAAGTGAGACAGGTGTGTTCTCAAGAAGAGGTTGGAAATGTTTTTCGCCCGAAACGAGGCGGCCTTGGTTGATCTGTTTGGTTTACAGAAAAGGCGACGTTGGAACCCAAGTGGTCTGCTAGTTCACCAGTTGTTGAAGCCCGAGGAGGATCCTTGGATTATGGCATCATGTTCCAGTTACAGCATTTGAGGTTGATCTGACTTATCTGTTTCAGTTTCGCAAAGAAAGAGGAGGTGTTTACCTTTCATGGACGTTATATAGGGACAGTCTCTATGGTCATGGGACAGTCTATGCTATGCTTATGGGATTTGTAGTTTATTAATAAAAAAGTCATTTTTTATTGGCTGCTGTTTAATAAAGCATGGAAAGAGAAGCATAATCCTCGCCTCCGAAGTCCTTAATAGAATTGAAAATTCTTGTCACGTATGTTCGCAAATTTTGAACTGTCAGTTGATTCCTTTGTGTTCTACTGCAGCTTCCCAGAGTGATCTAAAGAACAACTAGAGCGCTAACAGCCTTACTTATGACAAAAGTATGGCACACCTGAAGCCATCTTGATTGGAATAAACTGGTAACACTTAAAACATTTAATTTAAAAAGGAACAAAATGAGGGGGTTCATTTTGTCATAGAAATTATGGTTAGTGCTGTAGAAAGAAAAATTAGGACATGTTTTAAGTGAGATCTCAAATATCTTCCTGTTATTTTTCAACAGGAGCAGCCTGTCAGTTGATGCCTTTGTGTTCTACTGCAGCTTCCCAGTGTTCTAAAGAACAACTAGAGCGCTAACAGTCTTACTTATGACAAAATTATGGCACACCTGAAGCCATCTTGATTGGAATAAACTGGTAACACTTAAAACATTTAATCTAAAAAGGAACAAAATGATGGGGTTCATTTTGTCATAGAAATTATGGTTAGTGCTGTAGAAAGAAAAATTAGGACATGTTTCAAGTGTGATCTCAAATATCTTCCTGTTATATTTCAACAGGAGCAGCCAGCCTGTCAGTTGATGCCTTTGTGTTCTACTGCAGCTTCCCAGATTGTTCTAAAGAACAACTAGAGCGCTAACAGTCTTACTTATGACAACATTATGGCACACCTGAAGCCATCTTGATTGGAATAAACTGGTAACACTTAAAACATTTAATTTAAAAAGGAACAAAATGATGGGGTTCATTTTGTCATAGAAATTATGGTTAGTGCTGTAGAAAGAAAAATTAGGACATGTTTCAAGTGTGATCTCAAATATCTTCCTGTTATATTTCAACAGGAGCAGCCTGTCAGTTGATGCCTTTGTGTTCTACTGCAGCTTCCCAGAGTGTTCTAAAGAACAACTAGAGTGCTAACAGTCTTACTTATGACAAAATTATGGCACACCTGAAGC
The DNA here is from genome assembly GCA_963921515.1 of Calotriton arnoldi. NCBI lineage: Eukaryota > Metazoa > Chordata > Amphibia > Caudata > Salamandridae > Calotriton > Calotriton arnoldi. The sequence goes on from CAWUFW010003087.1 coordinate 991,407, forward strand.
CATCTTGATTGGAATAAACTGGTAACTCTTAAAACATTTAATTTAAAAAGGAACAAAATGAGGGGGTTCATTTTGTCATAGAAATTATGGTTAGTGCTGTAGAAAGTAAAATTAGGACATGTTTTAAGTGAGATCTCAAATATCTTCCTGTTATAATTCAACAGGAGCAGCCTGTCAGTTGATGCCTTTGTGTTCTACTGCAGCTTCCCAGAGTGTTCTAAAGAACAACTAGAGAGCTAACAGTCTTACTTATGACACAATTATGGCACACCTGAAGCCATCTTGATTGGAATAAACTGGTAACACTTAAAACATTTAATTTAAAAAGGAACAAAATGATGGGGTTCATTTTGTCATAGAAATTATGGTTAGTGATGTAGAAAGAAAAATTAGGACATGTTTCAAGTGTGATCTCAAATATCTTCCTGTTATATTTCAACAGGATCAGCCTGTCAGTTGATGCCTTTGTGTTCTACTGCAGCTTCCCAGAGTGTTCTAAAGAACAACTAGAGTGCTAACAGTCTTACTTATGACAAAATTATGGCACACCTGAAGCCAACTTGATTGGAATAAACTGGTAACTCTTAAAACATTTAATTTAAAAAGGAACAAAATGAGGGGGTTCATTTTGTCATAGAAATTATGGTTAGTGCTGTAGAAAGTAAAATTAGGACATGTTTTAAGTGAGATCTCAAATATCTTCCTGTTATATTTCAACAGGAGCAGCCTGTCAGTTGATGCCTTTGTGTTCTACTGCAGCTTCCCAGAGTGTTCTAAAGAACAACTAGAGAGCTAACAGTCTTACTTATGACACAATTATGGCACACCTGAAGCCATCTTGATTGGAATAAACTGGTAACACTTAAAACATTTAATTTAAAAAGGAACAAAATGAGGGGGTTCATTTTGCCATAGAAATTATGGTTAGTGCTGCAGAAAGAAAATTTAGGGCATGTTTTAAGTGAGATCTCAAATCCTCTTCTATTTCATTAGAAAATTCTGACATGCAGACTGAAACAATAACTTTCAATACCAGCAGTAGACTTCCAGTTAACTCCCTGGTGAGCAGTAGCTTTAATACAGTGATCTAATGAACAACTAGAGTGCTAACATTCTGAATTTATGGCAAATGTGTGACACATCTGAATGCCTTCTTGATGGAATCAAAGTAAAAACTGAAAGCATTTCCTACTGAGGAGACTGCAGTAAATGAGGACATTAGGAAACTTCATAACAAAGAAGTCTTCCAAGATGGCCACCAGAGAAAAAAAAGCCCAAATGTAGCACAAATATCACCCAGATGTAGCCCACATATAGCCCAATGACAAAAGTGTGCAAAACACTTTTTATTTTTAGTTTTTTTGCAGTTTTATGTAGTGCAGACTGGTCAGGTATTGGAGCGTTGCATCTTAACCCCTTGACCGCGATCGGAATTCCGCTCGTATGCTGGACATTCCGATCGCGGGTGGGGTCGTGACGAGCTCAGCTCGTCATGCGCACAGCGCTACCGCGCAGCATGACGAGCTGAGCTCGTCATGAGCACGGAAAGGGTTAAAACATGACCCCCTACTCTACAAAAACACCACTGCACTACCCTAAACCCTAAAACACTACCCCCAGCACGACCCCCTACACTACACAAGCACCACTGCACTATCCTAAACCCTAAAACACTACCCCCAGCACGACTCCCTACACTACCCAAACACCACTGCACTACACTAAACCCTAAATCTACCCCCAGCATGACCTCCCACACTACACAAACACCACTGCACTACCCTAAACCCTAAAACACTACCCCCAGCATGACCCCCTACACTACACAAACACCACTGCACTACCCTAAACCCCCCTACACTATACAAACACCACTGCATTACTCTAAACCCTAAAACACTACCCCCAGCATGACCCCCTCACAACACAAACACCACTGCACTACCCTAAACCCTAAATCTACCCCCAGCACGACCCCCTACACTACCCAAACACCACTGCCATACCCTAAACCACTACCCCCAGCATGAACCCCTACACTACCCAAACACCACTGCACTACCCTAAACCCTAAAACACTACCCCCAGCACTACACCCTACAGTACACAAACACCACTGCACTACCCTAAACCCTAAACACTACCCCAGCACTACCCCCTACACTACCCAAACACCACTGCACTAACATAAACCCTAAAACACTACCCCCAGCACAACCGCCTACACCACCCAAACACCACTGCACTACCCTAAACCCAAAAACACTTCCCCAGCACGACCCCCTACACTACCCAAACACCACTGCACCTGACCCTAAAACACGACCCCCTACAATACACAAACACCACTGCACTACCCTAAACCCTAAAACACTAGAACCCAGCACGACCCCCTACAGTACACCAACACCACTGCACTACCCTAAACCCTAAAACACTACCCCCTACACTACACAAGCACCACTGCACTACCCTAAACCCTGAAACAGTACCCCCAGCACGACCCCCTACACTACACAAACACCACTGCACTACCGTTAACCCAAAACACTACCCCAGCACTACCCCCTATACTACCCAAACACCACTGCACTACCCTAAACCCTAAAACACTACCCCCAGCATGACCCCCTACACTACACAAACACCACTGCACTACCCTAAACCCTAAAACACTACCCCCAGCACGACCCCTACACTACCCAAACACCACTGCACTACCCTAAACCCTAAAACACTACCCCAGCACGACTCCCTACACTACACAAACACCACTAGACTACCCTAAACCCTAAAACACTACCCCCAGCATGACTCCCTACACTACCCAAATACCACTGCACTACACTAAACCCTAAATCTACCCCCAGCATGAACTCCCACACTACACAAACACCACTGCACTACCCTAACCCCTAAAACACTACCCCCAGCACGACCCCCTACACTACCCAAACACCACTGCACTACCCTAAACCCTAAAACACTAACCCCAGCATGACCCCCTACACTACCCAAACACCATTGCACTACCCTATACCCCAAAACACGACCCCCTATACTACACAAACACGACTGTACTACCCTAAACCCTAAAACACTACCCACAGCATGACCCCCTACACTACACAAACACCACTGCACTACCCTAAACCCTAAAACACTACCCCCTACACTACCCAAACACCACTGCACTACCCTAACCCTAAAACACTACCCCCAGCATGACCCCCTACACTACACAAACACCACTGCACTACCCTAAACCCCCTAGACTATACAAACACCACTGCACTACTCTAAACCCTAAAACACTACCCCCAGCACGACCCCCTCACAACACAAACACCACTGCACTATCCTAAACCCTAAATCTACCCCCAGCACGACCCCCTACACTACCCAAACACCACTGCCATACCCTAAACCCTAAAACACTACCCCCAGCATGAACCCCTACACTACCCAAACACCACTGCACTACCCTAAACCCTAAAACACTACCCCCAGCACTACACCCTACACTACACAAACACCACTGCACTACCCTAAACCCTAAAACACTACCCCAGCACTACCCCTACACTACCCAAACACCACTGCCATACCCTAAACCCTAAAACACTACCCCCAGCATGAACCCCTACACTATCCAAACACCACTGCACTACCCTAAACCCTAAAACAATACCCCCAGCACTACACCCTACACTACACAAACACCACTGCACTACCCTAAACCCTAAAACACTACCCCCAGCACGACCCCCTCACAACACAAACACCACTGCACTACCCTAAACCCTAAATCTACCCCCAGCACGACCCCCTACACTACCCAAACACCACTGCCATACCCTAAACCCTAAAACACTACCCCCAGCATGAACCCCTACACTACCCAAACACCACTGCACTACCCTAAACCCTAAAACACTACCCCCAGCACTACACCCTACACTACACAAACACCACTGCACTACCCTAAACCCTAAAACACTACCCCAGCACTACCCCCTACACTGCCCAAACACCACTGCACTAACATAAACCCTAAAACACTACCCCCAGCACAACACCCTACACTACACAAAGACCACTGCACTACCCTAAACCCTAAAACACTACCCCCTACACTACACAAACACCACTGCACTACCCTAAACCATAAAACACTACCCCCAGCACGACCCCCTACACTACACAAGCACCACTGCACTATCCTAAACCCTAAAACACTACCCCAGCACGACTCCCTACACTACCCAAACACCACTGCACTACACTAAACCCTAAATCTACCCCCAGCATGACCTCCCACACTACACAAACACCACTGCACTACCCTAAACCCTAAAACACTACCCCCAGCATGACCCCCTACACTACACAAACACCACTGCACTACCCTAAACCCCCTACACTATACAAACACCACTGCATTACTCTAAACCCTAAAACACTACCCCCAGCACGACCCCCTCACAACACAAACACCACTGCACTACCCTAAACCCTAAATCTACCCCCAGCACGACCCCCTACACTACCCAAACACCACTGCCATACCCTAAACCACTACCCCCAGCATGAACCCCTACACTACCCAAACACCACTGCACTACCCTAAACCCTAAAACACTACCCCCAGCACTACACCCTACAGTACACAAACACCACTGCACTACCCTAAACCCTAAAACACTACCCCCAGCACTACACCCTACAGTACACAAACACCACTGCACTACCCTAAACCCAAAAACACTACCCCAGCCTGACCCCCTACACTACCCAAACACCACTGCACGACCCTAAAACACGACCCCCTACAATATACAAACACCACTGCACTACCCTAAACCCTAAAACACTAGAACCCAGCATGACCCCCTACAGTACACCAACACCACTGCCCTAAACCCTAAAACACTACCCCCTACACTACACAAACACCACTGCACTACCCTAAACCCTGAAACAGTACCCCCAGCACGACCCCCTACACTACACAAACACCACTGCACTACCGTTAACCCAAAACACTACCCCAGCACTACCCCTATACTACCCAAACACCACTGCACTACCCTAAACCCTAAAACACTACCCCCAGCATGACCCCCTACACTACACAAACACCACTGCACTACCCTAAACCCTAAAACACTACCCCCAGCACGACCCCCTACACTACCCAAACACCACTGCACTACCCTAAACCCTAAAACACTACCCCCAGCACGACTCCCTAAACTACACAAACACCACTGGACTACCCTAAACCCTAAAACACTACCCCAGCATGACTCCCTACACTACCCAAATACCACTGCACTACACTAAACCCTAAATCTACCCCCAGCATGACCTCCCACACTACACAAACACCACTGCACTACCCTAACCCCTAAAACACTACCCCCAGCACGACCCCCTACACTACCCAAACACCACTGCACTACCCTAAACCCTAAAACACTACCCCCTACACTACCCAAACACCACTGCACTACCCTAAACCCTAAAACACTACCCCCAGCATGACCCCCTACACTACACAAACACCACTGCACTACCCTAAACCCCCTAGACTATACAAACACCACTGCACTACTCTAAACCCTAAAACACTACCCCCAGCACGACCCCCTCACAACACAAACACCACTGCACTACCCTAAACCCTAAATCTACCCCCAGCACGACCCCCTACACTACCCAAACACCACTGCCATACCCTAAACCCTAAAACACTACCCCAGCATGAACCCCTACACTACCCAAACACCACTGCACTACCCTAAACCCTAAAACACTACCCCAGCACTACACCCTACACTACACAAACACCACTGCACTACCCTAAACCCTAAAACACTACCCCAGCACTACCCCCTACACTACCCAAACACCACTGCACTAACATAAACCCTAAAACACTACCCCCAGCACAACACCCTACACTACACAAAGCCACTGCACTACCCTAAACCCTAAAACACTACCCCCTACACTACACAAACACCACTGCACTACCCTAAACCATAAAACACTACCCCCAGCATGACCCCTACACTACCCAAACACCACTGCACTACCCTAAACCCTAAAACACTACCCCCAGCACGACTCCCTACACTACACAAACACCACTGGACTACCCTAAACCCTAAAACACTACCCCCAGCATGACTCCCTACACTACCCAAACACCACTGCACTACACTAAACCCTAAATCTACCCCCAGCATGACCTCCCACACTACACAAACACCACTGCACTACCCTAACCCCTAAAACACTACCCCCAGCACGACCCCCTACACTACCCAAACCCCACTGCACTACCCTAAACCCTAAAACACTAACCCCAGCATGACCCCCTACACTACCCAAACACCATTGCACTACCCTATACCCTAAAACACGACCCCCTATACTACACAAAACACGACTGTACTACCCTAAACCCTAAAACACTACCCACAGCATGACCCCTACACTACACAAACACCACTGCACTACCCTAAACCCTAAAACACTACCCCTACACTACACAAACACCACTGCACTACCCTAAACCGTAAAACACTACCCCCAGCACTAACCCCTACACTACACAAACACCACTGCACTACCCTAAACCCTAAAACACTACCCCAGCACTACCCCCTACACTACCCAAACACCACTGCACTAACATAAACCCTAAAACACTACCCCAGCACAACCCCCTACACTACACAAACACCACTGCACTACCCTAAACCCTAAAACACTACCCCCAGCATGAGTCCCTACACTACCCAAACACCACTGCACTACCCTAAACCCTAAATCTACCCCCAGCACGACCCCCTACACTACCCAAACACCACTGCACTACCCTAAACCATAAAACACTACCCCCAGCATGACCCCCTACACTACACAAACACCACTGCACTACCCTAAACCCTAAAACACTACCACCAGCATGACCCCCACACTACTCAAACACCACTGCACTACCCTAAACCCTAAAACACTACCCCAGCATGACCCCCTACACTACCCATACACCACTGCACTACCCTAAACCCTAAAACACTACCCCCAGCACGACCCCCTACACTACTGCACTACCCTAAACCCTAAAACACTACCCCCAGCACGACCCCCTGCTCTACCCAAACACCACTGCACTACCCTAAACCCTAAAACACTACCCCCAGCACGACCCCCTACACCACCCAAACACCACTGCACTACCCTAAACCCTAGAAAAGAAACCCCCACCCCATGCCCAATCCCCCTTACCTCTCACTCCTCGTGGTTCCCTCTCTCTCGTGGTTCCTGCTTCACGTCGTCTCTGAGGGGCGGTGCACGTCGTTGTGAGGAAAGGGAACAGCCTCTGTTTCCTTACAACGACGTGGATCATCTACATGTTTTTAGAAGCATGGTCATTTACTATACATACCTTTACAACAAAATTCGTTGTAAAGGCATGCATGGTAAATGACCATGCGTTCTAAAAAAATGTGTAGTAATGACTTGCTGATGTACAACGCATGCGTGGTAATGCATGCGTTGTAATGGTATCGCGAAGTAAAAAGTTGTTGTAACGGCTGCTTACCGATCGAAGCTGGCCCCTGTTCTTCAGTGAGACGTTTATTTGATTAATTAGGAGGAAGGAATGTGGTTTTTTTACCGAAAAGTGCATTCCCGGCTGTTGTATTGTGAAAGTGTCCGCGTGGCCTGGTTTCACTCCCAGTGAGAGAGTGAAAGAGTATGTTTGGATCTAAAGGAGTTCTGTTGTTGGACGGGGCCGGCGCGAAACGTCATCAGAAAACATAGCTAATGGAAAGCGTCCTCCCTGAAGTGTGGAGCAGTGCCATGAGAGGTCAACGAGTGTGCGTCCCACCTCAGTATGACCATACCACGTGACCCATGTGCCGCCTCCAGGGTACGGGAGGCAGAAGCGGCATCGCAGGTCCTCTTGAAGACCGTTGTAGCACTAATTCTACATTTTGGTACTAGGGCATTTTAACTTTGTTGTTCCTGCCAGATACAAAGAGAAGATCCTGTGTTATTCAGTGCCCTCGTTACCTTTTTTGTGGGTTGTGGTGCTTGTCACTTCGCTGCCCCGCCGGTGCACACGACTGGGCACCCCACCTCGTGTGCCATCTGCAGGGCCTCTGCCCTCTGATCACTGGTTTTGGTTTCTGGAGTGGCAACATAAACAGTTGCTCCCAAAGGACTAGCCTGAACACTTAGGTGAATATCCCCTGCACCAGCATTCCACGGAAATTCTTTCCTAGCTCTCCCACGTCAACGAGGACGTCATAATAGCACGGCTCCGCTCGCGACACCGTATGACGTCATCGGAGCCATAAGAGGACCTCGTCGGCGTGCTGACGTCAGTTCCACCCATTTTTTCCGTGCCACCGAGGCAAACAGGCGGACCGAGACATTTTCACATGTATACATAGTATAATAAATATATATATATATTCACTGAAAAAACCATAGGTTTCAGGCACGTTATAGTTAGAAATTAGCATTTAAAAACCTCAGAAATTCACTGAAAAAACCATAGGTTTCAGGCACGTTATAGTTAGAAATTAGCATTTAAAAACCTTAGAAATTCACTGAAAAAACCATAGGTTTCAGGGGCGTTATAGTTAGTTGGACATTTAACTCGTACAAAACCATAGAAATTCCCCCGTTATAGTTAGTTCAGCTAACTATAACTCACGCGCCCGCAATGCACTGCTGAGGACGTCACATATTACATCACTCATGACATCACTGGTGACATCTCAAATGACATCACTGATGACATCATCCAGTGAATGTGTGTTTTTCTGAAAATTAAATATGATTTATATATGTATATCTCATGGTCGATGGAAGAATAAATGGGTATATAAGTGTCTAAATGGATGATTTTTTTGTAAAATTGATTGTATAACTGACTGATTAAGTGTATCTTAGTGAATACATGGGTTAGTGAGTAATGTTTAAATATGAAAATATCTGTATCAGTCTCTCACTTTGTGTATAAGTGGCTGCATGGGTTGGTGAGTAGCTACGTGAGTGTCTATATGGGTTATTAGTTGGTTTTTTGAGTATTAGTATGAGTGTCTGAGTGTCTGTATGGTTCGGTGGGGGTATTAGTTAGTGCATAGATGCATGAATGAGTGACTCACTGTTTGTATGTGTTGAAGACAGCATGTGTGCAGGACTGTATAGGTGGATGAATGTGTGTATGGGTGTGTTAGTGAGTGAATGACTGTCTCAATAGTGTCTTTATGAGTAACTACATATGTTTTAAACTAGTATATGTGAATATTGGTGTATATAAGTGAGTATATGTGAGAGTGAGAGATTGGAAGAGTTCCTGTACAAATAAGTAGGTGTTTCTATAAGTGATTGTTTAAGAGAGTAAGTATGTGTAAGTTTCTGTAGAAGTAAGTGTGGTAGTGTGTGTATAACTGTATATGCAAGTAAATGGATGTTTGATACTTTGTTTGCATTTGTGACTATGTGTGTGAGTAACTCTATGGATGAGTGGCGGTGTGTAACAGGATGTATAGGTGTATGAGTACATATGATGAGTGAGTACATGTATGAGTGACTGTATAGGGACTGCTGGTGAATGAGTGGATGTGTGTGTAGATCTTGGAATTACTGAATAGGTGTGTTGTAACTGGTATTGGTATGTCCATTGTTTTGAAAATGTTAGTTTGTATTTTTGAGTGTGTGTATCAAAGGTTATATTAGGGTGAGAGGAGGTCTGCCACTCTATCACAAGGATGATGTCATCAGTGATGTCATCAGTGATGTCATTTGAGATGTCACCAGTGATGTCATGAGTGATGTCACTGACCATGTCATGAGTGATGTAATATGTGACGTCATCAGCAGTGCATTGCGAGCGCGCGAGTTATAGTTAGCTGAACTAACTATAACGGGGGAATTTCTATGGTTTTGTACGAGTTAAATGTCCAACTAACTATAACGCCCCTGAAACCTATGGTTTTTTCAGTGAATATATATATATATATATATACATACACACACAGACATGTTTTATTGCATGATTAATAAAAAACCTTTGTAATCAGTGCATAATATGAGAAAACAAACATGAGGAAATCAGCACAGATTCACAAAATGGAAACTTAAAAGAACATTTCATCTACAACTCAAGCTTACACAGGCGGTTTAGTCCAATAAAGTGCCAATGTGCCTGTACAAGCAGTTGAAAGTGCAAATATAATGAGGAGTCTAATTTATCGACACACCTAATATTAGCAGTTGAAATGACAGGGTATAGACATTATCAGTATAAAAAGTAATCAATAAGCATCCAAAAAAGAGAACTCTCTCAAACACAAATGCATCTGTAAAGTGCCAGTGTGCCTGTGTAGGAGAGCAACGACGCCATTATGGCGAAGTGCTATAAATTGTAAACATAGGCGTAGAATAGGATTTACAAAGGAAAGCGATCCGTGAGTGAACAAATAACATCACAGATTATATGGGTGCTAACATTTAAAAGACCTTCTTGAGATGGCATTGTTAGAAGATAGGAATGGCACCACTTTCAACCCGCATTCTCAATTTGCCTCAACATATGTAAAAATATAGACATGAATTTAACCAGTCTGACATTCAGATTTATATTTTTGTGGCTTGGTGCCGAACCGAGATGGTCGCCTTTGTGTGAGCTCCGGTGCGAACGCGGCGGGAAGACGGTCGCGCGCGCATTTTCAAAAAAACATCTTTTTGAATATCGATGGGGGAATACCCGCTGCCTCTAAAGATGCATCGTAAGGGCGTTTCCTTGCTATTTTCATGACTTTGTTTCAAGAAATTGGCGGGCGCTCTGATGGGAAGGTCACACTCGCCATTTTATTTTTATATTTCATGACAGTGCTCTCGTTTCTCCTATTTCAAAACAACACCTCATTAACAAAGCTTCATGGATGGACTATAATACCAGTTGGTTTATTTCGAGCAATATATCTTCATGACTTCGTTTAGTAAACTTCGGCGGATGCACTGGCGGGATGGTCGTGCTCGCCATTTTGATTTTATCTTCAGTGATGATATTACTGCTTTTCTCACTTCATAACCTTTCCTCTTCTACAAATTTAATGGAAGGAATATAATATCATTGTGTTAGTTTCTTTAAATATATTTTCAATAACGTTGTTAGTTTTGTTTGCTTGTCTGAATTGACTCTGGCATTTTTCAAAGACTATTGGTTTGCGCATATTTTGCCAGTCTTCAGTACATTACTATTGGGCCCATTTTGCTAATTTATGCTACGATATCCCCTTATGGAGAAGACCAGGACCCTCAAGTTGACACCTTTAACTCTTTCTCAGTTCTAGAGAATATGGAGGACACTGTAGGTATCAGTCAAGACTTATCCTTGCCTTCTTCTAATTTGGTTGGTGCTACATCCTCGTCTACCATCAAAATATCCTCCAAGCTTCCTTCAACTTCTAATTTCTCTGCTAATAAAAGAATTAAAAAAGATCCTCCTTCCCCCATAAAACCTACTACTGCAATCCTACTGGAGCTTCTTCTTGTGGAAATCAGGGCGCTTAAGCCTTACATGGAGGACACCAAAAAACAACTTCAACTTCTGGATGATAAATGGACTAACGTAGAGGATAGAGTTACTCAGATGGAGTGCAGCGTTGAGATTCTTGAAGATACTGCCCAGACTATAAAGGTATTGTAATCTGAAGGGTTGTATTCAAAAAGACATGCCGAAGACATGGAGAACCATAACAAAAGAAACAACCTACACATTTATGGTCTGTTTGAAGGAGTGGAAGGCTCGGACCACACATCTTTTTTCCAATAATTTCTTCCTAATGTTTTAGATCTTCCTACCTCCCTTCCCTTAAACATACAACATGCACACAGATTTGGTCACTCCTCCCACTCTCCATCATCTTCACAAAACCTAGAGGAGTTATCATTTATTTTTTAGAATATTCAGATCCACTCAAAGTTATCAAAGCAGCCTAGGCCAAAGGCCGCATTTCATGGTCTGGTTCCAATCTGCTTTTGGTGTAGGACTTTCCCAAAGCTACAGTGGACAGAAGGAAGAAATTTCTTGACATGCGACCAGCTGTTCGCTCTGTAAATGCCAGATTTGGTCTTTTACACCCTTGTTTATTCAAAGTGGCTTACAATAACAACACTACTACTTATGAAGATCCTTCTCTGCTGCAAAGATTTATGTGATAGTCAAAGTCAAAGAAAGCTTTATTCGATTGCATATTGAACAATCATAAAAGCACATAAAAAATATACAAAGCTTTCAATTTACACAAAGATAAAAATACAATAAACTTTAAAAACATCTTAAAAATCAGTATAAAATTCAGCATGATTAAAAACAAACAATGTTGAAGTGACAGTGCGCTACTTATATCACTATACTCTTCCTTTGGCAAAGCACTTTCTTCAGAAACATGGTTGTCCTCCAGGCTATGTGCTCATTTTCTAAAAACTGAAGCTTAATTAGTGCCGGGCGAGATTGCCTCACCCCCAGAGCTTTTAAAAGAGGAACCAGCCACACCTTTCTTAACTCTGTGTAAAATTTGCAAAATAAAACTAAATGGATAGTAGATTGGACTGAGTGATTATCACAAGGACATAATTGTAATTCTCGAGACCAATCGTTCATTTTTGGGAAGGAAACAAATCTGTGGACAATCCCCAGTCTAAAACCTGGTTAGTAGCAGCCTGTTGTATCCACCAGGTACAAATGCTAAATATAGCTGCATACTAAAGGTAGTTAAAACCATCTGATGCTGCTGAACGCTGGGCTTCAAAGTCTCCCCAGACAATCTTAACATGTCCAACATCTGGAGACCCTCCTTTCTTAGGTTCTTTCTAGAAATCGACTGGATGGTGCTTGGGTCAGTGAAATATTCCGGATGGCCTAAATCTCTCATAAACTCTTGCACAAACTTAACCCATGGGATCTTTAAGGCACCTTCCAGGTTCAAACTGTCCCGTAGAATCTCCCTGTTTAGCTTGGTCTGTTCTTTTGACCAGATCCTGTGCCAGAGGAGAATAGGTTCCAGTTTTATAAGGTCAGAGATATATGGGAGGCCCAGCTCAGCATGACAAACATATGTGGAGGTACTAGCTGGAACTGACAAAATATACCTTAAAAAGGTATTCTCCACTAATTGTATTGGATGTGTGTCAACAAAGCCCCAGACCCCCGCTCCATACATTGCTGTAGCGATGCATTTAGCTTTGTAAATTTGTATAAGTTCTCCTGGCGGTTTCCTACCCAATTTGTTTGAAAAGGTGGCCAGAGCAGTTGTTGTTCTAATAAACGCCAGCTTTTTAGCAGTAACAGCTTGGGTCCATGAATCGTTCTGATTAAATAAGATGCCAAGGTATGAAAAACTCTTAGTGGGGGCTATTTTGTGCCTATCCACAAACATGTCCCTGGACCTCTGACTCCCACGTCCACATCTCATTATAAAGGTCTTAGTCGTATTAATACTAAGACCAAGATCGTTCATAAAATTAGAAAAATTGGTTAAGACCTTCTGGAGACCAAGCTGCGTGCGGGACATCAATACAGTGTCATCCGCATAAAGGAGAGCAGGTATCGGACGGCCACCTATTTGTGGAAAATCTCGACTATCCTTAAGGAGAGCCTGCCCTAGCCCATTAATATAAAGGTTAAAAAGGAAGGGGGCTAGGACACACCCTTGCCTAACCCCCCTCTTAATGGGGAAAGAGGCAGTACACTCACCACCCAAACCAAAACGCACTCGTCCCTTTGCTCCACTATAGAGGCGCATAAGAAAGTGGATGATATTAGGGTCAACCCCCATAGTCTCAAGAACCTCCCAAAGTTTGCCATGCGTCAGAGTCGAAGGCCGCGGTGAGGTCCACAAAAGCTAAAAACAATCTGCCCTTCACCCTAATATACTTCCCCAGGAAGATGGACAAATTCAAGCTCTGCTCTATTATCCCTAGCCCCTCACGGAAGCCGTATTGAATATCAGATTGGATCTGGTTGACTTCGGCCCAGTCGTGTAGGCGTTCCAAAATAATTCGCCCCACAACTTTGGCCAGGGAATCCAATAAAGAAATGGGCCTATAACAGGCCGGATCCTGACGGTCCCCTTTTTAAAAAATAGGAACTATGATGGATTCCACCCATGTCGACGGAAATGAGGCCTGGCAACTGGCATTTATTACTTGTGTTATAATTGGGCCTCAGAGATTAATATTTAACTTAAACAAGTCCACTGGGACCCCATCTGGCCCAGGGGCCTTGCCGCCTAGACTTGCTGAAAGTGCTTTGTTTACTTCCTCCAAGGTAAAATGGAGGTCCAGGTTATAGGAGGTTTCTTCTTGAGTATTGCTATGTTGGATGTTAGAATTTCCCTGCCCATTGTACATCGCAGAAAAATGTTCAGTCCAAAGATCCTCTGATATAGCAATTTCTATTGAGGGACCCCTCCCGCTGATAAAAAGGAGCTTTAACTGCTTTCCAGAAAGCAGCACTGTTTTTTAATTGTGAGGCTGTGTGAGGGATTCCCACGCTTCTTTCCTCAGGGCGTTCTTTCTTTTTATAAAGGCCAGCTTATAATCCCTTCTGGCCTGCCTAATGTTAGTGACGTTTCTTGGTAAACTGTGTAACTCGCGCTTTAAGTTAGTGTAAGCTTGTGTGCACTTTGTGTCGAACCAACCCTGGGGGCCCGCTTTTTTTCGATTTTGTGCATGTAATACTTGCCTTACCATACCTGCTATGGCTTGGAAGGAAGGTAAAATACTATCGGGAGTAGCTGACTTGCTCAGGCAGGTCTCAAAAGCCAGTCTACATTTGGTTACCAATTGTTTTGTGACCACTGCGGGATCCACCATGGACCAACGTAGAGTGTAACCATTAGTTTTATCGATTTTAACATTAGCTAGTGCCTGGTCGAGCTGATCGTCCCTTCCCGGTTTGCTAGTAGGGAGAAAACCGATATGCACAGGGGAAAATGGTCACTCAACGAGTTGTCATCAACTATAAATGAATGCAGCCTGGGTGCGTGGATGTTCGACAGTAATATGTAATCTATTGTTGAGCATAGGCCTCTGCCATTGAAAGTCTGGGGCATAGAGATGGGTTTAACACATAGTTCATTTGCAAAACCCAGGTCCAGACTAAAGACCAATTCGTTAAACAGCTCCCCTGTGCTGGAGTGGCAAAAATGAGTATTACTTATTTATGTGATAGCTGCAGAGGAGAGTCGATGGACTCCTCCAAATTTCATGTTACCTGATTTTTCAGAGTTCAATTATTTCTCTTTATAGACTATGCCCGATACATCACCTTGTTATCATCCATTACCTGACAGTTATAAAGCCTGTTCAATGTTTCACATTGTATATTTTCAAATTGTTGCTAATATGTTCGTCTCCCTCTTTTTAGGCATGTTCCATGTGTTTGGAAGAATTAATTGATATTGTTTTATGTGGCCTAGTCTTCCCTCCTTTGTCGTCTGCTTCGGAGTTTGGTTGTGTCATCCTCCTTATGTGTCTCCACCAACCTCAACTATTTGCCTGTTATATAGGTATGTTCTTTTTGTTATTTTCTCTATTATATCTGTTGTTCATTTTCCTCTCTTTCCTTTTTTCCCCTTTCCTTTCTTCTTGTATCTATTCTTCTTTCTCTTTTTCCTTCTGGATGCTCTCAACTTTTCTTATATCCTTTCATATTCTCCACTCATTTCTTTCTTTTTCCATTACTTCATTATATCTACATTGTTAATGATTTTTGATTGTTATCGTTATATACAAAATGTTATAGATTTCACTCTACACTTTAAATGACATTAAGAATTGTTTCATGGAATACTAAAGGTTTGTGCTCACCTATAAAATGTTAAAAGGTATTAAAGCAACTCTCTAAACTAAAAGCTGACAGTCATGTTACAAAAAACTCATGTGGCAGAAACAGAAATTGTTAAACTTAAAAAGCAATGGGAGTTGCTATACTCTGCAATAAATCCTTAGACATTCATGTTATTTCCATGAACTCAGATCCTATGGGCAGATGTGTTGATGCTTCCATCACTATCAATAAGATACCTATAACAATCTTTAATGTCTATGCTCTCACATAGTTAGATAGCTCTTTTTGGCCTGAAATGTTATCTAAATTGATGAGTCTCGCCGACAATTATTTAACTTTTGGAGGTGACTGCAACATGGCTATGGACCCATTTATTGATCGGCATTCCAAACCCAAGTTTATCTCATCACCCATGCATTCACAATTCACGTCTACTATATAACAATGATCTTTAATCGATGCTTGGAGACCCTACCCATAAAATAATTCAGTTTTTTTCTCTCCTGCCCATTTTTCTCAATCTAGAATTGACTATTTATTTGTTTCACAACCTCTTGCACATACAGTCAGAAATTGGTTCCATATAAATTTCTGACCATGTCCCGGTTACATTAGATTTAGATCTCATCCCACATACTCCTGGCAACAAACAGTGGAGATTTAATAATTCTCTTCTCCTTGATCCTAATTTCACTCATCACTTTGAGAACTTTGCAAAATACTTTTTTATTGTTAATTAAACACCGGAAATTTCTCCTCAGACTACCTGGGATACTTTCAAAGCTGCCCCTAGAGATTTCATCATTTCCTTTGTAGCCCGCAAAAAAAAGTTATCCTCTAAAAAATTACTTCAAACTATGAACCGTATTAAACACTTAGAACATACATACTACACACCGAAATCTAAATTTGCCTTTAATAAGATTTAAACGGGAAAATGCTACTTCATATCTCCTTAAATCCAGCGCTAAGTTTTATGGAGGATAGACTAGGGCTGGGAATCCTCTTGCAAATTACCTTAAAATTAAAAAAGATCACATTAAAGTAGAATCTATCTTGTCTGCTACTAATTCTATTTTTCATAAAAATGAATGATAATTCGTTAATTACTTCCGTAAGCTATATACTCCTGAATTCCAGACTTAAAACCACCTCAAATCCTAGATATGAATTTCTTCTCACTAGATGATGACAT
Source organism: Calotriton arnoldi (assembly GCA_963921515.1). Taxonomy (NCBI): domain Eukaryota; kingdom Metazoa; phylum Chordata; class Amphibia; order Caudata; family Salamandridae; genus Calotriton; species Calotriton arnoldi. The sequence continues at coordinate 1,008,491 of CAWUFW010003087.1, forward strand.
TCTTATTGAAGATACTCTTTCTGCTGTGTTCAACAAAAAAGGGAAAGCCCCAGGACCTGATAGTTTCACTATAGAATTTTATTTACATTTTTCCAAATGTTTAACTCCATCCTCTAACTCTGCTGGAGGTTCTTTTCAAGATGCTTTAATATGTCTTATTCTCAAAGAAAATAAAGATCCAAAACGATGTCAAAATTACAGACCCATCTCTCTTGTTAATCTAGATTATAAAAGTTTTGCTAAAAATTCTGGCCCTTCGTCTTGACACTTTACTTCCTCATTTAATAGGAAGGGAATAGGAAGGGAACAATCTGGCATTATTAAAGGACAACACATTTCTGATAACACTAGACTATTTTTTGAATGTCTTAAGTAAATCCAAATCGCATAGCAGCCATTTCTTTAGATGCTGAAAAGGTGTTTGATAGAGTTGGTTGGCCATTTATTTTCCCCACTCTTTCTTGGTTGAATGCTAAATGTATTAATTTAGTTTCTTTGTTATACTCTTCATCCAAGGCCTCCATCATTGTAAATGGTCTTATCTCCTCACCATTTTCACTCAATCAAGGTGTTGGTTAAGGCTGCCTTCTCTCTCCCCTATTATTTGGTCTTGTCCTAGAATCCTTTCTGATAAAACTTCATATGAATTCAGACATTCATGGTTTCCAATATGGAGATAACTAGTTAGAATTCTCTGTTTATGCAGACTATATTCCTCTCTTCATGTCACATCCACAAACTTCTTTACTTTACCAGCCTTCTTAACAGAAGTCACAAACTTTGCTTCTCTTACAGGATATAAATTAAATAAAGATAAATGTGAAATACTCCCTTTAAATAAATTATGCTTTCATGAGGATTTCATTTCCTCTCTTTCCATTGGAATCAAGATAAAAATCAAATACCTGGGTCTTTGGTTCACTGCTTCTATCAAAGAAACAGTTTCTACTAACATGAAACAGGTCCTCACAACTCTGACTTCTCTAACATCTAGATGGAACCCTCTGTTCTTATCTTGGTGGGATCGACTAGACACCCTGAAGTTGATGTTAGTTCCGATAATACTTTTCTACTTGTCTAATATTCCTATAAATATTTTTTAAGAATGTACTATTTTATCCAGTTTTTTGTGGCATAATAAAAAAAATCCTGCATGTCCCTTCAAAAACTTGAGCGCCCCAAACATATGGGAGGTGTACATTTTCCAGATTTTTGTTCTTACCATACTGTTTTTTTTCCTCAAACAAGTCTCTTTTTCCCTAACCGAAGACTAATCTATTACACCTCTCCTTTGGGTTGATATTGAAAACTATTTTCATCATCCTTTGTCTTTTTGTGAATTTCTGTCTTTCACTCAGAAACCTCTATGTCCCTCCCTATCCTAAAAAATACATGTAGGCTTCTACATCCTGTTTTTGTCCTCCCAGAGAGAGGTCTAAAATGGGTTTATCAACTTTTTGATAATGATTCACGCCTTCCTTTTGCACAAACTCAACAACGTTTTTCCTTTCCTCCTTCATACTCTACTAAATGTATATCATTAATATCTGTGATTCAATCAGCCTATGAACGTCTCATTTCTACTACTCTTATTCTCCAATTAGCCATGTCCTTGTTATCCTTTCCTTCAGCATCCCAAATTTATAATAAAATAGCTGCTCCTCCAGAAGAACGAGACAAGACTGATTTGGAGTTACAATGGGAGCATGACAGACACCTATTTTTCAATTCTTTTATGGAACAAGATTTGGCTTAAGTTACGGAAATCCTCTAGAGAAGCTAATACTATTCATACTTTACTTTTTATTTATGACAGGCTGATTACCCTAATCAATTTACACAGAATAAGTCCTACCTCCTCCTTCTCTTGTTGGTCCTGCTGTTGTAATGAAAATGTTTTCGCTAGTTTTGCTTGTGCATCATTCTACGTAAGTTAGCATTCGCGGCACCATTTTATGTTTGGCCGTCATTTTGAGTCATGCTCGAAACTGCTCTTTGTCTCCTCGAGAGAACGGGTTGTGGAAAAGTTTCATTTCTCCAGGGTTGGGCCTTGCTCTGCTAATGAATGTACTGTTCCTATTAGCGCATACCTTTCCCACAAGATAGAGGCCTTCTCCCACTGCGTCTAGTGACAGGGCAGAGTGACCTTGGATTGAAGATAGTGTGTGCCCGGCCCCAGAATCGAAAGCTACCCTTCTGTACTTCTTTGTTCAGCTGCATCTGCTCGGAAAATTCCGTTCTGGGCGTGCCTTAATTGGTTCTGAATTGTACATAATGTATCTCCATGATTGCTGATGTCAGTCTCTCTCTCTGCAGCACTCCTAGAGATTGGGCAGACCGGGCTCCGCTCAAGCGTATCTGAATAAACATATATTGGTTTGTATTCTCTACTGTCTGACCGACTCTTCATTTGGTATGGAAGGCTGAGAGGTGGTCGCGAGTGACCCGGGTGACCCTAAATGGGCCACTTCCTTCAGTTGGTGCCCGAACAGGGACCCCATCGGGTGACCCATCCTCTCCCGCGGACGGGGGGGGAGGTCGGGCCATCGTCGGGTCGGACGGACGGATCAGGGATCCCTGTACGAGGAGCATTGTTTGCTCGCAGCTGCCCCTTCTGTCCCGCCGGACGGTGCCTCGCCCAGTGGTCATCCCAGCTGGGGTCCTGAACGGCGAAACCCTTGGATCTGACCGTTTGGTCTGAAGAGTCGGCAGTGGAGAATAAATTTGTTCGACCTGCATATATCAGATGAGTTTTTTTTGGTTCTTTGTGGATATGGTACCATTTTCATACGGTCTGAGGACCGATTTTGGGTAAAAGTGTTTGCAAATACTTTGCCAGGCATAAGTAGTGAACTTGTTTTCTTTTGAGAATGCCTGGAACAAGTAAGCTGGTTTCTTTGTGCTGTCGTTGTTTTTCTGCTGATGCTCGATTGGAGGAAAGTCAGCCAGCGCCTCCAGAAGGCACTCCTAATTTTGATATGTATGTGAAGCATGGCCTTGGCCCTATTATGTTTAGTACGCTATGGCACAAATATACGAGGGACAATGCCGGGCTGCAGTGGCCATTGACAGGTACTTCCGATGAACAAAAAATTGTTTTTTTACAGGAAAAGTTGTTTGCGAAGAGAAGTAGGCAGTCTATGTTTGATTCTCTTCGAACGGGGCAAAAGGAAGCTAAACAGAGGCGAATGAAAGCAGAGAAAGGGGTCCGGAAGGGGAGAATGCAAACATTAACTCAGAAAGCTGTAGCACATGATGGAGAGAAACAGGAGATAGGGATAGAACGTGAAGATAGGTTTCGATTGAATATTGATAAATGTTATGTGGCCCAAGAAGACAAAGATACTTTAGTGGAGGAGTTGTTAGATACTGGACCCCCACCTCCATATGCCCCACAGAGGATATATCCCGCTATTCCCTCACAGTCCCAGCCGCCCGCTCCTTCTGTCTCTGTTGTTTCTGCTCTTGCTATTGTTGATCAGACTGCTTTGGCCACTGCACTTTCTGTCTTTTCCTTATCCTCGTCGTCTGCGGCATCCATGACTGTTAGTACCCCTGCCACACCTATTGCTTTAGCATCCCTTTCGCCGGCTCTTACACCTGCGACGCAGCCAGCAGCGACGTTAGTGCCTGTTACTTTTGTCGCCACTCCCATTGTGTTTTTTCATCCCCCGACATTACTGAGTAGCGGGACACCAGCACGTGGATTTGAGGATAGAGACTGAATGAAATTTAAGGAACGTATGGGGCGGACGTTAGTCTGATCAGATGTGGGAGATGAGGAGAAAAGGGTAGTAGCTAATCAGGCTGCCCAGTGGGCCCGGAATCCCATTTTCAGTGTGGAAGATGTGTGGAGTGTGATGAAGGATTATGAGCCTTTTGTACAATAGCATGCCCTTAAGCATATGTCTGCTACTCTGATTGGTCTTTGGGAGCAGTGTTTCAAAGATGCAGCACCACGGATCTTATATGATATTAAAGATCATGTATATGTCACTAATATGGAGCCTGGCCAAGTGTTTGGCAATGTTGCGACATTGGTTGCTTATCGGGGCAGGCTACTTGAGAAGAGTCCCACCCCACTATCTCAGTTTCCGATGCGGGAGGTTCATCTTATATATCACCCTGAAATACCAGAGCTAAGGGAGCAGCACAATATTGTTATTAGACAAGGTGTAGCGGTCCGTTTCCAAGAACAGTGGGTCTATATGTCATGGAAAAGGAGTGAAGTTTTGTCTCTTAAGACTCAGTTACCTGATCCCAGAAAAAATCCTACTGCCTATTATAAAGAATTGACTGAAGCTGCCTCTTCCACAGTAATGACGCTTGCGGACATTGAAATGTTTTTTGGTTTACTGGTTCTTTGGAGGCAAGTACACACCCATGATCAGGTTGCGGAATTGGGTGGTACCTGGGATCGAATTAAAGTATGGGATCAGGAGAGGAAGCCCGGTGAGAAGCCTAACGCAGAGATACTTGCTTTGCCAGGTCGCATTATCACGTATATGCATTCTCTAATTCCACCGAGAAAAGTTGATTGGGACAAGTTATCGGCTTGTCGTCAAAAGAAAGATGAGTGTGTCTGATTTTTTCACTCGGTTTGAAGATGTGTTTTTGGATTATAGTGGACAGGATTTGCCGATTGAGGGAGGTGTTCGGTTGTTTGTCAATAGATTTGTTTCTAATTTGCTTCTTGAAATAGCGACTCGATTGCAGGCTTCCGAGAGCACTTGGTCCACCTCTTCCCCTTCTGTTATTTTGAACATGGCACAGTATTATGAACACAGGGAAAAGGAGGATAAGGAGAGGACGGAGAAGAAGCATAAGGATTTGAAGACGAAGGTGTTGTTGCAGCAGGCTTCTAGAGGAAACGGTAGAGGACGTGGTGGTTTGGCCCGACAGCTTCCTCGCACTAGCAGGCAGCCTAATACTACACCTTTAGGGCCGAACCAGTGTGCGTATTGTATGAAAGAGGGACACTGGTGTAGCGAGTGTCCTGTGTTGTTGCAGAAGGTAGCGGCCCCCAGAGGACGAGGTTCTCGTGGACGGGGTCATGGAACTGGAGGAGCGGACAGGGTTCAGAATGCTGCAGCCTCGCAGGGTCGTTTCGATAATAATTACTTTGATGACCCTCGGGCGGACAGTATTATCATGATGACTATGACACAGATGAGGTGACAGGAATGTCTTACAGCTAGGACAGCCAGGGACAGAGTGAGGGACCAGTTACGATACCTGTAGATCAACGCGGTCCTTATGTTACTGCAAACCTGCATGGCTCGGCTAAGGAATTTTTGGTGGATACAGGTGCAACAAACAGTTCAATTTCTCGCTCTTTGGTCCCTGGGGCGGCTCTGTCTGGCCATAATAATGTTTTGGTAGGCTTTTCTGGTTTACCGGTTGTGAGCCCCATTTCAAAACCTCTTGCATTGACCATTGGTCCTTTCAGTGTGGTTTCGCCATTTTTGCTGACATCTAATTGTGGTGAGAATTTGATGGGTCTGGATTTATTGAAAAAGTTGCATGCCACAATTTATTGTTCCACAGCGGGTGTCTATATGACCATGGGTCCGGATGTGGTGTGTGCTAAGCAGTGTCTGTCCAAAGATGCGCCTCTTCCTGTTGAATTTAGGGATGTGCCACCCACTCTGTGGGCAACAGGCGACACAGATGTGGGATTGTTGCAGATATCGCCTGTTTCGATCCGCGTTAAGGATGGTGCCATTTTACCTCGTATCCCTCAATATAAATACAGCAGGCAGGAGAGCGAGCCTTATTGCAGATTGTACAGGATTTGATTGAGAAAGGTGTGGTTGAGGAGACGACTGATAATATTTGCAATAGCCCTATTCTTCCGAGTCTTAAAAGGGCGCCCCCGGGTTCCTCTGATGACCATGAAGATGTTTATCGTTTTGTGATCGATTTGCGCGAAGTTAATAAAATAGTGATTCCACAGTTTCTGGTGGTTCCTGACATCATCACCCTCTTGACAATGATTCCCTCATCCGCTAAATTCTTTTCTGTCATTGATTTGAAAAATGCGTTCTTCAGTATTCCTTTTCATCCTGATAGCAGATATCTGTTTGAGTTCACCCTAGCTGGTAGAAGCTTTAGATTCTGTCACGCTCCTCAAGGCTATACAGAAAGTCAGAGTATCTACAGTCAGGCACTGAAAGGTCAGTTGGATTCTTTGTCACTCCCCACAGGTAATGTATTGCTATTGTATGTTGATGACTTGCTCATCGCTTCTGACACAGAACAAGGTTGTAAGGACAGTACAGTGAAATTGTTGTTGCATTTGGCTCAGCACGGACATAAAGTGTCCCTTTCCAAATTTCAGTATTGTCGACAGGAGGTCCCCTATCTAGGTCACCTACTGTCGAAGGAGGGTAGGAGATTGACTCCTGAGCGCATCAGTACCATTGTTCAAATGCCCATTCCACAGACTCAGAAAGAGGTGCGTGCCTTCATGGGTATCACTTCTTACTGTCGTCAGTGGATACCTAACTATTCCTTACTAACCAAGTCCCTGATCGCACTAACCACTAAAGATGTGCATGAGCCCCTGCCTTGGATGCCTGAATGTCAGCAGTCTTTTGAGCAACTAAAAAGTGCGCTTTGCTCGGCTCCAGTGCTTGGAAGGCCTAACTACAACAATCCATTTGTATTATATGTCCATTAGACGGCTGGTTGTGCGATTTCTGTTCTAACACAAAAATTTGGAGATAAGCAACGTCTGTGTGCTTATTTCTCTGCTGTTCTTGACCCTGTCGCACGAGCCCTACCGAGCTGTCTAAGAGCAGTCGCGGCTGTGGCCGTCTCGATAAGACAATCGGCTGGACTCGTACTTGATACTGACCTCACAGTTATGGTACCCCATGCTGTGGATACACTTTTGACTAAGACCAAGACGCAGCACCTTACCAGTGCATGCCAGACAGGTTATGAATTGACCCTGTTTGCGAAACATATCACGATCAAAAGATGTGTCACTCTGAACCCTGATTGTATCTTCCTGACGGAAAAAGAGACGAAAGGATGGGTAGACTTGACTGATGTTCCCTTATCTGACCAACAAGGGGAACTATATGTCGATGGCTCTTGTTTTAAATTACCAGATGGCACTACAACTGCTGCTTATGCTATCACCACACTGAGTACAGTCGTAGAGACGTCACGAGTCCCTTCTCAGTCAGCCCAAGCAGCTGAGTTAGCCACCCTTATTCGAGCTTGTGAGTTGAGCGAGGGGCTGGTTGTCAATATTTATACTGACAGCTAGTATACCTTTGGGGTCGCGCACAATTTCGGGCGACTCTGGGCTGAGAGAGGGTTCCTTACTTCCCATGGTGCAAGGATCCAACACGGTCACCTTATATTGAGGCTTTTGTCCGCCTTGACACTCCCTAAGAAGTTGGCAATAGTGAATTGTAGCGCCCATAGGAAAATTACTGATGAAGTTGGTAGGGGGAAGGCTTTTTCTGACCAGACAGCTAAGGATACGGCACGGACTAAAATGAAGAAAATGTTTGTAGCAGGTCCCGCTAGGTGGGTGCCGGAAGTCACTATGTTTGAGGATACACTTGAGAACATAAAGGAGATACAGAGCGAGGCTACAATAGAAGAATTAGCAATATGGCAAGAGAGTACAGCACAATTGAATGATGAGGAATGTTGGATTGACAAGTCAGGGAAACAGAGATGGATGCTGCCAGATGCATATGTTCTCCCTGTGGTTACGATGGCCCATGGCCCAGTCCATATATCAGCGCTAAAGGTATTTGCAAGTTGTTAGACCCTGTATGGCAGAATGACAACATCCAAAAACAGCCGCACATTTAGTGAAATACTGTATGGTGTGTATGATGCACAATCCTGGGAAGGGCACCCCTACACCACCCGGTAATTTTGCACCACCTACTTTCCCCTTTGAGGTGCTTCAGATGGACTATATAGAACTAGACAGGTGTAATAATTTGAAGTACGTGCTGGTGGTTGTCTGTGCATTCAGTAAATGGGTCGAGGCTTACCCCACTAAAGACAATACAGCTGTTAAGACTGCAAAGGTACTCCTGAAGGAGTTCTTTCCTCGTTTCGGTTTGCCCCGTTTGATTTGGAGTGATAATGGAAGTCATTTTAATGCCAAGGTCATTCAGTTAATTTGTGATGGTTTGCACATAAAACAGAAAACTCATGCTGCAAATCACCCACAGTCAGCAGGATTACTTGAGAAGTACAACGGTACTCTCAAACTGAAGTTGGCAAAGATTCAGGAGACGGCAGGGTTACAATGACCGGATGCTCTACCATTAGCTCTTTATCGACAAGAACTACAGCACATTCTAGAACAGAATTGTCACCCTAGGAGGTCGTGTTTGGACGACCGGCAAATGTCTGAGGCGTCCTGTGCCCTCGTAGGTTCTCAGATATTGATTATCCATTGTTGACAGACTTTGCCAGTTAACTGAAAATTTGCTTTCTATTCACCAACAGGTCCGCGAGTCCCTTCCGTCTACACCAGCGGGACCCGGACAGGATATTCGGCCTAGGGACTTCATATTAGTCAAGAACTTCCAGCGGAAGAAGAGTTTGGAGCCCCGTTGGAAGGGACCTCCTGGCCACTCGAACAGCTGTGAAGGTCGCAGGCCGAAAGAACTGGATCCATGCCAACCACTGCCGTAGGATACCCTTGCCCTATGATCAGTGGGTGAGGGACAGCATAGGGGACGCTGAGTGTGAGAAGGTGTCAGTTTGTCCCCTTCAGTGATGCAAAGTTAACGTGGACCCAAACGGATGCAGAAAATGATGAAGTGCTGAATGCAGCGGTTCCCCCAGAAATACGAGCCATTGAGGAGGCGCTGTTTGTTGATTCAACGGTGCCTGGGGCTACCAGGTACAATTTGTGTCCTCGGTTGAGGAATAGTGCACAAAAGGAGAAGTCAGATTAGACAGGGATGGACTGTGTAAGCTAGGGGTGTACTTTGCTATAATACCAACGGATTAGTTTAGGGCGATGTGAGACTTGTGCACTGTTCTGTTTCCGAGCATTGGACAGGATAGCTCAAAAGGTATCCCTTGGGGTACATTATCCTGATCAACGTGGGATTCATCCAGAGCTTAGGACTGAGCAAGCTCCACCGCTGGTGCTCAAGAGCGCCAACGTTTGATGAACAATAGGAGCCTGTACCAGTGAGGTTCTGACGGACACTGGGAACACTTGTCTTTGCTATCATTTTAGTTGCACCATCATTTTTGTGGCACTTCTTTCCTTGTTTAATTATGCATCCCTTTGGTCGGCCTATTGATGAGGAGGAACCACCATTTGCACCACCACGTTTCGCACAGGGTTGGTCGAAAAAGAGTAAAATAGTTTGCATATTAATTGTTGTGATTGCACTAACAACAATACTTGGAATATCCTGGTTCTTAGCGGAGAAGTTTCCCGCACATTCCTTGGTTGGTACAACTCCCGCTCCTCCTGAGCACATTTTTGTTACTCTAGCGCCACACAAAGAGGCGCACAGGTTGTCATATACAGACAATGTATTCATACAAATGTTGCATTATGCCCATAATGTTTCCAATACAACTAATTGTTGGGTTTGTGGGTTGCTCCCTTCAGTCACTCATAAGAGCGATAATTTGTTGTCTATGCCATTGTCATATATTGGCAATTGTGAGGGTTAGTTTCAATTATTTCGACTGGTGTACTTCCAATTTCACCTTTCAACATTGGGTATGACGCATGTTGATTCCCATACTGAGCATGCATATATACGCTTCTATCAAGGATTTACCCCCATAGGACCGGCAGGACAAGGGACTCTAGGGATTAGACCTCGAAGTCATGTGTGAATACATATAAAGTGAAGAACAATTCATGGTTTAGAATGGAAATGGCTGATTTCCAATGGTTTAACACCTCTGAGTACTTCCAATCTTACCGAAGTCGAAATCTTACTGAAGATAAGCCGATACCTGTGTCGGTGGTCAATACGAAATCTAGTTTTTGTGTCCAAGGGACAGGGAAGATAAAGGTGGGGGAGAGTAAATGTAATTTCACCTACAAGCTGAATACGACTAATAGTCCGCCTTTGATCTTACCCCATAATGTCTATTTTGTTTGTGGGTCACAAGCTCACGTCTGGCTCCTGAGGGGGTGGTCTGGCACATGTTATCTTTCTTTTCTTCTTCCCCCCATATACGGTGCCCCGTCCAATTATCATAAAAATCATCAGCTACAACGTAGGAGCACCTTCCAGACTCGAGTAAAAAGAGTTGTTGACACAAAGGATATCGATCAAACAGACACCACTTCACAGCAGTTTGAGGACGCTATAAAGGGCCTGCTACCTTTCTGGGACCCCATGGCTAATAGCCTTCAACTCCGTTGGTTAACGAGAGTTGTTGAGGAGGTTATCAATACAACTGCTGGGATAATGACAAATATCACTGCTGAGCTCCAGGCTACGAGATTAGTCACTTTGCAGAACAGGATGGTGCTAGACGTCATCCTTGCTGATAGGGGAGGGGCCTGTCGCGTCACTGGAAGTAGCTGTTGTGTTTACATACCTGATCACGCTCCCAATGTGTATGCAGCTATACAAAAGTTACATAGACTCTCATCTGACATTCACCAGGACACAGGTACTTGGACACTATCGGGGTGGTTCTGGAACACACTCAGATCTTGGGGTTGGAAGATTCTCACCTTCTTGGCTGTGGTTGCTGGTATCTTCTTTACATGTTGCGTCTGCATACACTGTCTCCCAGCTTGTTGTTCCTATTGTGCCAACGCCCACACACCCAAACGGAACATGTCAGTTCATGATGCTAATGCTGCCATTATGATACAAAAGGAAATTGACGAGTTGATGCAGAGTGACAAAGGTATTTTTGAGACTACATCTTGCTCTATTCCTGACACTGAATACATGGATTGTTCCGAATACTGACGTTCCTTTGTCTATGAGAAGGTTATATTATTTTTTGATCATTTCCTGAAAAATTGTTAGCTCATGCTAAAAGGAGGGTCTGTTGTAATGAAAATGTTTTCGCTAGTTTTGCTTGTGCATCATTCTACGTAAGTTAGCATTCGCTGCACCATTTTATGTTTGGCCGCCATTTTGAGTCATGCTTGAAACTGCTCTTTGTCTCCTCGAGAGAACGGGTTGTGGAAAAGTTTCATTTCTCCAGGGTTGGGCCTTGCTCTGCTAATGAATGCACTGTTCCTATTAGCACATACCTTTCCCACAAGATAGAGGCCTTCTCCCACTAGTCTAGTGGCGGACACGGGCAGAGCGACCTTGGATTGAAGATAGTGTGTGCCCGGCCCCAGAATTGAAACCTATCCTTCTGTACTTCTTTGTTCAGCTGCATCTGCTCGGAAAATTCCGTTCTGGGCGTGCCTTCATTGGTTCTGAATTGCACATAATGTATCTCCATGTTTGCTGTTGTCAGTCCCTCTCTGCAGCACTCCTAGAGACTGGGAAGACCGGGCTCCGCTCGAGCGTATCTGAATAAACATATATTGGTTTGTATTCTCTACTGTCTGACCGACTCTTCATTTGGTATGGAAGGCTGAGAGGTGGTCGCGAGTGACCCGGGTGACCCTAAACGGGCCACTTTCTTCACTGCAATACCAATCCCTTTGACCTCAAACACATGCTTTTTGAATGACCCTCTACATTTCAATTTTGGTTGAAAGTCTGCAAACAGATAACTGCTATTTTTCCCGCACATGTCTCTTTTAACTTCAAGAATATATTTTTGGGTAGTATCTTAAAGGATTGGTCTTCTCATTCTGATAAGGTTGATATACTGGATTTACTTTTTGCAGTTGCCTTTCAGCAGAACACCAAATCATGGAAAGAGTCTTCCAATATATCTTTTCAAGCATGGTGGTATGGTGTTTGCTATAATCACAGACTTGACAGAGTGCATGTCAACCCATTATCTCTTGCCATTAAAAGAGACATCCTTTGGCTTCCTGTGACAGCTTTCTTGGACCCTTCTGCAAAATCTGCCAATTCACATGATCCTCGGATTGAAGAGGTACCCAAACCTCCATGACTCTTTACTACTTTTATGTATAATTGTTCTACGTTTCATTATTAATGCACATTTATCTCTTCTGTTTTAGCAATGATATTGTATCTCTGTAATTTTCTCATACGATATTTGCTCTTTTCCCTTTTTCATCTATTTCTTTTTTTTTCTTTCATGCAAATTATTTTTCTTATTTACTGTTACTCAAACACTCTTCTAATCATAATGTTTTACATGATTGCGTTCTCATTGATTATATCATATCAAATGCTAAATAAACTTCATCTTTCAAATTTAGATTTATATTTTGCGGGTTCAGGGTTGCTATAACGACCTGTCCACAGGTCCACACATTCAAGTGATTAAACTGCTGGCAAAGTAATCGTCTACAGAGTTCAAGCACATTAGGGCACAAGCATATCACATGTAGGATGGATTCCCGCTCCACATTACAGAGTCTGCATTTTGCGTCGGGCTTGCCACTTTGATAGGTGGTCCAGTGTTGGCAAGACCCCAAATCGAAAAGCCAGCAATCTACTTTTTGTATGTCTTGGGTAATTCTTTCCCTAGTAGGGTTGCTTCCCTGGGTTATTATATGATGATAGAACCATCCAGGCATGGGACCGCTGGGACAGTAATTCTTTCTCAAAAAGTCTACCTAGAGCCCAGGCATTGGCATTCACCACTTTTTTTTAACTCATTATAACTGACCTCCCCAGGCTCCATACCTCCCGGACATGTAGGACATCCAGGTATGCATTGAGGCAGTCTTTAGCTCATCCCATATCACGCTGTTAAGCATGTTAGGGAGTACTGCTCTGAGGTTATGACACAGCTTGATGAATGTACTTTTCCTGGCCACAAGTTGCTGGAGGAGGCCAATTTCCAGGCAGACCTGGGCCGTGAGGATGATTTTGGAGGATGAAGAACACCTTAGTAGATTTTTATCATCAGTGAATCTACCAATTTTGCATCGTTACCCAGAATAATTTCACTCATGCATAAAATAGTACCTTCGCCTGCATAACCTGAAGGATTGGATCCATGCTGGGACCCCACATCTTTTTTTCTAGGGTTAAGAGGGCGGCCTGGAGTGCCTGTGCCTTGTTTTTTTTAATGGACTCTTTTTGCTTCTGAAAAGACCCTCTGGCATCTAACCAGACCTCAGGGTATTTGCATTCAGAGACTTTTTTGATGTTGACACCGCTCTTTTGCCATGAGCCTGATTAATTCAGTCGCCTCCCAAAGATGATAAGTTTGGTCTTATCTAAATTCAACTCAAATTTATTTAACTTTGTGTATTCAAAGAGGGCAGATACCAGCCTCTGCAGGCCCAATCACAGTCACCCCAGGGCTCTGCTCTAAGCCCTACCCTTTTTAACTTATACCTTAACCCTCTGGCCCAACTAGCAGAAAATTTGGGAGCCGGCACCTGCTTCGGCATTATGAGGTTCCTAAAGAAACTTCTTCCTCTCTAATCCTTTCCAGTGAAGGAATTGGTCATTTGGGCTCTGAAAACATCCAGAATCGACTACAGTAATGCATTATACTTCGAATTATCAGTGTACCTGATAGACAGACTCTAAGTGATCCAAAATGAGGTGGCCCGTCTCCTGCTGAATGTGCCTCTGAGAACACTGATTTCGCCTTATTTACGGACACTACATTAGCTGCCAATCAGGGAAACAGATAAATTCAAGGCTCTTGTTCTAGTGCATGATGCCCTAGATCAATCGGGGGCCTCTTACCTCAGAGCCAGATTTGGATTTTATAATCTCATGAGACAGTTGAGATCCACCAACAAATTGTTGGCAGAGATCCCCAGAATTCAGCATGCAAGAGCAGGAGGAAGATCTCTAATGTACCTGGGTTTGGTAGCCTGGAATCAGCTTACCCTGGAGTGGCGGGCAGAGAGTGATGCTGCAATGTTTAAAAAAAATAAACCTGACTTTTTGTGCAGGGCTAACTAAGCCTCTGTTGTTCGTCTTCCAATCTTGCTGTCTCTCACTGGGACACTCCTTGGAATAGCTATAAATTGCTATCATCATCATTAATCTAGTGCCATTCAGCATCACCAGATCATCCGCGTAGAGTAGGTTAGATAAAGATTTATTCCAAAGTATTGGTGGATGCAAGTTGGCCTTATCTAGTGTCCCTTGTTTTAAGCCTTCTGTAGTAGCAATTTTCCTTGAATGGGAGCTGCCATCTCTCACTTTCATCCGTAAACAGGTTCCTGAGTATAGTAACTCTACCGCTCTCAGAAGGTCCGTCGGCACGCCCAAAGATCTTAACTTTCCCCAGATCCATTAGGATGGAGATGGCCATCAGGTTCAACAGGCAGCCCTGATTTTGGCGGAATCCTGTCTGATTCAAGGGGATAATCCCTTGTTCGGTGTTCCAAAGCTCAAGGTCATCTAACATTAAGTTTGTGGAATATTTGGCTTCAACGTCAATTAGTGCAATCAACTGATAGTTATTGGGTTTTGTTGCATCCCCCCTATATGAATCTGAAGAATTATCGAGGCCCTCCAAGACTCCTGGGAGATCTTTTGTCTGCAAAATATGTGTATACGATACTGTAAGCCTGTTAGCCAACAACTTGGGATCTTTTATTAAATAGGGTCTGGGGTAGACCATTTGGGCCTGGTGCACAATCGGTACATGATTTAATGATCATTTTCTGAATATCTTCACTGTAAAAATCGATTAGAAGTTTAACGGAATTGCTGGGGTCTGTTGAATGATCCATGATGTTGTTGTGCGTAGTCGGGTTTGGGCAGTAGAGCATTTTCTTATTGTTACGCTATCTGCGGTTTTGCTTTGGATGTCTTGGCATAGAGTATTAGGGCTCTCGTTCCGGCAGCCCAGTGAGATTATTGTATGATTTACACTGTTTGGGCTGTGTGAGAGACATTATTGCTGGTTTGTGGGGGAGTCAGCGGAAGTCTTGTTTAGCAAATGTTGCGATATAGTGTACTGTGCTGTTAGGGTGGGATCTGTGGGTCAAACCTAAAGCAAGTAATGCTGCTATTATGAGTCTTTAGGTTTTGCCTGCACAGCGCTTGAAAAATCTCTTGTAAACAAACAAAAGAAATCGTAAAACTGGCTTAGAGCCCATCCATTACTTACCACTGGTTGGCAGCGACGTCATTCTCGTTTCATTGCTTCTAATTGGTCAGAGCCTTCTCATCTCCTCGGCTTCCTCCTGGGTCTTCAACATGTGTCCCTGCCATGGTGCATGGACCAAGTACAGCTAACTATCTCCAGGCAGTGTCCGTCCACTGGCTGCAGGCTCCTGCAGGTACTTTTTTTGTTTTACTTTTTCACATGCACTCTTATAGAGTGAATGTTTCTGCAGTCATTCTCCCTCATCCCGTCCTGCTCGGTTGTATTTCCCCCACCCCTCTGCCACCCTCCCGCTGTCCCTTTTGTTCCCCCACCCCTGCCCTCTTCCTGCTGTCCTTTCTGTGATGCAGTGTTCTTGAAGAGATGAGTATTCAACTCTTTCCTAAATTGGAGCAGCGTTTGGGTGGTCCTGATGGATACAGGGACGTTGATCCAGAACCTGGGTGCACAGATGGAAAAAGCCTGTTGTCTTGTTTTAACACATGAAACACACAAAAGGTGATTGGGGATACATGCAATAAGTCGAAGCATTGGCAATAGCTCGGGTAACACTCCAACTAATCGTTCTTTTGCTTACCATGCCACCTCAGTTTGGACACAGCCATATGTAAATGAGTCTTGACCCTGCTCCAAGAGGAACAGTCCAACTCGAACTGTCAGGCCAGGCCATCCTTGAACCGGAACACAAGCAACCCAGGACCGGTTTCGCCCTAGTTATAGGCTCATCGGGCGGGTACAGCTTGGTTCCAGTGACACAGTGAGCATGGTCCCATGTCTGGGCATACCCATGCCACTTAGGGCGGTACGTGAAACACATAAAAGGTGATGAGAGGCTGCTTACAATAAGTCTGACCACTAGCGATCACTCCGGGTAGCACTCCAATCCATTGGTTTTTTTTTTTTGTTCTTTTGCTGACTATGTCACCTCAGTAGGGCGAAACCGGTCCTGGGTTGCTTGTGTTCCAGTACTTGCTTCTAAGTGCTTTACTGCATTTATTCCTTTAAAATTCAATATCTCAAATTCTATAAATTGGATTTTTGCCATTTAGGTGTTGTTTTGTTCAGAATATTTACCAAAGTAGAGAGGAAGGCAGAGGTAGAGGCTAGGTTTATCCTCCTGACAGTTATGTAGAGAGACAGAAATCGAGTAGTTCGAAGAAAACCTGCCCTTAGGGAATTAGATAGGATACAACGAGAGTTCGTTGTAATCACTTGTCTAGAAAAAATACTTTTTTTCTAGAGACCCCTCACCCACCAGGGTTGCCCCTTGGTGGCATGCTTCATCATTGGGGTTCCTCTCAATCCTCTACGGATTGAGGCATGCTGCGACTTGCGAATTACGTAGGAGCACTTCTTATTGTAGACTATGTGTAGTGCAGTGATGTGGAGTGTTTCTCCGACTCCTTGTCAATGCTCAGGTTCTACTCGGGGGGGTTTTTAAATGGCTACTTGACAAGTGTAATATTCCTTAAACAAAGAAGGCTACTTTTAGTATGGAAAAGGGGTTTCCAATGCATATGCTTCATGACCCTTAATTTTTGTACTAGCGGACACAGCTCACAGTCACCTATTTCTTCACAATGTCGTATTCGGGGTTGACCCAAGGAGTCGGAGAAACACTATCAGTGATTTTTCTTGTACCCTTGCTAAACTCTTGATTCAATTCAGCATAATGTGGCAAATATTTTAAAACATCTCAATATCTCATACAGTATCGGTAACTAGGAATTTCTCAGAATGTGAATTCTCCCAATATGGCGCCGCCGCTACGCCGGCTGCGGCGGCCATCTTGAGCACACTGCGCGGTGCAGTGCCTCAGACCAGCATGACACTGCTGTTTTTCTCCCGCTGCATAGTTACGAACGGGCTTTAAATACGGAAGTGGGCTATGCACCCGTCAGTATGCGGTCTCCAGGGAGAGAAGTAGGTCACTGAATCAGAGGCGTCTTTGACGAAGTAAGTGGTGAAGGGCCCCTTTCTCCTTCGGATGGAGGACGCTACCTACAGGTGACAACCAACATCTGAAAAGCAGCATCAGGAGCATCTGATCAATATATCTTTTTCTCCCATTTTAGAGTTTGACTACAAGCCCCTCTACCCCTGGCTTTGACCATGATGCAATAATTTAGCATTAACAGAAGTACGTCACTGGGATTACTTATTCTATGTTTTAATGTTGTTTTGTCACGTGGTGACTGGTCTCACAAGTGTTATTTTACGAGTGTTTTTCACCCATTTACATTGTGTGGCATATTCATGACACACTATGCGAGCACACAGAATAGACCATATGAGCACCCACCATATACGGGTGCGATATATTCATATATTCTAAAGTTGCATGCAGAACTAAGCTATTGTGGCCTGCCAGCCCAGCTGACAGGTCGTTGTTTTCTAATGTATCTTTTTGCTTTCTAATTACAGATACGGATTAAAACCGTATGTATACAGTGCACGCGCATTAGATGTGCTTGTTTTGCATCCTTATTATAGGATTTACTAGGAGTGGTACACACGGGGCTGGACCCCGTGGATTCCTGATGAAGAGCTATTAGGGGAACAGCTTGAAACATGTTGACAAAAACACATTACTGAGATGACCAGACTCATTAAGGTCGGGTTTCATCTTAGTAACAACCCCTGATTTTTAACCATACCAACTAGGGGCGGGAATAAAAGAGTGGCCAACTAGTTCGGTATTTTTAAGTTTTCTTTCCCTTACCACTCCACATCACTGCACTACACATAGTCTACAATAAGAAGTGCTCCTACGTAATTCGCAAGTCGCAGCACGCCTCAATCTGTAGAGGATTGAGAGGAACCCCAATGATGAAGCATGCCACCTAGGGGCAACCCTGGTGGGTGAGGGGTCTCGAGAAAATAAGTCTTTTTTCTAGACAAGTGATTACAACGAACTCTCCTTGTTCAGAATATAACAATCTATTTTTCTAAACCTGTGTGGAGTCTTTTTGTAGTGTATTCATTGTGATACAGTGTGTGTGTTGCACAAATACTTTACACATTGCCTCTTTAGATAAGCCTGACTGCTCTGTGCCAAGCTACCAGAGGGTGAGCACAGGTTATCTTTTAGTGTGTATGTAGCTTACCCTGGCTAGAGTGGTGGGTCCTGCCTGACCTGGGTGCATACCTCAGCCAAACCAGGAATCCCATTTCTAACATTGGTGATCAGCGGTGGGGATAGGGGTTATGTTTGTGCAATACCATATAGTAACTCATTGTTCACTACAACTCTATACTAAGAGCATTACAAGTTTTTTCCGTTTTCTCTCAATTGGTATTTTTTCTACAAAGGACTCCTGCTTCCCCTTCATCAATCTGGGACTCTTTTTGTTGTTGCACTTGTGATACCTTGCCAGGACGTCCATGGATCTCAGCTGCCTTGCATACTACACTGGGAGTGGGCTGAGGCAGTTCCGCAAGGAGAGGGGGCTGAATTTGGGAAGGTAGGCTTCCATAGCAGACCTACAGATAGCCCTCAGAGCCTATGAGGAAGTCAGGTGGCTGCAAACAACAACAGACGATGAGAACCTAAGCTGAGGGGAGGGTGCAGTGTAAATACTGGGGGCCAACATATGGTGCTGGACATCAACAACATTGATAGCTACAGCAAGGCTGAGCTGAGGAGGGTGTGCAGAGAGAGGGCACGGAGAATCCCAAAAGGTGAACCAAAGTTGGAGTACCAGTTCGCACTTAGAGACGTCCACAGAATGCAATCTGCACTAATCAGAAGAGTCTGAAGAGGACCACTTCAGTACTCTAGACAAGGCAGAACCCTGGTTGTACCTGACCTCAGAATAAGGGCCCCAAGAGGAGGAGGGAGAGGAGCACAACAATGACTGGGCAAAGGCTCCAGAAGGGAAAGGGGAGCGAGGGAGTCTCCTACTGGGTCTTAAGCTGGGAGCAATGTCTCCTCCCAACCCCTGTCCCCTGAGGAGCTCAAGGGCAGGCAGGCTGAGAGGGAGCTGAGGCTACCGCTGGTCCAGCTGGCTGCAGAGGAGAGAAACCTTGAGGCTGAAAGAGCCTTGATGTAGAAAAGCGTCCTGTGGGCTCATGAACTGCGTCTGAAGGAGCTGGGAACCAGAGCCCTGCAGATCGGGTCCAGCCACAACAATATGGGTGCCAGCAAAACTACTGTGTCCAGTGCTAAAGATACAGTCCACATACCCAGAGGCTTTGTGCATAATTCAAGGGGGGGGGGGGGGTGACATACACCACTGGTTTCCTGCATATAAGGTAGCTTTAAAGGTGCACAGGATCCCTGAGGAGGATTGGGTAGCTGGCATATGGAGCCATATTCCTGGTGATGGGAGGGACGCCCTACTGGCCCTAGAAGATTGGGACAGGTTGAGCTATACCCCCATGAAGGAGGTCCTGGTTAAGAAGTCTGAATTTACCCCAGAAGAGTGTAGGTTGAGTTTCAGGGTTAGTCAGAAACTGTCTCACCAGTCCTGGGAGGATTTTGTGGGGTACTTTTGCAAGGCACTGGATGGTTGGGTGAAGGGTAGCATGGTAAACACTTTTGAAGGGCTGTACAATTTGATTGCCAGATAGCACATGCTCAGTTATTGTTTTCCAGGGCTACGCCAACATCTGGTTGAGTGTAAGTTCTCTGACCCCACAGAACTTGCAAAGGAGGCAGACTCTGGGTGAGTATCAGAGTGTCTGAAAAGGCTTTTGGGAGTGGTCCAAAGGGGATTGGCTCAGGTTCCCTCCAACCGAGGGCAGGGGATGTTCACAGTAACCCAGACAAGTCCCACTATGGTGGGGGGAGAGGCGGGAGTAAAGAGCCCCATGTCCCTTCTCAGAGGAGAAGGAGAGGTGGGGAGGGCAAAGACCCAGGGTGCCCTATTCCCAGCCCCAGAGCCTGGATTGTACCCAGAGGGAGCACCAGCAGGGGAGCCTAGTCTGTACTGAGAGACCATCCAATGAGGGGAGCCCCACAATGTCAGGAGAACTTGGGGGAGGGGGCATCTGCCACAAGTGCCCAACCAGTTCTGGTTTCTGGCAGTACCAATCCACAGAGTGCAGAAGCCCAGATGGAGGGGTAAGAGGTGGAAACAGTTCACAGCGGGAGGACCAGAGTTTGCCAGCTCTGAGATCAGGGCACCCCAAGACTGACCCTAATGAGGCTACTTCTGGCAGGGGGGAGCTCAATGCACTGTCACAGGGACAGAGGGATGGCGACCTGTGTCAGGCAGACTCTTGCACAACACATGCAGTTTATGTTTCCCTTGTGGGTGGGGGTAGTGGTACTCCCCTGGAAGTTCTGGCTTGCCGGGCACAAGCTCAGCCTAAGGGTGCAGACCCTGGGTAGAAGGGCCAGGTTCAGGATATCACCCCTGAACTGGTGGGAGGGGCGGCTGCCACAAGCTCCCCAACAGTTTTGTTTTCTGGGGGCACCACTCCCAAAAGGAGGGCATGGAACCCCATATGAAGGGGTAGGGGGAGGAAGGACTCACTCCTGACTACCGATGAACCTAAGGGTACATTTCCTGGGTTGAAAGACCAGTTGCAGGATACCACCACTGAACTGGTGGGAGGAAAAGTGGAAAAAGGATGCAAAGCACCTGGGGCTATTCCCCCCCTGTGAAACCACAGAAGGCAGAGACCACTGAATGGCATGGGGCCTGGCTCTTAACACTGACAGCTGTCAGTTGCCTCTGTTGGTTGCTGTCCTTGTGGACACAGTTTTCCTTGGGTTGGGGACAGCAATCAGACCCAAGGGGTGGAATGGGCCACATCACTTTGTTGGCCATGGTGGTACTATCTGCCAACTGGGATGCATCCGTGAGCATGTTAAAGTTAGGTGCTGCACAGATGAAGTCCACAGGTAAGGAGGAGGAATCCCCATGGGTTAGCTCAGTGGCCCCTGAGAGCATAGACAGAGGGATCCAACTGGGTTAAGATGTGTAGAGCTGGCAAGTACCCCTGCAGCAGTGGGCCATTGTCCAAGTTCTATTGCCCTAAGCAAGGAAGTCCATCAAGGTATTGATTAGGCTACCCTGGCTTTAGGCTGGGGGGTCATGGTGGAAAATTGCCCTCTCTGAAGGGTCACCCCAAACTTTTTGCCTTCCTCCTCCTCTTTTTCTGACATTCTTATTGTTGGCTTTAGGAGTCTGGGCACTTTATCACTGCTGACCAGTGCTAAAGTGCTTGTGCTCTCTCCTCTAAATATGGTATAATTGGTTTACTTCTGTTAGGCATATTTGATTTACTTGTAGGTCCCTTGTAAAGTGGTATACTATATACCCATGGCCTGTAAATTAAATGCTACTAGAGGGCCTGCAGCACTGATTGTGCCACCAACAGAAGTAGCCTTTCAAACCGGTCTCAGGCCTGCCACTGTGGGACTTGTGTGTGCAGTTTACTGACACTTTGACTTGGCATTTAAAACCACTTGCCAAGCTTGAAACTCCCCATTTATTACACATAAGTCACACCTAAGGTAGTCCCTAGGTAGCCTTAAGGGCAGGGTGCTGTGTAAATGAAAGGTAGGACATATACTGTGATGTTTTTTTGCATGTTCTGGTAGTGACAAACATCCTATTTCATTTTTCACTACTACAAAGCCTACTTCTCTCATAGGGTAGCATTGGGGATTCCTTAATACACTTTTAAGCTGTAATTCCTGATAAGAGAAGAGTAGGTTTTTCATGTTTCAAATGTTTGGAATAGTAATGGCAAATCCTCTTTACTGGTGAAGTTGGATTTAAAATCACTGTTTTAGAAATGCCACTTTTTAGAAAGTGGACATTACTCTGTGCTTTGCAGTCTGCCTCCATTACATGTCTGGGCTGGGTGAAAGCTACACTTTGTGCATTCCCTCTAGACAGCCACAACACAGGAATGATAGGTGTGTCTGAGTACCCATTTACATTCATCTGCATTCTGATACCTTGTCTGGGCAGAATGAAAGGGAGAGGCTAACACTTCACTTAAATAGGCTGTGTCCTGTCCCCACACAAAGGACTGATTACTTCCCACAGATAGCCTGGCAGAGAGGACTGGGTTGAAAGGGATACTTGTGCACTTCAGAGAGCTGCTTTGAAGTGAGCCCCCACATCAAAGGCACGTTTAGGTATAAGTACTGGGTCTCTGACCCCATCAAATCAGAACCTTCTGGATCTTGAACTGAACGTCTGTCAGAAGGACTGCTGTGCTGCTTAAAGGGCTCATCTTTGGCTGCAGACTTGGAAGGCCTGCTTTTCTCATGTTACCCTGCTGCTCTCTGACTCTGCTGAAGGAGAGCTGGACTCTGCCTTTTTCCAAGTGATCTCCAAGGGCTTGTTGGCTTGCCTCCTGTTGCTTGAGACTCAGGTATATCAAAGTCTCTACCCCTGCTCCTGTGCCTGGCTCACTGGATGTGGCCTAGATACTTGCAACACGGATTTCAACGCATCTCCTGTCTGTGTGTAACAGAACCAGCGCATCGACCCGCTAGCGGGAGTAAAACGGGCACATCGCATCGGAACTAGCTGCCTTGAGTGCGTGGAGAAGATCGACGCATCTCATTGTTTGCGACCAGGAAAAGAACTTTGTTCACCGAGACCTGTGTCGGTCCTGTAGCCGGCCGGGGCTCCATCGCGGTCAGCAAAAACTTTGACTTTGCCCTGGTCCAGTACGACCTAAAGTAACCTTTTATGGGCTACTTGTTTCTAAGTACTTTACTTCATTCATTCCTTTGCAATTTAATATCTCAACTTCTATACATTGGTTTTTTGTCATTTTGGTCTTGTTTTGTTCAGAATATGATAATCTATTTTTCTAAACCTGTGAGTTGTTTTTGTGGTGTATTCATTGTGCTACTGTGTGTGTTGCACAAATACTTTACACATTGCCTCTTTAGATAAACCGGACTGCTCTGTGCCAAGCTTCCAGAGGGTGAGCACAGGTTATCTTTTAGTGTGTTTCTAGCTTACCCGGACTAGAGCGATGGTTCCTGCCTGGCCTGGGTGCATACCTCAGCCAAACTAGGAATCCCATTTCTAACAATTACATAATCGATTGGAACGGTTATGGTCCTGAGGATAGGCTGGTCCAGGTAACAGCTCATACCACAACATTCATTCCTTGTATCCTGACCAAGTATTGCTGCCACTGTTCTAACGTGGAGTCGTGGTGGCCGAGGACTGGGTCTTAGCATCAACTAGTCAACATCTGGTCTAAGGTTGCGAGCAAGAAGTGGGTGGAGGCAACGGCTGGGACAGGAGATCCGTTACCCTATACTCGTAGGTTTCTAATGCACCTCAGTAAATTTGTTAGGTCTATCTTGAAGGTTCAGAGCTAAGACTTCAGGAGCTGAAACAGAGGGCAAACATTAGAAAACAAAACAAAAACTTCTGAGAGTGTGGGGGAAACAGAGGAGGTGTGCGTGATTGCAGTCACCGGTACTGCCTGGAGTGAGGGTACGTTTATGTGCCGGACTCGTACAGCTGTGCAAAGGAGGGGTAGCAGTCCGAGGGGTAGCAGTCCGCACTGAGCTGCGTGGTAGCTGCCATGCAATGAACTCATGACTGACTGACAGCCTCATAATGAAGGTTGCATATTCACTTCTGGGTCTGCGCAGTTGGGTATTCTGTGCAGGGCTAGGAGTATTGAGGGAGGAGGTACTTTAGCGGTGGCTTGTGCGCAACTGTCCCATGAACTACATGTGTGTGGTGGGGGGTCTGGAGCGGGGCTGAGGTGCACCGGCCGAGCTCGGCGTCATGTCTTGACTCAGGATCACTGGTCAAGCTTAGTTTCGTCCTAGTACTGGGCCAGTAGGGGCGCAGCAGGTCAGAACTCTGGTACACTGGTCAACCGTTGTGTATGGCATGTACTGGAAGACAGGGGGCGCACGTCTGGGCCAGCTTTGTGTAGGACCTTGGACAGGATGCTTTAAGTCAGGAACAGGGGTCCGATGACTGAGTCCTCTGCAACCCAGCGAGCAAGATGGGATGGGTGACCCAGAGCAACTCTGGGAGAGTACCAGGCGCATACAGTAACAACACCACAAGCTAATAAACAGGCCAGACATTTATTCAACATGTTTACCATCAAGGGTTTATTGTCAGTTAGAAAGAGGAAGGCAAGCATAGAACTTTACAGCAACTGCAGACACGTCGGACCTTACTTAAGCTAATGTTCGAGAGAGCTCAGGCGCTCCCCGCACTACACCGGGCCATCGGACCCTCCCGTACCTCTTGGGGGTCGGCATACGAGGACAGACCACCAGAATGAGAAGTCTTTCACGTCGAGTCAGGAGGTCCCCCGGCCACTGGGGCAGCCACTGGCCACGCCCATGATCCTCCCTCCCTCCCCCACCTCCTCCCCCCCCCGTGATCTGACGAATGCAGAACGTCATCGGTTGAGAGCCTACGTCATGGCCAGCCTCGGCCCGTCCACTCTATCAGCCAGGAGAGTTTTGGGGAGGGCAGAGAGCCCGGCCCTTTCTCCACGTGACCAGCGCCCGAGGGCGCACGGTAAACCATGGGGGAGGGAGAGATCCCCAAATTCATGAAAACATGCATCTCCGATGGCAAAAGTAAGGTTTTCAAAACAAAAAAAATCCCAGTTTGGCTCATGATTTTGGGGAAGGCAAAGAAATATTGGGGACCGCTTCAGACAATAGACATCACTCTTCAATTGTTTTCAGAGACGTTCTTGTGCTCAGTGTGTGACTGAGTGACACGGGGGTGGGAGTTGGGCCAGTTTAGTGTGTGCAGCACCGAGCACACTACCCGCGATCTGTGGGGAAGGAAGGCCCCGACTCCACCGTCACTCCGGGGAGAACAGGTAGGTGTAACCCCAGGCACAGTGAGCCCCTCTGCAAGATTTGCCCCCCCTCACCCCCTCATCCCCACCTCCACCCCATCCCCCCCAAACCTGCCCGGAAGCAGGAGCGGGCGTGCCCTGCTGCAACAGGCACCGGCACTAATACACAAGGCAACCAGGGGGCTAACATTCACTCACTGACCCTCACTCCCTCGTGAGGAAATCAAGCTCATTTGCATTTTACTTTAATCTTCGTTAAGTAAGAAAGTGCAATAGGAACAGTATTATCATTTTGGGTTACAAATGCTCCAACGGGGGGAGTGAAAATGTGTCCAACCCAACCGGCTCTAGATTCATTGTCGGAGTGGCTGAACTCAAAGGGCCAAAGGTCACATCATCAAAAGGAACCCAACTTCCTGTCCACGAACACATTAACACAGGGGACACGTCCCAAAACACAGATTACCCAGTTCAGCCGCCCATAACCTCAACAATCAACGGAGGGATTTAACAGACTGGCCAAAAGACAGGATTCTGAAAAGGCTGCTGCCCCTGCAAGGCCTGCAGGGCTGGGGCGGAGTCAGTTACATGACAGGAATAAGGTTGACCTACGACTCGCTCTGTTCCAGTCACAAAGATTTTCGGCCAAAGTGCATCTGAAGAGAACCCAACCGGCTGGCAGGAAGAGGTGATGGTGCAATCCACCCCCTGACTCCAGATAGCAAACACGTCCCACCGCTCAGCAAACAGCAGAGCTGTGCAAACAGAAAGGAGCCGATCGCTCTCTTGTTTGTATTTCATAATTCATAATTTACATTTTTCAAACTACCCTTTGCGTAAAAAGATTAACAAAAAAATGTAACCGAGTCTTTGTGTACCAAAACACCAGCTCTTTTGTCCATTACACAGCAATGGAAAGAATAGGTGTGAAAAGGGAGGGGGCGGGGGGTGCTCGCTCCCCTGAAGCACTCCTGAGTTTGCAATCCCTCCCCCACCCCTCATTCCCTCTTGGAGAAGCAGGACTTGTCTGAAAGCACGCACCCCCTCCCCCACCCCTCATTCCCTCTTGGAGAAGCAGGACTTGTCTGAAAGCACGCACACCCTCCCCCACCCCTCATTCCCTCTTGGAGAAGCAGGACTTGTCTGAAAGCACGCATCCCCCCCCCCCCACCCCTCATTCCCTCTTGGAGAAGCAGGACTTGTCTGAAAGCACGCACCCCTCCCCCACCCCTCATTCCCTCTTGGAGAAGCAGGACTTGTCTGAAAGCACGCACACCCTCCCCCACCCCTCATTCCCTCTTGGAGAAGCAGGACTTGTCTGAAAGCACGCACACCCTCCCCCACCCCTCATTCCCTCTTGGAGAAGCAGGACTTGTCTGAAAGCACGCACCCCCTCCCCCACCCCTCATTCCCTCTTGGAGAAGCAGGACTTGTCTGAAAGCAGGCACACCCTCCCCACCCCTCATTCCCTCTTGGAGAAGCAGGACTTGTCTGAAAGCACGCACCCCCTCCCCCACCCCTCATTCCCTCTTGGAGAAGCAGGACTTGACTGAAAGCACTCACACCCTCCCCACCCCTCATTCCCTCTTGGAGAAGCAGGACTTGTCTGAAAGCACGCACCCCCTCCCCCACCCCTCATTCCCTCTTGGAGAAGCAGGACTTGTCTGAAAGCACGCACACCCTCCCCCACCCCTCATTCCCTCTTGGAGAAGCAGGACTTGTCTGAAAGCACGCACACCCTCCCCCACCCCTCATTCCCTCTTGGAGAAGCAGGACTTGTCTGAAAGCACGCACACCCTCCCCCACCCCTCATTCCCTCTTGGAGAAGCAGGACTTGTCTGAAAGCACGCACACCCTCCCCCACCCCTCATTCCCTCTTGGAGAAGCAGGACTTGTCTGAAAGCACGCACCCCCTCCCCCACCCCTCATTCCCTCATGGAGAAGCAGGACTTGTCTGAAAGCATGCACACCCTCCTCTACCTGCGCACTAAAGGCACGTTGTATCCACAGACAAACTTCGTATATTGTTTCTCTTAACGTTTAATAGATTTTTTTTTTACGCCAGGTCCCCTGTGCCCAGAACCGAAGGCATGCTGCATGCCCCTCCCAGTGACAAATCACAGGCAGCCCCCACCTCAGTGTCACGGCTCGGTATGGATACTGCCCCCCCCCCAGTATTCAGGAACCTGGGGGGCCATACATTCCAAGACCTCGTTGCATCTCTCTCAAGCCCTTCGCCCCCCCCCCCAATATTTAACGGAATGAGACAAGTTTTCACATTCTGAACAGGGGCCAGGAGCATCCTTTGAAGTGCGGCACATACATTCACCCCAGTGCTGAACCACAACCCCCCCCGCCCAAGTACCCCCTACAAGCCACAAAGAGAAGGTGTGCAGTGAAAGGAACCGTTTCAAGGGCCCCCGGGCGCAAGCTTCACTTCTTTGGGTTCAAAGACGAGGGGCTGCCGAGGCCTGCCCAGAAAGCGAGGCTGGCGTCTGACATGCAGGACTGGCTCTCTTCTCTGAGAGAGACTGTGCGATTGTGGACAAAGCTAATAACATCTGCCTCTCATTAAGAGAGTGATTTCGTTAGGCAGCGTCGGATCTACCCAGCCTCTTTACCCCACTAGTAATCCAAACTCATGCCCTAAATACCTGTGCTCCATGCCAAGCACCACCGCAAGATGGCCGACCTCCCTACCGAGCAGTCCTACAAGATGGCCGACCTCCCTACCGAGCAGTCCTACAAGATGGCCGGTCTCCTTACCAAGCACCACCACAAGATGACCGACCTCCCTACCGAGCAGTCCTACAAGATGGCCGGTCTCCTTACCAAGCACCACCACAAGATGACCAACCTCCCTACAGAGCAGTCCTACAAGATGGCCGGTCTCCTTACCAAGCACCACCACAAGATGACCGACCTCCCTACCGAGCAGTCCTACAAGATGGCTGGTCTCCTTATCAAGCACACCCACGAGATGGCTGACCTCCCTACCGAGCAGACCTAGAAGATGGCCAGTCTCCTTACCAAACACCACCACAAGATGACCAACCTCCCCACAGAGCAGACCTAGAAGATGGCCGGTCTCCTTACCAAACACCACCACAAGATGGCTGGCCTCCCTACCGAGCAGTCCTACAAGATGGCGGTCTCCTTACCCAGCACCACCACATGATGACCAACCTCCCTACCGAGCAGACATAGAAGATGTCCGGTCTCCTTACCAAGCACCACCTCAAGATGGCTGACCTCCCTACAGAGCAGTCCTGCAAGATGACTGGTCTTAATATCAAGCTCCACCTCAAGATGGCTGACCTTCATACAGAGCAGTCCTACTAGATGGCCGGTCTCCTTACCAAGCACCACCGCAAGATGGCTGACCGAGCAGTCCTACAAGATGGCCGGTCTCCACGCCAAGCACCACCACCAGTAGGCCAACCTCCCTACCAAGCAGTCCTACAAGATGGCGGTCTCCTTATTAAGCACCACCACAAGATGGCCAACCTCCCTACCGAGCAGTGCTACAAGATGGCGGTCTCCTTACCAAGCACTGCCAAAAGATGGTAGACCTCCTTAACTAGCGCCCCTAGGAGATGGGCGATCCCCGGAGTAAGTGACATCACAAACTAGCTCACCAACTAACCCTTCGGTGCTATAAGCTGGCCAATCTCCCTGTCCATCAGCGTCACCGGATGCAGGCTGAGGAAAGAGAATCCTGACCACCAATGGATTTCATTTTGGCGTGGTTGCTTGAATCATGTACCATTATTCGCCTCCCCACATGTCGTACATCTTTCCTTCACAGTTCTCATCAGCCTAACATTGTAGAGATTTGGAGAGGAGGGTTGCAGACTCAAATTATGTACCCTTGCCATCCACCTCCCAACGCCCTACTTCCTGTATCCCAGGTGTACTTTTTCTAGATCTTCACAGCTTTGTATCACCTACATAGGAACTGCAGCAGTTGTGTTTTTGACAATGTTCAGTTCATTTGCAGCATTGCAGTGAGTTCTGAGGGTCCACTCCTCCATGTCTGCGACATACTGGAGAACCATTTCCTTTCACGCCTTTGCAGGTCTGGGGCTCCTCGCTTCCATGTTCTCTGGAGCCCTAGGACCCATCCTCTTTTATAAACACTGAAGGTGAGAGGTTTCTTCTTAGAAGTTGCTCTGAGGCACCTTCCCTTGTTAGGTGATCTAGAGGTTTGAGGCCCCTCCCACTTTTAGCTGCTCTGGATTCGGAGGTGGGAGGTCCTTCCCCCTTCTTGGTCACCTGGACATCTGGGGCTCCTCCCCTTCCGTCAGTACCCTGAACCAGTGATGGCTTCTTCCAGGATGGGGAGCTGAACTATGGACAGGTAAAAAGAAAGGCACTTCGGTTCGAATACTTTGAGCAGGATAAAAACAGAAAACCAACAAGAAACTGCGAAATATCTTTCCATCAACGCACAAAACACTTTGGAGGAAAGAGCCAATTGAAGCGCAGCAGCAGGACCGCACAAGACAGGTTGCACCGTGGCAGCGTTAGAGTCAGGCAAGCCTGGCCTGGAGCCTTTACAGGACAATGGCGACGAGAGGCAGGGGGTCAGATGTCACAGGAGCCCATATCACACGACGTCACCAGGCTTCAGCGAGGATCAGCATTCTGAAAGAAAGACATTTTTGGTTATTAAGAGAAACAGGCCCAGTTCATTAAACTCGAATACAAACAAATTAAACCCACTACAACCAGTGCTCAGTGCACAGCGGGGACCCAGGCTCTAGTCTTCAACTAAAGACGCTGCACCCCTCAGTAGCCCTGAGGCCCCGGACTGGGAACTCCATCCCTGAGCTAAAGGAACAGCCATTGAATAGGAACTCTACCTCAGAGCTAAAGGAGCAGCGTCCCCTCAGTAGCGCTGGGGCCACTCGCTAGTATCTCTACCTCAGAGCTAAAGGAACAGCGTCCCCTCAGTAGCGCTGGGGCCACTCGCTGGTATCTCTACCTCAGAGCTAAAGGAGCAGCGTCCCCTCAGTAGCGCTGAGGCCACTCGCTAGTATCTCTACCTCAGAGCTAAAGGAGCAGCGTCCCCTCAGTAGCGCTGGGGCCACTCGCTAGTATCTCTACCTCAGAGCTAAAGGAGCAGCGTCCCCTCAGTAGCGCTGGGGCCACTCGCTAGTATCTCTACCTCAGAGCTAAAGGAACAGCGTCCCCTCAGTAGCGCTGGGGCCACTCGCTAGTATCTCTACCTCAGAGCTAAAGGAACAGCGTCCCCTCAGTAGTGCTGGGGCCACTCGCTGGTATCTCTGCCTCAGAGCTAAAGGAACAGCGTCCCCTCAGTAGTTCTGGGGCCACTCGCTGGTATCTCTGCCTCAGAGCTAAAGGAACAGCGTCCCCTGAGTAGTGCTGGGGCCACTCGCTGGTATCTCTGCCTCAGAGCTAAAGGAACAGCGTCCCCTCAGTAGTGCTGGGGCCACTCGCTAGTATCTCTGCCTCAGAGCTAAAGGAACAGCGGCCCCTCAGTAGTGCTGGGGCCACTCACTAGTATCTCTACCTCAGAGCTAAAGGAACAGCGTCCCCTCAGTAGTGCTGGGGCCACTCGCTAGTGCCTCCACCTCAGAGCTAGAGGAGAAGCGTTCCCTCAGTAGTTCTGGGGCCACTCGCTAGTATCTCTACCTCAGAGCTAAAGGAACGGTGTCTTCTCAATAGCCGGACCTCACTCAGAACGCTACCTCTGAGGTAAAGGAACAGTGTCTCCTCAGTAGTACTGGGGCCACTCGCTAGTGATGGAGCAGGGAAAATAATTTTTTTTAACCCCTAACAAATTTTATAAATAATTAATAAAATGTTCGTTTAAATGTATTAATCAACACTGTATGTGTGGGAAAGGTAACATGCCAATGTGTGTGCTAAATAATCTATTAATGGATGTCCGTGTGTCTAATTATAACGTAAAAATAAATGCGTACTAATTTAAAATAAATGCATGTTTTTGTGCTTCATAGAAATAAAACGTGTCGTTGCAAAAACAATAGTGATGGTAAGTAAGGAACAGCTTAAATGTTGCTTTCTGCTAGGTAATAACTAATTGGGGTACGTAGATGACGGGAGGGAAACGAAAAGGCTATTTTTCTCTATTTTAATTATGTTTTGTTTGCCTCAAATTAGTGCTTCTAAAGTATAACCGAGTGGCGATATAAAATGGCCGCCAGTGGGAAGATGTGCGCAGGCGCAAGGGGACATGTGACACGGGATGAAGTCGGAGAAAAACTAACCTCGTGATGTTGCTGAGAGGCTAGGATGCGAGAAATGGTCAAGGCTGATGTGAACTAATTGAACTGATAGTGTGCCGTGGTGATCAGCAGAAGACCCGTGGGAAACCAGTTTAAGAGAAAGGACAATGACTGCGGAGTTCTCGAATGAATCGAAAGAAGTTACAAATGTACTGATCGAAGCGGATGGAAACATGTCTTGAGCGTGTGGGAAAGGAAATGATCCAAGGACCATTGGATCCAAGAGAACTTGATTAAAAGAATGAATAAGATGACATGCATGGACCAATGAAAGAAAAGCGTGTTATTAATGTTGCAACAATTAGTTAGCAAAGTTAGAATTAGGGTATAAGAGGGCCTACTCTTAGTGGGAGGGGGTCAGTCGCAGTCACAGTCAGGAGCGGAGTTGGAGAGTCGTGTTGGTGTTGGTGGCTTCCAGTGCTGGGTGGTCCTGATCGATCCCTTACTGAGCGGGAGATGCTGAAAGACTGTTAGATGAGACGGGTTGCAGGTAGCTGATGCTGACGAGCTGAAGTTGCTGTTGCTGTCTTAATTTTCCAGTTGAGTATGAGAATCAGGTTATTTCTAATTCTTAAACTTAGGTTAGAAATCATTAGACTAAATTAGGAAGGTAGGCAGGTAATTAGGGTTT
This sequence comes from Calotriton arnoldi, assembly GCA_963921515.1. Taxonomy (NCBI): domain Eukaryota; kingdom Metazoa; phylum Chordata; class Amphibia; order Caudata; family Salamandridae; genus Calotriton; species Calotriton arnoldi. The sequence continues at coordinate 1,040,342 of CAWUFW010003087.1, forward strand.
TGGCTTCATGACAAAAATTTCCTTTCTGCAATAAATTGATTATGCTTAAAAAATATTTGAATTTATGAATGAATAATTGAATAAAGTTTAAATTCTTTCTCATGCTTTTAAAAATTATATAAAATTTAAGATTCTTTAAACCAAAATGACTCAGTGGTTATTTTCCTAAATGATTGTGACATCCGTAATTGGTTATTGTGATTCAGCTGGTCTTAATCACTATGAACTAATTTCTTACACGAATGATTCATCGACAAAACAATGAGCAGGAATATCTTAAGAAGTAACTAAAAGAAAGCGATAAGTTAAGGTAATAAGATATCCCGGCTCCTTCCAGCGGTACATAAATGGTGTTTTCCATTTAGTTCTCATGCTTCTCCTAGGAGTACAGAATTTCATAAATGTGTAAAGGAAATCCAGGTGTGTGCGTGTGTGTTAGGCGATGTTTATGGGCCCCATCGTCATGTGGATGTGAGAAAATATAGTTTGCCCCTGGATGACCTATAAGTGACCTAGGAGGAGAATAGTTTTTATTGTACGTGCTGCATCAGATTTCTTGGTAGCAGAGGATGGTTTTCTATAGATTAGTTTAGTGATTATTGTTTATTGATTATTTTTGATGACTAACACTATATGTTGAGTCGCGTTATGTTATATGTGAGTTTTCACGCTTCTGGGATGTAGGAAGTGGAACACGTGTGGCAAGAGAAGTCACATGGAATTTGGTACATGGTCTGAATTCATTTTGGTAATAACGCAGGTTGTGTTATGTTAGGGATTTTCTGTGCGAAAAGTGTGTAATTGAAATAGCAAATCACGTTTACTTGTGAAACTTTGGCCTTAATTCTCAGGAGCCTAGTCTCCACATGTGTCTTATCCCCAGAGAAGCGAGTAAATTGTTTGTTTGAAAGAAGGGTAAGGTAGAGGGAAGTGCTACTTTATCGGCGAGAGTAAATAATTCTGTGGTAGGGTAGAGGTAAGCGCTGCCTACTGGAAATACAGGATTCTTGTGTAAAAGGAAAAAGCTGTCACTTTTGTTTAGCGAATCAGACTATGGAATTGTTTTAATTGTTGTAACTAACGAAGAAAACAGCGAAAAGAAAAATTGCCGATAAATTTTGTAAAGGAGGGGTAAAAGAGCAGAAGTGACGTGGAACAGTGCCGCGCTAGGATTGGATAGTGCGCTAGTCACGGGAACACAGAGCAGGAGTGACGTAGAAAAGTGCCACGCTAGGATTGGTTGGTTCGCGGACGGAGGGAATTGTTCTGATTTGGTACGTTAGTGTGAGTCGCGCTGTAATTGGTCGAAGTTCCGTACACAGAACAGCGTTAGTGTAAAGAGAAAACAAATAGAAAACATGCCGTATTACGAGTATGAAAGGGAGAGAACGTCATGGACGACGAAATTGAAGAATTTCTTTAAGAAAGACAAAAAGGTTGTGACTAGAGAGGGACAAGTAATTCCTCCGCCGAAAACAGCAGCTTCACATATGATGCTGAAATATGGATATCATACGTGCATATGGTTGGAAAATTGGGCAAAATATACGAAGAATGATGGTGCTTTAGCTTTCCCTGAGAATGGTTCATTTAGTGTAGCGGTTTTGCGAAATTTGCGAGAAAAAATGTGTAAATTGGAACAGTATCTCTACCTCTGAGCTAAAGGAACAGTGTCCCCTCAGTAGTGCTGGGGCCACTCGCTAGTATCTCTACCTCTGAGCTAAAGGAGCAGCATCCCCTCAGTAGCGCTATGGCCACTCGCTAGTATCTCTACCTCAGAGCTAAAGGAACAGCGTCCCCTCAGTAGCGCTGGGGCCACTCGCTAGTATCTCTACCTCAGAGCTAAAGGAGCAGCGTCCCCTCAATAGCCGGACCTCACTCGGAACGCTACCTCAGAGCTAAAGGAACAGCCCCTGTCTAGGAACTAATTGTACTGCTGAGCAAAAAGGTGAGCCCCTGACTAGGAACTGTCCCTCTGAGCTAAAGGACCACCCCCCTCAACAACACTTAGGCCGCTAACTAGGAACTCTACTTCAGAGTGAAAGAACCATGTTTCCTCAATCACTACTGGGCCGTCACTAGCAACTCTACCCCTGAACGAAAGGAACCAGGAAACATCGCGAGGAAGAAACTTGGTTTTCTGAAGCATTAAATCTCTCAAACTCGAAACCAAACAGGCAGAATGAAAATGGAGACTCCATTATGGTTCCCACTCAAAGTCAATTTACAAAGCCAAGTTATTAACAAACGAAAAGACCATCCATGCCACACAGAACCACATTACACCTCACAGACTATTGAATCCAACAGTAAACAAAATCTCTTCAGAGTGGTTGAAAAACTATCTTTCCCTCCATCTTCTTTTCCACCTAGACTTGTTTCACAATCCTTTTATGCTGAGCCACGTCCTTTTTACCCCAAAATGTACTAACACGAGAACTGCTATATCTCAACAAGACACCTCTAGAACTCCCCCAGACCCTGATATCTACCCAGCCAACTATTCATACCAGGACTGACAAACCTTGCCTAGAACAGCTCTGTTGTCCTTTGCCGGGCGATTTTGATTCATTTATTAACAAATCTGTCACACAAAATCTTTCTTTCCATCAAGTAGGTGTTGAACGACATTATCTCATGCCTAAAAATTAGAGTGGTCCAATGACATCTTAATTAAGGCGTTGTTAGACCTTTAAAAAAAGATAAAACTTGGATCACTTCTATTTCAGTCTCCGTCCCAACAGAAGCTTCACTAATAGCCGTGCAGGTGACCTGCCGAAGGCTGCAGACAGCCTCTCCACCTGATATTAATGGACCCATAAGCATCCTTCAATGCAGTCGATCACGCAATCCTCTCAGCTAGAGCGGCCAAACAAGGCATTTGCCATCCTGCTCTTGATTGCCTTAAATTATGTCTGACAAATCATAATCAGTGATGCTCTATCAATTTGTCTCTGAACCCTCTGACTTAGCTACAGGCATTCCCCCATCCTTCTCTTTTTAATCTTTATATTCTCTCTCGCGCGGTCTCCATCGATAATCATAAGCACTGAATAGTCTCACCCATGTGCAGGGGAGAGGATGTGGCCTAACGGCTAGGGCGGTCAACCTCAAATCTGGGGAACCAGGTTCGAGTCTCAACAACAACGCTCAACATCCTGTGATTCTGGGCAAATCAGTTAATCTCCCCGTGCCTAACAAAAATGATTGTGTCCTTATGTAACGCAACTGGTGCTCATGTAAAGCGCTCTGATATCTCATACCTTCGGGTCAAGTTTGCGCTATATAAAACTCAGAAGAAAAAAAATGTGCGGGGATCCCGGAGCACTTCTTTACAATATATATTTTCAAGGGTAAATGTTTGCTTTTCTTCAGTGAGGCCTGGATAAGCACTTAATTTATTAAAGATTTTGCAGTCTATAAATGAGGCTACATTGGCAAATTGATTTAATTTGCATTTAAAAATGGGTTAATATATAATAATTTTAAAAAAACAGGAAAAATTAGCTGGCATTGCGTTATTTGTCCTTATAAACCTCATTCACAAACCTTTTTTAAAGATACATGATGAAGAAGGAAGAGGACAATGTAGACTTATAGGCTGCAACTCTGCAGATATGAAAAGAGAGTCTGTGCCTTTAAGGGCTCGCAGCCCAGCAGTATCCCATCATGCCCAGTAGGTGGCAGTTACCTCAGTTCTTTTTCCGGCTCCTGGTGACAGGATCTTGGAGCACCGAGCTCAGCCTTTTTTTTAGCTTTTTTCTTCAAAAAGTTCACTCAGAAATGTTTGTCAACATCTTTATTTGACGGATTTCAACATTTCCAGAGCTTTTCTGTCATTTTCTGACAGGAATCTTTTTTTTCTACTCAAATAAAATGCCATCTTTATTTGACAAATACACTGCCTGTTTCAGAAAGGACAAAACAGATGCTCATGACGTCTGTATCATCTACCTTCCTGACAGCCACATCCCTGACAGACGTCAACACTGCAGGACCTTTTCCAGGCGTACCCTGAGACAGGAGGCAGATTAGCCTTCGTGGCACGGGGGAGCGACGCAGACAGCAGGAGGTGCAGTCTGGGGGTGGGGTGTCGCATGAGCGAGGAGAGGGTCAGTCCTCTACCCACTCCGGTAGGGGGAAGTATTTCCCAATATCTAACAGAATGGAAATCCAGCACAAAAGATGCCTGGGTTCTGAATATTGTACAGAATGGTTATTGTCTCAGATTCACCAGCCCTCCACCAAATATTCTACTAAAATCATCCAATCAACATCTGCAAATGCTGCAATCGGATGTGAACGTGCTTCTGCAGAAGCATGCGGCGGAGGTCAGATCTCCCAACCAACGAGGTACGTGGATTTATTCCCATAATTTTTGGTGATAAAGGTCCCAAAAATGAATTCAGACCCATAGTAGATCTGAAAGTCGCAAACAAATGGATACGGGGAGAAAAGTTCAGAATGCTAGCATTACATCAATTGTATCCTAAAATCTTTAAAGGAGACTAGCAACTAGCCTTAAAGACAAAAGTAGACAGTCATCCGTACGTCTGAAATTTCAATCTTTCAAGAAAGCCTCCCATCCAAAGGTGAGCAAAGTGTCATCTCTCCTAGATTAGATGACATACTGCATATTTCTGACACCAAATGTCCGTCTCCAAATCAGACAACCACAAGAATGTCTGGAGGACCAGATGATTCAATGCTCAGGCAACTGGGAAGACAAGATCACACTTTACCTCAAAGCGAGGCAATCCCTCAAATGGTGGTGCCTTTTTATCAGGATGTTCCCTCTCAGCCAACAGTGACAGATGCCTCTCTGTGAGGTGGGGGAGTGCACATTGGTCACCTGCAACTTCAGGGAAGATGGCCCACGAAGGAAATGACTTATCACGTACACCTCCTGGAACTATGTAATAACAAAAACAACACCATCAACGGCTGACCACAGGTTTAGCACATCAAATCCCAAGTTTTCATAAGCATTCAGAGTCGTGTGCAGCCACTTCCAGAGCTTGCTGCAGTTAAGCTCTACTGGAGACCAGAAACGTAATCCTTATACGAAGGGGAAGGTGCACCAAGAAACAAAGTGAATGTCCTCCAAACTTGTCCGAAAAGTATCCTTTTATTATTCTTGATAGTAAAAAATGGGTGTCAGCCAACGCGTTTCGTTCCACTGAGGGAACTTCATCAGGGCTCATGTAACAATACGAGGTACAATATATCCGTGCTCAAAATCAAATTATATCCAAAATAGAAGTAAAAGCATCCAAATTCCTCATATATCAAGACGAGGTGTAGTGTGTCAGAGCTCTATGTTAAAATATTTCCAAAGTCGAAGTAAGTAATAATGGTCCGAAAATCTGACACTTGGGTGGCAATGGTATATAAGATCAATCAGTAATGTTCACAGCGATTAAGCTCCAAACTACCAGTGGCAAATTGTAAACCAGTATCCTCGATATGATACGTCCTCTGCCAGTAATCTCTCCTTCACGATATTCCTGGAACTATGAGCAGCTCATTTGGCGTTGAAATCTTCCCTAGCATCCTTCAAGATGAAGTCCCTTCTTGTTCAGACAGATCTCACGCCGCCACATACAATCTCCTTTCGACCCATCCGTAAAGCCTCATTACAAAACCTTTCTTGGAAGGCTGCTTTCCTAGTGGCTATACGTCAGCACGTAGGGTTAGTGAGATTCAAGCTTTACACTCTCACAAACCATATACAGTGTTCCATAGCAGTACAGTGGTTATGAGAACTCATCCGAAATTCCTACCCAAAGTTGTTTTGGATTTTCGCATTTACTAGTCCATTTCTATGCCTACTTTCTTTCAGCGCCCTACCACTCCAGCAGAAAGAACTCTCCACACTTTGAATGTTAGGCGAGTCTTAAAGTTTTATCTAGACAAAGCAAAAGACATACGCAAGTCTAATCAATTGTTTGTAAACTATGGCCCTCTTCGTACAGGTTTAGCCACGTCTAAACAAACTCTACCCAGGTGGATAGTGTCTTGCATATTGTTATGCTACCAGAAAGCCAATCAAATTATGTCTGGTAAATCAAAAGCTCATCCCACCAGAGGGAGAGCAGCTCCAGCTGCTTTAATGAGGAATATTCACATTGCTGAAATATGCAAAGCAGCTACATGGCGGTTCAGTTCACATTTTACCAAACACTATTGTTTGGACTCAGATGCGAGGACAGATGCTCAAGTGGGGGGATAGGCTTCCCCGAGGAATCTATTCACTTAGTTTTCTCTATGGGTCGTCTCTTTTCTATTCCACCGCAGTTGGTAGGGATGGGCTTGCTACTCTATTCAGGGCTTACAATTATCAATGGAGATCCCCTGATAGAGAAGGAATGGTTTCTTAACTGTAATCCTAGTTTTCTCTCAGGGGAATCTCCATTAAAATAATAAGCAACCCTCCCTCCTCCCGTGGAAGAAACAGAGTTGATTAATGGACAATCAGTGCTGACTGGAAGAATAACAACAGTATAGAGCTTTGCTTAGCTGCGCCCACCATGCTAAATAAACAGACAACTCCTGCATACTTCAGCACCCTCAAGTACCCCCAAGGGCTCTTCTTGATGCGTCTGGGGAATGGGGGGGGGGGGGGGGCACGCAGGGAAATGCGCAGAGCTGAATGAGGAAGACCTCAGTGCTGGAGCAGGCTTAGTTCTGACACCCTCACGAAGCACGTGCAGCTTCACGGCGGCCATCTTGAAATGGACTCTGGGTTCAACATGCTACCGATGCCATCTGTAAGGCCAGGAATATGTTATCTAACTTCTGCCGGTCCCAGACCACACGAGCAGAGCCGCCTGGGCTTCAGCCAGCTCCTGTTGCACCACCTGCTGCGCTTTCCTGGTGTATGTGGGCTTAGCTTTGACAGAACACTTACATGAGGGCCACAGTTCTTAACACAAGTAAATGTATGTATGTAGAGGGCATTTACATAGTACAAACCTAGTCAAAAGGCAGCTGTACATGTTCAAAGGCAAGGTTAAAGAGGGTGACTATTAGGAGGAGGAGCTGAGTTGTGGAAGGTTAATGCACAGAAAGTGCCTAACATAATACTTGCCCATGCAACTAAGAGAGGCTTAAAGGCAACACTGAAAACGATATCCCTGCAAATAAAACGTATTATACAGGCCCATACAGAATCACAACAATGGATAGGTAAGAGTGAATCAATACGAAGCATCCCAGATGAGTCCGACTGCCGCCGAGTCCCGGTAGTGGTGCTGGCGAAACGATCAAGTGCAGACACAGATGCTGGAGAAGTGGCCTAGTGCAGGTAAAGATGCTGGTGAAAGGACCGAGAGCAAGTAGAGATGCTGGTGAAAGGGTAGAGTGCGGGTAGAGATAATGGTGAAAGGGTAGAGTACATGCCGAGATGCTGGTGAAAGGACCGAGTGCGGGCAGAGATGCTGGTGAATGGACCGAGTGCAGGCAGAGATGCTGGTGAATGGACCGAGTGCAGGCAGAGATGCTGGTGAATGGACCGAGTGCAGGCAGAGATGCTGGCAAAAGGACAGAGCGCAGGTAGAGATGCTGGTGAATGGACCGAGTGCAGGCAGAGATGCTGGCAAAAGGACAGAGCGCAGGTAGAGATGCTGGTGAATGGACCGAGTGCGGGCAGAGATGCTGGTGAAAGGACCGAGCGCGGGCAGAGATGCTGGCAAAAGGACAGAGCGCAGGTAGAGATGCTGGTGAATGGACCGAGTGCGGGCAGAGATGCTGGTGAAAGGACCGAGCGCGGGCAGAGATGCTGGTGAAAGGACCGAGCGCAGGTAGAGGTGCTGGCGAGATGACCGAGTGCGGGCAGTGATGCTGGCGAGAGGACCGAGTGCAGGCAGAGATGGTGGTGAAAGGGTAGAGTGCGGGTAGAGATAATGGTGAAAGGGTAGAGTACATGCCGAGATGCTGGTGAAAGGACCGAGTGCGGGCAGAGATGCTGGCAAAAGGACAGAGCGCAGGTAGAGATGCTGGTGAATGGACCGAGTGCAGGCAGAGATGCTGGCGGGAGGATCGAGTGCGGGCAGTGATGCTGGCGAGAGGACAGAGTGCAGGCAGAGATGCTGGTGAATGGACCGAGTGCAGGCAGAGATGCTGGTGAAAGGACCGAGCGCAGGCAGAGATGCTGGTGAAAGGACCGAGTGCGGGCAGAGATGCTGGTGAAAGGACCGAGTGCGGGCAGAGATGCTGGTGAAAGGACCGAGTGCGGGCAGAGATGCTGGTGAAAGGACCGAGTGCAGGCAGAGATGCTGGTGAAAGGACCGAGTGCAGGCAGAGATGCTGGTGAAAGGACCGAGCGCGGGTAGAGATGCTGGTGAAAGGACCGAGCGCGGGTAGAGATGCTGGTGAAAGGACCGAGTGCAGGCAGAGATGCTGGTGAAAGGACCGAGTGCGGGCAGAGATGCTGGTGAAAGGACCGAGTGCAGGCAGAGATGCTGGTGAAAGGACCGAGTGCAGGTAGAGGTGCTGGTGAAAGGACAGAGTGCGGGCAGAGATGCTGGTGAAAGGACCGAGTGCAGGCAGAGATGCTGGTGAAAGGACCGAGTGCAGGTAGAGATGCTGGTGGGAGGATCGAGTGCAGGTATAGATGCTGGCGGGAGGATCGAGTGCGGGCAGTGATGCTGGCGAGAGGACCGAGTGCAGGCAGAGATGCTGGTGAAAGGACCGAGTGCGGGCAGAGATGCTGGTGAAAGGACCTAGTGCAGGCAGAGATGCTGGTGAAAGGACCGAGTGCAGGCAGAGATGCTGGTGAAAGGACCGAGTGCAGGCAGAGATGCTGGTGAATGGACCGAGTGCAGGCAGAGATGCTGGTGAAAGGACCGACCGCGGGCAGAGATGCTGGTGAAAGGACCGAGTGCAGGCAGAGATGCTGGTGAAAGGACCGAGTGCAGGCAGAGATGCTGGTGAAAGGACCGAGTGCAGGCAGAGATGCTGACGGGAGGACCGAGTGCAGGTAGAGATGCTGGTGAAAGGACAGAGCGCAGGCAGAGATGCTGGTGAAAGGACCGAGTGCGGGCAGTGATGCTGGTGAAAGGACCGAGTGCAGGTAGAGATGCTGGTAAAAGGGTAGAGTACATGCCGAGATGCTGGTGAAAGGGTAGAGTGCGGGTAGAGATAATGGTGAAAGGGTAGAGAACATGCCGAGATGCTGGTGAAAGGACCGAGTGCAAGTAGAGATGCTGGTGAAAGGACCGAGTGCGGGCAGAGATGCTGGTGAAAGGACCGAGTGCGGGCAGAGATGCTGGCAAGAGGACCGGTTGCAGGCCTAAATGCTGGCGAAAGGACCGAGTGCGGGCAGAGATGCTGGCAAAAGGACTGAGTGCGGGCAGAGGTGCTGGCGAAAGGACAGTGTGCAGACAGAGATGCTGGCGAAAGGACAGTGTGCGGACAGAGATGCTGGCACAGGATCCAGGAGTGGGTTAAATTAGCGGACAGGCTGGGCACAGGTGGACGTGTTGCTGCGCGTATAAAGTGCGGTCAGAAATGTTGATGCCTGGGCAGGGTGCAAAGGCTTGTGCAAGATCCTGGTGCAGGTGGAAATGCTTGCACAGGGATCATGTGCAGGCAGGTATGCTGGTGCAAGTGCACTTCATTGATATTGGCACAGGCAGAGATGCTGGCGCAGGGAGCAGGTGCTGGCCGGCACAGGCAGAGATGCTGGCGCGGAGCCCTGGGAGTCATAACGGCGCTGTGGGCCATGGCGCCGAGCCAGGCTACACTGCAGTTTAATGTCGCTTGATTCGACAGCAGCGCCATTTTATAAATACACTTTATGGCTCGGTTGTGTTCATACCTCGGGGCACTCCCAGGGCAGGATCAGCGTCCCCCTTTAAGGCTAAGATACATTACTTTATATGTTACCTCTCGTGCCCTTACCTAGGGTGGGTCAAATAACCCACAACCCCCATTAAGATGCACCCCACAGAGGCAGCCTAGAACCTCGCACCCTCACGCAGGTTGGGTGGGCCAGCCGTAGTGACCCAACCTCCCCTCCCACATTCTGCACCCGACTGCAGGGAACATACCACAAGCACCACTCGACCTGGTGCCCCCACAGACAGCCTCACCGAGGACCCTTGTGAGCAAAAAAAAAAAAAAAAAAAAAAAAAAAACAGGTGTTGAGGAAATGGAGAAGAAATGAGCAGAAAAAGGCAGAACAGAGGGCAGGAAAAGGAGGGAGCAGAAAAGGTAATGGTGTCTGCGACAGGTGAGAGGTAGCTCTTCTGTCTGAAGCAGGTGAGGCCTAGGCTGTCTGCTTGCACTGAGTGGGATATCAGTCAGTAGAGCAAGGGATTGACCTGCCAGAGGTGAGAGGCAGCTCTGCTGTCTGAAGCAGGGGAGGCCTAGGTTATCTGCTTGCACTGAGTGGGATATCAATCAGCAGAGCAAGGGATTGACCTGCCAGTGGTGAGAGGTAGCTCTGCTGTCTGAAGCAGGGAAGGCATAGCCTGTCTGCTTACACTAAGTGAAATATCAGCAAGCAATTGCCCTGCCAGAGGTGAGAGGCAGCTCTGCTGTCTGAAGCAGGGGAGGATTAGCTTTGGTGCCTGAACTGAGAGAGATAGCCAGCAGAGCAAGGGATTGACCTGCCAGAGGTGAGAGGCAGCTCTGCTGTCTGAAGCAGGGGAGGCCTAGGTTATCTGCTTGCACTGAGTGGGATATCAATCAGCAGAGCAAGGGATTGACCTGCCAGAGGTGAGAGGTAGCTCTGCTGTCTGGAAGCAGGGGAGGATTAGCTTTGGTGCCTGAACTGAGAGAGATAGCCAGCAGAGCAAGGGATTGACCTGCCAGAGGTGAGAGGCAGCTCTGCTGCCTGAGGCAGGGAAGGCATAGGCTGTCTGCTTGTACTGAGTGAAATATCAGCAAGCAGCAGAGCAAGGAATTGACCTGCCATAGGTGAGAGGCAGCTCTGCTGTCTGAGGCAGGAAGGCATAGGCTGTCCGCTTACACTAAGTGAAATATCAGCAAGCAGCAGAGCAAGGAATTGACCTGCCAGAGGTGAGAGGTAGCTCTGCTGTCTGAGGCAGGGAAGGCATAGGCTGTCTGCTTACACTAAGTGAAATATCAGCAAGCAGCAGAGCAAGGAATTGACCTGCCAGAGGTGAGAGGTAGCTCTGCTGTCTGAAGCAGGGAAGGAGCAGGCTGTCTGCTTGCACTGAGTGCGATATCAGTCAGCAGAGCACGGGGTGGATCATGAACAAGTGAGAGGTAGCTCTGCTGTCTGAAGCAGGGGAGGCCTAGGTTATCTGCTTGCACTGAGTGGGATATCAGTCAGCAGAGCAAGGGATTGACCTGCCAGAGGTGAGAGGTAGCTCTACTGTCTGAAGCAGGGAAGAAGCAGGCTGTCTGCTTGCACTGAGTGAGATATCAGTCAGCAGAGCAAGGGATTGACCTGCTAGAAGTGAGAGGTAGCTCTGCTGTCTGAAGCAGGGGAGGCCTAGGTTATCTGCTTGCACTGAGTGGGAAATCAGTCAGCAGAGCAAGGGATTGACCTGCCAGAGGTGAGAGGTAGCTCTACTGTCTGAAGCAGGGAAGGAGCAGGCTGTCTGCTTGCACTGAGTGAGATATCAGTCAGCAGAGCAAGGGATTGACCTGCTAGAGGTGAGAGGTAGCTCTGCTGTCTGAAGCACTGGAGGCGTAAGCTGTCTGCTTGCACTGAGTGAGATATCAGTCAGCAGAGCAAGGGATTGACCTGCCAGAGGTGAGAGGCAGGGAAGGCATAGGCTGTCTGCTTGCACTGAGTGAGATATCAGTCAGCAGAGCAAGGGATTGACCTGCCAGAGGTGAGAGGTTGCTCTTCAGTCTGAAGCACTGGAGGCGTAGGCTGTCTGCTTGCACTGAGTGAGATATCAGTCAGCAGAGCAAGGGATTGACCTGCCAGAGGTGAGAGGTAGCTCTGCTGTCTGAAGCACTGGAGGCGTAGGCTGTCTGCTTGCACTGACTGAGATATCAGTCAGCAGAGCAAGGGATTGACCTGCCAGAGGTGAGAGGTAGCTCTTCAGTCTGAAGCACTGGAGGCGTAGGCTGTCTGCTTGCACTGAGTGAGATATCAGTCAGCAGAGCAAGGGATTGACCTGCCAGAGGTGAGAGGTAACTCTGCTGTCTGAAGCACGGGAGGCCTAGGTTATCTGCTTCCACGGAGTGGGATATCAGTCAGCAGAGCAAGGGATTGACCTGCCAGAGGTGAAAGGCAGCTCTGCAGTCTGAGGCAGGGAAGGCATAGGCTGTCTGCTTGTACTGAGTGAAATATCAGCAAGCAGCAGAGCAAGGAACTGACCTGCCAGAGGTGAGAGGCAGCTCTGCTGTCTGAAGCAGGGAGGCCTAGGTTATCTGCTTGCACTGAGTGGGATATCAGTCAGCAGAGCAAGGGATTGACGTGCCAGAGGTGAGAGGTAGCTCTGCTGTCTGAAGCAGGCATAGGCTGTCTGCTTACACTAAGTGAAATATCAGCAAGCAGCAGAGCAAGGCATTGACCTGCCAGAGGTGAGAGGCAGCTCTGCTGTCTGAAGCAGGGGAGGCCTAGGTTATCTGCTTGCACTGAGTGGGATATCAGTCAGCAGAGCAAGGGATTGACCTGCCAGAGGTGAGAGGTAGCTCTGCTGTCTGAAGCAGGGGAGGATTAGCTTTGGTGCCTGAACTGAGAGAGAGAGCCAGCAGGGCAAGGAATTGACCTGCCAGAGGTGAGAGGCAGCTCTGCTGTCTGAAGCAGGGAAGGAGCAGGCTGTCTGCTTGCACTGAGTGAGATATCAGTCAGCAGGGCAAGGGGTTGACCTGCCAGAGGTGAGAGGCAGCTCTGCTGTCTGAGGCAGGGAAGGCATAGGCTGTCTGCTTACACTAAGTGAAATAGCAAGCAGCAGAGCAAGGAATTGACCTGCCAGAGGTGAGAGGTAGCTCTGCTGTCTGAAGCAGGGGAGGAGTAGGCTGTCTGCTTACACCAAGTGAAATATCAGGAAGCAGCAGAGCAAGGAATTGACCTGCCAGAGGTGAGAGGTAGCTCTGCTGTCTGAAGCAGGGAAGGAGCAGGCTGTCTGCTTGCACTGAGTGAGATATCAGTCAACAGAGCAAGGGATTGACCTCCTAGAGGTGAGAGGTAGCTCTTCTGTCTGAAGCAGGTCAGGCCTAGGTTATCTGCTTGCACTGAGTGGGATATCAGTCAGCAGAGCAAGGGATGGATCAGCAACAAGTGAGAGGTAGCTCTTCTGTCTGAAGCAGGGGAGGAGTAGGCTGTCTGCTTGCACTGACTGAGCTATCAGTCAGCAGAGCAAGGGATTGATCAGCAACAAGTTAGAGGTAGCTCTACTGTCTGAAGCAGGGATGGAGCAGGCTGTCTGCTTGCACTGAGTGAGATATCAGTCAGCAGAGCAAGGGATTGACCTGCCAGAGGTGAGAGGAAGCTCTACTGTCTGAAGCAGGGGAAGAGTAGGCTGTCTGCTTGCACTGACTGAGATATCAGTCAGCAGAGCAAGGGATTGATCAGCAACAAGTGAGAGGTAGCTCTACTGTCTGAAGCAGGGAAGGAGCAGGTTGTCTGCTTGCACTGAGCGAGATATCAGTCAGCAGAGCAATTGACCTGCCAGAGGTGAGAGGTAGCTCTGCTGTCTGAAGAAGGGGAGGAGTAGGCCGTCTGCTTGCACTGACTGAGATATCAGGCAGCAGAGCAAGGGATTGATCAGCAACAAGTGAGAGATAGCTCTACTGTCTGAAGCAGGGAAGGAGCAGGCTGTCTGCTTGCACTGACTGAGATATCAGTCAGCAGAGCAAGGGATTGACCTGCTAGAGGTGAGAGGTAGCTCTGCTGTCTGAAGCAGGGGAGGAGTAGGCTGTCTGCTTGCACTGACTGAGATATCAGTCAGCAGAGCAAGGGATTGACCTGCTAGAGGTGAGAGGTAGCTCTGCTGTCTGAAGCAGGGGAGGAGTAGGCTGTCTACTTGCACTGACTGAGATATCAGTCAGCAGAGCAATGGATTGACCTGCCAGAGGTGAGAGGCAGCTCTGCTGTCTGAAGCACTGGAGGCGTAGGCTGTCTGCTTGCACTGAGTGGGATATCAGTCAGCAGAGCAAGGGATTGACCTGCCAGTGGTGAGAGGTAGCTCTGCTGTCTGAAGCAGGGAAGGCATAGCCTGTCTGCTTACACTAAGTGAAATATCAGCAAGCAATTGCCCTGCCAGAGGTGAGAGGCAGCTCTGCTGTCTGAAGCAGGGGAGGATTAGCTTTGGTGCCTGAACTGAGAGAGATAGCCAGCAGAGCAAGGGATTGACCTGCCAGAGGTGAGAGGCAGCTCTGCTGTCTGAAGCAGGGGAGGCCTAGGTTATCTGCTTGCACTGAGTGGGATATCAATCAGCAGAGCAAGGGATTGACCTGCCAGAGGTGAGAGGTAGCTCTGCTGTCTGAAGCAGGGGAGGATTAGCTTTGGTGCCTGAACTGAGAGAGATAGCCAGCAGAGCAAGGGATTGACCTGCCAGAGGTGAGAGGCAGCTCTGCTGCCTGAGGCAGGGAAGGCATAGGCTGTCTGCTTGTACTGAGTGAAATATCAGCAAGCAGCAGAGCAAGGAATTGACCTGCCATAGGTGAGAGGCAGCTCTGCTGTCTGAGGCAGGGAAGGCATAGGCTGTCCGCTTACACTAAGTGAAATATCAGCAAGCAGCAGAGCAAGGAATTGACCTGCCAGAGGTGAGAGGTAGCTCTGCTGTCTGAGGCAGGGAAGGCATAGGCTGTCTGCTTACACTAAGTGAAATATCAGCAAGCAGCAGAGCAAGGAATTGACCTGCCAGAGGTGAGAGGTAGCTCTGCTGTCTGAAGCAGGGAAGGAGCAGGCTGTCTGCTTGCACTGAGTGCGATATCAGTCAGCAGAGCACGGGGTGGATCATGAACAAGTGAGAGGTAGCTCTGCTGTCTGAAGCAGGGAGGCCTAGGTTATCTGCTTGCACTGAGTGGGATATCAGTCAGCAGAGCAAGGGATTGACCTGCCAGAGCTGAGAGGTAGCTCTACTGTCTGAAGCAGGGAAGGAGCAGGCTGTCTGCTTGCACTGAGTGAGATATCAGTCAGCAGAGCAAGGGATTGACCTGCTAGAAGTGAGAGGTAGCTCTGCTGTCTGAAGCAGGGGAGGCCTAGGTTATCTGCTTGCACTGAGTGGGAAATCAGTCAGCAGAGCAAGGGATTGACCTGCCAGAGGTGAGAGGTAGCTATACTGTCTGAAGCAGGGAAGGAGCAGGCTGTCTGCTTGCACTGAGTGAGATATCAGTCAGCAGAGCAAGGGATTGACCTGCTAGAGGTGAGAGGTAGCTCTGCTGTCTGAAGCACTGGAGGCGTAAGCTGTCTGCTTGCACTGAGTGAGATATCAGTCAGCAGAGCAAGGGATTGACCTGCCAGAGGTGAGAGGCAGGGAAGGCATAGGCTGTCTGCTTGCACTGAGTGAGATATCAGTCAGCAGAGCAAGGGATTGACCTGCCAGAGGTGAGAGGTTGCTCTTCAGTCTGAAGCACTGGAGGCGTAGGCTGTCTGCTTGCACTGAGTGAGATATCAGTCAGCAGAGCAAGGGATTGACCTGCCAGAGGTGAGAGGTAGCTCTGCTGTCTGAAGCACTGGAGGCGTAGGCTGTCTGCTTGCACTGACTGAGATATCAGTCAGCAGAGCAAGGGATTGACCTGCCAGAGGTGAGAGGTAGCTCTTCAGTCTGAAGCACTGGAGGCGTAGGCTGTCTGCTTGCACTGAGTGAGATATCAGTCAGCAGAGCAAGGGATTGACCTGCCAGAGGTGAGAGGTAACTCTGCTGTCTGAAGCACGGGAGGCCTAGGTTATCTGCTTCCACGGAGTGGGATATCAGTCAGCAGAGCAAGGGATTGACCTGCCAGAGGTGAAAGGCAGCTCTGCAGTCTGAGGCAGGGAAGGCATAGGCTGTCTGCTTGTACTGAGTGAAATATCAGCAAGCAGCAGAGCAAGGAACTGACCTGCCAGAGGTGAGAGGCAGCTCTGCTGTCTGAAGCAGGGGAGGCCTAGGTTATCTGCTTGCACTGAGTGGGATATCAGTCAGCAGAGCAAGGGATTGACGTGCCAGAGGTGAGAGGTAGCTCTGCTGTCTGAAGCAGGCATAGGCTGTCTGCTTACACTAAGTGAAATATCAGCAAGCAGCAGAGCAAGGCATTGACCTGCCAGAGGTGAGAGGCAGCTCTGCTGTCTGAAGCAGGGGAGGCCTAGGTTATCTGCTTGCACTGAGTGGGATATCAGTCAGCAGAGCAAGGGATTGACCTGCCAGAGGTGAGAGGTAGCTCTGCTGTCTGAAGCAGGGGAGGATTAGCTTTGGTGCCTGAACTGAGAGAGAGAGCCAGCAGGGCAAGGAATTGACCTGCCAGAGGTGAGAGGCAGCTCTGCTGTCTGAAGCAGGGAAGGAGCAGGCTGTCTGCTTGCACTGAGTGAGATATCAGTCAGCAGGGCAAGGGGTTGACCTGCCAGAGGTGAGAGGCAGCTCTGCTGTCTGAGGCAGGGAAGGCATAGGCTGTCTGCTTACACTAAGTGAAATATCAGCAAGCAGCAGAGCAAGGAATTGACCTGCCAGAGGTGAGAGGTAGCTCTGCTGTCTGAAGCAGGGGAGGAGTAGGCTGTCTGCTTACACCAAGTGAAATATCAGGAAGCAGCAGAGCAAGGAATTGACCTGCCAGAGGTGAGAGGTAGCTCTGCTGTCTGAAGCAGGGAAGGAGCAGGCTGTCTGCTTGCACTGAGTGAGATATCAGTCAGCAGAGCAAGGGATTGACCTCCTAGAGGTGAGAGGTAGCTCTTCTGTCTGAAGCAGGTCAGGCCTAGGTTATCTGCTTGCACTGAGTGGGATATCAGTCAGCAGAGCAAGGGATGGATCAGCAACAAGTGAGAGGTAGCTCTGCTGTCTGAAGCAGGGGAGGAGTAGGCTGTCTGCTTGCACTGACTGAGCTATCAGTCAGCAGAGCAAGGGATTGATCAGCAACAAGTTAGAGGTAGCTCTACTGTCTGAAGCAGGGATGGAGCAGGCTGTCTGCTTGCACTGAGTGAGATATCAGTCAGCAGAGCAAGGGATTGACCTGCCAGAGGTGAGAGGAAGCTCTACTGTCTGAAGCAGGGGAAGAGTAGGCTGTCTGCTTGCACTGACTGAGATATCAGTCAGCAGAGCAAGGGATTGATCAGCAACAAGTGAGAGGTAGCTCTACTGTCTGAAGCAGGGAAGGAGCAGGTTGTCTGCTTGCACTGAGCGAGATATCAGTCAGCAGAGCAATTGACCTGCCAGAGGTGAGAGGTAGCTCTGCTGTCTGAAGAAGGGGAGGAGTAGGCCGTCTGCTTGCACTGACTGAGATATCAGGCAGCAGAGCAAGGGATTGATCAGCAACAAGTGAGAGATAGCTCTACTGTCTGAAGCAGGGAAGGAGCAGGCTGTCTGCTTGCACTGACTGAGATATCAGTCAGCAGAGCAAGGGATTGACCTGCTAGAGGTGAGAGGTAGCTCTGCTGTCTGAAGCAGGGGAGGAGTAGGCTGTCTGCTTGCACTGACTGAGATATCAGTCAGCAGTGCAAGGGATTGACCAGCTAGAGGTGAGAGGTAGCTCTGCTGTCTGAAGCAGGGGAGGAGTAGGCTGTCTACTTGCACTGACTGAGATATCAGTCAGCAGAGCAATGGATTGACCTGCCAGAGGTGAGAGGCAGCTCTGCTGTCTGAAGCACTGGAGGCGTAGGCTGTCTGCTTGCACTTAGTGAGATATCAGCCTGCAGAGCAAGTGATTGACCTGCCAGAGGTGAGAGGTAGCTCTGCTGTCTGAAGCAGGGAAGGAGCAGGCTGTCTGCTTGCACTGAGTGAGATATCAGCCTGCAGAGCAAGGGATTGACCTGCCAGAGGTGAGAGGTAGCTCTGCTGTCTGAAGCAGGGAAGGAGCAGGCTGTCTGCTTGCACTGAGTGAGATATCAGTCAGCAGAGCAAGGGATTGACCTGCCAGAGGTGAGAGGCAGCTCTGCTGTCTGAAGCACTGGAGGCGTAGGCTGTCTGCTTGCACTTAGTGAGATATCAGCCTGCAGAGCAAGGGATGGATCAGCAACAAGTGAGGGGTAGCTTTGCTGTTTGAAGCAGGGGGGGCCTAGCTTTCCTGCCCTAGCTGTGGTCCTCCCACTCTCTGATCCCACCCCAGGAGGGTACAGACTGCCAGAGCTCTTGCCCTGGCCGAGACGTGACAGTAGCAGTGCTCCCGCTGGTTGACAGTATATCTAGGCCTGACCAGGGCGCTGCATGTGTTGAAACGCGGTAGACAGCGCAAGGAGCAGAGCTCTATTCGTTGTCTTCTAGGATTTCTTGGAAAAGTAAGCTGCACATCGCATCCCGCGACCAGCTTGGGCCACAGACACAGTCACACATGCGGGCAGTCATGCACACGTGGCATCTCTCATGCCCGTGCCACAGACACAGTCATCCATGCGGGCAGTCATGCACACGTGGCATCTCTCATGCCCGTGCCAAAGACACAGTCATCCATGCGGGCAGTCATGCACACGTGGCATCTCTCATGCCCGCGCCACAGATGCAGTCATACATGCGGACGGTCATGCACACGTGGCCTCTCTCATGCCCTGGCCACAGACGCAGTCATACATGCGGGCAGTCATGCACATGTGGCATCTTTCATGCCCGAGCCACAGTCGCAGTCATACATGCGGGCAGACATGCACACATGGCATCTCTCATGCCTGAGCTTCTCTCCAGCGTCAGGAATCTTCAGATCTTGAGTCTACTGCGCATGCGTCCTTGTCAATCAATCCATCAATCAATCAGCATTTGTAGAGCGCAGCACTGTCACCCCATGGGGTATCTGGGCGCTGGGGTGCGAGGTCTCTGTTGTGCCAGCTCCCCCTACGACATGACTCAAGGAAACGGCGGGAAGAAATACGAAACTAGCAGAAAAAGGCAGAGCAGAGGGCAGAAAAAGGAGCAAGCAGAAAAGGCAAAACAGAGGACAGAAAAATGAGCAGAAAGGCAAAATGGAGGGCAGTAAAACAAAGCCAAAACAGAGGGCAGAAAAATGAGCAGAAAGGCAAAACAGAGCAGAAGAGGGCAAAACAGAGGGCCGAAAAACGAGTAAAAGAGGCAAAACAGAGAAAATTAGGGCAAAACAGAGGGCAGAAAAACAAGCAGAAGAGGCAAAACAGAACAGAAGAGGGCCAAATGGAGGGCAGAAAACGAGCAGAAAAGGCAAAATGGAGGGCAGAAAAACAAGCAGAAAAGGAAAACAGAGTGCAGAAAAACAAGGAGAAAAAGTGAAACAGAGCAAGAAACAAACCGAGGAGGCACAACAGAGGGCAGCAGGTAGACATGCAGCAGAGGGTGGCGCACAAGCTGGACAGGAGAGGGAGCTGGTACGAGGACCTGCTTGTCCACAAGGCAGCTGAAGGGATATGAGGAGTGGGATAGCCTAGCCAGATTGACCACCAAAAGTCAATCAGCCACCTGTATGCTGGGAGAATGTTATATTTGGCGCGGCTCTGCACATTTCGGCCTTATGAGCAGCCCTCTGTGTTTCTGTAGCAGCTTTGTATGCTTTAGGCATGTACTGCATCCCACAGGCAGTTGAGTCAGTTGGCAGAGGGGTCTCTGAGGGAAGAACTTCTTCTTGAAAGGGCAGCATTGCCCGGACCGGTAATGCAGGCACACCAGACAGTTGCCCTCAGCACTCTCAATTTGAATGTGCTCTTTTTCAAGTCGAAGCCTACCAGACAGCCCAGCGGTCTGGTTTGCTAAAGACATCTTAGGAATATTCAGAAAGCTGACCCAGGAATGCATTCCCCCGCTGCTGACTATTGGCTTTGTGGTTTGTAACTCACAATTTCTGGCTTTCTATTTGCTGCTTTATTTGCTGTAGGCTGTCCAGCTTGAGTTTGTCCCTCCTGTTGCCCAAACCTTGTTCACTGTATTCTTCCACAAACTCGCTTTTTGTATATAGGCCTTTAAATCTTGTTCTTATCTCGTCATATTTGCTGTGCATTCAAAGACAGAGGTCAAATGTCAAGCTCTCTCTTCCCAGGGAACTTGGTGTTTACTTTTCTTTCTCTGACTTCAAAGTGAGAGTTTTTATGTGACAATCCTGCTGAGTATCCATGCAGGAGGAGATGGTATAAGATGTTTTTTTTTCTAGCACACAAAAAAAATTGCGCTGATATTTCAGAATATATCAAAATTGGTACCCACATTTTGTTTGCAATTCTGAAGTGTGGTGGAAACAAATATTTGAATGCAATCAAAATACATCAGTACACTAGGTGATGACATTTTCACACATTATCGTTTCTGTGCAGAAAAACCGTATTTTGGTGGAAATGTCATGGTCATTTCAATTGAAAATATGTTGTCTGTAATGGCAATGCGCTACCACACCATGCGTACTCCACACTACGCCACTCCAAGCCATTCCATTCTACGGCACTCAACGACATGATACTCCACTCTACGCTCCGCCACTCTAAAAAGTCTACGACACGACATTCGACTCTATGACACTCACTCACTCCACGACACAACACACAACTCCAATATACGTCACTCCACACCACTTAGCCTATTCCACTCTACCACACTCAAATCAACCCTGCTCCACTCCAATCCATCCCACTCCACTGTACCCCAATCTACTCCATGCCATTCTGCTACAATCTACCCCACTCCACTCAATCTACCCCACTTCAATTTACCCATCCCACCCCACCCCAATCTACCGCACTTCAATCTACCAGACTTCAATCTACACCATTCTAACCCAGTCTACTGCAATTCACTCCAGTACGATCCAATCTACCCCACTCGACTCTACTCCACCCCAATCTACAACATTCTGCTCCAATCTACCACAGTCTACCCCACCCCACTCCAATGTACCCCAATCCAACCCACTGCACTCCAATCTACCCGACTCCACTTCAATCTATCCACTCCACTCTACTCTAATCTAATCTACCCCAGCCCAATTTACCACACTCCGTTCCAATTTATCCCACTCCGTTGGAATCTATCCAAATCCTCTCCACTCTAATCTACCCCACTTCACTCCAATCTACCTCACTCCAATCTACCACGCTGCACTCAAATGCACCCCACACCATTCCAATCTAACCCATTTCACCACAATCCAAACTACCCTACTCCAATCTAGCCTGCTCCAATCTATCCCTTCCCAATCCACACAACCCCACTCCACCCCAGTATAATCTACTACCCCTACTCTAGCCGACCACACTCTACCCCACTCCACCCCAATCCAACCCACTCCACTCTACCCCAATGTGTGATGTCATTAAGCCTGGCCATTACAGACACGGACTGCAGCGCTGAAAAGTAGCCACGTCACTGGTGTCATATTCAGTTTAGATGCTCTACGGCCTACACCAATCACTTTACCCAAGAGAAGTACTTTTAAACTGGCGTAACAACCGAAGGTACCCACGAAACTCAGTGGCGTGAAATCCGTGCCGTGCAATGAGAACTCCCTGCACAAAAGTGTTTCCAAGGAGTAGGCAGGTTAAAATGGGCCCTGGTTCCCGGAACCGTCGTACGCCATCACGAAAGGTCCTAGAGGTCTTTTCTAAGTGTGTGGACACGTGCCCCGGATCTGACCGGCAGGAGCGGGCCGAGAATTGGACACCGTAAGAGTTTCATGATGGGGGGGGGGAGAGGGTCGTACGCCCTGGGGTGGATATTATCTTCCCAGAGCCATCATGAAACGCCACATTGTGAAGTTATTCAGGGGCAGTAAGCGCTACATAAATGCAATTTAAAGTGCCGGCCCAAGGAACTATTTTATTGGATATTAATGTACGTTCTAGAGCTGCTGCACCCAGGAATGAACTGTTGAACCAAGGAAGTGTGCTGGGGATTAGGAGGGGTGTTAAAACTGGCAACCGCCCTTGCAGTAATGGAACAAGCTATTGTACACCACGAGTACCTTATGCAACTTACCTGGT
Organism: Calotriton arnoldi; assembly: GCA_963921515.1. Classification (NCBI taxonomy): domain Eukaryota; kingdom Metazoa; phylum Chordata; class Amphibia; order Caudata; family Salamandridae; genus Calotriton; species Calotriton arnoldi. The sequence continues at coordinate 1,062,324 of CAWUFW010003087.1, forward strand.
TCTATTGTAAAGCGCTCAGACACCTGTGAGGAAAGTAAGCGCTATATAAAATTGCATTCAATAAATAAATAAACTGAGACAGTTTGTGATATAGCGCCCAGTGTCAACTGAAGCACCCCTAGGCACTTCTTGCTTGGTGGGAGTGAAACCCATGAATACTTCTGAGGGCGGGGATGGGTGCGGGCTCGTTTCCGGTCCCCCTTACGCACGATTAAACCGGTACCAAGAAGCGGCCTCTGCCAGCGCGCGCTGCCGCGGCCTGGGTCCTTTCCATGGGTGAAGGAACCAGAGGGACCCGAGTGATGGGACCGGTTCCTGCCGTGGCCCTAAGCCGGCTGCGCATGCGTGTCCACGCACAGTTCAGGGGACTCTTAACTTGTCTGTGGCTCTGGGCACCTGCAAATACTTCTGGAGACACGAGGGAGACCGGAAACCTTTTGCCCGTTTAACCCTGGTTAAATGCACTTTTTCGACTCTGGCCCCGTTTACTCACCCATTAGGGCAGAGAGGTTGTGAACCGCTTTGCACGTTTGTGGCGTCAGCGCCGTACAAACAGCCCCGAGGAGGTCACGGAGATGGTGACCTTCGCTGCAGTAAGGGAAGGCTTGCCTGCTCTGATGTTTGTTCTGCTGAATACACATGAATAAAGGCGGACGTCTGCGGGGTGGTGTGCTGTCCTGGTTAAGTTTACCTGTGTACCCTAGAGGCAGGTGGGTTTCAGTAACGCACACACAACGCTGGAGGGGGGACGTCTGTGGGGTGGTGTGCTGCCCTAGTTAAGTTTACCTGTGTACCCTAGAGGCAGGTGGGTTTCAGTAACGCACGCACACACAATGCTGGAGGGGGGACGAGAGAAGTCGCTTGTTCCTACTTCAGAATACGTTATTTTTTTGCTAACACTGTATTTTCAACGGGTACCTGTTTTTTGTATTTTATCTTTTACTGAATTGCCGCCTCGCGACTGACCCCACCCCAGCCCATTGTCCTGGAGAGGCACTGGCTGACGGGGCCCTTGTTAGTCTCTCTAGAGCCCCGAGCAGGCGTTGGTGTTAAAGGGCAGCTCGCTGGTCGTGCCAGGACGATGGGGGAGGGCAGGGCATCTGTCGCAGTGACGCACACAGGGGCCTGGCAGCTGCCCCTCGTAAATAAGAAAAACATCGCTCAGGTATGTGTGGGCCCTGAAATATAACCGCGGCAAGCGGTGCCACCGCTGGTGCCCGCTGCCGCCCAGCTATTCTCGGTCCACTCTGCGCGGGGTGCCGCAGGCACCTCTCACCCCTGCTGGCAGCTGGTCGGCTACAGGTCTTTGTAGAGAAACCCTATCATGGCGGCCTAAGAAGGGTCCCCGGCGCCATCCTCCGGGCACTACAGGGGTGCCGCGCCAGAGTTCCGGAACACCCTTGCTAGACTCCTTCCCACACCCTAGGAGGAGAGAGCTCTGTAAACTGGTCAGGGGTCCACGGTGTTCGCCAGGTTTCAATGGTGGCATGTCATGTTGCCATACACGACCTAGCCTCTAGGTGTGATCAAACCTAATAAATGCTATATCGTGTCTAGACAGTAGGTATCACTGCTGCCAATGCCATTCTGTCAGGCCACTAGATGTCACTGTTCCCAAGGCCATACCGTGCCCAGCCGCCAGATGTCATTGTTGCCATACTGTGCCCAGCCGCTAGATGTCACTGTTGCCAAGGCCATACTGTGCCCAGCCGCTAAATGTCACTGTTGCCAAGGCCATACCGTTTCCAGCCCCTTGATGTCACTGTTGCCAAGGCCATACCGTGCCCAGCCACTGGAGGTCACTGTTGCCAAGGCCATACCGTGCCCAGCCGCTAGATGTCACTGTTGTCATACTGTGCCCAGCCGCTAGATGTCACTGTTGCCAAGGCCATACCGTACCCAGCCGCTAGATGTCACTGTTGCCAAGGCCATACGTACCCAGCCGCTAGATGTCATTGTTGTCATACTGTGCCCAGCCGCTATATGTCACTGTTGCCAAGGACATACCATGCCTAGCCGCTAGATGTAACTGTTGCCAAGGCTATACCGTTCCCAGCCACAGATGTAATTGTTGCCAAGGCCATACCTACCCAGCCCTAGATCTCACTGTTTCCAAGGCCATACCGTGCCCAGCCACTAGAGGTCACTGTTGTCAAGGCCATACCATGCCCAGCAGCTAGATGTCATTGTTGCCATACCGTGCCCAGCCGCTAGATGTCACTGTTGCCAAGACCATACCGTGCCCCAGCCACTAGATGTCACTGTTGCCAAGGCCATACCGTTCCCAGCCACAGATGCCACTGTTGCCATGGCCATACCGTGCCCAGCCGATAGATGTCACTGTTGCCAAGGCCATACCGTGCCCAGCCACTAGATCTCACTGTTGCCAAGGCCATACTATGCCCAGCCGCTAGAGGTCACTGTTGCCAAGGCCATACCATGCCCAGCCGCTAGATGCCACTGTTGCCAAGGCCATACCGTGCCCAGTCGCTAGATGTCACTGCTGCCAAGGCCATACCATGCCCAGCCACTAGATGTCACTGTTGCCAAGGCCATACCGTGCCCAGCCGCTAGATGCCACTGTTGCCAAGGCCATACCGTGTCCAGCCGCTAGATGTCATTGTTGCCATACTGTGCCCAGCCGCTAGATGTCACTGTTGCCAAGACCATACCATGACCAGCCGCTAGAGGTCACTGTTGCCAAGGCCATACCGTGCCAAGCTGCTAGATGCCACTGTTGCCAAGGGCATACCGTGTCCAGCAGCTAGATGTCATTGTTGCCATACTGTGCCCAGCAGCTAGATGTAACTGTTGCCAAGGCCATACCGTGCCCAGCCACAGATGTCACTGTTGCCAAGGCCATACCTGCCCAGCCCTAGATATCACTGTTGCCAAGGCCATACAGTGCCCAGCAACTAGAGGTCACTGTTGCCAAGGCCATACCATGCCCAGCCGCTAGAGGTCACTGTTGCCAAGGCCATACCGTGCCCAGCCGCTAGATGTAACTGCTGCCAAGGCCATACCGTGCCCAGTCGCTAGATGTCACTGTTGCCAAGGCCATATCATGCCCAGTCGCTAGATGTCACTGTTGCCAAGGCCATACCGTGCCCAGCGACTAGGTGTCACTGTTGCCAAGGCCATACCGTGCCCAGCCACTAGATGTCACTGTTGCCAAAGCCATACCGGTCACTACTGAAAGTGAGCAGGGGTCTAGCAGGACTCAACACTAGAATTCCTTGTAGAGCAACAGGACATGACTGGGGTGCATGCAGTCACAATTGTAGAGGCAGACACTGAAAGAACCCCTTCTGCCGCAGTAGCACCTCTAGCTGCAGGAACACGAAGGGACACTACTACCACGGTGGCAGTACCACTAGGCCAGGCCTCTCCCAGGCCGCCCCACACCCCAAGCATGAAGAGCCACTGGTGTGCCCAGGACGAGCCAGCCCTATCCCAGGCCGCGCCACGCCCCAAGCACAAAGAGCCACTGGTGTGCCCAGGACGAGCCAGGCGAGCCCTCTCCCAGGCCGCGCCACGCCCCAAGCATGAGGCACAGGGTCAGACTGATTTGCATATGGCCATGTCTGAACTGGGGTGGCGAAGTGAGCTAAAGAATGATGATGGATTAAACCCAGATCAGTTGACTGGGGGTGAGTGCTTGCAATGTTCAACACTCCGTCCATCATCCCCTTTGGTTTCGCTAGATGTAACTGTTGCCAAGGCTATACCGTTCCCAGCCACAGATGTAATTGTTGCCAAGGCCATACCTACCCAGCCCTAGATCTCACTGTTTCCAAGGCCATACCGTGCCCAGCCACTAGAGGTCACTGTTGTCAAGGCCATACCATGCCCAGCAGCTAGATGTCATTGTTGCCATACCGTGCCCAGCCGCTAGATGTCACTGTTGCCAAGACCATACCGTGCCCCAGCCACTAGATGTCACTGTTGCCAAGGCCATACCGTTCCCAGCCACAGATGCCACTGTTGCCATGGCCATACCGTGCCCAGCCGATAGATGTCACTGTTGCCAAGGCCATACCGTGCCCAGCCACTAGATCTCACTGTTGCCAAGGCCATACTATGCCCAGCCGCTAGAGGTCACTGTTGCCAAGGCCATACCATGCCCAGCCGCTAGATGCCACTGTTGCCAAGGCCATACCGTGCCCAGTCGCTAGATGTCACTGCTGCCAAGGCCATACCATGCCCAGCCACTAGATGTCACTGTTGCCAAGGCCATACCGTGCCCAGCCGCTAGATGCCACTGTTGCCAAGGCCATACCGTGTCCAGCCGCTAGATGTCATTGTTGCCATACTGTGCCCAGCCGCTAGATGTCACTGTTGCCAAGACCATACCATGACCAGCCGCTAGAGGTCACTGTTGCCAAGGCCATACCGTGCCAAGCTGCTAGATGCCACTGTTGCCAAGGGCATACCGTGTCCAGCAGCTAGATGTCATTGTTGCCATACTGTGCCCAGCAGCTAGATGTAACTGTTGCCAAGGCCATACCGTGCCCAGCCACAGATGTCACTGTTGCCAAGGCCATACCTGCCCAGCCCTAGATATCACTGTTGCCAAGGCCATACAGTGCCCAGCAACTAGAGGTCACTGTTGCCAAGGCCATACCATGCCCAGCCGCTAGAGGTCACTGTTGCCAAGGCCATACCGTGCCCAGCCGCTAGATGTAACTGCTGCCAAGGCCATACCGTGCCCAGTCGCTAGATGTCACTGTTGCCAAGGCCATATCGTGCCCAGTCGCTAGATGTCACTGTTGCCAAGGCCATACCGTGCCCAGCGACTAGGTGTCACTGTTGCCAAGGCCATACCGTGCCCAGCCACTAGATGTCACTGTTGCCAAAGCCATACCGGTCACTACTGAAAGTGAGCAGGGGTCTAGCAGGACTCAACACTAGAATTCCTTGTAGAGCAACAGGACATGACTGGGGTGCATGCAGTCACAATTGTAGAGGCAGACACTGAAAGAACCCCTTCTGCCGCAGTAGCACCTCTAGCTGCAGGAACACGAAGGGACACTACTACCACGGTGGCAGTACCACTAGGCCAGGCCTCTCCCAGGCCGCCCCACACCCCAAGCATGAAGAGCCACTGGTGTGCCCAGGACGAGCCAGCCCTATCCCAGGCCGCGCCACGCCCCAAGCACAAAGAGCCACTGGTGTGCCCAGGACGAGCCAGGCGAGCCCTCTCCCAGGCCGCGCCACGCCCCAAGCACGAAGAGCCACTGGTGTGCCCAGGACGAGCCAGGCCAGCCCTCTTCCAGGCCGTGCCACACCCCAAGCACGAAGAGCCACTGGTGTGCAGGCCAGCCCTCTCCCAGGCCGTGCCACAGGACGAGCCAGGCCAGCCCTCTCCCAGGCCGTACCACACCCCAAGCACGAAGAGCCACTGGTGTGCCCAGGACGAGCAAGGCCAGCCCTCTCCCAGGCCGTGCCACACCCCAAGCACGAAGAGCCACTGGTGTGCCCAGGACGAGTCAGGCCAGACCTCTCAGAGGCCGCGCCACGCCCCAAGCACGAAGAGCCACTGGTGTGCCCAGGACGAGCCAGGCCAGCTCTCTCCTAGGCAGCGCCACAGGACGAGCCAGGCCAGCCCTCTCCCAGGCTGCGCCACACCCCAAGCATGAAGAGCCACTGGTGTGCCCAGGACGAGCCAGGCCAGTCCTCTCCCAGGCCGCGCCACACCCCAAGCACGAAGAGCCACTGGTGTGCCCAGGACGAGCCAGGCCAGCCCTCTCCCAGGCCGCGCCACGCCCCAAGCACGAAGAGCCACTGGTGTGCCCAGGACGAGCCAGGCACGCCTCTCCTAGGCAGCGCCACAGGACGAGCCAGGCCAGCCCTCTCCCAGGCCGCGCCACACCCCAAGCACGAAGAGCCACTGGTGTGCCCAGGACGAGCCAGGCCAGCCCTCTCCCAGGCCGCGCCACGCCCCAAGCACGAAGAGCCACTGGTGTGCCCAGGACGAGCCAGGCCAGCCCTCTCCTAGGCAGCGCCACAGGACGAGCCAGGCCAGCCCTCTCCCAGGCTGCGCCACACCCCAAGCACGAAGAGCCACTGGTGTGCCCAGGACGAGCCAGGCCAGCCCTCTCCCAGGCCGCGCCACACCCCAAGCACGAAGAGCCACTGGTGTGCCCAGGACGAGCCAGGCCAGCCCTCTCCCAGGCCGCGCCACGCCCCAAGCACGAAGAGCCACTGGTGTGCCCAGGACGAGTCAGGCCAGCCCTCTCCTAGGCAGCGCCACAGGACGAGTCAGGCCAGCCCTCTCCCAGGCTGCGCCACACCCCAAGCACGAAGAGCCACTGGTGTGCCCAGGACGAGCCAGGCCAGCCCTCTCCCAGGCCGCGCCACACCCCAAGCACGAAGAGCCACTGGTGTGCCCAGGACGAGCCAGGCCAGCCCTCTCCCAGGCCGCGCCACGCCCCAAGCACGAAGAGCCACTGGTGTGCCCAGGACGAGCCAGGCCAGCCCTCTCCCAGGCCGCGCCACGACCCAAGCACAAAGAGCCACCCAGGCCGCGCCACACTCCAAGCACGAAGAGCCACTGGTGTGCCCAGGATGAGCCAGGCCAGCCCTCTCCCAGGACGCGCCACACCCCAAGCACAAAGAGCCACTGCTGTGCCCAAGACGAGCCAGGCCAGCCCTCTCCTAGGCCGCGCCACACCCCAAGCACGAAGAGCCACTGGTGTGCCCAGGACGAGCCAGGCCAGCCCTCTCCCAGGCTGTGCCACAGCCCAAGCACGAAGAGCCACTGGTGTGCCCAAGACGAGCCAGGCCAGCCCTCTCCTAGGCCGCGCCACACCCCAAGCACGAAGAGCCACTGGTGTGCCCAGGACGAGCCAGGCCAGCCCTCTCCCAGGCTGTGCCACAGCCCAAGCACGAAGAGCCACTGGTGTGCCCAGGACGAGCCAGCCCTCTCCCAGGCCTTGCCACACCCCAAGCACAAAGAGCCACTGGTGTGCCCAGGACGAGCCAGGCCAGCCCTCTCCTAGGCCGCGCCACACCCCAAGCACGAAGAGCCACTGGTGTGCCCAGGACGAGCCAGCCCTCTCCCAGGCCGTGCCACACCCCAAGCACGAAGAGCCACTGGTGTGCCCAGGACGAGCTAGCCCTCTCCCAGGCCGCGCCACACCCCAAGCACGAAGGGCCACTAGTGTGCCCAGGACGAGCCAGGCCAGCCCTCTCCTAGGCCGCGCCACAGGACGAGCCAGGCCAGCACTCTCCCAGGCCGCACCACACCCCAAGCACAAAGAGCCACTGGTGTGCCCAGGGCGAGCCAGGCCAGCCCTCTCCCAGGCCGCGCCACAGGACGAGCCAGGCCGCGCCACACCCCAAGCACGAAGAGCCACTGGTGTGCCCAGGACGAGCCAGTCCAGCCCTCTCCCAGGCCGCGCCACGCCCCAAGCACGAAGAGCCACTGGTGTGCCCAGGACGAGCCAGGCCAGCCCTCTCCCAGGCCACACTACACCCCACCCCAAGCACGAAGAGCCACTGGTGTGCCCAGGACGAGCCAGGCCAGCCCTCTCCCAGGCCACACCACATCCCAAGCACGAAGAGCCACTGGTGTGCCCAGGACGAGCCAGGCCAGCCCTCTCCCAGGCCGTGCCACACCCCAAGCACGAAGAGCCACTGGTGTGCCCAGGACGAGCCAGGCCAGCCCTCTCCCAGGCCGCGCCACACCCCAAGCACGAAGAGCCACTGGTGTGCCCAGGACGAGCCAGGCCAGCCCTCTCCCAGGCCGCGCCACGCCCCAAGCACGAAGAGCCACTGGTGTGCCCAGGACGAGCCAGGCCAGCCCTCTCCTAGGCAGCGCCACAGGACGAGCCAGGCCAGCCCTCTCCCAGGCCGCGCCACACCCCAAGCACGAAGAGCCACTGGTGTGCCCAGGACGAGCCAGGCCAGCCCTCTCCCAGGCCGCGCCACGCCCAAGCACGAAGAGCCACTGGTGTGCCCAGGACGAGCCAGGCCAGCCCTCTCCCAGGCCGCGCCACGCCCCAAGCACGAAGAGCCACTGGTGTGCCCAGGACGAGCCAGGCCAGCCCTCTCCCAGGCCGCGCCACGCCCCAAGCACGAAGAGCCACTGGTGTGCCCAGGACGAGCCAGGCCAGCAACACCGTCTTGAGCAAGCGTATGCTCCCTCTCTTCCAGCCAATCCACAAGAGGCATCTAAAGTTCATCTCTTGGAAGACAGTGTTTCTCCCAAGTGCTCACATCACAATAAGAGTAGGAGAGACGCAGGCTTTTACTGTGAAAGAACCCTTTTTCTGCACATTTCGTCTTATGGTCCAATATTAAATTCATACACACAGTCCCCACTGGCTTTCATTTGAATGAACCTGCTCTACCAGCTCATCCTCCCCAAACCCCACAAGGTCAGCAGAAGGACCATTGCACTTGTTAGATGCATGCAGAGGCGTTAGGTTTATATGGCCAAAACAAGGGACATAAGTTCTTCCAGCCGACTCTATGTCCTTTGGCCAGCCAGTGAGGGCTGACCCCTGTCAGCGGGGTGGCGCGTTGCCTGTCAGCCGGCAGCACCTTCTGCCACAGCAAAGCCAAGTGCCCGCTTCAGGGACGAGTGATGGCGAGTTCCACCAGCAGCATGGCTGCGAACGCCGCACTCTAAACTGGGGTACCCATAAGAGACATCGGCAGGGCAGCTACTAGAAGAGCAGGCACAAGTTCACGAAGCACTGGCGTCTGGATGTGAGCACAGAAGCCGACTCAGCAGTGGACAGGCAGTCTTCCGCAACCTGTGCCAGTAAAGGCGAACACGCTTCCTGCTTTGTTACACTTGATATGTGCTGCTTACTATCATCATTCAAGCATGTACATGTATGAAAAATCCAATGCTGGAGAAGAAATCAGTTAATTACCAATAACTCCAGTTCCCCGCCTTTGTAACTTTCATATCTTCACACGTGACTCTCTCTTCATTTATTACGACTCTACTACACTTTGTGTTATGAAATCTGAACAATGGCGGCCTCTGGAGGGGGTTAGCGAGTTAGCACTGCCACCTCAAAGGCTGAAGTTTGGATCGTTTCAAATGAGGTGGATGTGCTACTAAACAAACACTGTTGTTGAGGCCAATGGCCATTTTAACACTGTTTACTCCTATTAAGATTATCAGAGACTCCCTGCCTGACGCTGGGGGATGATTCAAACATGTGAATATATGAAAGATTAAAACGCTGGAGAACTGGAGTTCCAGGTAGGTAACACATTTCATATTTTCTGGGTTAACAATCACCAAAAGGTTTGTGAAGACCCACAAGCTTGTGTGTTTCTGCTTATTTACCCCCTCAGCATGTGTCCCCACCCTCACCCCCACTTGAGCAGCAGTACTCGCACTTAAAATGACAAGTGTGTGACTAAAAAAGTTTAAGTTGCACTCATAAAAACTTTGCTGCCTAGCTACACAAATAGCTTTGTGAATCATGCCCACAGTTTTGTAAAAATTAAACAGGAGATTGTGGGCACTGTATAATGAAAAGATTTGTATAATGAAAAGATTTGAATAATGAAAAGCTTTTGATTAGTCTTTGAAGCCCTGTTGAGGTTGACTGTCATGCGACAAGGGACGGCCATATTGTTTTTCTCTGGAGGGAACGCCCTTGCCTCCACCAGGCTACTACGCAGATCAGCCAAGAACAAGGGTGTGAGAAATTCAGACAATGATCACCGCCCACCAGACTCCCTGACCCTGGATGTCAGGAGCTCACACACATAAGGTATTGAAAAATAGGCTGGTACTTTCCCACATTTTTTACCAACACCGTACACACTTTTAGCCCCAGTCTCTGTACGAACCTTCTCTCGCAGGCTGCACACGTTCAGTGGTAGCCACCTCAACTGTGAACAGCTTTGACCACTCATAGCTACATTCTGCACACCCCCAGACCCGGTTTACACTCCCCCTGCATTTAACATACCACTAGCTGTGCTCTGCATACACCATTAGCTATATATATGTACTATCTGTATAGTGCAAACCTAGCTAAAAGACAGCAGAGCACTCTATAGGGTCAAAGACAACGAAGAGTTGATTGGGTTCTGGGATTTGAGGTGGAGTGTTACTGCACCATAAAGCAGTGTTCTTTAAGGAGGGGTGTCTTCAATAAGCCTTGGCGGAGTCCGCAGAGTTCCGCAGTGACCTAAAAACTCAGCCGTGCTACGCGGAGTTCCACAAGCGGCGGAGTGTACTTGGACATGCCTGTTCACATTGATTTTCAGCGCCGGGTGTTTGTCCTGCGCTTGAAAAGAAACGCGAATAACACCATGCGCAGCGCAAGAGGATGCTGCTTTATTTCTGCCCTCTCGAGTAGATTTTCTACTCGAGCAGCAACTTTCTCAACGTGAACAGAAGGTTTATCAGCGCGAGCTGTCGCGACCACCGGTGACCGTCTGCATTGAGAAATCCAACCGCCCGCGTTGAGAAATCTCGCTAGGAGGTGAATTTTTCTCGCTCACCAACTTGATGCGGGAGGTGGATTTTCCTCACTCATTCTACCTAATTTGACGTTGGGGAGCGCTCCGGTTTTTTGCGAAGTCCGCGTGCTATTCGGAGCACGGAAAACTCTGCAAACTCTGTGAACGGAGCGGAGTTCACCGCCCGGGCTTAGTCTTCAATGGTTTCCAGAATTTCAACATGGTTGGGGTGCTCCTCATGAATATGTGGATTTCATTCCAAATCTTGGGTGCATAGACTGAGAAAGCCTGGTAGCTTGTTTTTTTGTGTCTCGCCTTCTAGACGTGCATGTGCTGTCTGTTGTGAGATGTATTGTAAGCTTACAGTGGGCTTAAAGACCGCCCATTGCTTACCATTGATTGAAGTGATTGTCGCTCTCATTTGCTTACTTCTTATTCCTTACTGATTGTGGGATTTCCTTCCTCTTCTTGTGTTTGTTCCGCCCCTGGAGCATGGGTGCATTACTGTGTCCTTACTCCACTCGATTTTTTAGATACCTTTTTCTTTTTGTTTAAGCACTCCACAAAAGTGCATGTTTTCCAGCTGTCTCCCTAGAGTGCTTCGCTTTCCCTCTCTGTGCTGCTCTTTCTCATCCACGTGGCTCTCCCCATGCCAACCTGTGATGCACTCACCCATGTCTGCTCCCCCACCCTCATTCCTTTCTCACCCACGTGCTTCTCCCCCTTCCACCTCCCTGTTGCTCTCACCCGTTTTTTCTCCCCCGTGCTCCACGTTGCTCTCCCTCGCACCCGTGCTCCACGTTGCTCTCCCACTCACCCGTTTGCTCCCCCCGCACCCTCTGTATTGCCTCTCCCCCCACCACCTCCCCATGTTGCTTCCGATCAATATGTTGCTTCAGCCCCCACCAGCCCCCTCTGTGTTGCCTATGAGATCCCTTGTTGCGTCCCCCACCTGCTTTGCCCCCAGGTTGCTTCTGCGGTCCTCCACCCATGTGGCTTCCCTTCACCCGCCCCCCCCCCCCAAAAAAAACACAAATGCTTTTGAGCATTTTTATTTGCCGATCAGAGTTGGATCGGAACAGAAAAAGAACAAGCATTGGCATAGCCAATAGGTCTCGCATTTGGGACCTTATAAGTGTTTAGTTATCCAGCACAATATCCTTGGTGCAACAACATCAAGTGCTGCATGGCTAAACACTTATAAGGTCCCAAAGGCGAGACCTATTGGCTATGCCAATGCTTGTTTGATCAGTGTTGATCGGGGGTTCTTAAAAGAGGTGGGTTTTGACGAGTAGGTAGGAGAAATACCTCGCAATGACAAGACACAACTACCTAACAGAGGCTTTTTAATTACAAGGTAAGAACTTGTGCAGTGTGAAGAATGACACAAGAGCCTGTGGAGCCTGGACCCTACATTGGGATTTTAAATAGACTTTAATGGAAGGTCTCATCAAGTGGCTGCTTCATAAAACACCATTCTGTGGATAAGAAGTTTTTATTTTTAAATAGAACATTTTTGAGGTTCCTTCATCCAAGAAAAACTGCCACTGCCTGGCTCTGTAAAGAAACAGTACAGAATACACTGACAGTAATCTGTAGGATGGAGGCAACATGGCCCAGTTCATTCAGCTTGCTATTCTTGCTCTGCCCTCATGGATGCATAGTGTGCGCTCTACGAAAGGTCCAACAAAATTAACAGCAATAAAAAAATGCTTAAATCATTTCAGGGAACTTCACGCTAGGTTTAATAAACAAGTACTTGCAAATCCGATAAATCGCTCTTTCAACAGGAGAGTGCAAATGCCTTGGATTTGCCAATGCTTTTATATTACTTTTCTAACATGGCTGTCCACATGTTAAATCGGTAAAATAACAACAACAAAAAAGCTAAAATGGCTGAGGTACACCACAATGCATGCATTCTGAGAATGCACAGCGATGTACGTGGACACATGAGCGCACACAAGACAGCCAAGAGTAAAATAACATTTCAAAAATGATGTGCAAGGGAGCACAAAAAAGGGAGTCGTTTTGTAGCACTGAGCAGCTGTTGGGTTAAAAACATACAATAAAATGTACAGGAATGTAAAAAGGGGTGGAGCACTGTAGAGCAACAAAGGAAAGGGTGAGGAGGCGAGAGGGAGGGAATTTGTCACATCAACGGAGCACGGGAGTCGGAGCACCCTCCACAAATAAGAAAAACACAAAAAATATATAAGAGGTAATGCAGTTGCAAACTACTTTTTAAAAGTATTTCATATCCGCAAAATAGTGTGGCCTGATATAAACAATGATGCATAATCCCCAGGGCACGAGTCGGGGGTCCACGCGGGTGGACGGCGTCCCCCCACTTCTTTCACAGGGTGGATGCCGTCCACCCTGCCAAGAAGTTGGGCCCCACTAAAAAAGATGCTGAATTCGTCCCGGTGTAACTTCCAAACACCGGGACACATTCAGCAGCGCCTGCACGTTGTTGTCTGCTTTCGATCACAACAACCAACAACGTGCAGGCGGGGACGGGGCTCTCTTATTTCTAACTCCTGCTGGGATACTCGGCCATAACAAAGGCCGAGTCTCAGGGGTCATCAAGCCTCCTTTTGTTGGAGTCTCCTGGCTGGCAACTGTCAGGAGCCTCACACCTGATGCAAATGGAGCAGAGGAGAAACAAAGGCTCACACCTTGTTAGCACTTCACACATACTTTAAAGAGGCAGCTTTTCACTTTGTTCAGGCTCTGTTTAGGAGATTTGCATGCACTGTTAGAAGTCAGATGTGTTGGTCTTACACAGTATTTGCACAAAATAAATTGCATTTATATACGCTTATTACCCTTGAGGAGGCGTTGTAATGATTTAAATATCACTATTTCTTTTAAAGCACTATGGCTATAGAAAGCTTAACGCTGACAAAAGGTAACACTGTTTTATATGTAGCGTACAAAAGTGTGAATCTTCTGCCTAAATCAGGAGGGTTTGCAAGTATGCTCGAAATGTGCTCAAATGTACTCAGGATACACCTGCTAAACATATATGTGAGGGCTTAAGATCTGATATCACTTCTTGTGATGCCAGTACCTGTGATGTCACGCGCCGTGATGTCACGCGCCGCGATGCCACGCGCTGCGATGCCACTTGCATACAGATTAACTAGGTTAGTCCCCCACTTCTTTTTTAGGACTTGTGCCCTGATAATCCCTAAAGCAAAGGATTATAGCTAAGTGAGCCATTGTCTCCAATGGCTGCAAGGTGTTATCAAATAACCCCTTTCTGTATCCGTAAGTATATGTATGTGCATGTTGTGTTATGTGTGTCAAGTGGAGTGACAACAGGCGCGCTCGGTATGCAAGAGCTAACAAGCATTGGCCGCGCGACGCGCTTGTAATAAGAGAAGCTGACGAGGAGGGAGTGGGAGAAGGGAGGGGGTAGGGGAGGGGATTCACGCGCTGTAAGGCTTAATGAGCCATTACAGAAAGCCACATGGCGGCTGCGCGCGTGCACGCTCGCGTGAACGCAAGCTGGTAGCCAGCAAAAGCCTCTCTGGTAGCACTTCAGAAACCCACTTACTAAATTTCTCGCAGAGCAGCGCATGCGCTGGCTCAGCGAGACCTAAAAAGCAGCCATATCCTTTTGTAGGTGTGCTCATGCATGATGGGTGCGCCCACAAAATGACGCAGTAGACTCCCCCCACCCCCTTCCTATTTAGCCATGTTGCATAGCACCGGGATGCGGTACAGCATGGCTAAAAGGTACTGGAAAAGTCAACACGTCCCAAAAGTGACACCTATTGATTTTGCCAAGGCTTTTTCTTTTTTGTACTTCTTCGAGCTATGCTCCTCTAGGGACACAGGGGGAGAAATATACGTCTGAATTTGTAGTAGAACAGGTCTTGTGAAACTTGAAGGAGGCGACTACGTCTGGGGGAGATGTCCACAAACGTCATAAGAAGAACAAACATTGGCAAAGCCAAACAGTCTGGGTTTAATCTGCTAGCAAGTTCCAACAATGACGGGCACATGTCTGCATTTGTGTATGCCTGTTTATACATGAATTAGGACTAAATACACTACGGGAAACATAAGAGCTATATTTAAGGCAACACCGAAAGACACTCAAGGCCTTACATCATACAAAATAGCCGATTTTAAAACCTGTTAGGACACAATCTTTGCCCACGTGCGTAAACACGAAGCGGTCACACTGGCTCACTTAAAACTCGTTACAAGCTTTCCTACCATGGAAGTGCTGGGGTGACGGGACAACGCCTGGGCTTCGTGTATATATATATATACCTATCTGCATTACATTAAAAGTTGCTCATATGACTGGGAAAAAAACAGAAAATGGGCCGGAATACTGGTCTTTCTAAATTAAAAGATTTTCTTTCCAAAAAGTATACTGATTGCTTCATGGCCGTTCTGCATGGCAGCCTTTTATTCCCATGTCCACGGTGCTAAGTAGGACCACCTCCGCTGTAGACCGTTTGAGCAGACGGTTCTGTGCACCAGCTCTGAAGGTACATCCGGGACAGGAAACAGTCAGCTAACATTAACACGATGAGGACGAATCAAGGACGCAAAAAGACCAGCACGTGCGGGTTTTTTAAGCAAAGGTGCGGGGTATCCTGGGCCTGCAAAACAGGGGTTGTAGCCTTATCCTATGTTACTCGTTTTTGGAGCTCAGGATGATGAAAGGCTGAGCGGACTGGCAGTAATTCAAAGCTGCGACTACAGGTTCCTGCAGTCGATGCGTTAAACAGTGGTCGAATTGGGAAAAGGGGGGGGGGGGGGGAGAGGGACGTTGGGGGCACGACGTGCCCACACTTTTTTCATTTTAGAAAAACAGTTCCCCTACTTTTTGTAAAAAAACGACCGTCGGGAGGGTTAATTCTAGAGCTGAAATGCTTGAGCTGAACTGGAAGACGGAGTCTCCAATGATGTGGAAGCGAGGGAGGGGCAGACAGCTAAACAAGCCTCCTTGTCAGGGTCCCTGCGTGCCTCACAGAAACGTAAATGTGCACAACTGGCCAATCTAAGTGGTAACGGTATGAAATCACGTGAAGCTTCCCGAGGACACAGATTTACTCTTTTTGAGTGGTATTGTAAAGGGAGCTACCAGCTGAGCTGTGAAGAGTGTGACCAGCTGAGCTGTGAAGAGTGTGACCAGCTACGCTGTGAAGAGTGTGACCAGCTACGGTGTGAAGAGTGTGACCAGCTGAGCTGTGAAGAGTGTGACCAGCTGAGCTGTGAGGAGTGTGACCAGCTGAGCTGTGAAGAGTGTGACCAGCTGAGCTGTGAAGAGTGAGACCAGCTACGCTGTGAGGAGTGTGACCAGCTACGCTGTGAGGAGTGTGACCAGCTACGCTGTGAGGAGTGTGACCAGCTGAGCTGTGAGGAGTGTGACCAGCTGAGCTGTGAGGAGTGTGACCAGCTACGCTGTGAAGAGTGTGACCAGCTACGCTGTGAAGAGTGTGACCAGCTACGGTGTGAAGAGTGTGACCAGCTACGCTGTGAAGAGTGTGACCAGCTACGCTGTGAAGAGTGTGACCAGCTACGGTGTGAAGAGTGTGACCAGCTGAGCTGTGAAGAGTGTGACCAGCTACGCTGTGGAGTGTGACCAGCTGAGCTGTGAGGAGTGTGACCAGCTGAGCTGTGAAGAGTGTGACCAGCTGAGCTGTGAAGGGAGTGTGACCAGCTACGCTGTGAGGAGTGTGACCAGCTACGCTGTGAAGAGTGTGACCAGCTACGCTGTGAAGAGTGTGACCAGCTACGCTGTGAGGAGTGTGACCAGCTACGCTGTGAGGAGTGTGACCAGCTACGCTGTGAGGAGTGTGACCAGCTGAGCTGTGAGGAGTGTGACCAGCTGAGCTGTGAAGAGTGTGACCAGCTATGCTGTGAAGAGTGTGACCAGCTACGGTGTGAAGAGTGTGACCAGCTACGCTGTGAAGAGTGTGACCAGCTACGCTGTGAAGAGTGTGACCAGCTACGCTGTGAAGAGTGTGACCAGCTACGCTGTGAAGAGTGTGACCAGCTATGGTGTGAAGAGTGTGACCAGCTGAGCTGTGAAGAGTGTGACCAGCTACGCTGTGGAGTGTGACCAGCTGAGCTGTGAGGAGTGTGACCAGCTGAGCTGTGAAGAGTGTGACCAGCTGAGCTGTGAAGAGTGTGACCAGCTACGCTGTGAGGAGTGTGACCAGCTACGCTGTGAAGAGTGTGACCAGCTACGCTGTGAAGAGTGTGACCAGCTACGCTGTGAAGAGTGTGACCAGCTATGGTGTGAAGAGTGTGACCAGCTACGCTGTGAAGAGTGTGACCAGCTACGCTGTGAAGAGTGTGACCAGCTATGGTGTGAAGAGTGTGACCAGCTGAGCTGTGAAGAGTGTGACCAGCTGAGCTGTGAAGAGTGTGACCAGCTATGGTGTGAAGAGTGTGACCAGCTGAGCTGTGAAGAGTGTGACCAGCTGAGCTGTGAAGAGTGTGACCAGCTGAGCTGTGAGGAGTGTGACCAGCTGAGCTGTGAAGAGTGTGACCAGCTGAGCTGTGAAGAGTGTGACCAGCTGAGCTGTGAAGAGTGTGACCAGCTGAGCTGTGAAGAGTGTGACCAGCTATGGTGTGAGGAGTGTGACCAGCTGAGCTGTGAAGAGTGTGACCAGCTGAGCTGTGAAGAGTGTGACCAGCTGAGCTGTGAGGAGTGTGACCAGCTGAGCTGTGAAGAGTGTGACCAGCTGAGCTGTGAAGAGATTGACCAGCTATGGTGTGAAGAGTGTGACCAGCTGAGCTGTGAGGAGTGTGACCAGCTATGGTGTGAAGAGTGTGACCAGCTGAGCTGTGAAGAGTGTGACCAGCTGAGCTGTGAAGAGTGTGACCAGCTGAGCTGTGAGGAGTGTGACCAGCTGAGCTGTGAGGAGTGTGACAAGCTGAGCTGTGAGGAGTGTGACCAGCTGAACTGTGAAGAGTGTGACCAGCTATGGTGTGAGGAGTGTGACCAGCTGAGCTGTGAGGAGTGTGACCAGCTACGCTGTGAAGAGTGTGACCAGCTATGGTGTGAAGAGTGTGACCAGCTGAGCTGTGAAGAGTGTGACCAGCTATGGTGTGAAGAGTGTGACCAGCTATGGTGTGAAGAGTGTGACCAGCTGAGCTGTGAAGAGTGTGACCAGCTGAGCTGTGAAGAGTGTGACCAGCTATGGTGTGAAGAGTGTGACCAGCTATGGTGTGAAGAGTGTGACCAGCTGAGCTGTGAAGAGTGTGACCAGCTATGGTGTGAAGAGTGTGACCAGCTGAGCTGTGAAGAGTGTGACCAGCTGAGCTGTGAAGAGTGTGACCAGCTGAGCTGTGAAGAGTGTGACCAGCTGAGCTGTGAAGAGTGTGACCAGCTATGGTGTGAGGAGTGTGACCAGCTGAGCTGTGAGGAGTGTGACCAGCTGAGCTGTGAAGAGTGTGACCAGCTGAGCTGTGAAGAGTGTGACCAGCTGAGCTGTGAAGAGTGTGACCAGCTGAGCTGTGAAGAGTGTGACCAGCTACGCTGTGAAGAGTGTGACCAGCTATGGTGTGAAGAGTGTGACCAGCTGAGCTGTGAAGAGTGTGACCAGCTACGCTGTGAGGAGTGTGACCAGCTGAGCTGTGAGGAGTGTGACCAGCTGAGCTGTGAAGAGTGTGACCAACTGAGCTGTGAAGAGTGTGACCAGCTACGCTGTGAGGAGTGTGACCAGCTACGCTGTGAGGAGTGTGACCAGCTACGCTGTGAGGAGTGTGACCAGCTGAGCTGTGAGGAGTGTGACCAGCTGAGCTGTGAGGAGTGTGACCAGCTATGGTGTGAAGAGTGTGACCAGCTATGCTGTGAAGTGTGTGACCAGCTACGCTGTGAAGAGTGTGACCAGCTATGGTGTGAAGAGTGTGACCAGCTGAGCTGTGAAGAGTGTGACCAGCTGAGCTGTGAAGAGTGTGACCAGCTGAGCTGTGAGGAGTGTGACCAGCTGAGCTGTGAAGAGTGTGACCAGCTGAGCTGTGAAGAGTGTGACCAGCTGAGCTGTGAAGAGTGTGACCAGCTACGCTGTGAAGAGTGTGACCAGCTACGCTGTGAAGAGTGTGACCAGCTACGCTGTGAAGAGTGTGACCAGCTACGCTGTGAAGAGTGTGACCAGCTACGCTGTGAAGAGTGTGACCAGCTACGGTGTGAAGAGTGTGACCAGCTACGCTGTGAAGAGTGTGACCAGCTACGGTGTGAAGAGTGTGACCAGCTGAGCTGTGAAGAGTGTGACCAGCTATGGTGTGAAGAGTGTGACCAGCTGAGCTGTGAAGAGTGTGACCAGCTGAGCTGTGAGGAGTGTGACCAGCTACGCTGTGAAGAGTGTGACCAGCTATGGTGTGAAGAGTGTGACCAGCTGAGCTGTGAAGAGTGTGACCAGCTATGGTGTGAAGAGTGTGACCAGCTGAGCTGTGAAGAGTGTGACCAGCTGAGCTGTGAAGAGTGTGACCAGCTGAGCTGTGAGGAGTGTGACCAGCTGAGCTGTGAGGAGTGTGACCAGCTGAGCTGTGAAGAGTGTGACCAGCTGAGCTGTGAAGAGTGTGACCAGCTGAGCTGTGAAGAGTGTGACCAGCTGAGCTGTGAAGAGTGTGACCAGCTGAGCTGTGAAGAGTGTGACCAGCTGAGCTGTGAAGAGTGTGACCAGCTATGGTGTGAGGAGTGTGACCAGCTGAGCTGTGAAGAGTGTGACCAGCTGAGCTGTGAAGAGTGTGACCAGCTGAGCTGTGAAGTGTGACCAGCTGAGCTGTGAAGTGTGACCAGCTGAGCTGTGAAGAGTGTGACCAGCTGAGCTGTGAAGAGTGTGACCAGCTGAGCTGTGAAGAGTGTGACCAGCTGAGCTGTGAAGAGTGTGACCAGCTATGGTGTGAGGAGTGTGACCAGCTGAGCTGTGAAGAGTGTGACCAGCTGAGCTGTGAAGAGTGTGACCAGCTGAGCTGTGAGGAGTGTGACCAGCTGAGCTGTGAGGAGTGTGACCAGCTGAGCTGTGAAGAGTGTGACCAGCTGAGCTGTGAAGAGATTGACCAGCTATGGTGTGAAGAGTGTGACCAGCTGAGCTGTGAGGAGTGTGACCAGCTATGGTGTGAAGAGTGTGACCAGCTGAGCTGTGAAGAGTGTGACCAGCTGAGCTGTGAAGAGTGTGACCAGCTGAGCTGTGAAGAGTGTGACCAGCTGAGCTGTGAGGAGTGTGACCAGCTGAGCTGTGAGGAGTGTGACCAGCTGAGCTGTGAGGAGTGTGACCAGCTGAGCTGTGAAGAGTGTGACCAGCTATGGTGTGAGGAGTGTGACCAGCTGAGCTGTGAGGAGTGTGACCAGCTACGCTGTGAAGAGTGTGACCAGCTATGGTGTGAAGAGTGTGACCAGCTGAGCTGTGAAGAGTGTGACCAGCTATGGTGTGAAGAGTGTGACCAGCTATGGTGTGAAGAGTGTGACCAGCTGAGCTGTGAAGAGAGTGACCAGCTATGGTGTGAAGAGTGTGACCAGCTGAGCTGTGAAGAGTGTGACCAGCTATGGTGTGAAGAGTGTGACCAGCTGAGCTGTGAAGAGTGTGACCAGCTGAGCTGTGAAGAGTGTGACCAGCTATGGTGTGAGGAGTGTGACCAGCTGAGCTGTGAGGAGTGTGACCAGCTGAGCTGTGAAGAGTGTGACCAGCTACGCTGTGAAGAGTGTGACCAGCTACGCTGTGAAGAGTGTGACCAGCTACGCTGTGAAGAGTGTGACCAGCTGAGCTGTGAGGAGTGTGACCAGCTAAGAGGAGAAGAACGTGCTTCAAAGACTATTATATTTTTTAAAAGTTGCATTACGTACATTCTGGGTATTACTAAAATCTTTATTTTGGAAGCACTTCTCTTAAACCTTTTTGCACGTTTTGTATCAGCCTATCTTATACTATCTTTAATGCAAGCTTAAAATAATGACGTACGGCGCTTTTTGTCAGACAGGGACCTGGTAGCACCAATCATACGCAAGTCACTATTCTCCACTGCACCGACCAGGATTCATTTCCGTGGCTCTCTGGTTACAGACACAGACCTCTGCAGTGCATTAATTAATAGAGGTTTCACAATGTACGATAGTGCATGTCCCACTCAGTAACATAACCTGCATTTAATTTTCATTTAAGCTGTGTATTATTTTGTATGTAGTTACCTGAAGGTGAAAGACTGAAAAAATTTATAGAATATTTTGGTTTTTAACCACGCCTTTTACCACGCCCCCAGGCTCACTCACCCCGCCCCCACTGGGCGCTGCATCACAGTTACCATAAATTCTTTTAATGCACTTCGACCACTGATTAAACCCAGCCGCCTAGAATGAGCAATCACCACTTGTCTACACTCTCCCCAAAGATGATCTCTGCAAACACACAAACACAAAATGTAACATGGCGCTCACCAGTGATAGGCTGGGCTGAACTGTCAATCAATGTCAGAGTCCCCTCCCCACCGGCATCAGCATACGTCATCCATGACACTTGTCGTAAATAGACATATCGCCTCTCATATAGGAAAGAATTGAGAGCAAACCGTTTGAATACCCGCACCCCCCAATCATGCGAACGAACCACCACCGAGCTGGAGTGCACTGTGGTGGAGCTCTCTGTGCGGACCTCGTCTCCACTGTCATGCAAACTGGAGGGAAGGGGGTGAAAGCTAGAGTGGGCGAGGGGGTGGGTAGCAGGAAGAGACAGCAGGGGGAAGATTGGTAACCAGGGAGTTACCACCCCAATGCAGTGCTTTATTTGTAAAAAACGTAAGTGCTAGGGCCCTTCTCAAGAGGCCACTGCAGCCTGCACCACCCATTGCCTGTCAGCGCTGCCAAAGCCAGCACCAATACAACTACTAACCATCGCACTGCTAGAAGTGTGACAATTAAAACTATCCCAAGGCCACACAAACCTATAATAATGGTGTGAGCAACAGAGGTTATCCATTTTTAATGTAGATTGATTTATTAAATACTGTTGTTGTGCTTATCTCAAAATTTGAAAGACAGCGCCACCATGTGGTAGACTGTCACTACAGCCGGTGCTGACAATTAAGTGCTGTTGCCGAACACCAGATACCACTGGCTGAAATTAAGCACTGCCCCAATGAGGCATGGCAGGGTGGTGGACATGATCCTTGGTGGGTACAAGGGTCCCTCATGGGAGGTGCGCTGTGTCCCTTCCCCTCGGCCCACTACTTTTATGGCAAGAGAACACTAGCCAAAGGCTGCAACCTTGACTCAGTGCTTGGGGGCCAACCAGAGACTGCGAGAGATGAGAGGGGCCAATGGCGAGTCCAGGGCCCACCGAGGTCTACGCACAACCACATCAGACGAGAAGGCAGCCCACGAAGGACCACAGCATTCTGCCAAGACCAATGAGAGGGCCCACGGTGTACTGGGCAGGGTCAGAAAGGTGGGCACCCTCAACAGCACGAACAAGGCACCCTCCTTCTTCAGCACTTGCCCCACATTTATTTAAAACAGACAGCACGGAGGCACCTACATTTGTAAGCTTGCCTCAACTGAACTCTGCCGCACTTCTTATCAAGTGGCAATTAAACGTCTTACCCTCCAAATACTTTACACGTTCGTTGTGCAGATGAACATTATAGCCTTATTGCCCGCCGTAGCGGGCTATTCCGGCTATTAAAGGCTCGCTCCTTTGTTAAAGGCCCGAGCCGAAGGTGAGGGACTTTAACAAGGGTGAGGGACTTTAATAGCCGGTATAGTCCTGCTACGAAGGGCTATAAGGCTATTAGAACATTCTGCCACTAGAGGGCAGAATGTTCTAACAAATAAAACAAAGGCTTTTCGAAGCTCGAGGGGATTTAAATCCCCTGGAGCTCCGAGAGGCCTTTGTAAAACATTGGAATGTTGCTCTGCGGGCCTTTACCGGCCCGTAGAAGCAGGGAGCACTCCATTGTCTTCAATGGAGCTCCCAACATTCCAATGTTCTAATAGTAACTTAAGTGCTCACATTGACGTTAGCAGAACTGCTGTATCCTTTTAGGGGTGCCAAGAATGGATCCACCCGACTGCTCTTGCAGCCCATACGGTAATATAAAACACTTTCTTTATGAAAATGTGTGTTTCTAAAGAGCACAGGAAAGGTGTGCGTTTCTTCTTTAATGATCTTCCAAATTACTTTGTTTTTGCTATGCCGCTCGTTTATATTTTTCTGGCCACGTCTTAATGGATACAATTGAAGACAATGGAGTGCTCCCTGCTTCTACTGGCCGGTAAAGGCCCGCAGAGCAACATTCCAATGTTTTACAAAGGCCTCTCGGAGTTCGAGGGGATTTAAATCCCCTCGAGCTTCAAGAAGCCTTTGTTTTATTTGTTAGAACATTCTGCCCTCTAGTGGCAGAATGTTCTAATAGCCTTATAGCCCTTCATAGCAGGGCTATACCGGCTATTAAAGTCCCTCACCCTTGTTAACCCTTTGGATGCGTCAGACGGCCCCCGGCCGTCCGACGTCACGGTGGGCGTGTGCGTCGGACGGCCGGGAGCCGTCCGATCTGCGCACGCGTCAAATTTTGCCGCATCGCGGGGGAATTCCGCCCGCATTCAAAGGGTTAAAGTCCCTCGCCTTCGGCTCGGGCCTTTAACGCGGGAGCGGGCCTTTAATAGCCGATATGGCGGGCTATAAGGCTATAATAGAACATTGGACCGTTGAGAGCTTCATTGAAGACAATGGAGTAGCTCCGGGCTTACAATGGCTGGTACAAACCTTCTGTCCCAACATTCCAATCTTTGTCTTCATGTTTCGCCCTTTTCAATTTGGAACATTCTACCCTCAATTTGTGGAATGTTCTAATTGCCTTATAGGCCTTCTGTCCTGGGCTATACCGGTTGTTAAAGGCCCTCTCCCTCGTTATAGGCCCTCGCCTGCGGCTCAGGCCTTCAACTCGGGTTCAGGGCGTTTAACAAGCGGTAGAGCCCTTGGCAGCTGGCTATAATAGAACTAGCAGGTTAGTAACGAAATAAATATTTATTCCAAAGGATAAACACAGATGACAGCTGGGATAACACGCAACTGCATTCTCAGAACCTAACACGTTTTAGCACAATTGCACACGTTAAAGCAATACACATGTATCAATCGTTCCAAGTTGCCAGCATTATGAATTAACCGGACTTTGTTTGCTACTCCTAATCCTATATGTAATCCTTATGGATTTTCTAAAATGCGTGTTTAAATGAATCCCAGTAATCGCGTTTCGTTTGTTTTCACTAAGCCACTTCTTTCAAATATATTTTGCAGAGCACACGACCCGTTTCCTGGAAGTTTGGGTAACTAGGGTAACAATGGTGCACACCCCCTTCCTAGGGTAACAATGGTGCACACCCCCTTCCTAGGGTAACAATGGTGCACACCCCCTTCCCAGGGTAACAATGGTGCACACCCCCTTCCCAGGGTAACAATGGTGCACACCCACTTCCCAGGGTAACAATGGTGCACACCAACTTCCCAGGGTAACAATGGTGCACACCCCCTTCCCTTCAATAATACATATGCCACAATTACAAGTAAAATTGCATCCATGTCTAATCAGGGTGATCAAAGGCGCACTTCCAGGAATGATGAAGAGAACAAGCAAGTGGTGAGTAGCCCTGCAAGGACTGGTGAAGAGAACACCAAAGTGATCAAAGGAGCCATACAGGGACTTGTGAAGAGAACACAATAGTGATCAAAGGAGCACTGCAGGGACTGGTGAAGAGAAAACCATAGTGATCAAAGGAGCACTGCAGGGACTGGTGAAGAGAACACCATAGTGATCAAAGGCGCACTTCAGGGACTGGTGAAGAGAACACAATAGTGATCAAAGGAGCACTGCAGGGACTGGTGAAGAGTAGACAGAAGTGCTCAAAGGAGCACTGCAGGGACTGGTGAAGAGTAGACAGAAGTGCTCAAAGGAGCACTGCAGGGACTGGTGAAGAGTAGACAGAAGTGCTCAAAGGAGCACTGCAAGGACTGGTGAAGAGTAGACAGAAGTGCTCAAAGGAGCACTGCAAGGACTGGTGAAGAGAACACAATAGTGATCAAAGGAGCACTGCAGGAACTGGTGAAGAGTAGACAGAAGTGCTCAAAGGAGCACTGCAGGAACTGGTGAAGAGTAGACAGAAGTGCTCAAAGGAGCACTGCAGGGACTGGTGAAGAGTAGACAGAAGTGCTCAAAGGAGCACTGCAAGGACTGGTGAAGAGAACACAATAGTGATCAAAAGAGCACTGCAGGAACTGGTGATGAGAACACAATAGTGATCAAAGGCGCCCTGCAGGGACTGGTGAAGAGAACTCAATAGTGATCAAAGGCGCACTACAAGGACGGGTGAAGAGAACACACAAGTGGTGAGTAGCCCTGCAGGGACTGGTGAAGAGAACACAATAATGATCAAAGGCGCACTTCAAGGAATGGTGAAGAGAACACACAAGTGGTGAGTAGCCCTGCAATGACTGGTGAAGAGAATACAATGGTGATCGAAGGCGCCCTGCAGGAACTGGTGAAGAGAACACAATAGTGATCAAAGGCGCACTACAAGGACTGGCGAAGAGAACACACAAGTGGTGAGTAGCCCTGCAGGGACTGGTGAAAATAACCAGCCTGAAAAGAACGCAATAGTGATCAAAGCTGAACTACAAGGACTGGTGAAGAGAACACACAAGTGGCGAGCAGACCGACAAGGACTGGTGAAGAGCAAAGCAAACACAAGAAGATGATGGACGGAGGGCTGAAACTTTTCAGACACTCACCCCCAGTCACAGATCTGGGTTGAATCCATCATCATTCTTTAGCTCACTTTGCCACCCCAGTGAAGAGCACACAATAGTGATCAAAGAAGCCCTGCAGGGACTGGTGAAGAGCACACAATAGTGATCAAAGGTGCACTGTAGGGACTGGTGAAGAGCACACAATAGTGATCAAAGGTGCACTGTAGGGACTGGTGAAGAGCACACAATAGTGATCAAAGAAGCCCTGCAGGGACTGGTAAAGAGCACACAATAGTGATCAAAGGTGCACTGTAGGGACTGGTGAGGAGAACACAATTATGATTAAAGGCGCGCTACAAGGACTGGTGAAGAGAACACAATAGTGATCAAAGGCGCACTGCAGGGACTGTGGAGATACAGCTTGCATTGCTGCTGCCTGTGCTGTGCCTGCTCTGTGGAGGTAGATCTTGAACTGCTGCTGCCTGTGCCGTGCCTGCTCTGTGGAGATACAGCTTACACTGCTGCTGCCTGCTCTGTGGATGTAGAGCTTGCATTGCAGCTGCCTGTGCTGTGCCTGCTCTGTGGAGGTGGAGCCTGCATTGCAGCTGCCTGTGCTGTGCCTGCTCTGTGGAGGTAGATCTTGAACTGCTGCTGCTTGTGCCGTGCCTGCTCTGTGGAGATACAGCTTACATTGCTGCTGCCTGTGCCTGCTCTGTGGAGGTAGATCTTGAACTGCTGCTGCTTGTGCCGTGCCTGCTCTGTGGAGATACAGCTTACACTGCTGCTGCCTGCTCTGTGGATGTAGAGCTTGCATTGCAGCTGCCTGTGCTGTGCCTGCTCTGTGGAGGTAGATCTTGAACTGCTGCTGCTTGTGCCGTGCCTGCTCTGTGGAGATACAGCTTACATTGCTGCTGCCTGTGCCGTGCCTGCTCTGTGGAGATACAGCTTACACTGCTGCTGCCTGCTCTGTGGAGGTGGAGCCTGCATTGCAGCTGCCTGTGCTGTGCCTGCTCTGTGGAGGTGGAGCCTGCATTGCAGCTGCCCGTGGCTGCTCTGTGGATGTAAAAGCTTGCATTGCTGCTGCCTGTGCTGTGCCTGCTCTGTGGTAGTGCAGCCTGCATTGCTGCTGCCTGTGCTGTGCGTGGAATAGGTGTTGAAGTTCGCTGTGCTGCTGCCTGTGGGAGTTACAACTGCCTCGCGCCTGGAGCCGCCCGGCTGGTTTTATACCGGTGTGACCGGTATGTTAACGTCCCTGACAAATATTAGAAGGAACCTCTCAGGCGGTGTTTCTCCCCTCATCGGTGCACGCTTTATAGACTAAATGGTGAAACAAAGCAGTGTAAGGTGTGTTCTACCGCTGACCCTCGGCGGGTAATAACAGGGCCTAAAGGGAGAGCTCATGTTGAAAGGAGTGTCATGTAAAGTGCTGTGAGGCTCGGGCCTCTGCAGAAGCTCTAAGCGGGAACAGATGCAGGTGTTTCCCCCGTTAGAGGCGGCACCAGGCCGCTGGCAGCAGAGCCCGCTGCTCGCAGGCCCGGATTCTTCCACGTGAGTTGCAAAGAGCCCGCCCTGGGCTGACGTGTGCAGCCGCCCAGGGCTGACGTGGAACCCGCCCCCGCCTCGCCACGTCTGAGCACCCTCGAGAGCTGAAAGGAGCCTTTCATGGAGGCCCGGCCTCGGAGGCGCTTTCCAGGAATCGGCCGGGGCGCGTCATCAAGCGCCGCCTACCCTCGCAGCGCTAAGAAGGGGCTGCAAGGAGTGGGGGGCCTATGCCAGGGAGAAGAGGCAAGGGAGCGCGTTATCAAGCGCCCGCCTACCCCTGCGGCTCGAGGGTGAGGGGACCATGGAGGGCCCACACGTCTGGGTGGGGGCGCTATACAGAGAGCGGGCCCTTACTAGAGAGGTGGGGTTCAACCACCTTCTATCGGCCACATCCATGCGGGTCCTTACCGTGTCTATCTACGCCCCTCCCCCAACACACACCTCTCAGAGGTGCTCAGCAATTACAGCCGGCTACGGTCCTCTGAAGTCAGGCCAGCGTCAAACCTCGCACTCTCTGAGGGGCTCGGCATTCTTACTGCTGCCTAGTTACACGCGAGCCCTCTACCACCCCCACCCCTCCTCCCCCCCTCCCCCCCTCTCCCAACGACTGGTCTAACACGCTCAGAGTTGGCTCACGATAAAGGACAATTTATTTTATTTATTTATTTATTTAATGCGATTTTATATAGCGCGAACATTACCCGAAGGTGTCAGAGCGCTTTACAAAAGAACCAGTTGCGTTACATAAGGACTTTGGATTACATGAGTTACATAAGAGATACAAACAGAAAAAATTGCAAATGTACAAGTTGTAAAGTTACTCAAGGAAGAGATACAAACAGATAAACTCTAAAATCACATAGGAATGGTAGTAAGTACAAAGGCCTACTACATATACTAGTGGTTTGAGTTATATATATACAAATTGCAAATTCACTCAGGATCAATCAATCAGGGGTTTGTTAAAGCGCGACTACTCACCTGTAAGGGTCTCAAGGCGCTAGGGGGGGGGGAGGGGTGCAGGTTCCATCCATCAAGGAGGGGGTCTGTCGAAGAGCCAGGTTTTGAGGTTTCTTGCGAAGATGGGGAGCGATGTTGTCTGTCTGAGGTGGAGCGGAAGGGCGTTCCATGCTTTGGCCGCGAGGAAGGAGAAGGAGCGGCCTCCCGATCTGGTCTTTCTGGTGCGGGGGACCACGGCGTAGGAGAGCTGGGCTGATCGTAGGGTCCTTTGGGGTGCGTGGAATTTGAGCCGGCTGTTCAGGTATGCTGGTCCGTTGCCGTGGAGGGCCTTGTGTGCGTGGGTGAGCATCTTGAAGGTGATTCTCGCCTCGACAGGGAGCCAGTGGAGTGTGCGCAGGTGCTGGGAGATGTGGCAGTGTTTTGGCAGGTTGAGGACCAGTCTTGCGGCGGCGTTCTGGATGTTCTGTAGCTTGCGGGTGAGGTTTTTGTTTATTCCGGCGTAGAGTGCGTTGCCGTAGTCGAGTCTGCTGGTGACCAGGGCGTGAGTGACGGTCTTTCGGTGTTCGAGGGGATCCATTTGAAGGTCTTACGAAGGAGGCGGAGGGTGTGGAAGCAGGAAGACGAGACGGAGTTGATCTGGCGGTCCATTTTGAGCTCGGAGTCCAGGATGATTCCCAGGTTGCGTGCGTGGTCCGTGGGGGTTGGCGGGTTTCCGAGGGCGGGGGGCCACCAGGTGTCGCTCCAGGCATCGGGGTTTGGGCCCATGATGAGTACTTCTGTTTTGTTGGTGTTTAGTTGTAGGCAGCTGTTTTTCATCCATTTGGCGACGGCTTCCATGCCTTCTCGAAAGTTGCGTCTGGCGGTGTTGGGCTCGTTGGATAGGGAGAGGATGAGCTGGGTGTCGTCTGCGTATGACACGATGTTGAGTCCTTAGGTTCTGACGATGGGGGCGAGTGGAGCCATGTAGACGTTGAAGAGCGTCGGGCTGAGGGAGGAGCCCTGGGGGACTCCGCAGGTGGTAGGTGTGGGGTCCGAGAGGAAAGGGGGAGTCTGACCCGCTGCGTCCTGCCGGAGAGGAAGGAGCGGATCCAGTCGAGGGCCTTGTCCTGGATTCCTGCGTCGTAGAGTCTGCATATTAGGGTGCGGTGGGAGACTGTGTCGAACGCCGCTGATAGGTCGAGGAGGATGAGGGCTACTGTTTCTCCTTTGTCCAGTAGGGTGCGGATGTCGTCTGTTGCGGCGAGGAGGGCGGTTTCCGTACTGTGGTTTTTCTGAAGCCGTATTGGGAGGAGTCGAGGATGTTGTGTTCTTCAATGAATGTGGCGAGTTGGCTGTTGATGGCTTTCTCGATGACTTTCGCTGGGAACGGGAGCAGGGAGATGGGTCTGTAGTTTTTGAGGTCGGTGGGGTCCGCTGAGGGTTTCTTTAGGAGGGGGTTGACCTCGGCGTGTTTCCAGTCGTCGGGGAACGCAGGCGGTCGCCAGGGAGCGGTTGATGGTGTGGCGGAGCATGGGTGCGATGGTGTCGGCGGCTCTGTTGAAGATGTGGTGGGGGCAGGGGTCCGTGGGGGCCCCTGAATGGATTGACTTCATTGTCTTCAGTGTGTCTTCGGTGGTGAGGGCTGTCCAGTCGTCAATCGCTGGTTTCCGGGTGTCGGGGGTGGTTGGTGAGGGTTCAGTGTGTTGGTTGTCTTCGTCGAAGTTGTCGTAGATGCTCTTGATTTTGTGGTGGAAAAAGGTGTTGAGTTTGTCGCAGAGGTCTTGTGAGGGAGGGATGTCGGTAGACTCGCTTAGTGGGTTGGGCGAACTCCTTGATGATGCTGAAGAGTTCCTTGCTGTTGTGCGCGTGGGTGGAGATTCTGTCTTCAATCGCTTTTTCCTCGTTTCTCTGATGAGTTGATGGTGGGCGTTTGTGGCGGCTCTGAAGTTGTCGTGGGCTTCTGTGGATTTGGTGTTCCTCCAGGCCTTTTCGAGGCGGCGGCATGTGCTTCTGGACTCTCGAAGTTCGGTGGTAAACCATCTGGCTTTCTTGGCGCGGGTATTGTTGTTTTTCTTGAGGGGGCTATGGTGTTGGTGCTGTCCGTGATCCATCTATGCAGGGTTCGGGCTGCGGTGTTGGGAGTCGTCGTTTTCCGCGATGGTTGGGGTGGAGTTGTTGAGTGAGGAGGTGAGCTGGTCGTCGGTGATTTTGGTCCAGTTTCTTCGTGGAAGCAGGTGCTGGTGTCTGTGGATGGTGGGTGTTCTGAAGGTGAAGTGGACGCAACGATGGTCGGTCCATGGGAGTTCGGTGGTGTGGCTGAAGGTGATGGAGTTTCCTGTAGTGAAGAGGGGGTCGAGGGTGTGTCCTGCTGAGTGCGTGGGCTCGGTCACGATCTGGCGCAGTCCAATGTTGTGGAGGTTGTCCAGGAGGGATGTGGTGTTGGGGTCCAGTTGGTTGTCGAGGTGGAAGTTGAGGTCTCCCAGCAGGGTGTAGTTGGTGGATGCGATGGCCTGCGGGGAGATAATGTCCGTGATGGAGTTGGCGAAGGGTCCGCGGGGTCCAGGGGGTCGGTAGATGAGGGTTCCTCGGAGGGTGGCGGTGGGGCTGGCCAGTATCTTGAAATGAAGGTGTTCCATCAGTTCTGTGGGCTCGTCAGGGAGTGTGCTCAGGCGGAGGCTGGATTTGTGGACGATGGCGATTCCTCCTCCTGGGCGGGTGGGGCGGTCCTTCCTGGAGATCTTGTATCCTTGGGGGATGGCGATGTCCGGTCCCGAGGTGGAGTTGGTCCAGGTTTCGGTGAAGAACGCTACGTCCGGGGTGGTGCTGTCGAGGAGGTCCCAGATTTCTGTGGCGTGTTTGTGGAGGGATCGGACGTTGAGGAGGATGCATTGCAGGGTCTTCGGTTCGGTTGTGTTCTTGTGGGCGGGTTGTGCTGGATCCGTGTTCTTGGCGGTGCTGCAGGTGTGCCGGCAGCGGTGACAGCTGAAGGGTCCGTGGGAGTCGGCTGGTGATGCTAGCTTGCAGTTGTTGTTGCGGCCTGGGTTGAGTGCGTGGAGTGCTGCTGGGTCGTAGCGTTGGCGGGGCGGAGGTCCAGGGTTCCTGGCACTGGTCGCGGTCGGGCGCAGACAGGCTTGCCTTTGACGCGCCTTCGGCGCGCCAGCGGCCCGTGGCCGCTGCGCGGTGGTCGCCATTAAGTAGGGGTCGGGGAGGGCTGGACAGCTGGGAGGCGGGAGCGGGGAGGGGAGCTGGATTGGCCGGTCGCGCTGGGGGGGAGGGGCCGCGGGGCAGCAGCGGCGGGGAAAGGTAAAGGGAGGAAATAAGGGATAAAGAAAAAAGGGAAAATAGGCAGAAATAAGGCACAAAAGAGCAGAGATGCAGAAAGGTGAAAGATAAAAGAGGGTAGAAAAACGAGTGAAAACTAGTGAAAGGGCAGAGCGAGAGGAAGGGAAAATGAGCAGAAATAAGGCACAAAAGAGCAGAGATGCAGAAAAGTGCAGAAAGGTGAAAGATAAAAAAGGGTAGAAAAGCGAGTGAAAGAGCAGAGTTAGAGGAAGGAGACAGAGGTCCACTGGATCACCAGGGATGAGGCGCAGGGAAACCTGCGGGTGGAGGAGGGCCTCGATCACCAACACTCGAGAGTGCAGGGGCAGGGGCAGGCCTCACTTAATGGTGGAGCTGCGAGGGTGGGAGAGCAATTTCACTGACAATGAGTCAGTGGTCTTGATTACATTTTAACAGCGATTAGGCTTGGACAATTATATATTACATATTTACAGAGCAGGAAATTCTTGCCATCGTTCAGCCAGGTGTTCAGGTGGTGTTGCACTCAAGGGTGGTGGTCTTGGGTCTGGATGGATCCCCGAGTTGGAGATGTCCATAGGGGTAGAAGGCCGGATGGTGGTGGGGGAAGCAGCATGCTGGATCCCCGGGCTGATCTTGAGGTCATGCTGAGCTCCATCTTGTGGATAGAGGAGGGCGCTCAAGGGCAGGCGGAACTGTGCCACGAAGTCAGGTCTCCCGCCTGGATCAAGCACCCGCAGTGAGGCCCCGGCAGGCCAGCGTTTGCCAGCACGGGATATAGATGAGTCACTGGGCGGTTGTAGCGGTGCTAGTAACAATAAAAACAGAGCAGGGGCCTCCAAAGAAGAATGCAGGAAGTTGAAGTACCACCTAACACATAGCACATATTGAGGCAAGAAGAGTTCAGACACGAAACGATCAGGGAAATTAAAGCCGCCATTTTGGAGTCAGGCAGGGACAGGCAGTAACGCGGGGCTGATCGCCGTGAGTGTAAGTGTCAAAGTAGCGGACCACAAAAAAGGTGTACCTTGAGCAGAAGGGTGTACAAGGCTTACCTCATAGGCAGTAGCCGCTCGGTGAGGGTAAAAGAAGTACTCTTAGGCTGGACGTGCAGCGATCAGTGCACCCATTTTGAATCCGATGCCGATGCATGCCGATACGGTGATACAATCCGATGGTCTTAGGCACGTAATGATCACTGGTTTCCGTATCACACACCTTATGCGCATATCACTTCTTGAGGAGGGGGGGGGGCACCGTCTGCTGGGTAAACGGAGGTCGATGTCATCGCGGAGCTCCTCCCTCGGCCAACGGGTGCAGTCTCGCAGCTCCCCAGGCGCCATCTTGGCATAATGACTGGCAGGGACGTCGGGGCTCAGTTCTCCGGGATGCAAGGTCGGAGAAAGGTGATTTCAGGCTTCAGGTGATCAGCCTGCATTCCGGTTTCGGAATCGCTGTTCTGGATGGGACAACAGCGCATCGAACGGCACTTAGGAAGCTGGTGAGAGGGTTCACTATGGAGCATCAGCTCCGAGCGACCATCGTGGTGAGGCTCCTCCCTCCTCCCCTCAATAAATAATAAATCCTTTTATTGTCTGTCTCCTTTGCGTTTGATGCTTCTGTATGCAATCACTCGGGGTGAGCTGATTTTGAGCCTCTGACGTCACTCTCAAAAGTGATTTTAGATCCTTGGGGGTTTGTTTGAGCCACCAAGACGTGGAAGTTCCCACCCCCTGACCCCGCCTGCAGATGACCATAACGTGGACAAACTGTCCACGTTATGACGCCAGCAGTCCCAAGCAGTGGACAGAGTTAACAAAACACTGCAAGCTTAGGGGCCTTGTTCGCACCATGAATAACAGAAATGCACAGAAATTAATAATCAGACAGGCTAGCGCTCTTTAGAGCTCCTCGGTAGAATGGGGGGGGGGGGTCACAAGCCTCTCTGGCTTGGGCTTCATTGCAAGTTAGGGGCTGTGTACCCACTTTAGGGGCACGGGTCACCCTGCAAGGTTTGCTCCAAGTACTACTGGAGCGGTCTGGCCTTTGCCAACCAGCAGCTCACGTGCAAAGCACGTGCACTATTAACTGTAGCGTCCCTCCAAACCTGGGAGGATGTAAATGAACACTCCACTCACGGAACTCCTCTTTATTCACCAGCATACAATCACACACTGTTCTCTGATTACGTCATAATTGTTAATACCACACCTTAACACCTCCCAGCAGCTTACATAACTCCTCTGTTGAGTCCGCCTAGAACCGCAAGGATCCTAGCACACAGTCTCACAACACTACATCTCCCCCTTTGTTAAATAAAAAGTACGAACAGTTACATTGTATTTCTTCAATAAGTCGTCGAGGTGCTCGCGCTAGTCAAACAGATCGAGTGTCATGAGGTGGTTGAGATTTGGAAAAGAATGGGGACCCCTACATGCAACAAATACACTTGCTAGCTGTAGGGAAAACAATATAAAGGGGAAAAGAAACAAGCTAGATACAAGTATTCAATGTTCAAAAAACCCAATAATCTAACAGGACAACATATAGTCAATCAGAAGACATTGTGCATAGATATTACCAAAAATCTTTTTATTTTATTGATATTTTATCATTTTTTTGAAAATATAAAAAATATTTCTGTTTCATTAAAATCTACAATGCATCAAACAATTTATGACATATGAAACATGATTATATTTTTAAAAAGGGTCATACAATACAGTACAATGTTACATGTAGTACAACACTTTGTCATGTATTTGAAACAGGGTCCAGGTGATTCATGGACAGAAAGGAGGGTCGGCGGTAGATGAGAACTACGCGCGTTTCGGCAGGTTGCCTTCGTCAGGAAACCGTCTCAACTTTCTCTGCATTGAACATATAATTGGATAATCTCAATATTTACAAGCACATATGTCAGTTTTTATGTCCTGAAAGAATGGATTTATTAAATTAGGAACGTTTAAACATAAATCGTTATAGGTACTAAATGTTCAGTGTGTTTTGGGGGATCAATTCAAGCTAAAAACATGCAAGATGAGTGAAGTTAAAACCATATTCTGAAAATAGAATATGCAGATAGAGGAAAGAATACGCCATAACGTGCTTTGTGAAGAAACACCTCCCAGTGCTATATCTCTTTGCATTAAGATATTGATGCATTGAGAAATGTATTTCTATTAAAAAACATGTTCATGAAAAGAGCATGCTAAAGAGAGTGATGTTGCATTGTGTAACGTGCAACAACTAGATGTGTGCACCAAAAGTGAAAGAAAGAACAAGATTTAAAAGATGTCATAGTCACCTATTTCTGTATATAGTCACTCATTTTAGGTAGATTCTGCTTTTTAAGCTTCATGAGAGTTCAATCAAGAAAAACGCTGGGACCTAAAACATAACAATGTATG
The DNA here is from genome assembly GCA_963921515.1 of Calotriton arnoldi. NCBI lineage: Eukaryota > Metazoa > Chordata > Amphibia > Caudata > Salamandridae > Calotriton > Calotriton arnoldi. The sequence continues at coordinate 1,096,669 of CAWUFW010003087.1, forward strand.
TGCCCCAGTGAGTGATAATATCTGAAATATGAATAGTTTCACTGTACTAAATGATTTTTGCACAATACTGAATCATACTTCTGTACCTTATAGGGGAACGCGAAGAGATGGAATAAATTTGATGGATCCAACCGTCTTTTTAGGCTTCCAAAATTCTGTATTCCAAGATTAGTATGTATCACAGAGTTGCAGTATGTCTTTCTAATAAGGCATACAAAAATAAAGGAAAATTAATTTAATCCCTCATATGATGGTGAGAGAGGGAGAGACATATTTATGTTTGAGCCATATAAAGGCTACCATTATTGTTTGAAAGTACCTGTGAAGGGTCCCAATCTGATAAAAGGAGGGATCCTTATTGTTATAATACTATGCTTCTCTTCTCACAGGACGTGAGAATGTTCACCAATTCTGTGTCATAACCAATGCTGCGGCTACAAAGCTACAAGAATATATATAAGGGGGAACAAAAGGACAAAAAATATAAAACATGTAGGATGTTATCTGGTGTCCCTCCTATGTGTGCAGTTTTTAGATAATTGGTTACAAATGACAGTAGTTGTACTTACTAGTATTCACGATATAGTTGCACATATAAGTTGTAACGTGGGGTGGAGTTCCCTTAATTGTCCGTGTTATCTAAAGAAAAACATGAAATCCCAAGGGTAGTGCAGGTATCACACAGTTTTTTTGGCATTCCTAAGATATGTATGGGTAAAACTATGCTTCATACACCAAATTTAATAAAAGGGTGTGATGACAGTATGACTACAAGCGGACATGCTGCTCTCTCATAAACGGACTATATACATGGCTATGTGGCTGGACAGTTTATTGCGTTCCCTATATCTGCAGTAATGCTAATGCGATTTAAGAGCTGGCAAATTAATCTATGGCTGTTAACAATTGCACAAGACTTGAATGTGTGACTGGCTAAGCTCGATATCTTAGGGTAACGGAAATCAATGGCTATGTTGAGTGCCACGAAGTTGTAATATATTGCTGGCTGAGCTCTTATATGGTAAGGGGGCGGCTAAATGGAAAATGCTCAAAGACTCCCTTGCTTTTAAACAGAAATACTCAAATGGATAACTGTTTCGGTAACGAAAAGCGGGTCAATTAAATAAAACGGGACGCGAGTGAACAGGGCTAGACTACAGCCTAATGCAATGTATTTGAGATCGGCAGGGCTAGCTCTTACCGTGAAATGGCCGGTATGTCCTCAACGGTGACGGTAAACTCTCCAGGGGGGTGCCTGGGCTGTTGATGCGCGTCCATTTAAATGGCGTTTTCCCAGGGTTCTCAGTGACACATGAGTCACGTGTTTCAACGTGTTACGACGTGAAGACACGATCGCACGGCTAAAGAACATAGAAAGAGGATTCATGAATGTTTTTACATAGTCGGCCATATATTACGTGTAGCTACGCATAAGGTCTAAAAGCCATAGAATGGCTAGATCGTGTGCCGCCATCATAACCTCGCAATGTATATCATGTATTTCAAGGCTAAATTCTATTTTGAAGTAGAGTGTGCCTATATGTGGCCAGATAGAAATCGAAAATCTCTATATTAAGTAAACTACATAAATATGGTGGTGACAGACAAAGAATGATGTAGTTGGGAATACTCCCTATGCTAATGGAATGTGAAGTTAAAAATTACGAAAATGTATCTATTTTTATGTCTTTCTCTATAGTCAGTTGAGAGTCACTATAGTGGATTGAAAACAATATTGGACTTAATGTTAATAAGGTACTAGAATGATGATGCATACTCTATATAGACAAGAAAAGGAAATGCCGCAATACTGTTTCATGTATTCAATGGGTCAAAGATAGGTCTATTTACTGATTATATTTAATTGCCTGTTCCCAAGGCATTTCTTGGTTGAGTCCATTTTTAAAAGTGTTAAGTGTAAAAATCCAATATACTTCACGTCGTTTCCGTATTGCTTCTGCTACCTGACCTTGTCTGACCTTGTCTGACTATAAAAGGAACGACAAACTGTAAAACAAAAGATCTCATATACCTTTTAATTTGTCCATGCGGCATGGGCTATGTGGGTGAAACGGCACGAACCATGAATGTTCGCCTCACTGAACACAAGTCAGCGATTCGTAACCACAAAACAACAGCACCCATGGTGCAACATTACATCGAAATGAACCATAAAGTAGATGAAGTCAAATGGTTCATTCTAGAGAAAATACAACACAGACAAGGTCAGGTAGCAGAAGCAATACGGAAACGACGTGAAGTATATTGGATTTTTACACTTAACACTTTTAAAAATGGACTCAACCAAGAAATGCCTTGGGAACAGGCAATTAAATATAATCAGTAAATAGACCTATCTTTGACCCATTGAATACATAAAACAGTATTGCGGCATTTCCTTTTCTTGTCTATATAGAGTATGCATCATCATTCTAGTACCTTATTAATATCTTATTATTGCTTCATTATCCCCTTCCTCTAGGACACTATTACTGCCTGGATACACACCGGGCACAAGGTGTACACAAAATAGTTAGAATCGGAACTAAACCTAAATATGGCCATTTCTTTCCATCTGAGCCCTGTACTATACAGGTTTGTCCATAACCATTAAGTCCAATATGGTTTTCAATCCACTATAGTGACTCTCAACTGACTATAGAGAAAGACATAAAAATAGATACATTTTCGTAATTTTTAACTTCACATTCCATTAGCATAGGGAGTATTCCCAACTACATCATTCTTTGTCTGTCACCACCATATTTATGTAGTTTACTTAATATAGAGATTTTCGATTTCTATCTGGCCGCATATAGGCACACTCTACTTCAAAATAGAATTTAGCCTTGAAATACATGATATACATTGCGAGGTTATGATGGCGGCACACGATCTAGCCATTCTATGGCTTTTAGACCTTATGCGTAGCTACACGTAATATATGGCCGACTATGTAAAAACATTCATGAATCCTCTTTCTATGTTCTTTATCCGTGCGATCGTGTCTTCACGTCGTAACACGTTGAAACACGTGACTCATGTGTCACTGAGAACCCCGGGAAAACGCCATTTAAATGGACGCGCATCAACAGCCCAGGCACCCTCCTGGAGAGGTTACCATCACCGTTGAGGACATACCGGCCATTTCACGGTAAGAGCTAGCCCTGCCGATCTCAAATACATTGCAATAGGCTGTAGTCTAGCCCTGTTCACTCGCGTCCCGTTTTATTTAATTGACCCGCTTTTCGTTACCGAAACAGTTATCCATTTGAGTATTTCTGTTTAAAAGCAAGGGAGTCTTTGAGCATTTTCCATTTAGCCGCCCCCTTACCATATAAGAGCTCAGCCAGCAATATATTACAACTTCGTGGCACTCCACATAGCCATTGATTTCCGTTACCCTAAGATATCGAGCTTAGCCAGTCACACATTCAAGTCTTGTGCAATTGTTAACAGCCATAGATTAATTTGCCAGCTCTTAAATCGCATTAGCATTACTGCAGATATAGGGAACGCAATAAACTGTCCAGCCACATAGCCATGTATATAGTCCGTTTATGAGAGAGCAGCATGTCCGCTTGTAGTCATACTGTCATCACACCCTTTTATTAAATTTGGTGTATGAAGCATAGTTTTACCCATACATATCTTAGGAATGCCAAAAAAACAGTGTGATACCTGCACTACCTTTGGGGTTTCATGTTTTTCTTTAGATAACATGGACAATTAAGGGAACTCCACCCCACGTTACAACTTATATGTGCAACTATATCGTGAATACTAGTAAGTACAACTACTGTCATTTGTAACCAATTATCTAAAAACTGCACACATAGGAGGGACACCAGATAACATCCTACATGTTTTATATTATTTGTCCTTTTTGTTCCCCCCTTATATATATTCTTGTAGCTTTGTAGCCGCAGCATTGGTTATGACACAGAATTGGTGAACATTCTCACGTCCTGTGAGAAGAGAAGCATAGTATTATAACAATAAGGATCCCTCCTTTTATCAGATTGGGACCCTTCACAGGCACTTTCAAACAATAATGGTAGCCTTTATATGGCTCAAACATAAATATGCCTCTCCCTCTCTCACCATCATATGAGGGATTACATTAATTTTCCTTTATTTTTGTATGCATTATTAGAAAGACATACTGCAACTCTGTGATACATACTAATCTTGGAATACAGAATTTTGGAAGCCTAAAAAAGACGGTTGGATCCATCAAATTTATTCCATCTCTTCGCGTTCCCCCTATAAGGTACAGAAGTATGATTCAGTATTGTGCAAAAATCATTTAGTACAGTGAAACTATTCATATTTCAGATATTATCACTCACTGGGGCACATACATTGTTATGTTTTAGGTCCCAGCGTTTTTTCTTGATTGAACTCTCATGAAGCTTAAAAAGCAGAATCTACCTAAAATGAGTGACTATATACAGAAATAGGTGACTATGACATCTTTTAAATCTTGTTCTTTCTTTCACTTTTGGTGCACACATCTAGTTGTTGCACGTTACACAATGCAACATCACTCTCTTTAGCATGCTCTTTTCATGAATATGTTTTTTAATAGAAATATATTTGTCAATGCATCAATATCTTAATGCAAAGAGATATAGCACTGGGAGGTGTTTCTTCACAAAGCACGTTATGGCATATTCTTTCCTCTATCTGCATGTTCTATTTTCAGAATATGGTTTTAACTTCACTCATCTTGCATGTTTTTAGCTTGAATTGATCCCCCAAAACACACTGAACATTTAGTACCTATAACGATTTATGTTTAAACGTTCCTAATTTAATAAATCAATTCTTTCAGGACATAAAAACTGACATGTGCTTGTAAATATTGAGATTATCCAATTATATGTTCAATGCAGAGAAAGTTGAGACGGTTTCCTGAAGAAGGCAACCTGCCGAAACGCGCGTAGTTCTCATCTACCGCCGATCCTCCTTTCTGTCCATGAATCACCTGGACCCTGTTTCAAATACATGACAAAGTGTTGTACTACATGTAACATTGTACTGTATTGTATGACCCGTTTTAAAAATATGATCATGTTTCATATGTCATAAATTGTTTGATGCATTGTAGATTTTAATGAAACAGAAATATTTTTGATATCTTCAAAAAAATTATAAATATCAATAAAATAAAAAGATTTTTGATAATATCCATGCACAATGTCTTCTGATTGACTATATGTTGTCCTGTTAGATTATTGTTTTTTTTTAACATTGAATACTTGTATCTAGCTTGTTTCTTTTCCCCTTTATGAGGTGGTTGAGATACACTCTGATCGTGCACCGATGGTACAGGTTCTGATGCTTCATCTCGACTGTCAGGCGTGATCACCTCATTCGTAATTGCTGGAGCTGACGACCATAGAGGTTGGTGCCTAAAGTATGATGAGCCCTGTGTGATGGACTTTCCGGGACGATGGGCTGTCACCATGTGTCCTCTGGACATCTCAAAACGCTCAGAGCATCGACAGCGAACAGAGTGTCTGTTTTCTGCTTTTGTTTCTGCTTCACTGGGACCAAGTGACCTTCATCGGAGACTCTTTCCTGGGCTCGTCGACATTGATCGGTGTATGTTTTCATTTTGCAATTTCGAAACATGTCTGTGACACGAACCTTATCAGCATTCAAGGATCGGTCTACTGTCCACTGTGGCAGTTTGGTTCCGATGGCTCTCCCAAATAGCATGGGGTGGCGGGACTTTCACAAGTTGTGGAGTCGAATGATAAGCACAGAGGGCGTGATCTAGAGCTTGGTTTAACTCAATCCCCTCCATCGATGCTCGTTAAATTAGCCTTTTGAGGGTACCCATGAATCATTCCACAATACCATTTGCTTGGGGCCAAAGAGGTGTACTCTTCTGATACTTGACATTTAGTCTGACTAGAAACTCCTTGAATTCTTTGCTATTGAACGGCAGACCACTGTCAGATTTGAGAATGGCGGGGATACCCCACGCTGCAAAGATGTTATCCAGCTGCTCGATGACCTTGTCATGAGTTGCTAATGATAACTCCTCTACTAAAGGAAAGTGTGAATACTCATCAGCGACTAACATGAGAGGATGTCCGGAACAATTACCAGTACCAATACTCCGGAGAACGACAAACCAGAAGAAAGTTTTATCAATGGGGTCCACCACAATAGGTAACAACTCCACCATCAACCCAGATCCATCCATCCACAGCGCAGACTCCATTAATAATCAGGACCTACAAATGATACCCATATTCAACCTATCCAGTCACAATCTGTCCTGTGAAGAAACTAAACTCCTGAGTAGAGGCCTCAGTTTTGCTCCAACTGAACGGAGTAATTTCTTTGACCTCCAAGCTAATTTGTTGCAGTTCTTCCGACGAATCAGGCTACGACATTTCTTTTTTGACAAACCACAGTCCACAATTACTACCAGACCCCTTTTCCACCCACCCTCCTCCTTCAATCCTCCATCAGCCGCTATGTCCCCAGAGATACTCTCTTTCAAACGTCTGGTCCTACGTGAAGTAGCAGATCTTCAAAAATAGTTTAAATATGTCCCATACAACCTCCCCTGGCCAGAGAAACAAGCGCTACTCAACCTCAAAGAGAAGACAGAACCGATCATTAAACCTGCAGACAAGGGTGGTGGTATTGTGGTTATGGACATTGACAAATATGACCAAGAAATTAAGAAACAACTTTCCAACCCCTGCCACTACCGTCCACTCACCAAGGATCCTCTACCAGAGCTTAAGATTGAAATCCAGAAATTGACCAGCCAAGCTAGATCAAAGGACATCATCTCACCCAAAGAATTCGCATTCCTGAATAATCAATTTCCTCGGACACCGGTGATTTATGTATTACCTAAGATACATAAGGATAGTACCAACCCACCCGGTCATCCGATTGTATCTGGATGCGGCTCCATCCTAGAGCCATAGGGCAAGTACATTGACGCCATCATCAAAGAATTCGTACCACTTACAGAAACATTCATACGTGACAGTATGGACCTCATGAATACTATTGAGGACAGACCCTTTGATACCAGTACCGAACTCATGGTGGGACTCGATATAGTGTCATTATATAACACCATCAACCATGAGGAAGGCCTCATGGTCATCCAGGAATTGTTGGAAACCAGACCCAGACCGACGGAATTCATTATGGATTTACTATGCATTGCCTTAAAAAACAACTACTTCCTATATCGAGATACATTTTACCTGCAAATCAAAGGTGTTTCGATGGGGGATGTTTTGCCCCCAACTTTGCCATTCTCTTCGTGCACAATCTTGAAAAGACTCGTATACTTACAACCAACAATCCCTTCCAAGCCCAGATCTCCCTCTGGCGTCGTTATATAGATGAAATTCTTCTACTGTGGAAGGGATCCACAGACTCCATGGACTCCTTCATCCAATGGCTCAATCAGTCACAACCTCATTTGAAATTCACATCTGATTGTAAATCCAACGACCTACCATTTGTGGACATCACCATACATGCGGAGGATGGAAAAATTGGAACCACCTTATATCGGAAACCGACAGAACGGAATACTTTACTACACTACTCCAGCAACCATCCTCGCGGCCTCCGAGATGGACTTCCCTACGGCCAGTTCCTGCGCATTTGCAGAAACTGCAAGTGGCGAAAAGACTACTTCCAGGAATCAGACATCCTCTCCAAAAAATTGATCCTCAGAGGTTACCCACCACGGTTGGTTTCCCGTGCCCGTAAAAGAGCATGGTACTGCCACCGTGACCAGCTCTTAACGCCCCAACACTAGGATCCCCTTTGTCACCAAGTTCAGCCCCTGCAGTAATCAAGTCAGTAAAATCATCAAACGAAATTGGTCCATATTGAGAACACATGAAGCATTCCAAGAACCTCCGCTCTTCTCCTACCAACGAGGTGACAACCTTTCCAACCACTTGGTCCACGCCATTCCATGGCCCACGAAACCAGGCCCACAGAATTCCATCACTGCCACATGGGGCCTACCACCTATCATTGAACACTACAGATGCCAGACTTGCGTGGTATGTTGCCTCATATTCAACACCAAAGAATTCCAGGCCAACAACAAAACCTAGAAACTAAAAACTTTCACCAACTGCCGGTTCCACAATGTAATTCATGCCATCCGATGCCCCTGTGACCTTATCTACATAGGCCAAACAACCCAAATGGTGAAACAAAGAATAATTCAACACAAGAGCCGCATTCACTGCAAAGTATTGACTGCTCCCGTGGTACCGCATTACATCGAGAAAAACCACAGCGAACTGGTGATCGACCAGCCTCTATTGCCTACCAGAGGGGGCAACCTCCAATTGTCACTCAATAGGAGCGAATACAAATGGATCACAAGATGCAACTCAGTACACCTTGGCCTCAACTTCATTGATGAGTGGAACAGTATTGTGCAACTGTGACTATGGTTCTTTACCATATGATTATCCCCTTGTTACACAGAACCTGCTAAGTGAATTGAGACCTCACTTCAGGGTTTTCCCTTCTCCTCCCACTCACTGAGCCTGTGACCCATTCTTTCCTTTTCCTGCCCCCCTTCTCCCTTGATTACATTTTCATTCACTGTTATTACTGTGCCAGACATACAGTATCTATTATCAGGTCTCTTATCTGTGATTCCAAGTACCTCTCATGTACCCACCTATTACAGGTTACCTACAACTATGGTTTATCGAATTTCTGTCCAAATTCACCATGATGATTGTATGACTATGCCACGGGTATATTGCTACCATTGTGCTAGACATTCTGGTCCTGACTTCTGTTCAATTGTAAATTAATTGCGGATTATAGCACTCCCCTTGTACATAGCATTCGCCAATTGGCTAAACGCTTAATCATTGAATCACAGTGTTTTCATCTTATCCCTGGCTCCTTCCCACCCCCCCCTCCTTCCCTCCCGCTCCCCCTTCCCCCTGCTCTTTCACGCGAATTGTCTCCGGACTCTGAACTGCCTTGTCCACCTGGTCCCTTTCCCTCCTCCTATCTGTGGCAGGCCCTTGGGCATCAACCTGATGTCCCGGGCTCCGCCCCCTAGCACCCTTACGCCTGGCCACTTGTTACCCTGACAACCACGGTCTCGCCCACAGGCACTATGACGCCTGGTCACATGATGCTCTGACGCGCACGTCCCAATCCGGACCCGGAAGCGCAGCATCTACTTGAAAGGCCGGCACTTCGCCTCGCATAGACACAGGCAGGCCGCACACGACTGTGGCGGCTCCGCGCTGATCTGAGCGCCCCCCCCAGCCATCGGATTCATTCCTCCCTGGAACTGCACCTTAACCACGGTAAGCCACCGCCTTTCCTCACGCAGCTCAGACCGAGCCCTGACCGATCGTAACTTGCCTCTTGCAAGCTCTGTCGGATCGCTACTTGGTTCCTCTAGTCACCCCTTTTCCTCTGTGTTTCGCCCTAATTAGGACGTACTCCACGGACCACATCCTTCTTCCCGCCGTATACTTGACAGTGGATCGGGGACCCGACCCTGTCTCCGAGTTTCCCCGCAGCAGAGTTATCTACACAGCTGGGTAAGTTTTCTGCCCCACCGCGTTCCTCCCCACTTGACCCCCTTTCCCAGGACCTCGCACATTAACCGTGCCTTTTGCCTCCAGGACTCGCCCCAGTCCGGATCGCCCCAACCGGCTCCGGTCCCTACGAGCACCCTCCACCACCTGAACACGCTGACTGGTCCCCCGATTTCATAGTGCTGCACTTCCCAACCGCGCACCCAACTCAGTCAGCCTTCACCGTTACCCTTCCTACCCCAAGGGGTTACCCACTGCTCCCTGCTCAACAGGTCCCAATCCTGGCCTCCATTTACCCCCTCCTTTTCTCCACAGGACCCACCCTGAGGTATCCATTGCCTCCACACCCGGGCTAGCTACGCTGCCCCCTGACGCTCGCCTCTTGCTTCCTTCAGGTAGGCTGCCGAACACCCCCTCCCCAGTGCTCCCTGCTCTGCGCCTTCTCCGCGCACCGCTCCCCTGTTCCCATCCCTCTCTGATCTTTCCCCTTTCCTTCCTTGAACAGCACCCCTTACTTGGCAATCCGGTCCTGAAGATGATCCTGAATAACTAGGATCGAAACGTCGACATCCCAGCGCAAATTCGCGGCGCAAATTCAATTATGGTTCACACAAAATGTCTATGAAACTATGATCAACTACTGTAAATAATCCATTGTGAACCATATTTTCTTGTACATATCAGTCACTTTCTCACATTGCGCCTTCCGCTGTTCTCTCACACTTGTCACTTGCGCCGTCACCTTCGTGTGTCACGAGCACATTAGTGCACAAAGTTTTTTGTGGTTGTCTTCGCATTCTTTGCCCACAGTGCTGATACAACTGTTATGTATTATTTCTCTTACTTTACTTATATGATGCCATGGGCACATTCTACAATGAACCACGAGTCTCCCTCCTTCCTTTCCTTGTAATGTCTTGCACATACATGTATAACTGCCCTCCTCAATAATACCGGTTGAGACATTGTTGTTTGTTTTTGCTTAACTACCCAGATCTCAACCTGGTCTATGGGTTATACTCCTGTTGTTTTTTTTACTACTTTTGATACTTGACACTTAGTCTGACTAGAAACTCCTTCAATTCTTTGCTATTGAACGGCAGACCACTGTCAATTTGAGAATGGCGGGGATACCCCAGGCTGCAAAGATGTTATCCAGCTGCTCGATGACCTTGTCATGAGTTGCCAATGATAACTCCTCTACTAAAGGAAATGTGAATACTCCTCAGCGACTAACATGAGAGGATGTCCGTTTCCTAGGGGCCCAACGAAATCAACTACAACTCTTTCCCAAGCATGTGCAAGAAGGCCAGACATTGTCAATGGATGTTGTGTCACTTTGAGGGAAAGGTAATTGCTAAGATGGCACTCTTTTCCCTCTCAACTCACTTTTCTGAGCGCGGGAACCACACGGTCTCTTAGAGCTCTTTTGGTGGCTACAATGTCACAAGGTCCTTCATGGGCTAGTTGAATGACCTGTTCTCTCAGGTAGAGCAATTCTCAAGCCTCTCAATACAACACCTTCCTTGGTCACATACAGTTCATCCTGTTCATTTTTTAAATTCAACATCGTCCGCAAAAAGTTGAACACTCTTCCACAATTGAGTTGAAATGATGTCTTTGAGGATAAGCATGTTCATATCAGCATTAGTAGTAGCAATAACATGTTCAATGGATAGCGCCGCTGGCATACTGGACTTCACAATGAAGTTAATGTACTCCTCAGCTGTCTTGGATATCGCACTTTGACGATTTAGTGGTACTCTTGAGAAATAATCAGCAGGGTTTTGGTCTTTACCCGACTTGTGTACAATTGCATTATCATACTTTAGCAGTCGCAACCCCCACCTCTCAATGCGAGGGGGCATCTCAACTTTCAAATGGTGAGCAGCGCTTGGTAGTCTGTAATGCTATTGAAACTTTTTTCCGTGTAGAAACACATGAAACTGTTCGCAGGCCCACACTACAGCCAGACTCTCCTTCTCCGCCTGGGAATATGCACGTTCTGTGGTAGACCGGCTTCAACTGGCATAGGCCACAATGTGTCTCTGAGCATTTGGGCGACCATTGTGTTGAGCAAGGATTGCCCCCAGCCCCACCGGGCCTGCATCTAGTATGATCGCAGTCTGTAATTTGGAGTCGAAATAGGCTATCTCAGTCGCGTTTTCAAGCACGTTTTATTCTTTTGAAGCTTTGATCACATTCAGCAGACCATTGGAACAGGACATTTAGTTTTGTCAATTCTCAATGGGGCACTCACAGTAGCAAAGTCACAAATGTACCTTGAGCAATAACTGGCCATGCATAAGAATGATCGCAACATATTGTGGGGGACAAGTAGCTGAGAGTGCTTTCACTTTATCAGGGTCAGGAGTCATTCCCCCATTAGAAAATATGTGTCCAAAGAATTTAAGTCTGGTCTTGTGAAACTCACACTTTGCGGCGTTCAGAGTGAGACCTACATTGACAAGTAACTGGCACACTTGTGTAAGAGCCTTGGCATGCTCCTTTTGCGTTGTTCCAAATACCAGTATGTCATCACTGTAATTAAAAGCATGCGTGAAAGGATGAATTATTCTACGTATAACATCTCAAAATATTTTGGCAGCTGACGACACTCCAAAACTCAACCTTTTTGATCTGAACAAACCAACATGAGTCAAAAAAGTAGTGATGTACCTGCAGTTTTCTTCCAACTCGAGTTTATGGTATCCCTTGTTCAGGTCAAAAAGGGAGAAGACTTTGGCACCATTCAGTTGCACGATCATGTCCGCTATGAGTGGACCAGGATGTCTTTCTCTCGATTGCGTTGTTGGGCTGGCGCATATCAACACAAATACACACTGCACTTCTACTGTCCTTTTTAGGCACCACCACTATGTGCGAAACCCATGGCATAGGACCGGTGGAGCGCTAAATGATGTCATGCTTCAACAGCATTTCTAGTTCTTTCTAAACAGCATTCTTGCAAGTGGAAAGCGACTCTGCAGTGCCACTGGGCAACAGGGCGAACGTCCTCATTGATGTTAAGTCGCACTTTCATTGTCTTGAGCCTACTTAGGCCATGGAATAACGAGGGAAACGGACTCACAAATTCAGACTGAGTGTGGATGTAAATCAGTGATATCAGTCCCATGTCAGCAGCGGTAGCAAAATTGAGTAGGCATGCAGTGGACGAAACTCCTTGAACGTGAATTGGCACTTGCACTGATACTGTTTTAGGTCTCATTGTCACTATGAATGACCCTTCACGCTGCAACAGTTTCTAGGCAGCCCACATGCATATTCGTGTTTGAGGCGCAGCAGAGGAGATAGGCTGTTGAACTTTTCGACTTATGAGATTAATCGACATCACTGTCTATGATAAAGGTTAGGGGGCAACCATTGACCTTTATTGAAATCTTGGGGCAATGTCCAAATGAATTCTGTTGTTTTGTGTGGTGGTCCGCCTTTGACTTTTGTTCTTTGCAAGCAGCCAAACCTACATGTGCCTGTCGTTCCTTGGTAGATGCCATCGTCACACATCCATCTTCTTCACTGGTGCTCGATAAAGATGTTGACAAGCCTTTGGATGAACTTGACGACGATCGACTTTGTCTGGTTTCTACTTGTCCTAACTGATGTTGATTTTTGGCCTTGTGGGCGTGGTGACAATGCTTCTGGAACTTTCTGACATTCATTTTCTCTTCTCGCTGTGACGTAGTTAGTTTCTCTTTGCAAACTGTTATGAAGTGATTTTGTTTACATCAACCTTTGCACGTTTGTCCTATGGCTGGACATTTGCTTTCCTGGGGAAATGAAAACCCACATGGGAAACAACCTTTTCTTCCCTGGAGACGTCGACTTGCACACATCTACCTTGTGCTTGCTTTTCATGATCAACGCAGATTCATTTTTTGCCCATATCAGCGGCTTGTCCATCTGCTCTTTCCTCAGTCCTTGCAGCCATAAGTACTTTCTCTAAGCGGAGTGTCCCAACATGTGTCTTCTGAAGGAGTCTGAAAGACAGCCATCGATGACTCAGATGTCTGGCTTCTTCACAATTTAATTCACTAAACTTGCAGTGTTTGATAAGCACATCAAGTCTTTCAACAAACTCATCAATCGTTTTACCAACTTGTCGTCTGCTTTATTGAAAATGTTCCTTTCATAGTCGGCATCTGGCATTGGATTGAACATGGTACCCAACATTTCTTTGATGAGATGGTACGATATTGTATCAGTATGCAAACTTTTCTTCAGACCTTCCTTGACTCCGTCACCAGCAAGGTTCTTAAAATACTTAATAATTTTCTTATCATCTACTTTTTCTATGGCATCTATGAAGTTATCAAACGTCTCGATCCATGCAGTCCACCTGGCGCCAATATTCTGCTTCTTGGTGGTGTCTAATGGCGGTGGTGATCTCAGAAACACAGCTGCCTCGTACTTCCCACTCTTTTCTACTGCCGTTGGGAGCATATGCTGTTAAGACGATGGCAGCTGGTCTTCTGGGATGGTACATTCTGCAAGCACTGACTGAGGGCTTGTACACTCGATCGGAGGTCGTAAGGCGCCATCTTCTTTCTTAACAGTAAGTAACAGTTTTGTCTTTCGTACTTGTCACTGCCTTGAGCTTTTTACATCGTACCTGGTTGTGGCTGCCTTTAGCGTTTCGCTTTTCATCTATGATGGCTGTGTGTTATGATATGGTGCAGTATCTCTTCTTTTGGCCCAACCAATGGGTTTCTGGCGGGCTTTTTGAATCCTCACGGGCTTTTTGAATGTGCTCCTCTGCAGGGGCTTTAACTTCTTCGAGGGCCATATGTGGGCTGGAAAAGGGCTTTGATTCCACATGCGCCAACTTCGAACTGCTTCTCATCAAATTGGGCGCACCTGGCACACACTGGCAGTTTGTTGTAATGTTGCCAACTCTCAGAGAAAGCAGTCTCATTTCTTCTGGGCACAGGTCCCCTACTCATCACCAGTTATAGCATCCGCCCCAGCCCGGGAGCATGCAAATGAATACGCCACACTCTCTAGATTGTACGTCTTTATTCCTCGGCATACAATCGCACACACGGATCTCAGCTTACCTCATAAGCTTTAATAACCACACCTTGGCACCTCCCAGCAAGTTATGCAATTCATCTGTTGAATCTGCCCGGAACCGGAAGGGTCCCAGGGGGCACATAGTCTCACAACACTAAATTGACCATGCGTAAAAACATGACCTTCCTCTTAAACAAGGTCACCAATTTGAAATATGAGGCCCCGTCAGCTGCTTTCCTAGCGCTAAACAAAGCTGGTACCCACATCTGGGCGCCTTGCAAGCACAATAGGTCATTACAAACCAAATGCAGCTTTGTTTATTTTAAATTCTTCCAAGGTGCACCGAGATCTGTGGCAAAGTGTCCAACAGCCCGCCCGCACAGATGGCGCCACGTTAAGGCCACTGTAGGCAGCTGCCTTGCAGCGCCAGTGTGCACCAGACTAACACCTCCCTTTAACATGTCCCTCCTGCTGGGAGACGGGGCCCCCACACGAGCTGCCCGTTGTGCGGGGGGGGGATCCTTGCACTGGAGCGCACACCTGCACCGGACCCCGGACACGCGAGTGCTTTACTGATTACACACACAATAGCGCTGTGCCAGGAAGGTACCCAGTACTACAGAGTACGGCAGTACACACGGATACCCCTCCCGTGGTCCCACCACGATTCTTCGTTTACCTTGACCCAGCTCTGGGCTGCGGGCTCAGGGCGGCTCGACGCTCAATCCTGAGGTTGTTACACAGTGAAGGGGGGGGGGGGCAGTCTTCTGGTAAATTACCCGTGCTGGGGCACCGTGCCCTGTGTGGAAGAGACCTGTCGTGTGCACAGAATGTTAAACTGGGCGGCGCCGGGCTGCTGCTGCTGTGTGCGGCGGCTGCAGACGCCGAGCCGGGGTCTTAGAGGCGGAATAAGTTAGACTCCACGAGGCCGCAGTGACACGAAAGAGACAAGAGCAGGAACACAGACTTTTAGGAGAAAGGCCAGTTAGGGGCAGCAGCGCCTTCTAAGGGGTCGTGGGGACCACCGAAGCAAGCTGGTATTGGGGGGTGGGTGAGCAGAGCCCTAGAATCAGCGGCGATGATGTATGCATATAGAATTAGTGTTGGGGGTGGAGGGGGGCGCAGAGCCCTGTAATCAGACACAGTGAAGTATGCCTGAAGTATTAGTGGGGGGAGGAGGGGAGAGCATAGGCCTGGAATCGGCGGTGGTGATGTATGCGTGAAGTATTAGTGGGGCGGGGGGGGTGTGGGGGGGATAGCCCTGGAATCGGACACCGTGACGTATGCATGAAGTTTCAGTGGGGGCAGAACAGAGCCCTCAAATCATACACAGTGAAGTATGCATGAAGTATTAGTGGGGGAGGGGCACAGCCTTGGAATGAGACAGTGAAGTATGCATGAAGTATTAGTGGGGGAGGGCACAGCCCTGGAATGAGACAGTGAAATATGCATGAAGTACTAGTGGGGGAGGGGCACAGCCTTGGAATGAGACAGTGAAGTATGCATGAAGTACTAGTGGGGGAGGGGCACAGCCTTGGAATGAGACAGTGAAGTATGCATGAAGTATTAGTAGGGGAGGGGCACAGCCCTGGAATCAGACAGTGAAGTATGCATGAAGTATTAGTGGGGGAGGGGCACAGCCCTGGAATCGGACACAGTGAAGTATGCATGAAGTATTAGTGGGGGAGGGGCACAGCCTTGGAATGAGACAGTGAAGTATGCATGAGGTACTAGTGGGGGAGGGGCACAGCCCTGGAATCGGACACAGTGAAGTATGCATAAAGTATTAGTGTGGGAGGGGGGGAATAGTACTGGAATCGGACACTGTGAGGTATGCATGAAGTATTAGTGGGGGGGCATAGCCCTGGAATCGGACACAGTGAGGTATGTATGAAGTATTAGTGGGGAGGGAGGGTTCGGGGGGGGGAGCATAGCTATGGAATCAGACACTGTGAGGTATGCTGAAGTATCAGTGGGGGCAGAACATAGCCCTGGAACCGGACACAGTGAAGTATGCATGAAGTATCAGTGGGGGCAGAACAGAGCCCTCAAATCATACACAGTAAAGTATGCATGAAGTATTAGTGGGGGAGGGGCACAGCCTTGGAATGAGACACAGTGAGGTATGCATGAAGTATTAGTGGGGGAGGGGCACAGCCCTGGAATCAGACAGTGAAGTATGCATGAAGTATTAGTCGGGGAGGGGCACAGCCCTGGAACCGGACACAGTGAAGTATGCATGAAGTATTAGTGGGGGAGAGCCAAGGCCTGGAATCAGACACAGTGAAATATGCATGAAGTATCAGTGGGGGGGGGGGAGGGGGGAGAACTGAGCCCTGGAATCAGACACAGTGAAGTATGCATGAACTATTAGTGGGGGAGGGGCACAGCTCTGGAATCAGACACTGTGAGGTATGCATGAAGTATCAGTGGGGGAGAACAGAGCCCTCAAATCAGACACAGTGAAGTATGCATGAAGTATCAGTGGGGGAGAACAGAGCCCTGCAATCAGACACAGTGAAGTATGCAGGTAGTATTAGTGGGGGGGGGGGAGGCACAGCCCTTGAATCAGACACTGTGAGGTATGCATGAAGTATCAGTGGGGGAGAACAGAGCCCTCGAATCAGACATAGTGAAGTATGCATGAAGTATTAGTGGGGGAGGGGCACAGCCCTGGAATCAGACACAGTAAAGTATGCATGAAGTATTAGTGGGGGAGGGGCACAATCCTTGAATCAGACACAGTGAGGTATGCATGAAGTATTAGTGGGGGAGAGCAGAGCCCTGGATCAGAGACAGTGAAGTATGCATGAAGTATCAGTGAGGGGAGAACACAGCCCTGCAATCAGACACAGTGAAGTATGAATGAAGTATCAGTGGGGGAGGGGCACAGCCCTGCAATCAGACACAGTGAAGTATGAATGAAGTATCAGTGGGGGAGGGGCACAGCCCTGGAATCAGACACAGTGAAGTATGCATGAAGTATTAGTGGGGGGAGAGCAGAGCCCTGGAATCAGACACAGTGAAGTATGCATGAAGTATACTTCACTGTGTCTGACCCCGACGATCCTGGGGGCTGGTACGGGAAAAAGAGGAAGTGCACTAGTGGACCCGGGGCCTAAATAGCCCACCGCTTGGCTCCACCCCTTGCTGCCTACTCTGGCCGGACACACGTCACGGCCGACCCGGAAGTGATTCCTCTGGCCGGTAGCCAATCGGGCTACCCGGCCAGACTATGGGGGTGTGGCGCGGGTCCAGGGGGCCGGGCCCTAAGGGCACGCTCGCTGAGGTTCGCGCTTTTCATAGTGGGGGGAGAGCAGAGCCCTGGAATCAGACACAGTGAAGTATGCATGAAGTATTAGTGTGGGGAGAACAGAGCCCTGGAATCAGACACAGTGAAGTATGCATGAAGTATTAGTGGGGGAGGGGCACAGCCCTTGAATCAGACACTGTGAGGTATGCATGAAGTATTAGTGTGGGGAGAACAGAGCCCTCGAATCAGACACAGTGAAGTATGCATGAAGTATTAGTGGGGGAGGGGCACAGCCCTTGAATCAGACACAGTGAAGTATGCATGAAGTATTAGTAGGGGGAGAACATAGCCCTGGAACCGGACACAGTGAAGTATGCATGAAGTATTAGTGGGGGGAGAGCAGAGCCCTGGAACCGGACACAGTGAAGTATGCATGTAGTATTAGTGGGGGGGGGGGGGAGAGTATAACCCTGGAATCAGACACAGTGAAGTATGCATGAAGTGTTAGTGGGGGGTGGGGGAGCCGAGGCCTGGAATCAGACACAGTAAAGTATGCATGAAGTATTAGTGGGGGAGGGGCACAGTCCTGGAATCAGACACAGTGAGGTATGCATGAAGTATTAGTGGGGGAGAGCAGAGCCCTGGATCAGAGACAGTGAAGTATGCATGAAGTATCAGTGGGGGGAGAACAGAGCCCTGCAATCAGACACAGTGAAGTATGCATGAAGTATCAGTGGGGGAGGGGCACAGCCCTGGAATCAGACACAGTGAAGTATGCATGAAGTATTAGTGGGAGGAGACCAAAGCCGTGGAATCAGACACAGTGACGTATGCATGAAGTATTAGTGGGGGGAGAGCAGAGCCCTGGAATCAGACACAGTGAAGTATGCATGAAGTATTAGTGGGGGAGAGCCGAGGCCTGGAATCAGACACAGTGAAGTATGCATGAAGTATCAGTGGGGGGGGGAACTGAGCCCTGGAATCAGACACAGTGAAGTATACATGAAGTATTAGTGGTGGAGGGGCACAGCCCTGGAATCGGACACATTGACGTATGCATGAATTATCAGTGGGGGGAGAACAGAGCCCTGGAATCAGACACAGTGAAGTATGCATGAAGTATTAGTGGGGGAGGGGCACAGCCCTGGAATCAGACACTGTGAGGTATGCATGAAGTATCAGTGGGGGGAGAACAGAGCCCTCGAATCAGACACAGTGAAGTATGCAAGAAGTATTAGTGGGGGGAGAACATTGCCCTGGAACCGGATACAGTGAAGTATGCATGTAGTATTAGTGGGGGGGGAGAGTATAGCCCTGGAATCGGACACAGTGAAGTATGCATGAAGTATTGGAGGGGCATAGCCCTGGAATCAGACACAGTGAAGTATGCATGAAGTGTTAGTGGGGGGAGAGCCGAGGCCTGGAATCAGACACAGTAAAGTATGCATGAAGTATTAGTGGGGGAGGGGCACAGCCCTTGAATCAGACACTGTGAGGTATACATGAAGTATCAGTGGGGGGAGAACAGAGCCCTCGAATCAGACACAGTGAAGTATGCATGAAGTATTAGTGGGGGAGGGGCACAGTCCTGGAATCAGACACAGTGAGGTATGCATGAAGTATTAGTGGGGGAGAGCAGAGCCCTGGATCAGAGACAGTGAAGTATGCATGAAGTATCAGTGGGGGGAGAACAGAGCCCTGCAATCAGACACATTGAAGTATATATGAAGTATCAGTGGGGGAGGGGCACAGCCCTGGACTCAGACACAGTGAAGTATGCATGAAGTATTAGTGGGAGGAGAGGAAAGCAGTGGAATCAGACACAGTGACGTATGCATGAATTATTAGTGGGGGGAGAGCAGAGCCCTGGAATAAGACACAGTGAAGTATGCATGAAGTATTAGTGGGGGGAGAGCAGAGCCCTGGAATCAGACACAGTGAAGTATGCATGAAGTATCAGTGGGGGAGAACAGAGCCCTGGAATCAGACACAGTGAAGTATGCATGAAGTATTAGTGGGGGAGGGGCACAACCCTGGAATCAGACACAGTGAAGTATGCATGAAGTATTAGTGGGGGGAGAACAGAGCCCTGGAATCAGACACAGTGAAGTATGCATAAAGTATAAGTGGGGGAAGAGCAGAGCCCTGGAATCAGACACAGTGAAGTATGCATGAAGTATTAGTGGGGGAGGGGCACAGCCCTGGAATGAGACACAGTGAACTATGCATGAAGTATTAGTGGGGGAGGGGTACAGCCCTGGAATCAGACACAGTGAAGTATGCATGAAGTATTAGTGGGGGGAGAATAGAGCCCTGGAATCAGCGTCTGACGTATGCATGAAGTATTAGCGGGGAGATGGGAAAGCTCATGAATCAGACACAGCAAAGTATGTATGAAGTATTAGTGGGGGGACAGCAGGGCCCTGAAATCAGCCACCCTGAAATATGCATGAAGTATTAGTGGGGGAGAGCAGAGCCCTGGAATCAGACACAGTGAGGTATGCATGAAGTATTAGTGGGGGAAGGGGCACATCCCTGGAATCAGACACAGTGAAGTATGCATGAATTATTAGTGGGGGGAGAGCAGAGCCCTGGAATTAGACACACTGAGGTATGCATGAAGTATTAGTGGGGGAGGGGCACAGCCCTGGAATCAGACACATTGAAGTATGCATGAAGTATTAGTGGGGGGAGAGCCGAGGCCTGGAATCAGACACAGTGAAGTATGCATTAAGTATTAGTGGGGGGAGAACAGAGCCCTGGAATCAGCGTCTGTGACGTATGCATTAAGTATTAGCGGGGAGATGGGAAAGCTCATGAATCAGACACAGCAAAGTATGTATGAAGTATTAGTGGGGGGACAGCAGGGCCCTGAAATCAGCCACCCTGAAATATGCATGAAGTATTAGTGGGGGAGAGCAGAGCCCTGAAATCAGACACAGCGAGGTATGCATGAAGTATTAGTGGGGGAGGGGGCACAGCCCTGGAATCAGACACAGTGAAGTATGCATGAATTATTAGTGGGGGAGAGCAGAGCCCTGGAATTAGACACACTGAGGTATGCATGAAGTATTAGTGGGGGAGGGGCACAGCCCTGGAATCAGACACAGTGAAGTATGCATGAAGTATTAGTGGGGGGAGAGCCGAGGCCTGGAATCAGACACAGTGAATTATGCATGAAGTATTTGTGGGGGAAGAGCCGAGGCCAGGAATCAGACACAGTGAAGTATGCATGAAGTATTAGTGGGGGAGGGGCACAGCCCTGGAATGAGACACAGTGAACTATGCATGAAGTATTAGTGGGGGAGGGGTACAGCCCTGGAATCAGACACAGTGAAGTATGCATGAAGTATTAGTGGGGGGAGAACAGAGCCCTGGAATCAGCGTCTGTGACGTATGCATGAAGTATTAGCGGGGAGATGGGAAAGCTCATGAATCAGACACAGCAAAGTATGTATGAAGTATTAGTGGGGGGAGAGCAGGGCCCTGAAATCAGCCACCCTGAAATATGCATGAAGTATTAGTGGGGGAGAGCAGAGCCCTGAAATCAGACACAGCGAGGTATGCATGAAGTATTAGTGGGGGGACAGCAGGGCCCTGAAATCAGACACAGCGAGGTATGCATGAGGTATTAGTGGGAGGAGAGCAGAGCCCTGGAAATAGAGATGATGAAGTATTAGTGGGGGAGAGCAGAGCTCTGGAATCAGACACAGTGAAATATGCATGAAGTATTAGTGGGGAGGAGAGCTGAGCTCTGGAAACAGACACAGCGAGGTATGCATGAAGTATTAGTGGGGAGGAGAGCTGAGCTCTGGAAACAGACACAGCGAGGTATGCATGAAGTATTAGTGGGGGTGGGGAGGGAGAGGAGAGCCCTGGAATCAGAGGCGATGAACTATGCTTGAAGCATTAGTGGGGATGAGGGGGGGTGGGGGAGAGCAGAGCCCTGAAATCAGACACAGTGAAGTATGCATGAAGTATTAGTGGGGGGAGAGCACAGCCCTGGAATCAGGCACAGTGAGGTTTGCATGAAGTATTAGTGGGGGGAGAGCAGAGCCCTGGAATCAGACACAGTGAAGCATGCATGAAGTATCAGTGGGGCGAGAAGAGAGCCCTGGAATCGGACACAGTGAAGTATGAATGAAGTATTAGTGTGGGGTGGCGAAGGGAGAGGAGAGCCCTGAAATCAGACCACAGTGAAGTATGCATGTAGTATTAGTGGGGAGGTGAGCAGAGCCCTGGAATCAGACACAGTGAATTATTCATGAAGTATTAGTGGGAGAGAGCCGAGCCCTGGAATCAGACACAGCGAGGTATGCATGAAGTATTAGTTGGGGGGAGAGGAGACCGAGCACTTGGGGACACCACATTTCAGATTAGTAAAGGGTGAGCTGAACGAAGGCAGGCGACGAACGAGGAAGACTACATCAGAGACGAGTCACATCGGGAGAGGCCGTGCCTCCTGCACTCACAGCCAGATGCTCATGAAGGAGTGGGCACTCTGCACAGGGGTCTGGAGGACCACGAGTGGTATTGCCCTGCCGTAAGTGCTGCCGCACGTCACCTCATATGGACACGGTGACTACTCTTTGTTGAGCCAGTAGATTGTAGAAGTGGCAGGAGCCGGAAGGAGCCCTCCCCCCAGCAGCTGGGCTAATCAAGGGGATTAACAGAGGAGAACAAGCCTTAGCAAAGCCAATAGGTCTCACCTCTGCAAGAGCTATTGGTTTTACCAATGTCTTTTAGCCATGTTGTATACTAGCATTGCTGCTGTTCAGCATGGTTAAAAGTTAGTGGCGAAGAGGGAAGTGTTATGGAGTGGCAGAGTGTCGTGGTGTGGTGTAGAGGAGAGTGGCGTAGAGTGGAGCGAAGTGGCGTGGAGTACCATAAAGTGATTTGCGTACAGTGGGGTAGTGTGTTGTGGCATAGAATGTAGTAGATTGCAGTAGAGTGGAGTATCATAGAATGGAGTAGAGTATAGTGTTGTAGGGTGGAGTGTTGTGGACTGTCGTGGAAGGAGTAGAGTGGAGTAGAGAAGGTTGTGGAGGGGAAGGGTGTACAGTATAGGGGGTAGAATGGAGCAGAGTGTAGTACATTAGAGTGAAGTAGAGTGGAGTGGCAGAGTGGAGTAGTTTAGAGAGGATTAGAGTGTTGTAGAGTGGAGTGGTGTGGAGGGAGTAGAATGTCGTAGAGTGGAGGGGCATAGAATGCAGGGGTGTAGAGTGTTGTGGAGTGACAGAGTGTCGTGGGGTGTTGTAGAGTGCTGTGGCGGGGCATAGAGGGTGTTGCACAGAGAGGAGTAGAGTGTTGTAGAGTGGGGTAGAGTAGAGAGGATTGTTGTAGAGTGAAGTAGCATAGAGTGAAGTAAAGTGGCAGAGTGGAATGGTGTGGCGTGTTGATGAGTAGAGTGTCGTTTAGTAGAGTGGAGTGGTGTACAGTAGTAGAGTAGGGTGTCAGAGTGGTATGGAGTAAAGTGGCATAGAGGGAGTGCATAGAGTGGAGTAGAGTGTTGTGAAGTAGAGTGTTGTAGAGTGAAGTGGCATAGAGTTGAGTAAAGTGTCGCGCAGTGAAGTGGCACGGCGTATCGTTGAGAGGAGTGGACTGTCGTAGAGTGTCAGAGTAGAGTGTCCTGTTGTAGAGTGTTGTGGCATAGAATGTCGTGTGTAAAGTAGAGGGGCGTTGAGTGAAGTATGCATGGCTTGGTAGCACACTGCCAACACAAACAACACATTTTCAAATGAAATGACCATTACATTTGCACAGACATTCAGTTTTACTGATAAAGTATGCAGTGCACAAATGATGTGAGAAATGCCATCTCCTTGTGTATTGATTTATTTTGATTGTATTAAAATATTGGTTTCCACCACACTTCAGAAATACAAACATTTTTGCTTCATTTGTGCTTTCCTATTCTGATATATTGTTAAATATCTGCACAGTTAATTTACAGACATTTAAATTTTGTTGTGCTAGAAAAAGTCTTTCCTTTCAGAGCAGGATTGTCACATAAATACTTACACTGAAGTCAGAGAAAGAAAAGTAAACACCAAGCTCCTTAGGAAGACAGAGCCTGACATTTGACCTCTGTCTTTGAATGCACAGAGAAAAACAAGATGTAAAGGCCCGTTTACAGAAAGTGCGCACTCGTGGAAGAATACAGTAAATAGGCTATGCTCCACAGGAGGGATAAAGACAAGCTGGACAGCATAAAACAAATAAAGCCAGCAAATAGAAAGCAAGCAATAGGGAGTTACAGACCACAAAGCCAATGGTAAGCAATGGGCGGAATGCGTTCCGTGGAAGGTTTCAGCATATCCCCATTATGCCTCAGTCTCCTGGTGGTAGAAAGTGCCCCTAAGAGAATTGATTAGTAAAGAGAACAAGGGTACCCCAATATATGAACCGAGGGTAATGAATTGTTTAGAAAAACAATGGTTCTTATGTGGCCCAAAAAGGTCCAGACTGAAGTGACCCAGCTAGGGGGCACTAGGTTTTTGGATTGAACTTAATTCATTAGAGGAGAGCGGTAGGTAATATACTAGGGACATGTAGGTCAATGTATGACAGAATTTTATTCCACAACAATAATAGATAGGTGCTCACACATCAAGTGACAATAAGCGTGACGTGACAGGTGAAAGTGAAATTGAAATAAAGACATCGCATTGACAACAATAATAGAACATCCTTTAGAGCATTTTTACAGAGTAAAAAGGAGTTCTTGTTGTAGAGGGTCGACGGCGTTTCGAACTCAATTATTTGAGTTCATCTTCAGGACATACATGGTGAGCAAATAGAATTGATCGATATTGCTGTAATGGTAGAGGTTCCTATGATGCAAAGGTCTCAGCTGAATTTAATATCAGTGACTCGAAAGATATTTGAAGGGCAGCTGGCCGTCGAGTGATTCCAAGCAGCGCCGGGGATTTTGAAGTTACGAAGAATAGGACCTCAGCTGCAGCAGGACAGGCTCTGCTCTCTCCCCACAGGCTCGCATTAACAGCCCTGTATTCTTCATACATTGACCTACATGTCCCTAGTATATTACCTACCGCTCTCCTCTAATGAATTAAGTTCAATCCAAAAACCTAAGAGAATTGAGGCCCAAGATGTATTTAGCTAGACCTAAAGATACGCAAAGAAATTAGCGGAAATAGGCTACATTCTGAGAGATGACTGTTAGAAATTGAGTTTCTGGTTGGCTAAGGTATACACCCAGGCCAGGCAGAACCCACCACTTGTCAGGGTAAGCTAGATACACACCTACGATAGATAACCTGTGCTCATCCTCTAGTAGCTTGGCAGAGAGCAGTCAGGCTTATCTAAACAGACAATGTGTAAAGTATTTGTGCAACACACACACAAAGTAACAGAATGAAAACACCACAAAAAGACTCCACACAGGTTTATAAAAATAGGTTATTGTATTATAAACAAAGCAAGATCAAAATGAAAAAAATACAATGTATACTTTCAAGTTATCACATTAAATGCACACGGTAATCACAGTGCTAGAAAAAACAAGTTTTGCAGTCATTAAGGTAAGCTCCATGCTAGTAGCATGTGCGATCGTGTGGTTACTGAGAAGTATTACTTCCTCACCTTGGCGGGGCAAAGCAGTGCGCAAAAGAGCACCAAAGGTTTGTTGTTATACGGGCCCCCTTGGAACCGGGGAACTTCAAGAAAAGGCAAACCGCCTGTGAATGTGCAAGTCAGAGACTGGCACCCAAGGAGTCTGACTCCTCATTACAATACCTTTTAATTGAGTTGTCGGTGGGCCTCATGAGGGGGGCCTGCATCATCGGCTGATCTGGGTCACAACAGCGTTAACGACTGACGAACCTCGCACCCTTAGATACACCCCTGGTCCCCTAGGTAATGCGACGCAGAAAAGCTGCAGTGGCTTAGATCGGTACAAGCACAGCCGGAACAACTTGAGACTCATAAACAATGCCAGTTGTAGAAAAGCGGAGCGCTGAGTTCTCAGCAAAGGAGAAGCGCTGGTCGTGCTAAGATCGAGGCAGCGATCAGCTCACAACCTAACGCGTGTCAAAATCCATTCGCCGTACTCACCAGTTATGGAGTTCCACAGCAGTGGAATGGGGTGAGGTCTTTGATGGTCCTGAGACCTCCTGAACAGGAGGCAAGCCCTTGGAGAACACTTGTAGTTCAGCACAAAGGTAGCAGGCAGCAGGCCAGCACAGTAAGGCAGGTCGCAAAGTGGCAGTCCCTCCTGCAGCTCAGCAAACAGAAGGCCAACACAGCAGAGCAGTAAGCAAAGTGGCAGTGCCTCCTGGCAACACAGCAGTCCTTTTGGAAATGTACAGATGTAGAGCCAGCAGTGTCTGGTTACAGGTCCAACAAAGTGTCTACTTAGAGGAGTTCAAAGACCCAGTACTTATACCCAAAAATGCCTTTGATGTGGGGGTGACTTCAAAAGAATTCTCTGAAGTGCACAGGTTACCCTTTCAGTCCAGTCTTGTCTGCTAGCCTAGCAATGGGAGGGTAAATCAGCCCTTTGCGTGGGGACAGGACACTAACTATTCACATGAATGTGTTAGCTCCTCCCCTCCCTCTTGCCCAGGAAGACCCAGCAGTATGCAGATGAAGTTGAGTGT
Organism: Calotriton arnoldi; assembly: GCA_963921515.1. Classification (NCBI taxonomy): domain Eukaryota; kingdom Metazoa; phylum Chordata; class Amphibia; order Caudata; family Salamandridae; genus Calotriton; species Calotriton arnoldi. The sequence goes on from CAWUFW010003087.1 coordinate 1,123,164, forward strand.
CCTGTGTTGTGGCTGTCTAGCGGGAATGCACAGATGTAGCTGTCACCCAGCCCAGACGTGTATTGGAGACAGGCTGTCAGGCACACAGAGCAGTAAATGCAGAGAAATGTCCACTTTCTAAAAGTGGCATTTCTAAATAGTAAAGTTAATCCAACCTCACCAGTAAGTAGGATTTATCACTACCATTCCAAACATATGAAACATGAAAAAACGTCTCCTCTCTGATCAGGAATTACAGCTTGAAAGTGTATTAAAAAATTCCTAATGCTACCCTATGAAAGGGGTAGGCCTCATAGTAGTGAAAAATTAAATAGGCTGTTTGTCACTACAGAGACATGTAAAATGTAAAACATAAAGGTACATGTCCTACCTTTTACTTACATAGCACCCTGCTCTTAAGTCTGCCTAGGGCCTACCTTAGGGGTGACTTACATGTAATAAAAGGGGAGCTTAGGGCTTGACAAGTAGTTTTAAATGCCAAGTCGAAGTGGCAGAAAACTGCAGTGCAGTGGCAGGCCTGAGGCAGGTTTGAAACTATGTCTGTGGGTGGCACCATCAGTGCTAAAGCCCAATAGTAGCATTTAACTTACAGGCCCTGGGTACAGGAGGCACCACTTTACAAGGGACTTACAAGTAAAGCATCAGCACTTTAGCACTGGTCAGCAGTGGTAAAGTGCTCAGAGTCCTAAGGGCAAGAAAAACAAGGTCAGAAAAAGAGGAGGAGGAAGGCAAAAAGCTTGGGGTGTCCCTTCAGAGATGGCCATTTTCCAACAAGGACTAAAAGTTCTTAGTTGAGTCACGAGGAGGTGATGGCATCTAATGTTCAGAACTTCAGGAGCTGAGAACAGAGGAGAGAAAACAGTCCCAATTCTCCCCAACACAGTGTAATCCTGAGCTGAGAACTTTTCAGGGGCCTCCAAGTCCGTTCAACACATACCCACATCTGGGACCTTACATCCCGTTTCACGATTACCCCTGCCATGCAGTGTGCTCTTGAGCACTCTTTGGGGAGGACCTCCGCAGGTCACTGCTCACTTTTGCACGTCCTTAAAATCCTGTTCATCCGAGCAGCCTTTGAGAGAGGAAACCCAGCGAGCACAGGCCCTCTCCGGACACATAGTGTGCTCCTGAACATGTAACCCATCAGGAAGCAGGAAAAGATGAACTATGTGATAAACAAATAGATGGCCCATAACTCGAAGCAGTACTAGAAACAAACCAAGGGTTGTTTAAGCCACAAACTGCATCTGTAAGTGATTTACTGACCTAATGGTTCGCACACCCCATTCTGTTTTTTTGGGGCTCCTCGGGAAGTCATTCACCTTTCCATGAAAGGGGTGCAGCGGAGGCAACACAGGAAAGCACAAATGAGGGCCACCCTCGAGAAGAGACAATCTGGAGCTAGGCTGCTTCCGTCAGCCCCAGGTGATCAGATGCTCTTGGATAAGTGACCACTAACTGAGCAGACTGGGGGGGAGCGCCCTTCAAGACGGAGACATCTTTTTTGACTGTTTAGGTGCGTGTGCCTGAAATTCCAATAATTTCACCCCTAACAGTGGCTTTAAGGGCACCCCATACTGAAAGAAGTATGTGGGCTAGAAGAGAAATTGCTACATGTGAACCAGACTTTGATTAATTTTAGACTGCCTGCATTTTGAGCCCCCGTTAAATCATGACATTTCCTACTGTCTTAGTTCTTTATCTGCTCAAATTAGAAGAGCCTGGAAGAGGGCAGAACCACAGTACTGAAATAATCTCTTGAAAATCCGCCAAACTCTCTTTTTTTGGCAACTCGAAACAACTTCTACTGTGCAGATTGCCTACCTTAAGTGCATACAAGCTGCCCGTACGTGACCAAGAGGCCATCTGGCCAGTCAGACACCGGCCGCACTGGGTTTTGGGAATGACTAATACCAGTGTGCCAGGGCCGTCGTCGGGAGACCACTGCAGCTTGCACCACCCATGGCCCCTTCCAGCGCTGCCAGTGACGGCATCAGTGCAGCTACACTGTGACAGTTCAGACTACCCAGGCCCTCAAAGCTGTAAGAGAGGCTTGGGCGACAGGTATTAGACTTATTAAAAGTAATTGACAACTGTTGTGCTCATCCCTAAATTAGACAAATAGCGCCACCATGTGGCAGATTGTCTTAAGTGCCGGTGTTGACAATTAAGTGCTGGTGCCGAGCACCGGAAACCACCGGCTCAACTTAAGCACTGACTAATACAACAGACCGTTTAATAGAACTGAAAGTCTGAGATCCTGTCCAGTGGGTGCAGGGACCTCTGGGGAGGTTCACTCTAGCAGCACAAAGGCGGTGCATGTGTATGAGCTGCCCAGATACTGCTGTCTGTCTGAACTCGACACCCACAGGATACTAAAAGCTGCAGCCAGTGATCAGAGCTGCATGGAGAATAGCGGATTGATGCTCACCATCCGGCGCGCTCCCTGCCAGGGCGATGCAGTGGGCACCTCAAGCGCTGCAGGTGAGACAAAGGGTTTTGTCCCTCTCTGGTTCGAGGCCAGAACATGAGAGAAACCTATGTTCAACTTCCTAGAAAGAGCAGTAACGCATGTACTCACCCAAGACAGGGAGGTAAAGCACTCACTGGCCTCAGGGAGGGAGGTAAAGCACTCACTGCCCCCCAGAGAGGGAGGCAAAGCACTCACTGGACCCAGAGAGGGAGGTAAAGCACTCACTGGCCTCAGGGAGGGAGGTAAAGCACTCACTGCCCCCCAGAGAGGGAGGCAAAGCACTCACTGGCCCCAGGGAGGCAGGTAAAGCACTCACCCAAGAGAGGGAGGTAAAGCACTCACCCAAGAGAGGGAGGTAAAGCACTCACTGGCCCCAGGGAGGGAGGTAAAGCACTCAGTGGCGCTAAAGAGGGAGGTAAAGCACTCACTGGCTCTAGAGAGGGAGGTAAAGCACTCACCCAAGAGAAGAAGGTAAAGCACTCACTGGACCCAGAGAGTGAGGTAAAGCACTCACTGCCCCCAGAGAGGGAGGCAAAGCACTCACTGCCCCCAGAGAGGGAGGCAAAGCACTCACCCAAGAGAAGAAAGTAAAGCACTCACTGGCCCCAGGGAGGCAGGTAAAGCACTCACTGGCCCCAGGGAGGGAGGTAAAGCACTCACTGCCCCCAGAGAGGGAGGCAAAGCACTCACCCAAGAGAAGAAGGTAAAGCACTCACTGGCCCCAGGGAGGGAGGTAAAGCACTCACTGGCCCCAGGGAGGGAGGTAAAGCACTCACTTGCCCCAGAGAGGGAGGCAAAGCACTCACTGGCGCTAGAGAGGGAGGTAAAGCAATCACTCATCCAAGAGAGGGAGGTAAAGCACTCACTCACCCAAGAGAGGGAGGTATAGCACTAACTGGCCCCAGAGAGGGAGGTAAAGCACTCACTGGCCCCAGAGAGGGAGGTAGAGCACTCACTGCCCCCAGAGAGGGAGGCAAAGCACTCACTGCCCCCAGAGAGGGAGGCAAATCACTCACCCAAGAGAAGAAGGTAAAGCACTCACTGGCCCCAGGGAGGCAGGTAAAGCACTCACCCAAGAGAGGGAGGTAAAGCACTCACTGGCCCCAGGGAGGGAGGCAAAGCACTCACTGCCCCCAGAGAGGGAGGCAAAGCACTCACCCAAGAGAAGAAGGTAAAGCACTCACTGGACCCAGAGAGGGAGGTAAAGCACTCACTGGCCCCAGGGAGGGAGGTAAAGCACTCAGTGGCGCTAAAGAGGGAGGTAAAGCACTCACTGGCCCCAGGGAGGCAGGTAAAGAACTCACCCAAGACAGGGAGGTAAAGCACTCACTGGCCCCAGGGAGGGAGGTAAAGCACTCACAGGCCCCAGAGTTGGAGGTAAAGCACTCACTGCCCCCAGAGAGGGAGGCAAAGCACTCACTGGCGCTAGAGAGGGAGGTAAAGCAATCACTCACCCAAGAGAGGGAGGTAAAGCACTCACTGGCCCCAGGGAGGGAGGTAAAGCACTCACTGCCCCCAGAGAGGGAGGCAAAGCACTCACCCAAGAGAAGAAGGTAAAGCACTCACTGGCCCCAGGGAGGGAGGTAAAGTACTCACTGGCCCCAGGGAGGGAGGTAAAGCACTCACTGGCCCCAGAGAGGGAGGCAAAGCACTCACTGGCGCTAGAGAGGGAGGTAAAGCAATCACTCACCCAAGAGAGGGAGGTAAAGCACTCACTCACCCAAGAGAGGGAGGTAAAGCACTAACTGGCCCCAGAGAGGGAGGTAAAGCACTCACTGACCCCAGAGAGGGAGGCAAAGCACTCACTGGCGCTAGAGAGGGAGGTAAAGCAATCACTCACCCAAGAGAGGGAGGTAAAGCACTCACTCACCCAAGAGAGGGAGGTAAAGCACTAACTGGCCCCAGAGAGGGAGGTAAAGCACTCACTGGCCCCAGAGAGGGAGGTAAAGCACTCACTGCCCCCCAGAGAGGGAGGCAAAGCACTCACTGGCCCCAGGGAGGGAGGTAAAGCACTCACTGGCCCCCCAGAGAGGGAGGCAAAGCACTCACTGGCCCCAGGGAGGGAGGTAAAGCACTCACCCAAGAGAGGGAGGTAAAGCACTCACTGGCCCCAGGGAGGGAGGTAAAGCACTCACTGCCCCCAGAGAGGGAGGTAAAGCACTCACTGCCCCCAGAGAGGGAGGTAAAGCACTCACTGGCCCTAAAGAGGGAGGTAAAGCACTCACCCAAGAGAGGGAGGTAAAGCACTCACTGGACCCAGAGAGGGAGGTAAAGCACTCACTGGCCCCAGGGAGGGAGGTAAAGCACTCACTGGCCCTAAAGAGGGTGGTAAAGCACTCCTCCAAGAGAGGGAGGTAAAGCACTCACTAGCCCCAGGGAGGTAAAGCACTCACTGGCCCTAGAGATGGAGGTAAAGCACTCACTGGACCTAGAGAGGGAGGTAAAGCAATCACTCACCCAAGAGAGGGAGGTAAAGCACTCACTGGCCCTAAATAGGGAGGTAAAGCCCTCACCCAAGAGAGGGAGGTAAAGCACTCCCTAGCCCCAGAGAGGGAGGTAAATCACTCACCCAAGACAGGGAGGTAAAGCACTCACTGGCCCCAGAGAGGGAGGTAAAGCACTCACTGGCCCCACAGAGGGAGGCAAAGCACTCACTGGCCCCAGAGAGGGAGGTAAAGCACTCACTGGCCCCAGAGAGGGAGGTAAAGCACTCACTGGCCCCAGAGAGGGAGGTAAAGCACTCACTGGCCCCAGAGAGGGAGGTAAAGCACTCACTGGACCCAGAGAGGGAGGTAAAGCACTCACTGGCCTCAGGGAGGGAGGCAAAGCACTCACTGGACCCAGAGAGGGAGGTAAAGCACTCACTGGCCCTAGAGAGGGAGGTAAAGCACTCACCCAAGAGAGGGAGGTAAAGCACTCACTGGCCCCAGAGAGGGAGGTAAAGCACTCACTGGCCCTAAATAGGGAGGTAAAGCACTCACCCAAGAGAGGGAGGTAAAGCACTCACTGGCCCTAAAGAGGGAGGTAAAGCACTCACCCAAGAGAGGGAGGTAAAGCACTCACTGGCCCCAGAGAGGGAGGTAAAGCAATCACTCACCCAAGAGAGGGAGGCAAAGCACTCACTGGCCCCAGAGTTGGAGGTAAAGCACTCACTGGCCCCAGAGAGGGAGGTAAAGCACTCACTGGCCCCAGAGAGGGAGGTAAAGCACTCACAGGCCCCAGAGTTGGAGGTAAAGCACTCACTGGCCCCAGAGAGGGAGGTAAAGCACTCACTGGCCCCAGAGAGGGAGGTAAAGCACTCACTGGCCCCAGGGAGGGAGGTAAAGCACTCACTGGCGCTAAAGAGGGAGGTAAAGCACTCACTGGCTCTAGAGAGGGAGGTAAAGCACTCACTACCCCTAGAGAAGGAGGTAAGAAATGCATTCACTGACCCCAGGTAAGGAGGTAAAGCATTCACTGGCCCCAGAGAGGGAGGTAAAGCACTCACTGGCTCTAGAGAAGGAGGTAAGAAATGCATTCACTGACCCCAGGTAAGGAGGTAAAGCATTCACTCTCCCCTACAAAAGGAGGTAAAACATTCATTCACTCCCCAGAGAGAAAGATAAAGCATTTACTCACCCAAAGGAAAAAGGTAAAGCATTTACTCCCCCACAAAGGAAAGTAAAGCATTCACTCACCCCAGGGAAAGAGGAAAAACATTTGAAGAAATGGGGCGAGGTGACGCCCCAATGCCGGACGCACAGCGTTGCTTCATGCATAACAAAGATGCCACAATTAATCCAGTTTCTCAAGATTTTATTCCAATTAAATCCACGTCTTTTCAAGATTCATTGCTTGTTCTCCAATCACATGAGAGGCACTTATTCACTATGTCCTGAATGCTGTCGAAATGCCCATCCAGGCCTTATGCTGGAGCACGGAGTGTGCATAAGTAATCCTCAAAGCTTAATCTGTATCACCCAATGCTTTTCGGGCCGTTCCTGGCCCTTCGTCAGGGGTTCGCTACAAATTCAAAACATTCCTGTTAGACTATGTCTTTAAACTGCCTAAGCATGTTAAACAATACACCAAATGTTAAAAATACATGCCTTAAACTACGACTCACCCCACAATCGACGTCTGCCCGCTGAATTCAAACATTTTCCCAGAGCAGCCTCTCCCCGACTATCACAAATTCACTCGTTTCCCTTCCGCCTATTTAAAATGTCACTGCTTGAGATTCCCGTTAGTGTATGGAGAAAAACCTCTTTCAACCAAGTTATCCCTCCAGCGAAACTTTGTCAAAACGAGCCCATACCTTCACAAACTGTTCTGGTGATTGCTTTCTGTCATGTTCAAAACCATTCTAGTGCCCCGCTTTCTCCTCACTCTACTTTAAACACCTGTGGCGCGTCCCCGCCCCTTCGTGCTTTTCCAATTAACATCCACCTATACTTTAACCACGGAGCCCAAAGTGCACTGCAAAAGCTATCGAATGAATCCCATTCTGATGTTGGTACCCGGTCGTGTTCTTCCACTGACACGTTTCAAAATCTCATTCTTCATATTCCCTGTACATATCTCAGTGGCTTATTTTACATAAATCCGATATCATTTTTATAAAGTTCTTCTCTGTAATCCATGAGAAGTACTTTATAAAAATTATATCGTCACATGAGAGACTATTGTAAAAACACTTCCCTAAAGTGAATCTTATGAACTACTTTTTTCAAGCATACAATGGAAGACTGTCGGTTGAACTCATTGTTTATTCATGTTGTAATGTTTAACGCGTAAGTATGCGCATTATCAATGTGTATAGGATGTTATTGTCATCAATTCATGTTAAAATGACTTGCGGAACAGTTTAGAATCAACGTCATAAATGACAATTGCGGGTGGGCGGGGAATTCAAGTTCAAATGCCTAGGACTGTTGTGGGAATAGTGTGTGGTTAGTGCACACAGAAATGGAGGACAATAATTACATTGAAATAGGAGGTGATGGTGAACGCAATGCGTTATGGGACTTGAAGGATGAAGAGTTGTGACAGCTATCGTTAGCGGGCGATTTGGAGGGAGGGGTTTCGCTAAAAAGAATTGCTCTCATAGATTAAACTAAAGAAGTTCAGGAATAGGTTAGGAAGGTGCTTGAGAACTATAGGCATACAGGGTTACTGGCACGGCTGATACATCAGATTTATGTAAAATAAGCCGCTGGGATATGTACAGGGAATATGAAGAATGAGATTTTGAAACGTGTCAGTGGAAGAACACGACCGGGTACCAACATCAGAATGGGATTCATTCGATAGCTTTTGCAGTGCACTTTGGGCTCCGTGGTTAAAGTATAGGTGGATGTTAATTGGAAAAGCACGAAGGGGCGGGGACGCGCCACAGGTGTTTAAAGTAGAGTGAGGAGAAAGCGGGGCACTAGAATGGTTTTGAACATGACAGAAAGCAATCACCAGAACAGTTTGTGAAGGTATGGGCTCGTTTTGACAAAGTTTCGCTGGAGGGATAACTTGGTTGAAAGAGGTTTTTCTCCATACACTAACGGGAATCAAGCAGTGACATTTTAAATAGGCGGAAGGGAAACGAGTGAATTTGTGATAGTCGGGGCGGGCAGACGTCGATTGTGGGGTGAGTCGTTGTTTAAGGCATGTATTTTTAACATTTGGTGTATTGTTTAACATGCTTAGGCAGTTTAAAGACATAGTCTAACAGGAGTGTTTTGAATTTGTAGAGAACCCCTGACGAAGGGCCAGGAACGGCCCGAAATGCATTGGGTGATACAGATTAACCTTTGAGGATTACTTATGCACACTCCGTGCTCCAGCATAAGGCCTGGATGGGCATTTCGACAGCATTTAGGACATAGTGAATAAGTGCCTCTCATGTGATTGGAGAACAAGCAATGAATCTTGAAAAGACGTGGATTTAATTGGAATAAAATCTTGAGAAACTGGATTAATTGTGGCATCTTTGTTATGCATGAAGCAACGCTGTGCGTCCGGCATTGGGGCGTCACCTCGCCCCATTTCTTCAAGTGTTTCAGAAGCACGTGGTTGGGCGGACCACGTTACCGGGCTTGCACGCAAACAGATCAAATGTTGAACAAATCATTGAAAAGTGGAAGAAACTGGTGTGCACTCTGTCACCCCCCTCTTTTGAAAGAGGAAAAACATCCCTCACCCCTGAGATGACTGTAATGCTTTTATTCACCCCAGAAACTCCCCTTCACCTATCCTCGACGCCCCCCCCCCCTCGGTTGCCCCACCCTGTCCCACTTCTGACTGCCACCTCCTCTGAGGTTCCCCCGTTATGCTCCCCCCTTCTCCTTGATCTTTTCTAGGTCTCCCTGTCTCGTACCTTCGCCACTTCTCCATGTCTCACCCACTCCCCCCCATGCCCTCTCTGGGTCTCTCACTCCCTGTCTCACCCCCCCATGCCCTCCCTGTCCCCCGCCTCTTCTCTCGGTATCTCACTTCCTGTCTCACCCCCCCATGCGCTTCCTGTCCCCGCCTCTTCTCTCGGTCTCTCACTCCCTGTCTCACCCCCCATGCCCTCCATGTCCCCGCCTCTTCTCTCGGTCTCTCACTCCCTGTATCACCCACCCATGCCCTCCCTGTCCCGCCCTCTCTTCTCTGTCTCTCACTCCCTGTCTCACCCCCCATGCCCTCCCTGTCCCCCGCCTCTTCTCTCGGTCTCTCACTCCCTGTCTCACCCCCCATGCCCTCCCTGTCCCCGCCTCTCTTCTCTGGGTCTCTCCCTCGCTGTCTCACCCCCCCATGCCCTCCCAGTCCCCGCCTCTCGTCTCTGGGTCTCTCACTCCCTGTCTCACCCCCCCCCCATGCCCTCCCTGTCCCCGCCTCTCTTCTCTGGGTCCCTCCCTCCCTGTCTCACCCCTCCTGCCCCCCTGTCCCCGCCTCTCTTCTCTGGGTCTCTCCCTCCCTGTCTCACCCCTCCATGCCCTCCCTGTCCCCGCCTCTCTTCTCTGGGTCTCTCACTCCCTGTCTCACCCCCATGCCCTCCCTGTCCCCGCCTCTCTTCTCTGGGTCTCTCCCTCCCTGTCTCACCCCTCCATGCCCTCCCTGTCCCCGCCTCTCTTCTCTGGGTCTCTCACTCCCTGTCTCACCCCCATGCCCTCCCTGTCCCCGCCTCTCTTCTCTGGGTCTCTCCCTCCCTGTCTCACCCCCCATGCCCTCCCTGTCCCCCACCTCTTCTCTGGGTCTCTCACGCCCTGTCTCACCCCCATGCCCTCCCTGTCCCCGCCTCTCTTCTCTGGGTCTCTCATTCCCTGTCTCACCCCCCCCCATGCCCTCCCTGCCTCTCTTCTCTGGGTCTCTCACTCCCTGTCTCAACCCCCCATGCCCTCCCTGTCCCCGCCTCTCTTCTCTGTGTCTCTCACTCCCTGTCTCACCCCCCCCCCCCATGCCCTCCCTGTCCCCCGCCTCTCTTCTCTCGGTCTCTCACTCCCTGTCTCACCCCCCCATGCCCTCCCTGTCCCCGCCTCTCTTCTCTGGGTCTCTCACTCCCCGTCTCACCCCCCCCCCATTCACTCCCTGTGCCCCACCTCTCTTCTCTGGGTCTCTCCCTCCCTGTCTCACCCCTCCATGCCCTTTCTGTCCCCCGCCTCTCTTCTCTCGGTCTCTCACTCCCTGTCTCACCCCCCCATGCCCTCCCTGTCCCCGCCTCTCTTCTCTGGGTCTCTCACTCCATGTCTCACCCCCATCCCCCCCATGCACTCCCTCTCCCCCACCTCTCTTCTCTGGGTCTCTCCCTCCCTGTCTCACCCCTCCATGCCCTCCCTGTAACCGCCTCTCTTCTCTGGGTCTCTCCCTCCCTGTCTCACCCCTCCATGCCCTTCCTGTCCCCCGCCTCTCTTCTTTCGGTCTCTCACTCCCTGTCTCACCCCCCATGCCCTCCCTGTCCCCGCCTCTTCTCTGGGTCTCTCACTCCCTGTCTCCCTCTTCCCTGCGCCTCTTCTCACACTCCAAGTGGGTCACATTCTCGGCTCAGTGCGTTCTATTTTTATCCTATTGCTGCCCCCACCCCCTCGCCCTTCGCAGACACCCATGACAGCTGGACTCACTTAGCACATGGCACACAACACTTGCGTCTCCGCCTGCAGTGCCAGCGTTAGGCCCTCTCCCTGCAGTGCCAGCGTTAGGCCCTCGCCCTACAGTGCCAGCCGAAGGCACTCAGCCTGCAGTGCCAGCGTTAGGCCCTCTCCCTGCAGTGCCAGCGTTAGGCCCTCTCCCTGCAGCGCCAGCAGAGGGCACTCTCCCTGCAGTGCCAGCCTTAGGCCCTCTCCCTGCAGTGCCAGCAGAGCGCACTCAGCCTGCAGTGCCAGCGTTAGGCCCTCTCCCTGCAGTGCCAGCGTTAGGCCCTCTTCCGGCAGGACCAGCGTTAGGCCCTCTTCCGGCAGGACCAGCGTTAGGCCCTCTTCCGGCAGGACCAGCGTTAGGCCCTCTCCCGGCAGGACCAGCGTTAAGCCCTCTCCCTGCAGTGCCAGCGTTAGGCCCTCTCCCTGCAGCGCCAGCGTTAGGCCCTCTCCCTGCAGCGCCAGCGTTAGGCCCTCTCCCTGCAGCGCCAGCCGAGGGCACAGCGCTGCAACGAGTGCAGCTCTGTGCCCTCGCTGGGAGGTACCAACACTGGTAGAGCGCAAGCGCCAGGCCCCCGTCGTGCAGAACTAGAATTTGGACTTCAGGGTGAAATACCACTCCTGCGCGAGCCCTCATCCGGAGGGCCAGCAATAGGCTCTCAGGGGGCAGTCCCAATGCTCCACCCTCACCCTGGAGTGCCGGAGGGGCGGGGCCCTCACCCTGGAGTGTAAACACTAGGCCCTCAGAGTACAGTCCCAATGCTCGACCCTCATCCTGGACTGCCAGAGGAGCGGGCCCTCACCCTGGAGTGTAAACACTAGGCCCTCAGAGTACAGTCCCAATGCTCGACCCTCATCCTGGACTGCCAGAGGAGCGGGCCCTCACCCTGGAGTGTAAACACTAGGCCCTCAGAGTACAGTCCCAATGCTCGACCCTCATCCTGGACTGCCAGAGGAGCGGGCCCTCACCCTGGAGTGTAAACACTAGGCCCTCAGAGTACAGTCCCAATGCTCGACCCTCATCCTGGACTGCCAGAGGAGCGGGCCCTCACCCTGGAGTGTAAACACTAGGCCCTCAGGGTACAGGCCCAATGCTCGACCCTCATCCTGGAGTGCCGTAGGAGCGGGGCCCTCACCCTGGAGTGTAAACACTTGCAGTACAAGCAGTGGGCCCTCACTCTGCAGTGTGGGCACTGGACCCTGCAGTTTGGGCACTGGACCCTGCAGTGGGGGCACTGGACCCTGCTAGATGGGCAATGGACCCTCAGCATGGACAGACAGCACTGCACCTTACCTTGCAGTGCCAACAGGGGGCCCTCACCCTGCAGTGTGGGCACTGGACCCTGCAGTGTGGGCACTGGACCCTCAGCATGGACAGCCAGCACTGCACCCGACCTTGCAGTGCCAACAGTGGGCCCTTCCTTGCAATGCCAGCTGTGAGCCCTCACCCTGTAGTGTGGGCACTGGACCCTCAGCATGGATTGCCAGCACTGCACCTTGCCTTGCAGTGCAAGCCGTGGGCTCTCACCCTGCAGTGTGGGCACTGGGGGCTCAGCATGGACAGCCAGCACTTCACCCTACCATGCAGTGTTAACAGTGGGTCCTTCCTTGCAGTACCAGCAGTGGGCCCTCACTCTGCAGTGTGGGCACTGGACCCTGCAGTGTGGGCACTGGACCCTGCAGTGGGGGCACTGGACCCTGCTAGATGGGCACTGGACCCTCAGCATGGACAGCCAGCACTGCACCTTGCCTTGCAGTGCCAGCCGTGGGCCCTCACCCTGCAGTGTGGGCACTGGACCCTCAGCACGGACAGCCAGCACTTCACCCTGCCTTGCAGTGTCAACAGGGGGCCCTCACCCTGCAGTGTGGGCAATGGACCTTGCAGTGTGGGCACTGGACCCTCAGCATGGACAGCCAGCACTTCACCCTACCATGCAGTGCTAACAGGGGGCCCTTCTTTGCAGTACCAGCAGTGGGCCCTCACTCTGCAGTGTAGGCACTGGACCCTGCAGTGTGGGCACTGGACCCTGCAGTGTGGGCACTAGGCCCTGCAGTGTGGGCACTGGACCCTCAGCATGGACAGCCAGCACTGCACCTTACTTTGCAGTGCCAGCTGTGGGCCCTCACCCTGCAGTGTGGGCACTGGACTCTCAGCACGGACAGCCAGCACTTCACCCTACCTTGCAGTGACAACGGGAGGCCCTTCCTTGCAGTAGCAGTGGGCCCCTCACCCTGTGGTGTGGGCACTGGGCCCTGCAGTGTGGGCACTGGACCCGGCAGTGTGAGCACTGGGCCCTGCAATGTGGGCACTGGACCCTCAGCATGGACTGCCAGCATTGGACCCCTATTCACCCTCCAGGACCAGTCACTGGTCTCCTACTGCACCGGCCCATCTCTCTCCCCACTCCACTAGGGACCCCCACCGAGCTCAGGCCAGGAGTTCCACTGGTGATGGGTGCTCCCACTACAGAGATTTCAAGCCCCCTAATGTCGCGACTTTCTTCTTCTACTACAGAATTTCACTTGCTATTGAGTTGTAAAACTATTTAAGAAAAGGTGCAGAAATTCGACTTTTAGTCCCTTGTCGATTACGTCACTTCAGTCAGCCTTTTCATTCGCCCCAAGCTACTTTCCTCTCATTTCCCTTCTACTGCCCCTCTCTCACTGCAGAGGCGGGGAGTCTGATGACAGAGGGGGCAGGAGCCCTTGTGCAGAGGCGCACCCTAGATGGTGAACAGGCAGTAGCTGAATGGCGATACATCTCGACAAACACAACAACGAACATACGCCTAAAACAAGCCGAGTCTATTGGCTTTGCCAATGCTCATAAGCCGTATCTATTAAATGTGTCCACTTCAATACCCTGCCCCACACACATCTCACCCACTCACTCACCTGTAGCCACCGCATTTTATTTTCCTTTGCCACCGCCCATATTTCGACAGCTGTGTACCTTCTTCACACGCTATCCACAGTTACAATGGGCACATATGTGACCGCTTCTGTGTGCTCTCTGCAGAGAGGCCAATGACTGGATGTGCCTGTAGTGTAAACACCTTTCTGATCCACTGATCAGCACTGAGGGAAGCTCACTCTGTCTTAAGCATCACATCTAGAGAGCTCAATCGTGCCCCGCCATAAACGCCCATCCACAACCTGAACTCACCAAGACACCTAGAGGCGCTTCAGTTCACAGTAAGCACTATACAAGAGTCATATGTGGCACCAAAAAACTACAGGAACACAACCTCTGAAAGAAGCAAACACTCCCAGGAAATGCAAGAGGAAGCAAAACGTGAAATATAAACCAGGACTGCTGCGGTGGGACTACCTACAGGGTTTTCAGTCATTGGTGAAAAATCCTTCAGTGCTTGTGTGTGTAACGTTAAGGGCAGGGCTTTAAGTGGGGTGAAAAAACTGGTGGGTCTCTCAAAGGGGCGTGGCCCATGTAATTAAGGGCGTGGCTTAAAAACACGTAAGCTAAAACTCTGCGCTTAGCATAGTGTGCCGCCCGACTTGTATTTTGCTGTTTCTGTCATTGCATCCAGATATATGATACAACAAGTAACATCATACCTACAACAAGTCAGGACTATTGGCTTTGTCAATGGCGGTTAGTTGCATAAGATAAATAAGCAGCAACTATGGCTTGTATATAATATTGAAAAGCTTCGACTTAAAGGCCTGGTGACACCACGACAATGTTGCTGCTCCTGAGTTTCAAAAAGAGAAGGGAAATCCAGAGAGAAAATGACTCTCTTTAAAGGATTTCCCTTCCCCTACAACGCTCACGTGGCATGACGTCATGCTGTAACTTCTCCACTAGTGAGAAGTGTGCAGCGCACACCGATGTGCCTGCTGTCACTGTAGTCATGAAAAAACGGACCATCTGTGCCAGGGCACAAAACAGCCCGATTGTTGGAAAACGAGGCAGTATCTGTGAGGCCTGCACAAATAACATGTCACATTTGTCCTTCACTGGGAACCAAACACCCAATTGTAGCGCTTGACTCTCAGAGGGTAGCGTTGCAGAGCAGTCTGAGGCTTACTCAAGGGAGGTGGTGTGGGCTAGTAATCGCCATTTACCAGTACGCAGAAATAACACTCAATAATTGATTGTCCAGTCTGTACTTTGCTTTATAAAAATAAGAGTACATTTATTAAACACACACACTACTTAATACTATGCACCAATTTACAAATATACATAAGCTGTTGGAATTACTTTGTGACATTGCATAACATCTCCACCCCTCCCGCAGGGGGGGTGGGGTGTAGTACCACCAGTCCCATGTATGCACATCATTTTGCCCCCTAATGCAGTGGGTTGACACAACCTGGAGCGAGGGCCTGGCCCACTGGCACCATCCCAGTGGCGACCCACCCCATCATCTCAACAAGCATTAAAATAGGTACACCTGCCCTGGGGACACATAACCCTGACTGATCATCCCATACTGTCCATACAGTACACACCTCTGCATCTTAGTGGCTAACAGTCTGGGTTGTTCTTCCCCTAACGCAGTAGCAAGAATACATGTTTGGGCATCACTTTAAATGAGTTACTTATCATAGCTGATAACAATTATATTGCATTGCAATTAAAACCCCTACAATGCGTCACAGTTAAAATCACAGGATTAAGCAGATACAGCCAGACACCCTAGCAGGAGAGTCCAGCAACATAATCACACTTTGCTTATGACTCCACCTTACACAGGTACTTCACATTACACAGGTACTTCACATTACACATGTGACTTTCAGTCCCTCTAAAAAGAAATAACACGGGTAAATGCATTTCTGGTGCAATTACACCTCTTCACCTGCAGGGGATGCCCTTTTCCAGACATCCCCAAACTCAGCCCTTCACATTTCACTCCTTGGTGCAATCCTTAACACACCCCCAGCTGAAGAACAAAAGTCCCAGCCACAGGATGTAGTTGACACCTGGGCTGAGCCCTTGAGGGGTTATTCTTTGCAAGTCCCCAGAGACTTAGGGAGGGACTTTCTTCCTTAGTGCTGGGGGAGACTGCGTTGCTCCTGCAGCTCCCCCTGCACCTTGGCACACACCTCATGGTGACCCCGTCCTCCTGGGGCTGTCACACGCAGAAAAACAGGCATTTTCCTGCAGGCCGGCTCGGGCCTGCAAAGCATTATGGGCGCTTCCTCCAGCCCCGTGAATATCATAGCAGTGACTCCCCCGCTGCGCTGGGAGAGCCGCGCTGTGGGCCTCCGGCCGCGTCTTGGCTCCGTTGGAGGGTCCAGTCCCACCCGGACCCCCAGGTGAATCATTGCAGCTCGGGGAGCCCACCGGCTGTTTTCGGGGAGCTCTGGCTGTTTTCGGGGGCCCGGTCCCACCCGGGCCCCTCGCACCTCTCATCTTCTTTGGGGCCCCGGTCCCACCCGGGCACGCCGTCTGGCTTCCTCGGTGGAGAGCCGCTCGGGGACCCCACCCTCCGGCGGCTCCCGCCGGCTCCCCGACTGGCCAGCACTCTCACGTGCTGCCGCGGGAGCCGACACTCCTGTGCTGGTCTGCCCGCTCCGGTGGGCAGACATGAGGCTGGTTCCCCGCTCCAGTGGGTCTTCGGGGGAGTGCGACGGCACTCCTCCCGCCTTCCCGCTACCGCGGGGAGTGCGATGGCACTCCCCACACCTCGCCTTCACTTTGGGGCCCGGGGATGGGGTCCCGGGCCCCCCCAAGGACACCTTCACGGGGAGCGAGACGGCGCTTCCCGGCTTTGCTTCTGGGCGTCGGGGCCCGGAGTTGGGATTCCGGGCCCCAGAGACATCGTTGCGGGGGATGCAACGGTGCTCCCCGCCCTCCGGTGTCGCCGGGGGCCAGGGTGGGCTCCTGGCACCCCGGTTGGGCCCCTTCACAGGGAGCGCGACGGTCCACTGAGCCAATAGACCCGGCATCCCGGACACCATCAGACTGGTGACGAAGAAGTGCATGAAATACAAAAAGCAATAGGTGTTCCCCAGCTGTGCACCCCCCGCTTTAGATCAGGATGTTGAAAGCTAAAGCGCTGGTGCCGCAATTGCTTCAAAAGTAAAGAAACAGAAAAGCAGGTTTTTTCTATTTCTTTACTTTTTAAGCCATCGCAGCACCCACGCTCTAGCTTTCAACATGCTAAGCTAAAGCGCGGGTGCCGCGATTGCTTAAGGTCTCGCATTTGCGAGAGTTTGAGCTATTGGCATTATAAATGACAATGCCTCTTTATTTGTGTGTTTACAAAACCTGCAAGCGGTGTTTACGCACCTCTTGCAGGTTTTGTAAACACATAAATAAAAGGCATGATTTACAATGCCAGCAGCTCAAACTCTCGCAAATACGAGACCTATTGCATTGCAAATGCTTGTTGTTCTAGTTTACAGTTTTGAATGCAAGCACATAGCAGCCACAAATCGGAGGTGGCTGTTTTTTTTTCTTGCACCTGCTGGCAATTTTTTTCTTCATTCACCACTGCACCAGCTTGCCAAGGTCCCTGGGGTGCGGGGAGCTGGAATATGGGTCACTTGGGCCCGCGGTCTTTAATATGGCGGTACGGACTGGAGTACGAAGGGAGCAACTTTCTGGCAGTCCAGGGGAGGGACTATAGTGACAGGTGGAGGTTCTGCCTCAGACACTGAGCCTCTGACCAGCTGAGTACAACTGTGCAGCGCAGCCATGCGGCAGGACCCTGTGATACAAGGCAGCTCCCAGTGGCTTTGGGGGAGACAACCAGTCGCGGCCGGCATGAATCACGGGTGGGGGGTTAATTTAATAAAATAAAAAATAAACTTACCTTTGCCTCTGGTCCCGGACTCCTGCGTCGGATCTCCTGCTCTCTGCTCACAGGAAGCAGAAGCAGGCAGCCTCCCTCTCTTCCCCTAAGCCAATCACAACACTGCAATGGCAGCGTTGTGATTGGCTAGGATGCCGTCCTTACAGGCGTCTATGGGGAGGCCGTTTTCTTCATGCACTACATGAAGAAAACGGAGAGTGCTATGACTGGTTTGGTCGGCCCTGGGGCCGACCAAACAGTCAGCGCCCATAACATTGGGCTAGCCACTCCTTCCCGACCCACCCGCCCGCCCCCAACCAGGCATACCCTTCTTCTGCTTCTCGCAGTGCGAGAAGCAGAAACATAAAATGGTATTTATACCATTTTACGTTTCTGCTTCTCGCACTGCGAGAAAGGAATGGGGCGACGCTCCGACGCCCACATGGAGGAGCCGTCCCTGGCAGACAACCACTTAAGAGCTCTCGTGAAGGAGGGGCCCCCATATCAGTGCCATCAGTGCAGTTTGTGGTGAATCCTCCAGCTGCCTTTATCTGTGGTGCAAGAGGTTCAAACGTCTCAGCATTTGTAGTGCTTTCACTCTGCTGCAAATCAGCGTTCCTACAAGTGTAAACGGTTGATTAAGAAATCTTCTACGGTTTGAGTCAGACAGTGTAGCCTTGTCCCAGACAGTGGCAGACACCCCAAGGTGAGCTTTCACAAGCCCCAAGCCAGGCAGAACAGGGCATCAGAAACACAGGGCATTGGCAAACTCTGTCCTGCATAAGTTGAACAGCAGTGCCGTATCCGACATTCAGTCCAGACTTCCTACTGGGCAGAGCGCCATCCTTACTTGAAAACAAATTTCACAGCCTAGGTTGCAAGGACTTAGCAATGGAGCGCGGTACAGGGTCGGAGGCAGAGTGAGGCAGAGTGGATCTAGGCTATTTACTGTGTTGTTATGCAGCTTTTTTTTTTTTTAAAGAGATGCGTCTTCAGCTCTTTCCTAAACTGGAGCCCGGTTTGGGCTGCCCTGATGGATACAGGGATGTTGTTCCAGATCTGGGGTGCACAGCTGGGGAACACCTATTGCTTTTTGTATTTCATGCACTTCTTCATCACCAGTCTGATGGTGTCCCGGATGCCGGGTCTATTGGCTCAGTGGACTAATGCGTCCAATGTAGGGGCCTGTGCTCGACCTCATGGTCACAGGTTCCAATCCTAGTGGGTCCACTCAGCCTTTCATCCTTCTGAGGTCAATAAAATGAGGACCATTGAGTTGGGTAACAATACACTTGTTATTCAGCGCCAAGATACCCTTCTGGGTAAACGTGCACTTTATAAATACACCTTACTGTAAGTGTGTGCCCAGAGCCACCGGAGATGTTGAGCTTCCGGAGCTGCCAGTCCAGATGGATTTGTAAATCAGGCAGCTGGCTCGGAGGATGGTGCGGCATTCCATCAGAAGGGGGGGGGGGGGAATGTGGTCATATTTATTCAGGCCATTGATGGGGTGCGCTGCAGGATATAGGGTGCCTTTAAAGGGTAAAATCCGTATTTGTAAAGCGCGAACTACTCACCCTTACGGGTCTCAAGGCGCTGGGGGCCGTCGTGGAAATTAAGTGAGCTGTTGCCCAGAGTCACATGGTGCGGTGCTGAGCTGCCGCCGGAGCCGGGGATCAAACCGTGAGCCTTGTGGTCCGAAGTCAGCTGCCCTGGCCGCTGCACCACACCTCTCCTAGCATGGAGTCGGAGAAGCAGCGAAGCAGGGCACTGCATCCAGATGCGAGAGTACAAGGCCTTGAACAGCAGCTCTGTTTGGTTCTCAGCGAGGAATAGTTTCACGATCTTTAGCTGAGATGTGTGTAATCACAGTAGTACGGCCTCCCAGGACCCTTAGCTCAGCTAACAAGATGTTCGCGCCCCTAGGGAGCAGGACGCAGAACCTTCCCTTTCATGGGTTCAGCCGGTAGAATGACCACCCTGAGAACAATAGAGTGACAGACCAACTCCCCCCTTCCAGGAAGGTACTAAAGACACATCTTCGCTTTGTAGATATAACCCACGGCTCATACACCAGTACCGTTTAGTCTCAGATTAAGGTCTCCAACACTATCTAAATCTAGACGAAGTTGAGGTGTTAAATTGCCTTTATTCTGTCTCTGTTACTCTTAATCTGTAGGTTCTCTCTGACCCCAAGTTTGTGGTTACGCTACCGCCTAGTGGCAGGGCTGGAAACTGCTTTTTAAAACAAATGCCGGTGTGAGTGGTACCACGCATGCGCACGGCCCGTGTGAATGGTACCACCATGCGCACGTGTGAATGGTACCACGCATGCGCATGCAGCACGTCACAATTCACGTTCCTCTTACTCAGGTGCTGACCCTGGCCAGGTTGACGTTAATGAGGCACCTACCTACTGGTGTGGAAGTCTTGCCGACAGCTGTAGCGTTTGTGGGAGGCTTTGGTCTATGCTACATATTTAGAAAGTGCAGCATTTGCCACACCTTATTGACGCTGAAGTAAGCCATAACTCATTGGGAGTGGTCTTGGAAGTCAAACAGTAGGGTCTTGTACACTTTCTTGAATGTCACAAGACTGGAATAGGGCAGAGCTTACGGAGCAGGAGAAACAGTCACCACGCATGCACATTTACTGTAGCTCCACATTCTGGCTGGCTCTGGTACCAGCACTGGAGGAGTAAGGTGGCGAATCCAGGCATTGCTTAGGGATGAAACCTCATGAGCGTAGTGCTTGCCGAATGTGTGTTAGGCAGCCTGGGTACCTGTCCTGCAGTTCCCTGTGACCGGCACATGCCTGAGTAATGTAATTGCATTTGTTTGGCTCGGTTGGACAATCTTCGAAAGAGACATGCCAGAAAGGGAGTAACAGTGCTTGATACAGTTAGCAGTGGTGGTCATGGAGTCAACCTTGCTTATGGCAAGACCACCATCTTGGACACAGTGATGTTCGGAGGAACTTAATTCTCTCATCTTGCCCAGATAAAAATGAAGAGCGCGTACAACATCAATGTTATGTAGGGCCTCCTAAGGGAGAAAACAGCTGTGGCTTTGAAGGACTGTAACGTGTTAGTCAGCTGGAAGTACCTTTGAGGGCTGCCCAATACTACTCTACTGGAGCTCAGCGAGTTTGGAGCACTTCATCCTTTGATGCTCACACTTCATGTCTGAAGAGGACAGTCAAGCCTGGGGCCTTGTGGGGAGCCCAGTGTGGATCTAGCCGGGTGTCAATGAAGTCTTGCGACGACAAATATTTCTTCATTTTCTTCTTGCTAAGGTTGAACGCTTGAAAGCACGGCCACTGAACTCATGACAGGTGAAGCTCGCCTTGGTCACGTTGTCATACGACCACATGCTGCCAAATCATCTTCTCGCAGTCTCTGTGTAGAAGGAGGACGCCACTGCGGTGGCAATCTCTACTATAGACTAAGCTGGGGGCGGGGAGGCAGGTGTTAACAGACATGAGCACACACTTGTTTTTGGGAGCCTTGAACTACAACTTGCTATTACAGATTGTGAGAAGGAAGGTGCCAGTTTGTGAGACAGAAGTTACATTTTTTCCAAAATAATCTGTGCCTTCTGTAAGCACTACGAGTTCAGAACTAAGCTTTTGTTTATGTTTTTGTCAGCATCCGAGTGTGAATCTGTTAAGGTGGTTCTAGGTGTCCGCTGGAGGAGAGGGCGAGGTGGTAATAGTGCTCTGCATCATGGTGAAGGATAAAGGGTCGGGGCGGCCAGACAAGCCAACATGGATTGCTTCACTAAACTTGCCCAGGCCACTTCAGGGCCCAGAGAATCAGTTGATGCCCAGTGCCCAACCCATCCCGGCGACCACATTACCCAGGCCATGATTCTTCAGGCGATTAAAGACTCTCACAGACTTAAACGAAAAGATTGGGGGAGTGGGCATCGAGCTCTCCCTGCTCAGGCAGGACCTAAAGAACATTTCTACACACACAATAGAGGAAGAGCAGCGTATTTCCACAATTGAGAATGGATTTAACCAGGCACCTACAGAACTTAAAAGGCTACAAACCTTGCCTGTTATGCTGGAATGAAGGGTTGAAGACGCTGAGGGAAGGTCCCGCTGGAACAACTTGCGGCTGGTGGGCCTCCCAGAAGGTTCGGAGGGCCAAGCACCGATCGCCTTCCTTACAGATTGGTTTAGGTCCTGGATGATACTGTTGGATCTGTCACTGTGCTTCATCACAGAAAGGGCGCACAGGACACTGGCGTCCAGGCCCTTGCCGGGGGCCCCTCTCCGCTACTTCATCATCAGGATATTGAACTATGCGGACAGAGATGCAGTTCCGTCAGCATTCAGATCTGTGCTGTATCGTGGCAAAATGCCTGTGGTTTCCAGACTATACCAATAAAGTACAACTCCAGCGCAAATCCTTCCTTTGGGTGAAGCAACAACTGAGAAACCTTCAGCTGCAATACATGCCAACTTACCCCGCATAGTTGAAAGTCCTGTTTCAGGGTAAATCCTACTGCTTTGACTACCCCAAATCTGCATGGGACTGACTGGAGGAAAGGAAACACCTCAACAAGACTTAGGGTAAGCACATGACCTTTGGTACCAGGAGGAGACACGAACTGCAGCCTCCACACTCCGACAAGCACCCTGAAGAGGAGAAACTGGAACTGCATGATGTTCCCGGGTGAAGGGGACATGTGGAGACGATGACTACATGTCAGCGGGATCTGGCAACGAGGTTGAGACATGACTCCCCTAAGAGACCAGAGCAGATCTACAGGTGGTCCCGGGCGATCAGGGTTGTTCTCTGGCAGTGAACCAACATAAACTTGCTACAAAATAGAAATAATAGGATGGGCACGGGATAGAGTACGAACCTTGTGGCTAACAGAGTCTCTCTCCTGACTTCATGAAACTGACATTGGTTGTTTGTATTTTTGTTTTTCTATAATTTCCTCTTCTTTTTCCTTGTTATTTTATTTGTTTCCTTTTCCCCAAGTTAATACCTATAAAGGAGACGTTTGCTTCATGTTTAGAAGTGTGGGTTGGGTGGAGGGGGGTTGGGGAATTGGTTTGTTCATAAGTTATGTTCATTAAGGTACGGAGGTAAACAGACAAGATGAAGGCGTGTGCTTCCTCACATGACATGGGAGCAAGGGGTCTCACATACACGATCCTGACTTGGAACGTCAATGGCTTGCACGATAACATTAAGAGGAGTGAGGGGTGCTGCATCGAAGAGCCAAGACCCTGCGCTCTCCAAGAGACCCATCTTATGGGGGGAAACTGCGCATTCCTGGGCTGTTTTGGGTATGACAGGGTCTACCATTCAGGGTACAGTAGAGGATCCGGGAGAGGGGGAGTCTACAAACCGGTGGACAGGTGTGAATGAGCGCAAGACGTTCCTTCCATGATAAGTGGTAATGCCACTAAGTTTATGGTGGGCCCACTCCTTGTGAGAACACCGTCTGCTTCCAAGGGATTACCTATTGCTTGCTTACCAACTGTTAAAACACACCTATTGGTAAATAAAAAACATACTACCAAATGTTACTGGTCACGGGCAAAACCAGACATGGGTTTATGGCGGAATCCTGAACACCAGGGCTGAGTGCTGAGAGGCCCCTCGAGCGCAGAATGTGTGCTTTGAAAATGTGTCCAACAGAAGAGCCCTTCCACCGCGGGCTGCATCCGCTGTTAATCAGGGGAGAGGGCCTTTAACTACCTGGAAAGCCCTGAGCAGCAGACTAAGATGGCGCTGGCTTACTAAAGAAGGCACAGGGCACTTGCGTCACGTCGGGGGGTCCATACACCAGTGGGGGCGGGGGTCCATACACCAGTGGGGGCGGGGCCGTACAGCACAGGTGCTAATGCCTGGAGGAGGGAGTCTGTACAAGGGGGAGTGGACCTGAGCCAAGAAGGACGCATACTTCAGTGCAGCCTGGAAGAGGCGGGCACACTGGGCAGAAATGTTCTGATAGGGCAGTTAGGAATTTGGTTAAGATGAGACAACTTTGGTATAAGTAAATAAATCCTACAAGATGTCCTGGGCATCAGCTACCTACATTAGCCACGTATTGCAGAACATGCATGCGCGACCAGGTGTCCATACCACTGGCACGCGAGCCCCTCGCCCTCCTGGCAGAACACGCCTGCGCGACCACATGCCACTGGCATGCACGCTCCTCTTCCTCCTAGCAGAACACGCCTGCACGACCATATGCGCATGACACTGGCATACACGCTCCTCTCATAGCAGGACACACCTGCACGACCACATGCCATACCACTAACACACGTGCCGCTCTCCCTCCTGGCAGAACACGCCTGCACGACCACATGCCACTGGCATGCACGCTCCTCTTCTTCCTAGCAGAACACGCCTGCACGACCATATGCGCATGACACTAGCATACACGCTCCTCTCATAGAGGGACACACCTCAACGACCACATGCCATACCACTAACACACGTGCCCCTCTCCCTCCTGGCAGAACACGCCTGCACGACCACATGCCACGCCACTGGCATGCACGCTCCTCTTCTTCCTAGCAGAACACGCCTGCACGACCATATGCGCATGACACCGGCATGCATGCTCCTGTTCCTCCCAGCAGGACACACCTGCACGACCACATGCCATACCACTGGCACACGTGTCCCTCTCCTTCCTGGCAGAACACGCCTGCACGACCACATGCCACGCCACTGGCACACGTGTCCCTCTCCCTCCTGGCAGAACACGCCTGCACGACCACATGCCACGCCACTAGCATGCACGCTCCTCTTTCTCCTAGCACAACACGTCTGCACGACCATTCGTGCATGCCTCTAGCATGCACGCTCCTCTTCTTCCTAGCAGAACACGCCTGCACGACCACATGCCACGCCACTGGCATCCACGCTCCTCTCCCTTCTGGGCAGGAGCACGGACGCGCCCCTCCATTTCTCTGGGACCCCGCCGCGCCCCGGTGCCAACAGGTGGGTGTGCACGGATCGACTCAGGTTTCACCATCTGAGGAGCACTCGGCAGCAGCACTATGTGCAGGGACGGGGTTCACCAGGGCCCATCGCGATGAGTGACCTCGGGGCGACACGCCTGCACCCCATCACCACTGCGCGTGCACGAGGGGAGCAGGAAGGGGCGGGGCAAGGCGGTACCCGGGGCAGGGGACACGGACTTCCAGGAACTGTGAGGAGCTGCAGGAGTCTGGGCACACCGTGTGCGTCTCCATGGCAACAAGCACAGGTAGGGTGCGCTGGACCAGGCCGCATTCATGGGTATGGATGAGGAGGGCACCTCGCTGCTGACGTCTGTATGAATGCGATGGAGGGGCGCTGTGGGTGAGGGGTGCGTGAGAGCGGTGTGAGGTGAGGGTTAAAAAAGAGCTGTGTTTCTAGTGGTGGCAAGGAGAGATGGGGGCCGCAGGGTGGGGAGGGTCAAGCTGGTGTGTGATGCTCAGGTGGATAGAGGGGAGAGGGCGGGGCATCATTTGTGAGTAAGACGATGAGAAGTCGGGGGGTGCGTGTGAGAGACGTGAAAGAGGGGTGAGGTCAAAGGGCAGGGAAGGAAGGAACCGACGTGCGAAAGGATGTGCGCAGGGAGGCGGGCAGAGAGAAGGGTGTGACTGCAGGCAGAGGGTACTGAGGGCACTGCAGGAGCACAGAGCAGGCAGAGGGTACTGAGGGCACTGCAGGAGCACAAAGCAGGCAGAGGGTACCGAGGGCACTGCAGGAGCACAGAGCAGGCAGAGGGTACTCAGGGCACTGCAGGAGCACAGAGCAGGCAGAGGGTACTCAGGGCACTGCAGGAGCACAGAGCAGGCAGAGGGTACTGAGGGCACTGCATCAGTAGGCACAGAGTACGAGAGGGTAGAACTGGCGTGGGGTACAGAGGGCACTGCAGCTCAGAGAGCAGGCAGAGGAGGTACAGAGAGCACAGCAGCACAGAGAACAGGCAGAGGAGGTACAGAGGGCACTGCTTCAGCACAGAGAGCAGGTAGAGGAGGTACAGAGGGTGCTGCAGCAGCACAGAGAGCAGGCAGAGGAGGTGCAGAGGGCACTGCAGCACAGAGAGCAGGCAGAGGAGGTTCAGAGGACACTGCACCACAGAGAGGAGGCATAGGAGATACAGAGGGCACGGCTGCAGCACAGAGCGGGCAGAGGAGGTACAGAGGGCACTGCTGCAGCACAGAGGAAGTACAAAGGGCACTGCAGCACAGAGAGCAGGTAGAGGAGGTACAGAGGGTGCTGCAGCAGCACAGAGAGCAGGCAGAGGAGGTGCAGAGGGCACTGTAGCACAGAGAGAGGCAGAGGAGGTACAGAGGACACTGCAGCACAGAGAGCAGGCAGAGGAGGTTCAGAGGACACTGCACCACAGAGAACAGACAGAGGAGGTACAGAGGGCACGGCTGCAGCACAGAGCGGGCAGAGGAGGTACAGAGGGCACTGCTGCACAGAGAGCAGGCAGGGGGTGTACAGAGGGCACTGCTGCAGCACAGAGAGAAGACAGAGGAGGTACAGAGGGCACTGCAGCACAGAGAGCAGGCAGAGGAGGAACAGAGGGCACTGCAGCACAGAGAGCAGGCAGAGGAGGTACAGATGGCGCTGCAGCAGCACAGAGTGCAGGCAGAGGAGGTACAGAGGGCACAGCAGCAAGGGAGCAGGCAGAGAGAGTACATAGGGCACGGCTGCAGCACAGTGAGCAGGCAGAGGAGGTACAGACGGCAGTGCAGCACAGGGAGCAGTCAGGGGAGGTACAGAGGGCACCACAGCACAGGGAGCAGGCAGAGGAGGTACAGAAGGCACTGCAGCACAGACAGCAGGCATAGGAGGTACTGAGGACACTGCAGCAGCACAGAGAAAAGGCAGAGGATGTACAGAGGGCAGTGCAGCACAGACATCAGGCACAGGAGGTACAGAGGGCACTGCAGCACAGAGAGCAGGCAGATAAGGTATAGAAGACACTGCAGCGGCCCAGAGAGAAGGCAGAGAGGTACAGAGGGCACTGCAGCACAGAGAGTAGGCAGAGGCGATACAGAGGACACGGCTGCAGCACAGAGCGGGCAGAGGAGGAACAGAGGACACTGCAGCAGCACAGAGGAGGTACATAGGACACTGCTGCAGCACAGAGAACAGGCATAGGAGGTACAGAGGGCACTGCAGCAGCACAGAGGAGGTACAGAGGATACTGCAGCAGCACAGAGAACAGGCATAGGAGGTACAGAGGGCACTGCAGCAGCATGGAGAGCAGGCAAGGGAGGTACAGAGGACACTGCAGCAGCATATAGAGAGCAGGCAGAGGAGGTACAGAGGACACTGCATCACAGAGAGCGGGCAGGGGAGGTACAGAGGACACTGCAGCAGCAGAGAGAGCAGGCAGAGGAGGTTCCGAGGACACTGCAGCACAGAGAGCAGGCAGATGAGGTACAGAGGACACTGCAGCAGCACAGAGAGCAGGCATAGGAGATACAGAGGGCACTGCTGCAGCACAGAGAGCAGGCAGAGGAGGTACAGAGGGCACTGCAGCAGCACAGAGAGCAGGCATAGGAGATACAGAGGGCACTGCTGCAGCACAGAGAGCAGGCAGAGGAGGTACAGAGGGCACTGCAGCAGCACAGAGAGCAGGCATAGGAGATACAGAGGGCACTGCTGCAGCACGGAGAGCAGGCAGAGGAGGTACAGAGGACACTCCTGCAGCACAGAGAGCAGGCATAAGTGGTACAGAGGGCACTGCTTCAGCACAGAGAGAAGGCAGAGGTGGTACAGAGGACACTGCAGCAGCACAGAGAGAAGGCAGAGGAGGCACAGAGGGCACTGCAGCACAGACCGCTGGCAGAGGAGGTACAGAGGACGCTGCAGCAGCACAGAGAGCAGGCAGAGGAGGTACAGAGGGCACTGCTTCAGCACAGAGAGGAGGCAGAGGAGGTACAGAGGGCACTGCTGCAGCACAGAGAGAAGGTAGAGGAGGTACAGAGGACACTGCAGCAGCAGAGAGAGCAGGCAGAGGAGGTTCCGAGGACACTGCAGCACAGAGAGCAGGCAGGGGAGGTACAGAGGACACTGCAGCAGCAGAGAGAGCAGGCAGAGGAGGTACAGAGGGCACTGCTTCAGCACATAGAGGAGGCAGAGGAGGTACAGAGGGCACTGCAGCACAGAGAGCAGGCAGAGGAGGTACAGAGGGCACTGCAGCAGCTCAGAGAACAGGCATAGGAGATACAGAGGGCACTGCTGCAGCACAGAGAGCAGGCAGAGGAGGTACAGAGGGCATTGCTGCAGCACAGAGAGAAGGTAGAGGAGGTACAGAGGACACTCCTGCAGCACAGAGAGCAGGCATAGGCGGTACAGAGGGCACTGCTTCAGCACAGAGAGAAGGCAGAGGTGGTACAGAGGGCACTGCTGCAGCACAGAGAGCAGGCAGAGGAGGTACAGAGGACACTGCAGCAGCACAGAGAGCAGGCAGAGGAGGTACAGAGGACACTGCAGCAGCACAGAGAGAAGGCAGAGGAGGTACAGAGGGCACTGCAGCACAGGCAGCTGGCAGAGGAGGTACAGAGGACACTGCAGCAGCACAGAGAGCAGGCAGAGGAGGTACAGAGGGCACTGCTTCAGCACAGAGAGCAGGCTGAGGAGGTACAGATGGTGCTGCAGCACAGACAGCAGGCAGAGTAGGTATAGAGGGCACTGCTTCAGCACAGAGAGCAGGCAGAGGAGGTGCAGAGGGCACTGCAGCAGCACAGAGAGCAGGCAGAGGAGGTACAGGGGACACTGCAGCACAGAGAGCAGGCAGAGGAGGCACAGAGGGCACTGCAGTAGCACAGAGAGAAGGCAGAGGAGGTTCAGAGGACTCTGCAGCAGCATAGAGAGCAGGCAGAGGAGGTACAGAGAACACTGCAGCACAGAGAGCAGGCAGAGGAGGCACTGAGGGCACTGCAGTAGCACAGAGAGGAGGCAGAGGATGTTCAGAGGACACTGCAGCAGCATACAGACTAGGCAGAGGAGGTACAGAGGACACTGCAACAGCACAGAGAGCAGGCAGAGGAGGTACAAAGGGCACTGCAGCACAGAGAGCAGGCAGAGGAGGCACAGAGGGCACTGCAGTAGCACAGAGAGGAGGCAGAGGAGGTTCAGAGGACACTGCAGCAGCATACAGAGCAGGCAGAGGAGGTACAGAGGACACTGCAACAGCACAGAGAGCAGGCAGAGGAGGAACAAAGGGCACTGCAGCACAGAGAGCAGGCAGAGGAGGTACAGAGGGCACTGCAGTAGCACAGAGAGGAGGCAGAGGAGGTTCAGAGGACACTGCAGCAGCACAGAGAGCAGGCAGAGGAGGTTCAGAGGCCACTGCCGCAGCACAGAAAGCAGGCAAAGTGGTTTTGAGATCACTGCAGCAAAGAGAATGGAGTCAGAAAGTTACTGAGGAGAGTGCAGCAGTACGACAGAGCAGGCCGAGATAGAGTATGGAAGGGACTGCACCAGCACAGAGCAAGCAGTGAAGGTACAGCAGGCACTGCAGCAGCAAAGACAGCAGGCAGACGAGTTACAGAGGACACTGCAGCAGCACACAGCAGGTAGAGAGTGTACCGAGGGCACTGCAGCAGCACACAGCAGGTAGAGAGTGTACCGAGGGCACTGCGGCAGCACACAGCAGGTAGAGAGTGTACCGAGGTCACTGCAGCAGCACAGAGACGCAAGCGAAGGTCCTGAGTATATTTCAGGCAGAGGAGGTACTGCAGCTGCCCCACAAGCAGGGGCAGCTCCTTCACTAGGGCGGAGGAGCGTCGCTCCACTGCTTTCTCACAGTGCGAGAAAGCCAAAACATAAAATGGTAATAACTTTTAGTTATTACCATTTTATGTTTGCTTTGCGCATTGCGGGTGGGTGGGCCGGGCTGCTCTGCTCTTTGAGCAGGGCAGGAGTAGTTTGCCCACTCCTGAGTGCGCAAAGCCTGTTTTGTCAGCCCTCTCGGGCGGCCCAAACCAGTCATGCGCACTCTGCCCATCTCCACGCAGGCTGCATTGCAGCCTGTATGGAGAACATGGCCCCCCCATTAGCCCCTGACTGGGCGGCATCCCGACCAATCACAGCGCTGCTTGCAGCATTGTAATTGGCTTAGGGGGGGGAGCCTGGCTGCCTGCTCCCTGTTCCTGTCGGAGGCAGGAGCCAAGGAGACGCAGGACCCGGCTGAAAGGTAAGTTTAATTTTTTTTTTATTTC
This sequence comes from Calotriton arnoldi, assembly GCA_963921515.1. NCBI lineage: Eukaryota > Metazoa > Chordata > Amphibia > Caudata > Salamandridae > Calotriton > Calotriton arnoldi. Next base: position 1,152,701 of record CAWUFW010003087.1, read on the forward strand.
CCCGCGATCCCCCCTGCGACACCCCTGTAAATCCCCCCGCGAATCCCCCCCCTGTTTCCCCTCATGCCCACCCGCGAGCAATGCCTGGCGCTACTGCCCACGAGTAGACCGAGAGAGTTAGGAAGCCACTTACAGTCTAGAGTAGATGCACACAGAGATAGAAAGCGCTCTCACGCCAGGAGAGAATGGCCTACCCTGGAAGGTGGTGGTAAGGAGCCCTCTTCACAGCCATGTGAGGATCTCCAGTGCTAGGGCAGGGCCTTCCTCCATCTCTGCTTCAGACCCTCACCAGTCTGACGAGGGTGGAAGAGTGCTGTGGTCTGCACCGCCAGCGATAGGTGGGTGGTCCCGGTCAGTGGAGTAAGGGGAGGCACAGGCAGACGATACTCTGATCTACCCCCAGGGAAGTATGTGTGCCAGCACTTGCCCCCTCTGCTCGTTCCTCCAGCTTGGCCCCAACTGTGTACTCCTGTATCCCGCAACTTGTGAACTGCATCACTGATGCCGAGAAGCACAGCCTGTATGTGCCACTCCTGCGAAGCCGCCAGAGGAGCCCCGGCAAGAAACTGAATCATGTGTTGAACTGGCTCCCCGTACAGAAGAGATGCCAATTCAAGCTGCTGACCCACGCACACAAGGCTCTACACAACCAAGGACCCGCCTACAATAACCACTGCCTGAACTTCCATCAACCATCGAGAACACTACGCTCTGCCTCCCTTTCACTTGCCCATACTCCCCGTATCTACCGAAGCAGAAGTGGAGGGCGCTCCTTCTCCCACATCGCAGCAAAGACCTGGAACAGCCTCCCCATGCACCTCCTGACCATCACCTCACTTACGGAATTCTGAATGGCCCTCAAGACCTGGCTGTTCGAATAAGCCTCCCGGGCCTGCAAGCGCCTGGATACCCTCCCGGGTGATTAGCCGCGCTTTATAAATCCTGACTGATTGATTGAACTGTGCTCCAAAAGAACACCAACAACCAGATGCCAGGAGTACAGCTTACTATTACCTGTGAACTGAGTGACTGCTGCCGAGCGGTGCGGCCTCCATGCACCATTCCTGCGAAACAGCTCAATAAGATACTGCAAGAAACTGAAACGTGCTGAACTGTGCTTCAATGAAACACTTGCAGACACCAAACCTTCGCATGATGATGGACGTGCCCTCCTGTCCTGAGAGGGTACTCCAAAAGGAAGCAGACCTCCAACATAAACTTCAAAGTCTCAGAATCTGAATCACATTTGGTGTCTGGAAATAGACTTGAAGAAAGGGAGCTTGAGACCCCAAAAATGGTCAATTCTCAAGCAGCCAGAGGGGCTGTGCGAGGAGGAAAAGCTCTACTAGACTTCTGCCTGTGACCAGGACTGGGGGCAAACTCCTGCTAGTCTCCCAGCTGGGTGAAGGGACATCCCTCAGGGAATCCAAGAACATCTGTCAAGTATTTGAGTGGACCATCATTTATTGCTGCTGCTGTGCATATTTTGAGTTGTGAGCATGTGTTCACCCTGCCCCCCTCGCCCGAGAAGCCTTGGACTGCTCGACATGCGCTAGCACCGAGAGTCAAGTGCACCGAGAGTCAAGTGCTGAAGGGGTACTTGGCCACGTTGCTCAGGACCTACAGTAGATCAGGCCCCGGTCTCTAGGAGGAAAAGGCCTCAACACTTGTGGTCGGGCCCCGTGGCCCTCCGAAGGGGGGGGGGAGGGGCTGAACACTTCCAAGCAGACGCCCGACTTCCTATCCATGACCTGCAACTTGTGAACTTTGTGCCTAAGGCGAAAGCAGCACGGTCCGGGCCATAAGCACTGGAAGTAGGAACGCTGGGGGTGCTGCAGCACCCCCAAAAAGTGAATGAGCAATAAAGAAGTCTGTACATTTTGTTTTTATGTTGTCACATTGATATTGGCATTTCCTTTCTCTGCAAAATGAGATGCTTATTAAAAATGAAGAAAGTGACAGGCTTGCTGTTTTGAAAGTTAGGGCTGCAGGATGTAATTTTATTTTTTAACACAACACATTTAATATACCTTTAAATGAACTGTGCAAATTCTGAAGAGTAATTTTGAAGTGTGACGGAATTAAGGATTTTATGACGATCAGAGCAAAACAAGACACTCTACTTGGTGACGTGCAAATGACAAATATTCGCTGAAACCGTTTGACCACACACCTGCATTTGTGCGCTGCGCAGCCTTACACACCTGCATTTATGCGCTGCGCCGCCTTACACCCTCACGCACTCTGGCCAAGTGGGCGTGGCTTATTAGCTACTCTTGTTCTTTGTGCGCATGCGCAGCTTGGATTTTCCACAGTCCCTATAATCTCTGTGATGTAACGTTGATGGCAGCCCCCCCTTTTTAGGTCTCGCCTGGCGTTAGCAGTGCGCATGCGCTGCTCTCCCCACGCGAGGGCTTCTTGGAATCAAATCGGTTCCAGAAGTCGTCTGTGTGCTCCGCCTGCAATTTTCATTCGTGCGCGTCGTTTGGCGTCATTGCTTATGCAAAACACAGTGTCATTATTGCACCGGAGGCATTTTAATCCCTCCTGGTTGCCACCCTGTCCACTTTTGGCCCCGCCCACCGGGATTGGATCTTTTACTTGCGGCGGGAGACAGTGTCTCTTAATTAGCCGCTAAACACTTTTTTTTGCTATTACCGCGTTTATTTTCGACAATGGCTGACGCGCCTTTCATTTCTCTGGCGCGGCTTGTTTTTCTTTGGCATTCAGCTCCAAGCGCGAGTGAAATGCTTTCACTTTCGCGCTTACTGAAGATTTAACACATGCATGTGGTTAAGTAGCGTATGCGAAGTTTGGTAATTTTCATGGATTTGTTAACAGACGGGAGTTCGGAAAGCCTCCGGAGCATTTCAAAAACCCGCTCGTAGTCACTACTTGAAGAAAACATGATACGCGCCGTTCATTCGGCGTCCGGTTCACGCTGAGCTGAGTACTTCCATTATGATTCGGAAGCTGAATGGAAACATTGTTGCAACCGCGTATGTTTCTAGAAGCATGGTTGTTGGTGATGCACTTTTGCTCACACCGTATGTGCCTAATTAAAGGAAACAATTAATTCAAAGCTAAGTCACACGTACTTACATTTTTCGTATGCGCGCAGGGGCCATCTGGTTGTAATTAGTTCATCTAGGCTCTCACCAGCTTAGTGCCAGGATAGCCTCCCGGGTGATAAAGCGCTATACAAATCTGCTAAACATTAAACAAATGTGCTACTTTAAGTCGGAAATCATTTTTTATTTTAAACTTCGAAAAATGTAGTCACTACTTGAAGAAAACATGATACGCGCCGGTTCACGCTGAGCTGAGTACTTCCATTTTGATTCGGAAGCTGGATGGAAACATTGTTGCAACCGCGTATGTTTCTAGAAGAGTGGTTGTTGGTGATGCACTTTTGCTCGCACTGTATGTGCGTAGGACGCAGTGCACCTCAGTACTGCAGCTCCCCTGCTGGCTGAGAGGACGCACTGCACCTCAGTACTGCAGCGCCCCTCCTGGCTGACAGGGCGCAGTGCACCTCAGTGCTGCAGCGACCCTGCTGGATCACAGGGCGCATTGCACTGCAGTGCTGCAGCACCCCTGCTGACTGACAGGCTGCAGTGCACCTCAGTACTGCAGCTCCCCTGCTGACTGAGAGGACGCAGTGCACCTCAGTACTGCAGCTCCCCTGCTGACTGTGCAGTTCACCTCAGTACTGGAGCGCCCTGCTGGCTGACAGGACACGGTGCACCTCAGTACTGCAGCTCCCCTGTTGGCTGACAGGACGCAGTGCACCTCAGTACTGCAGCTCCCCTGCTGGCTGACAGGACACGGTGCACCTCAGTACTGCAGCTCCCCTGCTGGCTGACAGGACGCAGTGCACCTCAGTACTGCAGCGCCCCTGCTGGCTGACAGGGAGCAGTGCACCTCAGTGCTGCAGCTCCCCTGTTGGCTGACAGCGCATTGCACCTCAGTGCTGCAGCTCTCCTGCTGGCTGACAGGGCGCATTGCACCTCGGTAATGCAGCTCCCCTGCCGACTGACAGGCTGCAGTGCACCTCAGTACTGCAGCTCCCCTGCTGGCTGAGAGGACGCAGTGCACCTCGGTACTGCAGCTCCCCTACTGGCTGACAGGGAGCAATGCGCCTCAGTGCTGCAGCTCCCCTGCTGACTGACATGGCGCAGTGCACCTCAGTGCTGCAGCTCGCCTGCTGGCTGACAGGGCGCAGTGCACCCCGGTACTGCAGCTCCCCTGCTGGCTGAGAGGACGCACTGCACCTCAGTGCTGCAGCTCCCCTGCTGGCTGAGAGGCTGCAGTGCACCTCAGTGCTGCAGCTCCCCTGCTGGCTGACAGGGAGCAGTGCACCTCAGTGCTGCAGCTCCCCTGCAGGCTGACAGGGCGCAGTGTACCTCAGTGCTGCAGCCAGCCGCGGTCGTGCTGGTATCAGCGGTGGGGCGGTGGGGCCGGATAAGGGGGGATTTCGAGGGACGATGCCGAGGGAAAATTAATTATTTAATTTACCCTCTGCATCGTCCCTCGAAATCCCCCTTACCCGACCCCACCGCTCCACCGCTGTTACCTGCACGGACAGCGGCTGGCTGCAGCTCGCCTGCTGGCGGAAAGGGCGCAGTGCACCTCGGTACTGCAGCTTCCCTGCTGGCTGAGAGGACGCACTGCACCTCAGTACTGCAACTCCCCTGCTGGCTCATAGGACGCAGTGCACCTCAGTACTGCAGCTCCCCTGCTGGCTGAGAGGACGCACTGCACTTCAGTGCTGCAGCTCTCCTGCTGGCTGAGAGGCTGCAGTGCACCTCAGTGCTGCAGCTCCCCTGCTGGCTGACAGGGAGCAGTGCACCTCAGTTCTGCAGCTCCCCTGCGGGCTGACAGGGCGCAGTGTACCTCAGTGCTGCAGCCAGCCGCGGTCGTGCTGGTAACAGCGGTGGGGCGGTGGGGCTGGATAAGGGGGGATTTCGAGGGACGATGCCGAGGGAAAATTAATTATTTAATTTACCCTCTGCATCGTCCCTCGAAATCCCCCTTACCCGACCCCACCGCTCCACCGCTGTTACCTGCACGGACAGCGGCTGGCTGCAGCTCGCCTGCTGGCGGACAGGGCGCAGTGCACCTCGGTACTGCAGCTTCCCTGCTGGCTGAGAGGACGCACTGCACCTCAGTACTGCAACTCCCCTGCTGGCTCATAGGACGTACTGCACCTCAGTACTGCAGCTCCCCTGCTGGCTGAGAGGACACACTGCACTTCAGTACTGCAGCTCCCCTGCGGACTGAGAGGACGCGGTGCACCTCAGTACTGCAGCTCCCCTGCTGGCTGAGATGACGCACTGCACCTCAGTGCTGCAGCCAGCCGCGGTCCGTGCTGGTAACAGCGGTGGGACCGGGTAAGGGAGGATTTCGAGGGACGATGCCGAGGGAAAATTAATTATTTATTTAATTTACCCTCTGCATCGTCCCTCGAAATCCCCCCTTACCCGACCCCACCGCCCCACCGCTGTTACCTGCACGGACAGCGGCTGGCTGCAGCTCGCCTGCTGGCTGACAGGGCGCAGTGCATCTCGGTACTACAGCTCCCCTGCTGGCTCAGAGGACGCAGTGCACCTCAGTACTGCAGCTCCCCTGCTGGCTGAGAGGACGCACTGCACCTCCGTACTGCAACTCTCCTGCTGGCTGGGAGGACGCAGTGCACCTCAGTACTGCAGCTCCCCTGCTGGCTGACAGGGAGCAGTGCGCCTCAGTGCTGCAGCTCCCCTGCTGGCTGACAGGGCGCAGTGCACCTCAGTGCTGCAGCTCGCCTGCTGGCTGAGAGGATGCAGTGCACCTCTGTACTGCAGCTCCCCTGCTGGCTCAGAGGACGCAGTGCACCTCAGTACTGCAGCTCCCCTGCTGGCTGAGAGGATGCACTGCACCTCGGTACTGCAGCTCCCCTGCTGGCTGGGAGGACGCACTGCACCTCAGTACTGCAGCTCCCCTGCTGGCTGACAGGACGCAATGCACCTCAGTGCTGCAGCTCCCCTAATGGCTGACAGGACGCAATGCACCTCAGTGCTGCAGCTCCCCTGCTGGCTGACAGGGCGCAGTGCACCTCAGTGCTGCAGCTCGCCTGCTGGCTGAGAGGATGCAGTGCACCTCCGTACTGCAGCTCCCCTGCTGGCTCAGAGGACGCAGTGCACCTCAGTACTGCAGCTCCCCTGCTGGCTGAGAGGACGCAGTGCACCTCGGTACTGCAGCGCCCCTGCTGGCTGAGAGGATGCAGTGCACCTCAGTACTGCAGCTCCCCTGCTGGCTGAGAGGATGCAGTGCACCTCAGTACTGCAGCTCCCCTGCTGGCTGACAGGCTGTAGTGCAATTCCGTACTGCAGCTCCGCTGCTGGCTGACAGGCTGTAGTGCACCTCGGTACTGCAGCTCCCCTGCTGGCTGAGAGGACGTACTGCACCTCAGTACTGCAGCTCCCCTGCTGGCTGAGAGGACGCAGTGCACCTCGGTACTGCAGCTCCCCTGCTGGCTGTGAGGACGCACTGCACCTCAGTACTGCAGATCCCCTGCTGGCTGAGAGGACGTACTGCACCTCAGTACTGCAGCTCCCCTGCTGGCTGAGAGGACGCAGTGCACCTCAGTACTGCAGCTCCCCTGCTGGCTGAGAGGATGCAGTGCACCTCAGTACTGCAGCTCCCCTGCTGGCTGACAGGCTGTAGTGCAATTCCGTACTGCAGCTCCCCTGCTGGCTGACAGGCTGTAGTGCACCTCGGTACTGCAGCTCCCCTGCTGGCTGAGAGGATGTCCTGCACCTCAGTACTGCGGCTCCCCTGCTGGCTGAGAGGACGCAGTGCACCTCGGTACTGCAGCTCCCCTGCTGGATGTGAGGACGCACTGCACCTCAGTGCTGCAGCTCCCCTGCTGGCTGAGAGGATGCACTGCACCTCGGTACTGCAGATCCCCTGCTGGCTGTGAGGACACACTGCACCTCAGTGCTGCAGCTCCCCTGCTGGCTGACAGGACGCAATGGACCTCGGTACTGCAGCTCCCCTGCTGGCTCAGAGGACGCAGTGCACATCAGTACTGCAGCTCCCCTACTGGCTGACAGGGAGCAGGGCACCTCAGTGCTGCAGCTCCCCTGCTGGCTGACAGGGCGCAGTGCACCTCAGTGCTGCAGCTCGCCTGCTGGCTGAGAGGATGCAGTGCACCTCCGTACTGCAGCTCCCCTGCTGGCTCAGAGGACGCAGTGCACCTCAGTACTGCAGCTCCCCTGCTGGCTGAGAGGATGCACTGCACCTCGGTACTGCAGCTCCCCTGCTGGCTGGGAGGACGCACTGCACCTCGGTACTGCAGCTCCCCTGCTGGCTGACAGGACGCAATGCACCTCAGTACTGCAGCTCCCCTACTGGCTGACAGGACGCAATGCACCTCAGTACCGCAGCTCCCTGCTGGCTGAGAGGACGCAGTGCACCTCGGTACTGCAGCGCCCCTGCTGGCTGAGAGGATGCAGTGCACCTCAGTACTGCAGCTCCCCTGCTGGCTGACAGGCTGTAGTGCAATTCCGTACTGCAGCTCCCCTGCTGGCTGACAGGATGTAGTGCACCTCAGTACTGCAGCTCCCCTGCTGGCTGAGAGGACGTACTGCACCTCAGTACTGCAGCTCCCCTGCTGGCTGAGAGGACGCAGTGCACCTCGATACTGCAGCTCCCCTGCTGGCTGTGAGGACGCACTGCACCTCTGTACTGCAGCTCCCCTGCTGGATGAGAGGACGCGGTGCACCTCAGTACAGCAGCTCCCTGCTGGCTGAGAGGACGCAGTGCACATCGGTACTGCAGCGCCCCTGCTGGCTGAGAGGATGCAGTGCACCTCAGTACTGCAGCTCCCCTGCTGGATGAGAGGATGCAGTGCACCTCAGTACTGCAGCTCCCCTGCTGGCTGACAGGCTGTAGTGCACCTCGGTACTGCAGCTTCCCTGCTGGCTGAGAGGATGTCCTGCACCTCAGTACTGCAGCTCCCCTACTGGCTGAGAGGACGCAGTGCACCTCGGTACTGCGGCTCCCCTGCTGGCTGAGAGGACGCAGTGCACCTCGGTACTGCAGCTCCCCTGCTGGCTGTGAGGACGCACTGCACCTCAGTGCTGCAGCTCCCCTGCTGGCTGAGAGGATGCACTGCACCTCGGTACTGCAGATCCCCTGCTGGCTGAGAGGACGTACTGCACCTCAGTACTGCAGCTCCCCTGCTGGCTGTGAGGACACACTGCACCTCAGTGCTGCAGCTCCCCTGCTGGCTGACAGGACGCAATGGAGCTCGGTACTGCAGTGCCCCTGCTGGCTGACAGGGAGCAGTGCGCCTCAGTGCTGCAGCCTCCCTGCTGGCTGACGGGGCACAGTGCACCTTTGTACTGCAGTGCCCCTGCTGGCTGACAGGCTGCAGTGCACCTCAGTACTGCAGCTTCCTTGATGGCTGACAGGGCGCAGTGCACCTCAGTACTCCAGTGCCCCTGCTGGCTGACAGGGCGCAGTGCACCGCAGTATTGTAGCTCCCCTGCTGGCCGACAGGCTGCTATGCACCTCAGTACTGGAGCGCCCTGCTGGCTGACAGGGCACAGTGCACCTCAGTACTGCAGCGCCCCTGCTGGCTGAGAGGACGCACTGCACCGCAGTACTGCAGCTCCCCTGCTGGGTGACAGGCTGTAGTGCACCTAGTACTGCAGCTCCCCTGCTGGCTGACAGGCTGCAGTGCACCTCAGTACTGTAGCGCTCCTGCTGGCTGAGAAGGCGCAGTGCACCTCAGTACTGCAGCTTCCTTGATGGCTGACAGGGCGCAGTGCACCTCAGTACTCCAGTGCCCCTGCTGGCTGACAGGGCGCAGTGCACCGCAGTATTGTAGCTCCCCTGGTGGCCGACAGGCTGCTATGCACCTCAGTACTGGAGCGCCCTGCTGGCTGACAGGGCACAGTGCACCTCAGTACTGCAGCGCCCCTGCTGGCTGAGAGGACGCACTGCACCTCAGTACTGCAGCTCCCCTGCTGGGTGACAGGCTGTAGTGCACCTAGTACTGCAGCTCCCCTGCTGGCTGACAGGCTGCAGTGCACCTCAGTACTGCAGCGCCCCTGCTGGCTGACAGGCTGCAGCGCACCTCGGTACTGCAGCTTCCTTGCTAGTTGAAAAGACGCAGAGGGAATTGACAATTCAGTGTGTCTTTTCACTTTTCTCTAGGCCGCCGTGCTGCGCCGGGTGCAGCTGCGCTGCAGACGAGACCGCTCTGTAATTTTCTTCCTTCTTGCCGCCTCGCCAAGGAAAGAAACAAACAGGGGCGAAGGCTGCCAAGTGTGGCGAGGAGGCATCTACCCAGAACCCTGCGCGGTGCAGAAACCCTGACGCCCATGGGCAGACGAGTGGGATCACATCCAGGCTGGAAGAAGTCCACGCCGGCCTCCATCGCTGGCTACCCTCAGCCCCCGGGCAAGGCACCCCACAAGCAACGTGACTCCAGCCTGCCCTACCCAAGCGCTACAGCACACTTCACGAACACAGAAGCCTCGGCACCAAAATTCACAAGCAGGAGGACCTCGGCAATATAGTGTGAAAACCACTAGGACGTCAACACGTCACAAACGCGAGACGTTCGAGAACCTCAGCACAACATTTAAAAACCACGAAGCCTCAAGAGCACACTTCACAACCACAAGGGCCTTAACACTACCCTTCACAAATGCAAGGACCTTGAGATAAGGTTTTACGAACATCAGGACCTTAACATCACACTTCACAAGCACAAGCACAACACAAGCACGTGTCACAACCCCAGTGGCTTCAGCACCGCAGATCACGAGGGTCTCAGCACGACACTTCAGAAAGACACAGGCCGAACCACTACGTTTCAAGGGCCTTAATACTGCACGGCACAAACACCAGGACCTGAACACTACAGGCACCACCCTTCATAATCATGAGGTCCTCGCTGACATTTTTCACAACTAAAATAGCTCCAACCTTTTGGGGAGCGGGGTGTTCGAGGCGTGAAATGTTAGATATCACAAGCAGCTCTGACTGCCAGTGTTACAGGCACAGTTCAGGCCTAACGACGTCACAGGTGACAAAGACGATAACCTCATTTGGAGGTAACACAGGGGCCTTGACCCCACGCTGGACAAACTGGAGGCACTTGTGCAGGTAGAGACGCGCCTCAAAGGTGCACCCTTCACCACATTGTGGGCCCAGTCACACTCTGGTCAAGAAACAAGCATGGCGGATCCTGCCACGAAGTCATTCGATGACGTCCAGAACATTCCAAAAATGCAGGTTACAGGCAGTCTGCCAGACACGGTGTATGCACGGAATGCAGGTCACAGCCTGCCAGGCACGGTGTATGCACGGAATGCAGGTTACAGCCAGCCTGCCAGGCACGGTACATGCACAGAATGCAGGTTACAGCCAGCCTGCAAGGCAAAGTGTATGCACAGAATGCAGGTTACAGCCAGCCTGCCAGGCATGGTGTATGCACAGAATGCAGGTTACAGCCAGCCTGCCAGGCATGGTGTATGCACACAATGCAGGTTACAGCCAGCCTGCCAGGCATGGTGTATGCACAAAATGCAGGTTACAGCCAGTCTTCCAGGCATGGTACATGCACACAATGCAGGTTACAGCCAGCCTGCCAGGCATGGTGTATGCACAGAATGCAGGTTACAGCCAGCCTGCCAGGCATTGTGTATGCACAGAATGCAGGTTACAGCCAGCCTGCCAGGCATGGTATATGCACGGAATGCAGGTTACAGCTAGCCTGACAGGCATGGTGTATGCACGGATTGCAGGTTACAGCTAGCCTGCAAGACACAGTACATGCACCGAATGCAGGTTACAGCCAGCCTGCCAGGCACGCTACATGCACAGAATGCAGGTTACAGCCAGCCTGCCAGGCATAGTGCATGCACAGAATGCAGGTTACAGCCAGCCTGACAGGCACAGTGCATGCACAGAATGCAGGTTACAGCCAGCCTGCCAGGCACGGTGTATGCACGGAAGCAGGTTACAGCCAGCCTTCCAGGAATGGTGCATGCACAGAATGCAGGTTACAGCCAGCCTGCCAGGCACGGTGTATGCACGGAAGCAGGTTACAGCCAGCCTGCCAGGCACGGTGTATGCACAGAATGCAGGTTACAGGCAGTCTGCCAGACACGGTGTATGCACGGAATGCAGGTCACAGCCTGCCAGGCACGGTGTATGCACGGAATGCAGGTTACAGCCAGCCTGCCAGGCACGGTACATGCACAGAATGCAGGTTACAGCCAGCCTGCAAGGCAAAGTGTATGCACAGAATGCAGGTTACAGCCAGCCTGCCAGGCATGGTGTATGCACAGAATGCAGGTTACAGCCAGCCTGCCAGGCATGGTGTATGCACACAATGCAGGTTACAGCCAGCCTGCCAGGCATGGTGTATGCACAAAATGCAGGTTACAGCCAGTCTTCCAGGCACGGTACATGCACACAATGCAGGTTACAGCCAGCCTGCCAGGCATGGTGTATGCACAGAATGCAGGTTACAGCCAGCCTGCCAGGCATGGTGTATGCACGGAATGCAGGTTACAGCTAGCCTGACAGGCATGGTGTATGCACGGATTGCAGGTTACAGCTAGCCTGCAAGACACAGTACATGCACCGAATGCAGGTTACAGCCAGCCTGCCAGGCACGCTACATGCACAGAATGCAGGTTACAGCCAGCCTGCCAGGCATAGTGCATGCACAGAATGCAGGTTACAGCCAGCCTGACAGGCACAGTGCATGCACAGAATGCAGGTTACAGCCAGCCTGCCAGGCACGGTGTATGCACGGAAGCAGGTTACAGCCAGCCTTCCAGGAATGGTGCATGCACAGAATGCAGGTTACAGCCAGCCTGCCAGGCACGGTGTATGCACGGAAGCAGGTTACAGCCAGCCTGCCAGGCACGGTGTATGCACAGAATGCAGGTTACAGCCAGTCTGCCAGGCCAGGTGTATGCACGGAATGCAGGTTACAGCCAGCCAGGCATGGTGCACAGAATGCAAGTTACAGCCAGCCTTCCAGGAATGGTGTATGCACAGAATGCAGGTTACAGCCAGCCTGCCAGGCACGGTGTATGCACAGAATGCAGGTTGCAGCCAGCCTTCCAGGAATGGTGTATGCACAGAATACAGGTTACAGCCAGCCTGCCAGGCACAGTGTATGCACAGAATGCAGGTTACAGCCAGCCTTCCAGGAATGGTGTATGCACAGAATGCAGGTTACAGCCAGCCTGCCTGGCACGGTGCATTCACAGAATGCAGGTTACAGCCAGCCTGACAGGCATGGTGCATGCACAGAATGCAGGTTACAGCCAGCCTGTCAGGCATGGTGTATGCACAGAATGCAGGTTACAGCCAGCCCGCCAGGCACGGTACATGCACCGAATGCAGGTTACAGCCAGCCTGCCAGGCACAGTACATGCACAGAATGCAGGTTACAGCCAGCCTGCAAGGCAAAGTGTATGCACAGAATGCAGGTTACAGCCAGCCAGCAAGGCAAAGTGTATGCACCGAATGCAGGTTACAGCCAGCCAGCCTGACATGGTGTATGCACAGAATGCAGGTTACAGCCAGCCTGCCAGGCACGGTACATGCACAGAATGCAGGTTACAGCCAGCCTGCAACACAAAGTGTATGCACGGAATGCAGGTTACAGCCAGCCAGCCTGACATGGTGTATGCACAGAATGCAGGTTGCAGCCAGCCTGCCAGGCATGGTATATGCACAGAATGCAGGTTACAGCCCACCTGCCAGACATGGTGTATGCACAGAATGCAGGTTACAGCAAGTCTGGCACGGTACATGCACAGAATGCAAGTTACAGCCAGCCTGCCAGGCATGGTGTATGCACAGAATGCAGGTTACAGCCAGCCTACCAGGCATGGTGTATGCACAGAATGTAGGTTACAGCCAGCCAGGCCTGGTGTATACACTGTATGCAGGTTACACCCAGCCTGCCAGACATGGTGTATGCACAGAATGCAGGTGACAGCAAGCCTGGCACGGTACATGCACAGAATGCAAGTTACAGCCAGCCTGCAAGGCAAAGTGTATGCACGGAATAGCAGGTTACAGCCAGCCAGCTTGACATGGTGTATGCACAGAATGCAGGTTACAGCCAGCCTGCCTGGCACGGTACATGCACAGAATGCAAGTTACAGCCAGCCTGCCAGGCATGGTGTATGCACAGAATGCAGGTTACAGCCAGCCTACCAGGCATGGTGTATGCACAGAATGTAGGTTACAGCCAGTCTGCCAGGCCTGGTGTATACACGGTATGCAGGTTACAGCCAACCTGCCAGACATGGTGTATGCACAGTATGCAGGTTACAGCAAGCCTGGCACGGTACTTGCACAGAATGCAAGTTACAGCCAGCCTGCAAGGCATGGTGTATGCACAGAATGCAGGTTACAGCAAGCCTGGCACAGTACTTGCACAGAATACAAGTTACAGCCAGCCTGCCAGGCACGGTGTATGCACAGAATGCAGGTTACAGCCAGCCTGCCAGGCACGGTGTATGCACAGAATGCAGGTTACAGCCAGCCTGCCAGGCCTGGTGTATGCACGGAATGCAGGTTACAGCCAGCCTGCCAGACATGGTGTATGCACAGAATGCAGGTTACAGCAAGCCTGGCACGGTACTTGCAAAGAATGCAAGTTACAGCCAGCCTGCCAGGCACGGTGTATGCACAGAATGCAGGTTACAGCCAGCCTGCCAGGCACGGTGTATGCACAGAATGCAGGTTACAGCCAGCCTGCCAGGCCTGGTGTATGCACGGAATGCAGGTTACAGCCAGCCAGGCATGGTGTATGCACAGAACGCAGGTTACAGCCAGCCTTGCAGGAATGGTGTATGCACAGAATGCAGGTTACAGCCAGTCTGCCAGGCCTGGTGTATGCACGGAATGCAGGTTACAGCCAGCCTTCCAGGAATGGTGTATGTACAGAATGCAGGTTGCAGCCAGCCTGCCAGGCCTGGTGTATGCACGGAATGCAGGTTACAGCCAGCCTGCCTGGCACGGTGTATTCACAGAATGCAGGTTGCAGCCAGCCTGCCAGGCACGGTGTATGCACAGAATGCAGGTTACAGCCAGCCTGCCTGACACCCTCAGCACCGCCGAACACATGCACTTCCAGATCCACTCCGATCCCAACACCACCCTCAGAGGAACCCTCATCTACAGACCCCCCGGACCCCGACCACAGTTCAGCGATTCCATCGCTGACTTCGTCAGCACACACGCCATCGCCTCCACGGACTACATCCTCCTCGGGGACCTGAACTTCCACCTCGAGAACAACAAGGACACCAACTCCACCACCCTGATCGACAACCTCGCCACCCTCGGACTCAGACAGCTCGTGACTACACCCACCCACGCCGCCGGCCACACGCTCGACTCCATCTTTTCCGCAAGCCCACACGTCTCCTTCAACCACACCTCCGAACCCCACTGGACTGACCACCACTGCATCCACTTCACCTACAGGAAGCCCACCACGCACCACCGCACCGAACAAATGCCTCGCCGCTGCTGGAGCAGAGTCACGGAAGACCAGCTAACCACAACCCTCGCCCTGAGCCCACCCGCCGAACCCTCCGACCCCGACACCGCCGCCCGCAACCTCAGACAGTGGATCGACGCCTGCGCCAACACCTCGCCCGGCTCAAGAATCCGCCCAACAGCCACACCAGCAAGAAAGCCACCTGGTTCACCGAAGATCTCCAGGCCTCCAAACGAACATGCCGAAAACTGGAGAAGATCTGGCTCCACGAACGGACAGCGGACAGCTACGCCGCCCACAAGAGCGCCACCCGCAGTCACCATCACCTCATCAGATCCGCCAAAAAGGCCTCACTCAAAGACCGCCTAGACAACAACGCACACAACAGCAAAGAGCTCTTCAACATCGTGAAGGAACTCTCCAACCCCAGCTCCAACACCAACGACATCCAGCCGTCGCGAGACCTGTGCGACTCACTGGCCACCTTCTTCCACCGCAAAATCGCCGACATCCACGACAGCTTCAACACCACGACCGCCCCGGCAACCACCGAGACCACTGCCCCCACAACCACCAACCGCCTGCTCTCCTGGACCAACATCAACGACGAGGACACCAGCGAGATCATGAACACCATCCACTCTGGTTCACCGCTAGCCCGTGCCCTCACCACATCTTCAACAAAGCCAGTACAGCCATCGCGCCCCATCTCCGGAAAATAATCAACATCTCCTTCGAGACAGCAACCTTCCCGGAAGCACGCCAAGATCACCGCCTTACTCAAGAAACCCAAGGCAGACCCCAAGGACCTCAAGAACTTCCGACCCATCTCTCTGCTCCCGTTCCCCGCGAAGGTCACCGAGAAAATCGTCAACAAACAACTGACCCGCTACCTCGAGGAGAACAACATCCTGGACCCTTCCCAGTCCGGCTTCCGCAGCAACCACAGCACCGAAACCGCCCTCATCGCCGCCACCGATGACATCAGGACCCTGCTAGACAACGGAGAAACAGCAGCCCTCATCCTCCTGGACCTATCAGCCGCCTTCGACACGGTCTGCCACCACACACTACGAACACGCCTTCACGACGCCGGGATCCAAGAGAAGGCCCTGGACTGGACCACATCCTTCCTTTCCGGCAGAACACAAAGCGTCCGCCTCGCCCCTTCCGATCCCAGGCCACCAAGATCATCTGCGGCGTACCCCAAGGCTCCTCCTCAGCCCAACGCTGTTCAACATCTACATGGCACCCTCGCCCACGTCGCCCGACAGCACAACCTCAACATCATCTCCTACGCCGACGACACCCAGCTGATCCTCTCCCTCACCAAAGACCCTCACACCGCCAAAGCCCACCTCCACGAAGGAATGAAGGCCGTCGCCGAATGGATGAGGACCAGCTGCCTGAAGCTGAACTCGGACAAGACGGAGGTCCTCATCCTTGGTTCCAACCCTTCAGCCTGGGACGACTCCTGGTGGCCAACATCACTGGGAACAGCCCCGCCACCCACCGACCACGTACGCAACCTAGGGGTCATCCTCGACCCCACCCTCTCCATGACTAAGCAGGTCAACGCCGCTTCCTCATCCTGCTTCAACATCCTCCGAATGCTCCGCAGGATCTTCAAGTGGATCCCCACCGAAACAAGAAAACAGTCACCCAGGCCCTCGTCACCAGCAGGCTGGACTACGGAAACGCCCTCTACGCAGGAACGACGGCTAAGCTCCTGAGACGGCTGCAACGCATCCAGAACGCCTCTGCACGTCTTATCCTCGACATCCCCAGACGCAGCCACATCACACCCCACCTGAGAGACCTGCACTGGCTCCCTGTCAACAAGAGGATAACCTTCAAGCTCCTCACCCACGCACACAAAGCACTCCACAACTCCGGACCAGCCTACCTCAACAGACGACTCAGCTTCTACACCCCCACCCGCCAGCTCCGCTTGACCAGCCTCGCCCTCGCCACAGTCCCCCGCATCCGGAAAACGACCGCCGGCGGCAGATCCTTCTCCCACCTCGCCGCCAAGACCTGGAACACCCTCCAACCAACCTCCGACAGACCCAAGACCTACTGGCCTTCAGAAGACTCCTCAAGACCTGGCTCTTCGATCAGTAGCAGCACCACCCCCCTCTTCCCCCAGCGCCTTGAGACCCTCGCGGGTATGTAGTGCGCTTTATAAGTGACATGATTGATTGATTGGTTGAATGCAGGTTACAACCAGTCTGCCAGGCACAGTACATGAACAGAATGCAGGTTACAGCCAGCCAGGCATGGTGTATGCACAGAACGCAGGTTACAACCAGTCTGCCAGGCACAGTACATGCACAGAATGCAGGTTACAGCCAGCCTGACAGGCAGGCCCATCTTAAGGATTTTGGGGGCCCTGGGCCAAACGTATTTAGGGGGCTCCTGTTCGGAACAGTTTTGAATGTATGATCCAATTTCAGCTCTTTCAGGCCCTCTTTGGCCAGGTCACTGTCAGCGCATAGGGACACTGGGCCAAATTCTAAATGTGTTTACATCTAATATTCAAGAATAGTGACGTGTGTTTTCAATTATTGAACCACAGCAGCAGCTCACTAATATTACTGCAAACAATGTCCGTGACAACCTCCCACTTCTCATAATTGAGGTCATGTTTTATCTAAAAGATACTTTTTTCTGCCTGTAACATAAACACAACATTTCTCCTCAAAATGTCTGTAATAGACTCACACATCACCCATATTAAAAATAAATGAAAGGAAAAGGGTATTTAAAACAATCTGTTAAAGAATTATTCAAGGTAATCAGCGCACGACTCTGCAGAACAGAGCTGGCTCTATCAGGGGCCCCCTGAAAGGCTGGGGCCCTGGGCCAGAACCCACTTTGCCCATGCCTTAAAACACCTCTGCTGCCAGGCATGGGGTATGCAGGAGTGCAATTCTGAACCCCAAATCTTCAGTCTTGCCACGTCGGTAGCATTTTAGCAACATAACCCGGTATGTCCCCTGAGGTGCACTCTTTTAGTTTGGGGTGACCTGAGCAGTCGCGGCCGGCATGGCTCGCTGGGTGGGTGAGGGCGCGGGGGCTCACGGGGGAGGTTGCGCGCGGGGGGGGGTGTTAATTTAATAATTAAAAAAAAAAAATAATAATAATAAAATTACCTTTGCGCCAGCCGGGTCCCATCTTCTGGCTCATGCTCTCCTGCCTCCGGCAGGAACAGGAAGCAGGCAGCCAGGCTCCCTCCCCAAGCCAATCACAATGCTGCAAGCAGCATTGTGATTGGTCGGGACGGCGCCCAGCCAGGCGCTTATGGGGAGGCCATGTTCTCCATGTAGGCTCCATGATTACAATCTGACTGTAATCTATTGACTTATTTTACTCCTCATTACAATTGTTTTATGTATGGATAAATATATGCCAATGTTAGTGGAATACATAGACGTGCTCTTGACGTGAAAGAATTTATATCTGCTGATTTAGAAGGTATTTGAAATGTAAAGCGCTCTGACACCCAAACCCTGGGTCTGGTTCGCGCTATAGAAAACACTGAATAAATAAAAATAAATAAACTGTAGAGTGTGCATGACTGGTTTGGGCGGCCCCAGAGGGCTGACCAAACAGTCTTTGCGCATTCATGGCAAGAGTAGGCACACCACTCCTCCCCTGTTCACAGAGCAGCCCCGCCCACCTGCCCGCAACTAAACATAGAATTGTAATAACTGGAAGTTATTACCATTTTATGTGTCTGCTTCTCGCACTGCGAGAAAGCAGTGGGGCGACGCTCCTCCGCCCTAATGGAGGAGCCGCCCCTGGACCTAAGAGAAGTACAACGTTTGTTATTTCTATCAAGTATAAGGGAGCTGATTGTGCCCGGCCCGCCATATGCCATGTGGCGTATCAGCACTATTTTCCGACCATGTCGCCATTTGTCACATCGTCGTACAGTCGGGAACTTTCCCCCTTCGAGTGGGGCCTGTCGGTTCCACACACAATGGAGAAATGCCAAGCAGCGACCCCGGGGAAGGACAGGGGGTGGGGCTACAGAAGGCAGACTGGCACCAGGCCATGCGTTTACTAGCATCTTGCAATGCAAGCCCTGCCACTTTTAACATTACATAACATAATGGGTATTTGTAAAGGGCACATTCACCCAAGGGCATCTTGGCGCTGAATAACATATGTTTATTGTTATCCAGCTCAATGGTACTCATTTTATCGACCTCAGAAGGATGAAAGGCTGAGTGGACCCACTGGGATTTGAACCTGTGACCATAAGGTCAAACACAGGCCCCTACAGTGGACGCATTGGTCCATTAAGCCACCAGACGCAGCACCCTTTGCATCCTGTCCCAAACAGCCAGAATACAGGAGTTGCGAGCAGGCTTGCGTGCATAGCTCTGAAGGAACACAGCCCCAAAGAAATGTCACCTGGGGTGTCTCCTGTTTGGGAGATTTCGAGTAACCAAGAGAGGCTCTAACACTTCTCCTATCTTGCAGCTTCAATAGTTGTAACTTTTAGTTCAAAATAGATTTGTTTCGATACATGCATTTTGAAATTTTTAATTACACCTTTTCCTTTTGAAACAATTACTTCATCATAAATCATAAACATTTAAAAATGTGCATTCTTTACAACCTCAGCAAACCTTCCACCCTGGCCGTTACCTGGTCTTGACATTTCTTCATTTGGTCAGAGTTACTACTCTGACTGCAGTCCTACCCGATTTTCGGCTCCAAAGCCAATTTGTGGTAATGATTAATTAGGGTAATGGAAAAAAATGGAATTATTGTGTAATGTCTTATGCAGCGAGGGAGCACCGTGCTCCCACACAGAGACTATCTAGCCGCAGACTCTTCACCTTTTGACCATTCCCCAGGCATCAGACTGGATCCGGAAGCTTTTCAGCAGCGCCACTCCTCGCAGGCAGGTGGCGCCATACTGCTCCACAAGGACACCATTCCGCTCCGGAAATGACAGCTGAGCCTATATAAGCACCACTTCCGTACGCGGACATTAGCTGCTTTAGAGTGTCCGCACGCCCAGACGCAGAGCCCCAAAAGAAAATTGGTGTGATGTGTCCAGATTCCTAAACTTCCGAGCTTATTAATGGAAAGAGTCCAATCACGGAACGGGGACGATGCGAGGGTCAGTGAGTTGAGGTGTCTGAGTAGAGAGTGGAGCCTGAGGTCGCCCCGTTAGGGCTCGGAGGGTCCAGGTGGTGCCAAGGATGAACCCACGGCGGTAACCCAGGTGGAGGCCCATTTGGCGCCGTGGGGCCCGCAGGCATGCCAGAAGGAGTCAGTAAGGACCTGAAGAGTTGGAGCATGGCCTCACAGAACACTTCGATCTGCTTAGGAGTGGCGGGGAGCCTCGGAAACTGCTGGAACAAGTTAGCAGGAACAACTCAGAAGTCTAATGACTTTGAGATCAAGAGGTTTGGTGCTGCCCCCACACCTTCTCAGGGGAGTGTGTGTGGCGGGAAGGCGCAGAGTCCCGCTTAGATTTCTTGTGTTTTCCTTAAACTTATCTGAAAATTTGGATGAAGAGGAAGAGCAACCCCTGGAACAACTCTGGTGACTTCTGGATCTCCAATGCGAGCAAACTTTTGACTTGGACCGATTTCGTTATGGGGTCTTTCGGTGCTTGCCAATGTAGTTTCACCACACTGTCCTGTATGGCCTTTGGGTTCATCGCTTCAGAGTCACTGCAGGCAGAGTTGTGGCTTGACCTCAAACCCCCCCACACAAATTTGGTGAGGATCTGGCACAGACATTTGTTTGTGACGGTCCTTTCAGGGCTTAAAACTGGTTGTTTTGGGGGGCGACATGTCCCTTGCATACTGTAAGACAATTTTGTGATCGAGAGAAGGGTCCCAAAGAGAAGAGAGGTAGCTCCAGATTCACATTTGGGGGTGCGAAAAGAAAGGAACTGACAGCGTGTGGGAGGAGCGCCTATATATGCTCCACACATCATTTCCACAGCGGAACGGCATCAGTGCAAAGCCACACAACGTCACCTACTGGTGGACAGAGATACTGCAAAAAAGTTTCCGAGTACACTCTGACACCTGGAGAATATTCAAAAGGTGAGGAATCGGCAGCTAGAAGTCTCTATCAGAAACACGGGGCAACATGTGTGTTGGTAAGAATTGCTGCCCTTTCTTGGTTTGAGTCTATAGAATCCAGATTTCCCTGTTGTATGCACCCTCTGGTCTGCCTAGCGGGCAGACTGGAGAGTCTAGAGCCCACGGTCTCTGGTAGTGGGAGGAACATCACATGGGGCTTCTGCCTTGTTCCCAACATTGGCAGCCCTTCCCACCTACATCAAGTAAGAAACAAGCTACTTACCAGTAACAATCGCTTTGCAACTAGAACTTCTAGAGTCACCTGCTGTACGTTATTCGGTCATGTAGTGGTTGGGCCTTGAAACTTTCCTATTATCTTAAGACACAGACTAACATTTTCTTCATTTAGTTTTGACTCGTGTCTACTTACAGGCAACTAAATACTTGAGCCACTGGTGAACCAAGCAGACTCCTTCCTCTCAAGGTTTGTGAGAAGGAAGTTAAGTTGGAAGTAGCGGGAGCGGACAACTGGTCAGCACACCTTCCTCAAAGGTTCAAGAGGACTCCACCAACTTCTTCTACGGAGGCAACGTCAAGACTGCGCTGGCCTGGTCAGACCAGCAAGGAGGCGTCCACTGGGGACCAGAGAAGTACGGAGGAGGGGGGGACATTTAGTAAGTAAAAACTTTGGCTTGTCAATCAAATGGCTAGCAAGTTGTTGTGATGGCTTTGTAGAAGCTCTTAAATGACAGAGACCCTCACAGGTGATTTGCTGAGCTTTATACATCCTGACTGATTGATTGACAGATGAAACACTGACAAATTGGAGTTATTCGAAAAGCAGAGACCCAGACAGCATCGTTTAGACATGCCACTGGGCCGGGTGAGTGGAAGAGGCAGAAATCAGGTGAAGTCCCAGCTCTGAGGGTCTCCTGTGTTCACCTTGTGTCGTTCATTCCAAGACGGGTTCGGAGCCAGAGACCTCACCGAAGCATGGGGAGAGTTTTGCTCAGAGGGTTGTGATTTAAAGAAATGCCCCAGCGCGGTCCTTTTATCATTTCAGTATATGGGGTAGGAAAAGGTGTGAACTGCCTCCCCGAACAAATGTGGGTTATGAAAAGATAGTGACCCTCTGGGCTCTGCGAGAACAAACCTCTCCCTGTACCACACTAGCTTGGAGATTAGAAAACGCACATTAAATGATGGAGCGAACGCCGAGACAAGGATCTAAAGCCAGCAGAGAAGCCCAGGGGGGATTTAGAAGCCTAAATAAGCAGGAACATGCCCGTGTTTTCTTGTTTTTAAAGCAAATCTCCTTTGATTCGGGAGCAAAGTCCCTGGATTTCCTGCAGAAGGCCGTGCGCATCGCTCTGTGGCGCCACGTCTGCAGTGGGACTTGGCGGCCTTCAAACTTGGCTGAAAGGAGGTCTGTGGACCTCTGGACCTTCTCGGTGTAGTCGGTGGGGTTTAGTAAATTGGCCAGTAGGGGATTCTTGGAGACTTCCCTGCAGGCCGGTGCCTTTGGAAGGCCGGCCGAGCCAAGGCGCTAAGATATACCTTACAGGGTCGATGTGGGAAGGTTTGCCCCAGCCCTGCAGATGCAGTCTGGCCGGAAAATGTTAATTTTCCTACAGCACAAGATTAGCCAAGCTTCTTGAAGCGTCTCTGCCCTGCCAAAAGCAACCCGGCAGGACCCATGAAAGAGCTTCTAAAAGAAGTAGAAACCCAGTGCTTTCCTTCTGTTTTTGGAACATTATTTAAAAGAGCGAATGATTCTATCGGTGGTCGACTGCGGTCAGTCATTACGGTGTCACCAGCAGAGCCGAGTTCGAATCTTGGCAACTCTGCTAATCTTATCTGCCAAAACTGGGCAGTGTTTACCAGCACACAGACCACCGGTATTAAGATACATGTTGACAACTGCATTAGAAAATCCAGAAAAGAGTCTCAATGGAGAACCATCATCTCTAGGCCCAGAGCCCAGACATCTCACAAGCCAACACCCCCGCCAGAGCCTCACAGCCTCCTGCAGCCACGGGTGATCCATCCATGTTGCATCCTCCCTGCCCTGGTCACAGGCTTCACCCCAAAGGAAGAGAGGGGATCTGAAGGGGGGGAGAGGGAAAGCTTGAGAGGCTGTAGGGAGGGTCTGTCCAGGGGTGAGAGGAGGCATGAACATGCAGTGCATATGGGCTGGGGGATTCTTGTACTCAGAGTTAGCCTATCCGCGTGGTTCGTAGTAGGATGGATCGAGTCATGGTAGGAGCATCCCCAGGCACGCAGGGGAGCTTGAGGGGTGCAAGGTTGAGCAGCACCACAGCACCATGCATGAGTGCAGACAGGGTCCTTGGAAGGAAAGATGGACACATCTCCTCCATTGGGCTGGGAGACCACAGCAGGCAGAAAAGAACTTCGCTTCTCAGGTGACATGATTACCCTTCGCCTGTCCAAGTTAGGAAATCCCGCTTCCTGTTTAGGTGGATGCCGCAGGGTGACCAAGGCATGCCCTCGCAGCCCTCAGCTAGCCCAAGAAGTGCCCTCAGCATCTAGCACTTAACTTTCTGTCGCGGACCGATCCCGGCTTGATGTCAGCGGTGCACCTTAAACCTTCAGAGCCAATGGTAGCTCGTCAACAGGTCACTCAAAGTCTATCCAATTCTCGCACCAGGGTTTGTGTCCTTGGGCTTTCAGGCAGACTCTTGCGTCACTTTCAAGACCTACGTCAACTAGGAAGCAAAGAAGGTCAGCCTCTTCAGCTACAAGTAAATTTACTTTTACACTTTTGAGTAACTTTACTACTTTTAGCTATTCTCATTTACAAGTGTAAAGATACTCAACAGTGTTGACTTACACGTCCCCACCCCAAGAAATAGGGGATGGAGTCCATAAAAACTTCAAATATGACAGTAATGTAATGTTATTACTACTAGTGATTCTGCAAACATATTTGATGTTCTGCACACTTGGAGATCCACCCATGGTAAAATATAGAGAAGAGTTTTAAAGCTTATACATTTTTTAATAAATGAGAAAAAAGTATTTATATATTAAATATTAATGTTAATTATTTTTTATATTTCCTTTAAATGTATAATATAAAATGTTTGTAGTGTTATTAACATTTTTTAAATCAAAAATGTGATATTTAAATATACTAAATGAAAAGAAATATTTTTCAGACGTTTGAATTCATGAAAAATTCGAACTAAAATAAAAAAGTATATTTTTATTATGTATTAAATAATATTGATGTATAAAATTAATTAACAGCAAATTAATAATTTTAAATAAATAATAATGCTACATTACTTTTTACATTTAAAAAAAGGTTAATAAAATATCTTGGGGTGGAATTAATGTAAGACGGATCTTGGCTCGCTGTCCTGGTAGACAGCAGCAGAGTCTGCTGGCTAGATGTGGCGCGTGCTCCAGAAAAAAACTGTTATTGTGGCAAAACTAAACCTCAAATTTAACTTCGGGAAAGACTGCGATGAAATCCTATTTGATCAAAATAATTATTAATAAATGACACAACTTTCCCACCTTCAGACGTCCCTGCTCGACTTTTCCTTCAAAGCAAGACCAGTATTGTGTCTAAAGCAGTTTACTGTAGAAAGAATTAAATCTTGTGGACAATGGGATGGGAGACATTACACCACCAGGCACTTCCTTAACTACTGCATTGCCTCCAGTGCTTAATTTGAGCCGGTGGTTTCCGGTGCTCAGCACCGGCAGCTAATTGTGATCACTGGTGCTTATGACAGTCTGCCCCATGGTGGCGCTGTTCATTTAATTTAGAGAAGAGCACAACAACAGTTGTTTATTAAGTCACTATAAGTTAACAATGACTAACACCTGCCTACCAAGGCATTCTTATTGCTTTGGGGGCCTGGAATAGTCTGAATTGTCGCACCTGTAGAAGTGTGATGGTTAATAGTTGTGTAGGTACTGTCGTTGGTAGCGCTGGCAGTGGCTTCTTGACGAGGGCCCTGGCACTTATTTTTTTATAAAATTAAGCACTGATACCCTATTAAGAGGTTCATGGCTGATCACTGCCCTCTAGTGGCCAATCGGGGAATGAATTGTCATTGCTCGAGCACAAGTTCTTTTCTGAGGATACTTCACACAGCAAAGTTGGTCAGCAAACCACCATCTTCAAAGAGTTACAGCACAGTAAGCTTCTTGAGGGCAGAAAGCTAAAGTTTGATCCCGGGTTCAGTAGTTCCCTTAAAATCCGGCAAACGCTGTGGAGGAAAACTGTTGTGTTATGTCTTGGTCTCCTTGGCTTGTGTGGT
This sequence comes from Calotriton arnoldi, assembly GCA_963921515.1. Taxonomy (NCBI): domain Eukaryota; kingdom Metazoa; phylum Chordata; class Amphibia; order Caudata; family Salamandridae; genus Calotriton; species Calotriton arnoldi. The sequence continues at coordinate 1,177,591 of CAWUFW010003087.1, forward strand.
GGAGCTCACGCGCCCGGTCTAGTTTAAAGACTTGGTGACCACGAACACTACCAAATAGTGTTTCCTGCCAGCTGGGTAGGGTGCCAAAGAACAGCAAGGCGAGGATGCCATCGACTTGAGAAGCTGGGGAGGAGTCTGTGGTTTCAGCGAACAAGACTCCTTTGTCTAACACAAGAAGCTGCAAGAAGGGGACCTCGATTGACCCTGGCCAGCAGGGGACAGAGCACTGTGCAGCTAGAAAAGCAACAGGCGGTGTCGGGGCACCAATTCTGTGCAGCAGGACAGACCCCTAGCGCTGGCAGCAGGCAGCCGCCTTTCAGCATGTGTGAGGGAAGCATGCATTACAGCTGCCTGTTCGCATACGAGGCACTTTGTAGTCTTGCTGTCCCCGTGCTGTGTGTGAGCGAAGCTGCACTGTTGCTGCCAGTGCTGTAATAGTTCTGCCTGGGTGACGGAAACAGGCATGGTTTCTGCACCTACTTAGTATGTGTGTGGAGACGGCACTACTGCTATCCATGCTGTACATGTGTGTGCAAGCACTGCCACTTCTGCTGCCTGTGACAAGCCTGTCCTGCGTGGGTGATGGATGCATGCCTGGTCTGCCTGTGCTGTACCTGCTTAGTATGTGTTGGGAGACTTTACTGCTGCTGTCCATGCTGTACATGTGTGAGTGAGTGAAGCTGCCACTGCCTGGCATGCCTATGCTGTTTGGGAGACTGAAGCATGCAGGGTCTGCTGTGCTGTACCTGTTTAGTCAATTATTCAGGTACTTGTAAAGTGCTTCTTGTCACCTGTGAGGGTATCCAGGAGCTAGCTGCAGGTCTCAGTCGAAGAGCCAGGTCTTAAGCCTCTTCCTGATGTCGGTCAGCGAGGGCGAGGTGTGGAGGTGGAGGGTGTTCCAGGCTTTGGCGGCGAGGTGGGAGAAGGAGCATTCCTTTGCGCAGCAGCGTATGCAAGGGATCTGTGCGAGGAGTGCGGAGAGGAGGTTCCTGGTGGGTTGGTGGAAGTGCAGGCAGTGGTTCAAGTAGGCGGATCCTTGGTCATGGAGGGCTTTGTAGGAGCTTGAAAATGCATCTCTTCTGAACCGGGAACCAGTGGAGGTCCTTCAGGTGCTGGGCGATGTGTGTTCTTTTGGGCAGGTTGAGGATCAATCTGACGGCTGTGTTTGGATTGTCTGGAGTCTTAGCATGAGTTCGGTGGTGGTGCCTACATACAGTGCATTGCCGTAGTCCAGTCGGCTGGTGATGAGCGCCTGTGTTATCATCTTCCTGTTTCTGATGCTACTGGAAGATTTTGCTGAGCTTGTGGAAGCAGGCTGAGGAGACGGCATTGACCTGACGTTTCGTGGAGAGTTCACTGTCTAGGATGATGCTGAGGTTGCGGGCGTGGTCTTTCGGTGTGAGGGTGGGTCCGAGTTCCGACGGCCACCAGGAGTCATTCCAGAGGGCGGCGTGTTTGCTGAAGATCAGGACCTCAGTCTTGTCCATTTTGAACTTAAGGCAGTTGTTCTTCATCCAGGCTGAGACGTTCTTCATGCAGTTGTGGAAGTTGGTCTTCATCGTAGTGAGGTCGGCTGAAAGGACGAGCTGCGAGTCGTTGCAGTAGAAGATTATGTTGATGTCATGCAATCTGACAATGTCTGCGAGTGGTGTCATGTAGACGTTGAAGAGGGTTGGTCTGAGGGATGAACCTTGGTAACGCCGAAGATGGTGCGCTTGGCTTGCGATGTGAAGGGAGGGAGGCAGTATGTGTATGGAGACTACTGCTGCTGTCCATCCTGTATATTTGTGGGCGAGGGAAGCTGCCACTGCTGCTGCCTGTGATGTGCCTGTCCTGTGTGGGTGACGGAAGCATGCATGGTCTGACTGTGCTGTACCTGCTTAGCATGTGTGTGAAGACGGGACAGCTGCTGTCCACTCTACATGTGTGCGTGCAAGTGAAGCTGCCACCGCTGCTGCCTGTGACGTGCCTGTCCTGCGTGGGTGATGGAAGCACTCTTGTTCAGGATGTGTGAGAGTCTTGCATAGTTGTTCTATGCGCAGGACCTATTGTGCTGTGACAGAAGTCGAGTATGAAAGATAATATTATATTGCAGAGATGCCACAACAGACATCTGTGTCCAGTCTGCGTGTGTTCTAAACACCGTGCACAGGAGCCTTGTGTGAAGCCTGTATGTATGCACGTGGGCCTGTCACGTGCTGCACATGTAGTCTACTTTTAAAAAGTAAAGCGAGGCTGCCTGGGTGGAAAGGAGCAGCGGATGCAGCCGGCCACAGGGCTGCTCTTGAAACAAGCCAAGGAGAAACCATAACAGTCCACACCACAAACTTAGCACGAGGCCTGTCAGCCAAGCTAACAAGCATGGTGGCAACTTACAAATGGGGGAGTTCGGGGCACAGTGCAGGTTCGTTATGTTGGAATATTTGAAAAAAATACTAAAGATTACCTTTGGCATCATCACAGAGTGTTTTTTTCAACTACTGCAGCATCATCACGTGTTCACTGTCTAGGAAAACCATTCAAAATGCAAATATATCATTTGGAAAGCTCCTGCAATAGTCACTGGTGTTTTATTGGTCGCCAGGGATGCGGTCGTTTATTGGTCACCACAGATGCGGCGTTTGTTAACTGCTGACGGTGTCGTTTATTGGTCGCCAGTGATGTGGGTCGTTCATTGGCCACCAGTGAATGGGGGCCCTCTTTATTGGTCACCACGGATGCATGGCATGCTAGTAGGGCCGGATGAGAAAAATACTTGGCCATGGAGCCATGCTAGCGGGAGGGTCTGCTGTTCTGCCCCCGTTGCTTCATGGGAGTATGAATACATTAACGGAACGTTATTAACCTGCACTGAGCTCTTGAAACAACATGTTCCATTAATCCAAAGAACATTCCCCTCAGATGGGACCACGGGATCCGTCATCTGCGTGTTCCATCATTTGGACGAGGTCCCATAACAAGCTTCGGGATATGCAACCCAAAGATGGTGAATAACTGATTATTACTCACCCATGATGAAAAATCTTTTATGTCTTTTCAAATTATTTCCTGGTCTTTGTGAATTTGTAATTGTGTTGTTAACTGTGTGAGATCAATGAATCTGCTTCTACTATAAATAAATATGTCACATTTAGTAGCCAAGTTATACAAAGGGGCACATTGAATAAACGCAGCGTGTTTCTGAAACGAAATTATTTTGGAAATTATGGCCAGGGAGTTTTGACTCCTTTCATGCATCCGATCCCTTAAGTGGCTCAAACCCTGAGGAGATGGAACCCTGTCCCAGGTAAAACCCCCTTCATGGGAACAGACCATGGCAAACAGTAGAGGTCGACAATTGTCTAGAATGCTGGGCGGTGGGTTACCTTAGAACCCCGGGGAGGGCAGCGTAAGATCAGGGAAGCCTGAATCCCATGCCCACGAACGCGACTGAGTGCCCAGCCAGGATTGTTCCCTGCTGGTCGGTCTTGAGACCCATGCCCATCACCAACCCCCCTCATAAAATCAGGACTTCTCCAGAATGGCCTTTCAGACGGATCAGCAGCAGCAAGGTCACCTTGCAACAAGAGCTTGCCAAGAGTCCTCCTAGTGGCGAAAAGGAATCCAGGCTAGGGCAAGCCTAGGCCCAGAACTGAAGCTCTCCCAGAACTCCTCCAGAAGGCCTGCTGGTGCCTAGAAGCAGGTCTTCTCTCTGCCATGAAGCGCTGTTGCCCTGGTGGCACGCCTCGATAGCCCAGAGTTAGAGAAGCCTCAAACAGATGGTTGACATATAGATTTTAGAATTTTTCTCTCGCTCTTTCCATGGACTTTTAACTGTGTTGACTACAGCCGCTGGTCCCTGCAGCCACTCCGCCTGTACTGGAGTGAAGCCGTAGTTCAGGACATCGCTGTCGGGGGCACCCAGTTCATTTCATAGAACTGAGTCTGTGAGTACCTGGCTCAGAAGTGCTGTGGGAGTTGGAGTCTCGTGGGTACCTGGCTCAGAAGTGCTGTGGGAGTGGAGTCTGTGGGTACCTGGCTCAGAAGTGCTGTGGGAGTTGAGTCTGTGGGTACCTGGCTCAGAAGTGCTGTGGGAGTTGGAGTCTGTGGGTACCTGGCTCAGAAGTGCTGTGGGAGTGGAGTCTGTGGGTACCTGGCTCAGAAGTGCTGTGGGAGTTGAGTCTGTGGGTACCTGGCTCAGAAGTGCTGTGGGAGTTGAGTCTGTGGGTACCTGGCTCAGAAGTGCTGTGGGAGTTGAGTCTGTGGGTACCTGGCTCAGAAGTGCTGTGGGACTTCAGGAAAAGCAAGTTCTGTCTGAAGCACTGGCCCAACTCCATCCAATCTCAAATGTAAAAAGCACAGCTCCACTGAAAGAAATAACACATTTAAAAACAAACCAGGAATGTCCCAGCGATGGGGAAATCTGGATGTTTTGACAAGAGACAACGCGTAGGGACACAGGCCAGGCTCAAAGAGCTTCCAGGTGCAGAACCCGGAGCTTGAATCCCTCCCAGTCATACAGACATTTGAGAGCCCATGACGAGGAGGCCTGTTAAAGGCTCTTCTCAGCAGTTTCAATGGGGTTGTTGGCAGAGGGTACAAGTACAGAACTGGCACCAGCAGTGCAAGCTTCCCTCATACATGGAACAGATGCAGGAGCGGTGCAATCCCAGAACTGTGCAGCGACCAGCATCACAAGAATCACCCACACACAGTGCAGGAACATAGGGTGATCCCGCCGGATGCCGGTCCTAACAGCTACGTCTGGTCTGGATCTGGGATCCGGTCAGCCCAGGGAAACATACTACATTTGTCCTGGGCTCATTTTCCGACAACTGCACTTAATTCAGCGCCGCCGTATGCTGTTTCCATTCTGTTCGGATCAGGAACCAGAAGGCAGCGAGGGGTCTTTTGTTCGAGTATCACCCTTGCTGGAAGCTATCTGGAGTCTATTCCCTAGCTGCCCATGCGATGGAAGGAAACGCAGTCACACAGCTTGCGACTTCACAAGAACTTTAGAGAAACGATGACTTGGAGGCAGGTTTTTGACTTTGTTCAAACCCCTATGTAAGAGACGTGCATGCACTGCAAGATTGTCTCTTTTATCCGTGTGCAATTACACAAATTAAAATTTAAATGGTACCTATTTTATATATAATTATTTTACAGCGCTTTTCATCCAAGTGTGGAGTGTCAGAGTGCTTTACGTCAAACACAGAGGCAGAATAAATCATACAAGTGTGTAAACCCAATGTACAGGAAATGTCACAAAAGACAATGAGGGTTATAATGGGCGGAATCACATATCATTCAATCTTGTAGACATTATATGTTAAGAGTGAATGATCGGGAGAAACATCAAGTCAGGATATAAAACATAACGCAGTGATTGCGGTTGTCTGTACTAACAAGACTTATTACTTCTCAAAGGAAGCCTTATTTGCAATCTTAAAACAACAGATTGAGATAAAAATAAAGATCTATATGCACGACTTACAGTTTTGCATGCGGTTGATGACGGTAAATAGATCACTGTTCTATATTAGAAGGATTGCAACTTGTGAACTGAAAGTAACAAACTGATCTCAGTGCAAAAAGCAGTAGCCCACTTACCTTTCTACATAAAATGCAAATCTGTGAGCTGCACGTTACACCATGTGCTTTGCAGAAGGCACATTAACGCTCTGACTGGAAAAAACACAGAACTCTCTCAGAATTGTGTTAACCACTAGAGTTATCTTACCACTATTATAATCCCCTCAAAATTGCTGGCCACAGAAAGATCTCTGCAGCAGGTGTCTTAACCCTGTAAGATATTTTAAAATGCAGCCTCTTTGTGGCCAATTAAGAAACCTAGAACAAATTTACTGTAACATATACCTCTGTTGCCAATTTCTTTGCAGCAGATTTTTTTAAATAAATGTATGTACACTGTCAGACTCTGCTTTTCAAGCTCCGTCCCTTGTGTTTCCACCCCCTTTCCTCTTCCACACCTTGACCCTCAATTTATGGGTTCCTGGAGTAAATGTTTCCCAATTCCAGCCTTACCCACAACCATAGCTCTCGAAGGTGATGCAAAAATCTGCATGAAAGGCCAAGGACACAAATCCTGGTGTGAGAAATGGATAGAATTTGCAGGGCTCCGTGCCTCTCTGTGCGCACGCAAAACCCTCTCTACACCCTGCCTTTCTTGCAGAGCTCCATGCCTCCTTCTGCTCACATGGTTCCCTCTCGACACCCTGCTCAACCTGGCAGGGTTCGGTGCTTCTCTCTGCTCATGCGGCGCCCTCTCGACACCCTGCTCAACCTAGCAGGGCTCCGTGCCTCCTTCTGCTCGCGCAGCGCCCTCTCGACACCCTGCTCAACCTTGCAGGGCTCCGTGCCTCTCTCTGCTTGCGCAGCGCCCTCTCGACACCCTGCTCAACCTTGCAGGGCTCCGTGCCTCTCTCTGCTTGCGCAGCGCCCTCTCGACACCCTGCTCAACCTTGCAGGGCTCCCTGCCTCCTTCTGCTCGCGCAGCGCCGTCTCGACACCCTGCTCAACCTTGCAGGGCTCCGGGCCTCTCTCTGCTGGTGCGGCGCCCTCTCGACACCCTGCTCAACCTTGCAGGGCTCCATGCCTCTCTCTGCTCGCGCGGCGCACTGCTCAACCTTGCAGCGCGCGCTCTCTCTACTCGCACGGCACCCTCTCGACGCCCTGCTCAACCTTGCAGCGCGCGCTCTCTCTACTCGCACGGCGCCCTCTCGACACCCTGCTCAACCTTGCAGGACTAAAGCCACAGGGCCGTACAAAACTCAGCACCTGTGAAATATTTACTCTACTCTCTCCACCCACAAACAACAAGCTTTGTCTCCTGTAAGGGCACCCATCTTGTGTACCCAAAGGAGATTTCCATGCTCATGACCAGAACTCCTCTGCATACCGAAGATGTCCGCTCATGCACAATTGCCAGCAAACCCCCTGCAGGTAGTTATTCTTTGTTGTGAAATAAGAACCGCATTACAAGTGTGGAGCGCCTGCCAGCATTCAGACTAAACCCAACGTTCCCATGTACGGCTGCCTTTTAATGAAGGCGGGCTCCTGGCCATGGTTGTAAAGTACATCTCAAGAACTAGCTAAGAGGTTACTTAAATGTAACTCTCTTGTGTTGGGTAAACATACTTACTAACCAAATGGTCAATAAAAGCTAATACATTTATCTTTCCAAGTGCAAATTTGCACACCTAAATCTTCGAGTTGTCTCTGTGGAGAGAGTGATTTATGCACGGCACCCATTTTTAAGTTTTGAAATGAACGAAGCCCTTTTGATTTTCATAAACTTAAATATAATATACTTTTAGGGACTTTCAGCCAGCCCTGTGCATCCATTGGTTTGTATCATTCACATTTTTCTTTTGCTCACTAGGAGGGGATCATTCCCCTAGAATTCAGCAAGGCCTGCCCGAGACATTGTGACCAGCCTCTCCGGGCTCAAAGGACATGTATCTTCTAAAGCTAATAAAGGCATATTGCACGTCCAATCTCCACAATGCAAGAGGTCAGCAGGATGGGACCAATCACCCATGAAAGAGCAAGGCTAGCCTGCGAGATTGCAACCAGCCATAATGTGGTAGGGGGTGGTTCGATTTTTCCTGACTGGCAGGGCCCGCATACTTTCATCTTCTAATGCTGATAACGGTAGGTTGTGGGTCGTAGCTTCACAATGGGAAGGGCAAGCAGGATGGATCAATTCCCAAGGAGTCCTCAAGGCTAGCCCGAGCCATTGCAACCAGCTCTAACGCGGTAGGCAGTACCGGGCAAGGCTCAGTGTACTTGCATCTTTTAACGCTCTTAAAGGCAGATTGCGGGTCATACCTATGCAATGCTAAGGGTCAGCAGGATGCTGCCATGTGGCCAGGAATCAGTGAGGTTAGCCCGAGACACAGTGGTCAGTCTTAAAGTAGTAAGGGGTAGTATGATTTTCCTGCAATGTGCCTGCATGGCCGAAGACCCCTTGTCCTTGAGTGAACAAGGCAGGCAAAGGCTCTGCTCTCCCAGAGCAGACCAAAGCTGCAGCATTTAGTACACTCAATCAACGCACTCTGCTGGCCGCAGCCAGCGTTCAGAGGGGTCGATTTAGGAGTAGTGCAGGACAGAAAAGAACCCATATTGGCTACTACTGTTTTAGTTCAAAAGCCTCTGGCTAGAGGTGAGAGCAGAGTCAGCGGGTGGGGCACAGAGGGAAACTGGACCAGACGAAGGACGCAGAAGGATGAGTTCGCGGTACAGTCCCGCATTAGTTGGGATTTCGTTCTGGATACTATTTATGTTGCTGTTGAGTTCATAGGGGTACATTTTTTGGAGGGGGGATACTAGGACTGGGAACTGGTTGACGTACGAGATATTATTTTATGCTTTCGCTTGGTAATTGTGGCTGAAAACTGACGAGGATGAGGGGTGGCCACGTCTGGGACGCAAATGTCTGTCACACAATGTTTCACAAGAGACGTAGATGATAAATGCATTATTAAGTTAGCATGCACAGCCTGAGGCCTCTGGTTCCTCATCTGACCACTACTAGTGAAAATGCTTTGGGATGAACATTAGACTGCTCATGTGGAACATGAGGGGCCTCAAGAACTACATTAAGAGGCATAGACGTCTCTTCCTATATTAGACACCACCACATTGATATATAGTTTCTCAGAGAGACGCACTGGACAGCGCAGGAAGACGCTAAACTGGCTCTGAAATGGAGGGGCCAGCTATACCCTTCCATCTTCTCCTCCTACTGTAGTGAGTATCCATGTGGGTGGCATCCCGTTTGTGTACACAGATGTACGATGGGACCCAGAGGGTCATTAGCTCCTGGTTAGTGCACGCTGGATAGTCGTCCATGTTGCAGGTTGACTGTCTACATTGGTTGTGATGATAACCAAGCTGGGGAGAGACCATGAGTATTTGTATCATTTCTAGAGTGCGTTAAACCCGGAGGCATCAAAGTGGTAAACCGGAGGAAACTGTGTGAAAGGTGAGGACCCAAAGCGGAGAAAACCTCAACAACTCTGAGGGAGGACTAGTTCGAAAATAACCACGTGTTTACCTACTTACGAAAAATCAGATACAAGTTTAAACTCCTAATGTATTCTGGGAGGGAGAACCACAGCCTGGCGGCCGCCACTGTGACGACCAGTACGCCCCCCTCCCCCCAAGCTTTCCTGTCCCTAGGAACAACCACCTTACACCGTCAGAGGCCTCATCAGAACATACCAATTAAAGGCCGTCCTGAGATAAATCAGGAGTTAGATCAATGAGGAAACGGGATCAGACAGACCTCTATCGATGGTCAACACAGACGCTAAACTCTTTAGTAAGTGATTGGCTCAATGACTGACGCGGGTCATGTCAGTGCTGGTTCATGAAGACCAGGCAGGATTCATCGAAAAAAGAAGTACCATCTTTACTCCCCGCAGGTTGGCACATGTAGAGCACCACTTACGCCCTCGGGATCTGGACTATGCGGCGGCTTCAGTCGATCTTGAAACCTATTGGCTTTGCTAGTGCTTGTTTGCACTGTGCATTGAACTGCATGCCCTTCCGTCATGCCCTGTCCTCACCGTAACATTAAGGGCCACTGCTTAGCAGCTGAAGGAGCTCCAAAGATCAAACAACTCTTGGAAAACCAATGTTCCCAAGCAAACTGCTCGATTCCCAACCTCCCACGAATTACCAACCCACAGCCAGATGAAAACTAAAAACTACTCCCTGCTTTGTTTGCTTTCAAGTCCTAATGAATCTGGCAGCTCACTTGCTTTTGCTTGGATCTCTTCAGTGCCAAGTTGCGGATAAAATAAATAAATAAAAAGTAATGAGCGACTGTTGCAACGATTTCTCAAGATGTAGCTGATGTAATTTGTGGCGCGTGCTTTAGAAGCAGGTTGTATTTGACGCATATGTGCCAAGGAAGGAGAGAGGTTTGAAGAGGGATTGGAAAGGCAGGGTACCCAGCCTTCCCTCCGCGTGCACCCCGCAGCAGGATCCCAGCGAGCTCAAGCCTCTCTGGACTGGCAGTGCCAACTCTTACTGTCTCCAAAAAAACAGCATCCGCAAGCCACTCCCATGCCATCAGCAGGATGGCAAGCAAAAACAGCAACGCCACTGCAGCACTAGTGTGCCTTGCAGTGCTCCTGTGGAAACACTGCAACCTCGGGTCCCCCACCAGGACCCGCTGCAATGCTCCCAGCATGCACCTGGCCAGTTCTGAGCAGGAAGGGCTCAGATAAGACTTCAAAAAGAACAACTGATGGACGGAATGCTGAACACTGTCAAACACTCACCCCCAGTAAAGCGATCTGGGCCTAAATCCATCGTTCTTTTGATCCCCTCTCTATCCCAGTTTGGACCCAGCCATATGCAAATCAGTCTTGACCCTGCGCCTCATGGGAACAGTCCAGCCAAACTGCCAGGCCAGGTCCTCCCTGGACTGAAAACAAGCATCCTGGGATCATATAAAACGTCAACATGACTTGCTGTGCCGCAAATCGCGCACAACAAAAACAAAACACTTCACACACAGTCTGCGCTTGCAGCCAACACACCCTTCCGACCACGCACCACGATGCTATGAAAGCCTCAGCGTCCCATCCCTCACTCCTCTGTGCACCACCACACGTGACACGACAACTGCGATAATCTGGTCATCACAGTCAAACACTCACAACATGTCCCAGCCAAGTGTGACCAGCGGAGCAGCACGCTCCCCTTCCACTGAAAGCGCTTCAGCGACTCAGCAGGGCTTTAAAATCCACCCTAATGCCAACACAATACCAACAAGAGCAGAGACATCAGGCCTCCTTGACGTTATCAGCAGATCCCAAATAAACCCAGGATCCGCAAGTCTCGCTGCACTGTCGAGCAGATAAAATACATGTCCAACTTCAGTGAAATCTCATTGGATTACACCCCACTGAATTACACCCCACTGGATTACACCCCACCGGATTACACCCCACCGGATTACACCCCACCGGATTACACCCCACTGGATTACACCACACTGGACTACACCACACTGGACTACACCACACTGGATTACACCACACTGGATTACACCCCACTGGATAAACCTAACTTGGATCCTACAAACTTCTGGAAATTAAGACACTCTCCAACTGAACAGTCCTTCACCCCAGAAACTCTTACAGAAAGTGGTCTTGATACAACTGCACATTCTGACCTGGATTCCGCCCCAGAAGCAGCCCAGAAACTGCCCCAGAGCTGGCAGATACTCACTCATAGACTGAGGGAACGTCTGTCCCAGAGCCGGGCTCAGCTGATCAGTGCCATTTGATTCAACAAAGCCACGAACTCTGCTGACCGCTCCTTTCTTGCTGGATGGAGACAGAAGATGAAGTCCTGGAAGGGTTTACATCTGTCCCGGCTTCCAGGTCACTGGTCACACTGACTGGTACACTGAGGTCCTCCAAGATACATAGTCCCTCAATGTTCAACCTTATCCTCTCCGTTTCAATGTCTAGACGTTGCCACTCGGGCCCAGACTCGAGGGAAAGGGACCACCCCCGCCCCCACACAATCCACCAATACCCGTCAAGATGACCCATACTCTTACCCAAGAATGTCAACCCACCAGACTTGCATATGTTATGTTATGTTATATGACTTTTATAGCGCAAAATCACCTTCAGGTCTCTAAGCGCTTCTAGAGAAGAGTGAGCGAGTCACTAGGGCAGAAATAAAATAGCAGCAGCGGCGGAGACAGAAGATTACGCGGTCGTTAATGCATCTCTAAATAGGAAAGTTTTTAAACGCTTCCTAAAGATGAGCAGAGCCGGTTCCCTGCGTAGGTACTCCGGCATATCCTGACAATGTTCTTAGATAAACTGATATACTGAATGAGCGCATGCTGAATGAAAGGAAACCTAGTAAAAGAGAATTCTGTTTCCCAAACTCCCGAAAACAAAGACCTCCAGTCCACAGGAGGCATCGAGGCCCCCCACCCTCTGTGGTCCTTCCCGAAATCACCGGGCTTCACCATTGGTCGAAAACGAACGCTGCCTTCGCTCTAGGACACTTACTCAGAAAACTACGATCCACCAGTCCTTCGGCAAATGTCACGCCTCACAGCACTGGCTTCAGATCACCCATGACACACCTGCACTGCCCTAAATAAAAGTGGCATAACCGCTGCAGGACACAGATACCAACCTCAAATTCTGCCTCAATGGAATATATGAATGTAGTGAAAATCTCACGAAAACTTATAAGCATCGCCGTGAATTTACCACAACGGAACAGAAACATGCGTCCTTAAACTCTTACACAACACCTCTTCCCCCATCAACTCCCTGCACACGTTCACCAAAGCTGCAGTGAGCACAGCTGGCTCTGACACTTCACCTACCTGACAGTACAGTAGGTGTGTTGAGGGTGGAGGGTGGTGGTGATCCTGCAGTGAGCACAGCTGGCTCTGACACTTCACCTACCCGACAGAACAGTATGTGTGTTGAGGGTGGAGGGTGGTGGTGATCCTGCAGTGAGCACAGCTGGCTCTGACACTTCACCTACCTGACAGTACAGTAGGTGTGTTGAGGGTGGAGGGTGGTGGTGATCCTGCAGTGAGCACAGCTGGCTCTGACACTTCACCTACCCGACAGAACAGTAGGTGTGTTGAGGGTGGAGGGTGGTGGTGAACCCGCAGTGAGCACAGCTGGCTCTGACATTTCACCTACCCGACAGAACAGTATGTGTGTTGAGGGTGGAGGGTGGTGGTGATCCTGCAGTGAGCACAGCTGGCTCTGACACTTCACCTACCTGACAGAACAGTAGGTGTGTTGTGGGTGGAGGGTAGTGGTGAACCCGCAGTGAGCACAGCTGGCTCTGACACTTCACCTACCCGACAGAACAGTAGGTGTGTTGAGGGTGGAGGGTAGTGGTGAACCCACAGTGAGCACAGCTGGCTCTGACATTTCACCTACCCGACAGAACAGTAGGTGTGTTGAGGGTGCAGGGTAGTGGTGAGCCTGCAGTGAGCACAGCTGGCTTTGACACTTCATCTACCCGACAGAACAGTAGGTGTGCTGAGGGTTGAGGGTAGTGGTGAACCTGCAGTGAGCACAGCTGGCTCTGACACTTCACCTACCTGACAGTACAGTAGGTGTGTTGAGGGTGGAGGGTGGTGGTGATCCTGCAGTGAGCACAGCTGGCTCTGACACTTCACCTACCCGACAGAACAGTAGGTGTGTTGAGGGTGGAGGGTGGTGGTGAACCCGCAGTGAGCACAGCTGGCTCTGACACTTCACCTACCCGACAGAACAGTAGGTGTGCTGAGGGTGGAGGGTAGTGGTGATCCCGCAGTGAGCACAGCTGGCTCTGACACTTCACCTACCCGACAGAACAGTAGGTGTGTTGAGGGTGGAGGGTGGTGGTGAACCCGCAGTGAGCACAGCTGGCTCTGACACTTCACCTACCCGACAGAACAGTAGGTGTGCTGAGGGTGGAGGGTAGTGGTGATCCCGCAGTGAGCACAGCTGGCTTTGACACTTCACCTACCCGACAGAACAGTAGGTGTGCTGAGGGTGGAGGGTAGTGGTGTAACTCGCTGAACTAGTTCCTGGTCTCAGAGGAATGTTGAGGTTTGCAGCAGAAAATTCAAGCCAGGCAGACGCAGCTCGCCTACTCCTTTCTGCAGAACACACCACCTTCTGTGTCCTGAGACTCTATGTCCGAGGCCTGTCCCTTCGCACAGCACTGCTGCTGTGCGGTGTCTGTGGCAGCCTCCCTCGCCCTAGGGCCGGAGCCCGTTCCATCCATGCACCGCCCGTTCTGTGAAAAGTGTAAGTTCTAATGCAAGTTCTGAGCCCCTCATCCTAGTCTAGTATTGTCAACTTGAGCTCCAGGAACAGATGTCATTGAAAAGAGCCTCCTGTGCGGTTAATGTCCCCTGAGAGGCAGCATGCCTGTGTGTGAGCCAGGGGGCTCCCCTCTGTCGGTGTGTGCAGGGTTTGAGCCTTGTGCGTCACACCAGCACATACGGAGGTCCCCGGTGTCCGCGTGGCCTCCATTCTCTTTCTAATCTGCAGGAAAATGACACGAAATTACTCAAGGTGCAAATCCAGCATTTAGAGATGGATTTTAGCGTGAAATGCGTCCTCGTCAATATTTGACACGAGGACACATTTTGCTGTAGCAAACAGCGCAAAAACACAAATGACGTCAGCAACAGCAGCTCTCGTTCTGGTCAGTCGGGTTATTTCTCTGTTTGTGCGGTACATTTTACCACAAAAAGTATAGTTACTCAACATGCCATAATGGCGTAATTTCAGGAATTTTGCGTAGCAAGTGAAACGAGGTTTCATGAATTACGCCAGGATCATTCAAGTTTCGCCTTGCGTTTTCAAGATGTGGCCTCTAGAAACAGACATAGGCACCATATGTAAACTTCGGAACTGGACATAATACTCCACATGTCGCCTTTACAAATGGACACATTTCTCCAGGTGTGGCCTCCAGAATGAAAAACAGTGGTCCAAGTAGCCGCCACAGCTGGATACCTTATTTGAGATAAACTACAGAACTGGACACAATATTTCAGATGTGGCCTCCAGAACTCTACAGTACTCCATAGGACGCCTCCAGGTCTAGGCAAAATGCTCAGGTTGCCGCCTTCACAAAGAGACACAATTGTCACCAAGGATTCTCCAGAACTGTACACCTTATTTCAGGTAAACAACACAACTGGGCACAACATTTCAGATGTGGCCTCCAGAACTCGACCTTTAGATATAGGTAAAATGCTCCAGTTACAGTTTTCAAAACGCGACCCAAGGGTCACTAAGACAGCTCCAGAACTCCACACCTTATTCAGGTGTATACTCCTGAACTGGACACAATTGAGGGGAGCATGTGAAAAAATAGATCCCAAAACATCGTCTGCCATATATCGCTGTAAGAAAATGTCAACAGCCAACAAAATTCACTATCAAGGAGTCCTACGACCCTCCGCAAGGTGAGGACCGGAGCAGAGACAGTAAAAGAACTCACTCAGCCGGACAGTCCGTATGAAGGGACTGGCTTGATAAAGGAATGTAAAAAATATAAAAAAATTTTAGGAAGACATTTAGGTTTAGAAGATATTTTGGGAATTTTTTGGGAGTGCATTTTTTCAGCGTACGTCTTCAAAGGTATTCCAAAAACATTCCTGTATGGTGAGGGGGGTAATGAGTTTTAGCTAGCTGTATGAAAAGCCTAAAAAAAAGCATTTGTGAGTGGGCGTGACCATGCAGCAATGGAGGTGGGTGTGTCCTGTGCTAAGGAAATTGAGTGGATGCTGACGTTTCTGGTGTCAGCGCCTGGAAGAAAGAAAACACAATTTTTCGGTATGCAGAGAAAAATGTGGGTGATTTAACTTTACTAGTTGAAAAAGACACCAATTGCGATGACTTTCTTCGTGCATCCTGATGGTGGTACTTGAGGCTGAAGAGCCAACGGGATCCTTGGGTGAGAGGGCGCAGGAGCACCATGTCATATGGAGCCCCGAACACCCACAAGTAGCCATCCCCGGAGCAAGGAGGTCCTCGGCCACCATCTACAACTTAGCTGATGGAGTTCAATGAAAGTCTTAACAAGGATGGAAACAAAGGTAAGTGACCATGGCCAATCCACGTCAAGGCTCAATATTAACATAGGAAACTGAACAGGCGATTGACAGCCTGTGTGAAAGGGAACTGGAGGGCAGATTGCAGAGATAGCGAGAATGTGAAAAGGCCACCTTGTAAACCTTTACTGAAGAAAGGAAAACACTGCCATACAGAGCTGAAGAACTAGAAAATAGGGCATGTAAGACAAAGATAGGAATGCCAAGCTTCATCCCGGGAGGAGAAAGAGTGGTACCCTACTATGCTACACCCGACCTACTAAAAAATCATATCTGACCATGTCAAAGAGCCCACACAGACATTCGCACTAGTGACAGACTGTGAACAGGGAGCATCAAGATTTGCCAAAACACACAGGCAAGGCTGCAGCGGACAGTGCATCCACTGATCAGAAGAACGATTGATGAAAAACATGACATTGAAGGGTGGATATGTGGAGGGAAAATGCCCAAAACTGAAACAGACAGCACATGAAAGCAGAAAAAACGGCAATTTATTTCAATTTATTTTCAAGAAATGATAAAAAAAATTGCAAAAGTTCCAGGTTGGGGCGAGAACATGCAAGACTTCAGCAGCCAGATTGAGGCTGACATCGCCGCGCATGAAAGGAGTTAGATAGCACCCTGAAAACGGAACTGTACAAGAAGAGGCAGAAAGAGGATGGGGCTATTTACGCAGGTGGTAAACGCAGGAGTGCAGGCTATAAACTCAGGAGCGCAAGTAGCAAACTCAGGAGTGTTAGAGCCAGAATTTTTTTTAATTTGAAACTAAAGCGAACCAGAGAAGATTATGAAGAAGAACACAACAACAAATGTATACTACTTGTCCCCCTCCCCAACTCTCAGGACAATATTGCCGTAGGCTCAGGAGGGCGGTGACGCAAAGTTGTACCTACCGGGATTTCATGGTTTCAAAGTCCCCATGAGTGAGAGGTGATTTGCATCTTTGATGACATCATAGAAAGTGATGTTACACAACCTTAGACATCATGGGCAACATGAGACCAGACAATAGTAATTTTATTTTTAAGTCTAAATAAACGTAAAACAAGTAAAGAATCACCAAAGTCTCACTAGAATAGTCTCATGGTTTACAAAAGTGGTGGAGCAACGCAGCGAGGTCCAAACTCGTTTCTCCCATCAACTGGAGTGGTCCGTAGGAGACACCCCTCTGGTGGGATGGCTTCCTGAAGCCTCCATGCCCCCCAAAAGATGACCAACATAGAGTGGTCCGTAGAAGACACCCCTCTGGTGGGATGGCTTCCTGAAGCCTCCAGCCCCCTCAAAAGATGACCAACATGGAGTGGTCCGTAGGAGACACCCCTCTGGTGGGATGGCTTCCTGAAGCCTCCATGCCCCTCAAAAGTTGACCAACACAGAACAGAGCCCTGAA
Source organism: Calotriton arnoldi (assembly GCA_963921515.1). NCBI lineage: Eukaryota > Metazoa > Chordata > Amphibia > Caudata > Salamandridae > Calotriton > Calotriton arnoldi. The sequence continues at coordinate 1,194,615 of CAWUFW010003087.1, forward strand.
GGTAGTCACATTCATAGTTGAGGTTCCAGCCCTTCTGACCAGGTGTGACATTTATGGAGTTGAGAGCGAGAACTCAACTTGACTGCCAAGTTTGTGACGTCACTTTACAGAGGGAAAAACTGGGGCCTTGTTCACAAGGTCTATTTAAAGATGTTTTATCTCCCTGCATAGATGTAAGCCATTCTGGTCTGGTTCTAATTAAGTAGCTTTATATATTCTGTGCATAAACACAGCTTGACATATCCGCAGAGTTTAATATGCTACTTATTGCTGAGGGAGGGAGGGAGGAACTCTGTCTATCATGAGTTATGTTCCCTCCCCACATTTAACGATGATAATAAACAGCAATACCATACTCCACCTTATATACACTTGAAAACCACTGACATGTGTAAGTGATGAAAAAGAGCAAAATCTGTAACTCGCACAACGGCCATGCAAACCATAACTCGCACAAAAAAACATGACTTATGTGTACATTGCACATCATAATGGCGAATTTCAGGGCTTTTTAGGTTTTGGGTTCGCTGAACCATAAAATACCTTTAAGTGTGTGTGTGCATTTCCCTCTCTCTCCCCATCATATATATATATATATATATATATATATATATATATATATATATATATATATATATATATATATATATATATATATATATATATATATATATATATATATACACACACACACATTTACTGTATATACAACACATAATTGAATACATATATGGAGAGAGAATATATTTGCATATATAAATATGTGTGTGTATATACACACACATACATTTATATGTGTGTGTACATATACACATATATACACACACATATATACATATATTGCAGCCCTCCTATTGGCTGTGATTCCACCAATGAGGATTGAGGATATGAAATATAAGCCAATTAGACACCAGATACCATGTTACAGCAGTTCGAACATTGAGAAAGGCACCATGCCGAAACACGTCTGGAAGAATTGCTTTCAATAAATACATTTTTAACCCTGCAAGTGGGGATGGAGCTGGTACATTATATGTATATATATATGTATATATACACACACACACACACACATATATACAGATACACACACAAGGAAATATATTTTTCAGTTTTTAAGATGTATCCATTTTGCCAAGATGGCTGAACAGAGTGCACAATGAGGGTGACAGAATCTATTCACAATTAGCATCTCACCTGTTCCATCCTTGGACGTCTTATGGCTTCGTAGCTCCTCAGACTTGTGAAAGTCGATGCTGGCATAAGTGTTCAGACTGGCAATGCTGCTGCCAGTGCTGCCAGCTACGCCAGAACCACTAGCAGCGCACTGGGAAAAAGGTTTCGGCTGCATGGACATCCCTTCCTGACCACCCTCTTTGGCCAAGTCTAAATCTATGTAGTTCAGACCACTTTCAAATCCTCCTGATGGTTGTCGTGGGAGGCTACCTGGGTGGTCGTCTGGCACAGCTGCCATGGCTCCATTGGCAGTTGCAGTGTTGGCAGCGGTACCAGCACCCACCTCCCCTTTGGTCCAGACGTTCTCAAAAGAAGCAGAGCTATGGCGCTTGGCATGGTCAGAGAATGGCACAGAGAGGGAGGCAATGGTGGTGGGCACAGAGAGGAATGTCTCGGAGCAGTGGCGGCGGCGCCCCTGTGGGTCCACGCGGATCAGTTTGGCACCTTGGTTGGGGTTGGGGCTAAGCTTCTGTACAGAAAAGGTGCCAATGTCAGCAATGTGCTCCATTGGGTCGCTCTGCCGGAGAGTGGTCTCCTGCTCCACAGGTGAGGAGGACTTGGGGGTCTCTGCACCTGTACTGAAGGCCATCTCCGTATAGTCACTGAAAGTCGGCGAGTCGATCAATGTAGGACATGCCGCAGCCCCTTTTACATTCAAGCATTCCTCGGGTGTAACCCCACATGGTTTCCTCTTGGGCTCACTGACACCCAGTGACTTGGCAGGATGGCGGGAAAAGCCAGCAGGCGGGTCCAACTCCATATTCATGTACTCTGAAGCTAACGGAAGGGAGGGCAAGTTATGGAACCCACCCATGCAGGAAGTCGGCCTGGGGAGCGGCCGAGCAGACCCGGTTCTGAACTCAATACTCACATACTCCCCAGGGCTCTTGGGGGCTGGGGGCAGAGCAGGGTTCTCGCGCACCTTCGGGAGAGTGTTGGCTTTTGAAACATCAATGAAGAGGTTGACGTTTGGACGGCCCTTGACCCGCTTCAGTGGGGCTGTGTTCGCCATCTTTGGTGGGCCGAAGGTCAGCAGCACGTGCTCGGGGTCTTCTAGGCTGTCACTGCTAGCCGACGAGGAGCAGGAGTGGCGCGTGGAGGAGCCCACGCGGCTGGTGAATGGTCGGACGGTGGCCCCCGCAGCGTGTTTGTAGGACCGTGGCAGGGAATAGTAGGAGTAGATCATCTTGGGGGCGTCGTCCCCCAGGTGAGGACTGGTGTCTGGTGGCGTGCTAGAGGCGGAGCAGCTCAGGGGGGACATGTTCATGTATTCACTGACTGACATTTTGCTATCGTTACTGTCCACAGAAAACTTCTCGCCGTGCATCCAGCTCTGTCGGTAAGCAGAGTTGTCCGGAGAACAGCTTCCATTTGGGGACATGACCATATAGCCACCGATCTCCGTACGGGCGATCTGCTGAGGTGGTGACACACTGTTGGGGGTCATTGGCATGTAGTCGTCACTCTTGCTCTGGCTTCCATGATGTCCTCTAGGCAGCATGGCCATGTAGCCGTTGTCCGTGAGATCCAGACCCGTCTTCCCGTTGTCCCTCAGGGGCTCGCCGTGACAGGGATCATGGCCATTCGGGTAGGAGGATGAATGTGCTCTGGTAGAGGCAGTGACTGATTCTCGGCTTGCTGTGCGGGTCATCATGGTATATTCCTCGCCTTCCTTTTTCCTTGGTGCCTTTGGGGTCACCCTGCCCAGGGACATTGGGGGTAAAGAGGCTCTCTTGTTCAAACTCCGGTCTGGCTCGCATTCCTTGTTGGAACTCCACTTGGGTGCTTTCCTCTGGCTCTGCCCCTCCTGAGATTGCAGGCCCTGCTTTCCCATGCTTATGTAGTTTAGATTACTGTCATCTAGGGAGGGGGGCAGGAAATTCAGCGGGTCATAAGAGGTCCTCAGGTCTCCTGGGCTGGAGCCGCACTCGTCAGAGGAGATAAACCCATAGTCACTGGGTGATTCCGAAATGGAATTGACCAAAGTGTGTGTGTAAACGCATTCTGAACCATGACCACTCGTGCTGCTTGAGGACAGGCTGACCGGGCTGGGCAGAGAAGTTGGGCGAGCTGAAGGCACTTGGGTGGGCTTAGTGTGACTTACAGGGGGGTTGCTTGGCTTGTTTGCACCAGAGTTCTTCTGAGACTTAACCCGCATGGTTGGTGTGGTGCTGATGGGACTCCCATCTTCTGACGTTGGTCTTGAGGCTGAACCATTCCCATCACTTGCGGTGCGAACTCTCTGGAAATTGTGTTTCATTGCCGGGGAGGTGCTGGCTGCCACGTCCCCTCGTGACCGCCGCGAAAACCCCACTTGGCTCGGTGGTGGGTTGGGGTGGTGGCGTCTGGTAGGGACAGAGATAGGGTTGGACGGGAGAGACTGGCTTTTGCTCCTTAGCCTGAAAGCCTCGCTCATAGCCTTCATAGCTTCCAAGATGGTCTCGTGCATGTTCTGTGCTACCACAGAGTCCTCCACTTGCATCCAGAACTCCCCAGCACCCGTCACCGCGGACCGCCCAACCTCAATGAAGAAGTAATTCTCAGAGTGACCACACCGACGCACGTTCATAAGTTGAAGAACCACAGCAGCCGCGTCAGAGCTCAGCTTCACAAAGTTGATGGTCTTCTCAGTCAGACAAAGCCGGTAGATCCCGACAAGGTTCTTGGCTTGCCCTAGTCCCTTTGGGCGGAGACTGACTTGCCAAACTTCTTTAAAGGCCGGCCCTGGGGGGGCGATGTCATCATCCCCTTTCTCAGAGTGAGCTTTTCCTTAAGAAAGAGAGAGAAAAATGAGGCAATGTTAGAATGCTCATTCTCAATAAATTCATCTTATATAACAGAATGCAATAGGTAATCAACTTCAAATACTTTTAAGTTGTGCGACTGATTGAAATACAGTGGGCCTAAGCAATTACTTTATAAGTTATATTACATATGGCAATACCAGTGATCTAGGTAAATGATTTATTGTTATAAAACCAACTTCAGTAGAGTTGTTCTCTCTGCTTATTTAGTACTACACAATATATGTCAGGTCATCGTCAACAACGTCATGTTAAGTAACAGGATCATCGTCATCTATTTGCGGTTGTGTAACAGAGGCCAACAGAGCAGTCAATGACTTCACATGTTGTAGAATATCAATTATTTCATGGTATATCACATCATTAAAGATTTTACATTATCTAACACATGGCAATAGGGTGGTCACTGTCAATATTTACTGTTCCATAACAATTGGCCACAGGGTGGTCATCTTCAGGGATATAATATTGTAAAACAGATGCCAGTTTATCATTAATAACTTCATGTTGTATCACAATAAAGGGGTCATCGCCAATGACTTGATGTAACAAACAGCAATAGAGTGGTCATTGTCAATGATTCAATATTACACGACAGACGAAAAGTCCTCATCACAAACATTAAGTTGTAATGCAGTGGAGTGGTCATCGTCAATGATTCAATATTACACGACAGACGTCAAGTCTGCATAAAGAACATTAAGTTGTAATACAGTGGAGTGGTCATCATCAATGATTCAATATTACACGACAGACGACAAGTCAGGATCAAGAACATTAAGTTTTAATACAGTGGAGTGGTCATCGTCAATGATTCAATATTACACGACAGACGTCAAGTCCGCATCAAGAACATTAAGTTGTAATGCAGTGGAGTGGTCATCGTCAATGATTCAATATTACACGACAGACGTCAAGTCCGCATCAAGAACATTAAGTTGTAATACAGTGGAGTGGTCATCGTCAATGATTCAGTATTACACAACAGACGTCAAGTCCTCATCACAAACATTAAGTTGTAATGCAGTGGAGTGGTCATCGTCAATGATTCAATATTACACGACAGACGTCAAGTCCGCATCAAGAACATTAAGTTGTAATACAGTGGAGTGGTCATCGTCAATGATTCAGTATTACACGACAGACGTCAAGTCCTCATCAAGAGCATAATGTTGTAATACAGTGAAGTGGTCATCGTCAATGATTCAGTATTACAGGACAGTCGTCAGGTCCGCATCAAGAACATTAAGTTGTAATACAGTGGAGTGGTCATCATCAATGATTCAGTATTACACGACAGACGACAAGTCAGGATCAAGAACATTAAGTTTTAATACAGTGGAGTG